>JAJHZJ010000531.1:7263899-8463899 GCA_023548195.1 Bettongia penicillata ogilbyi | reverse complement strand
TTATACTGATATAAGGAACCTTTGGATGAAGAAACTCCCTCTACTTAGGCAGATCATCTTCTCTGTAACTTGTAACATTTCAAATTCCTATTCATTATTTAATGTCTTAGTCTGTATGTTATACTGTTGAGGCACTATTGCAAACAGAAAGATAGTAAAAATGACTAGATACTAACTGCTTACATAAAGTTAACTCCAGAATTGACTAGAATGCTGTCCTCAGGTTAGTTTATGATTCTGAAATGTCTTTTCAAAATATGAGATGATAGAACTTCTAAAAATCTTCATTCATCCATGTGTTAATTTGGACCCTGAACCAGGTAAATGTGAGACTGCTGAAAGATACCGCATGAAGACACTTTCTAATTCAGCAGATGTTTTAAGTGCCTGTAGTATAATGAGGTACTGAATGCTAATTGCTGGGGTTACAGAGAAAAGACAAAGATCCCTGCTTTTAAGGAACTTAAAATCTAAGTGGGGGGGAGTATACTTAATAAATAAGTACTCTGTAAAGAAGAGTTTTCTTGTTTTTGTTCATGACAGCCTTCGGCATCAGAACTTGTCCCCAAATCAAGTTCACTTAAACTTATTTCCTACTGACCTAAGAAGATAGCAAGTACTATCAACATAAACCAATTTTATTGTGGTCTTTTATTTATTGTCTTTTCTTCAGGGGCTAAATTTAAAAAAAAAATTTTCAGTTAAGTACTAGTCCAAATAATTGGAGTCATTGGAGAACTAAGATCTGGATGAGTGGTTTTTTTTTTTTTTGATATACATATAAGTGCGCTCTTTCTATGTCCCTACATAGATGTGTATATATGTATGTACATATGTATATATCTGTATCAGACTAATTGTACCAAAGTATAAACACACACACAATCTTTGGTGCAATTGGTTTGATACTCTTGGTTTCTACTGTACTTAATTATCTTATTAATTAACTCTAAATATGAAAGGATTCTTAATGTTGTTTATTTCATTGGCAAGTCATTTGTAATCATTTGCATGTTAGTAAATCTAACAGTTTTGAAATATATTGTTTGTTTATAG
This sequence comes from Bettongia penicillata ogilbyi, assembly GCA_023548195.1. Taxonomy (NCBI): domain Eukaryota; kingdom Metazoa; phylum Chordata; class Mammalia; order Diprotodontia; family Potoroidae; genus Bettongia; species Bettongia penicillata. Next base: position 8,462,843 of record JAJHZJ010000531.1, on the reverse strand, counting down.
TCACATGCAAGTCACCACCACAGTCACAGTCATGAGGACCAGCCCCTTCAAGCAAGCAGAGGACCACTTTTCAGTCATCTGTCTTCCCAAAATATAGAAGAAAGCACTTATTTTGACTCCACTTGGAAAGGCCTTACAGCTCTAGGAGGACTGTATTTCATGTTTCTTGCTGAACATTTAATCACATTGATCAAACAATTTAAGGACAAGAAGAAAAAGGTAAAATATTAATATCCAAAACAATGTATTTCAAAAGCTGTCCACGCTGATAGATGGTGTATCTAAGGTGTAGGGTCTTGGAGTTGGGAAGTTAGTAGCCTCTTAAGGGAACTTAGGGATTATTTGTAGGTCTCAGTATTTCTAGATTCTTCTTCTATAAAGTCTCCAACAGTATGGAAAAGGACAAAGGTAAATGTCTAGACTTAGGCATTAACAGGGCTCCTAGACCCAGATATTCAGTAGGTACCCAGTAAATATTAGTTGATGCCAGGGGTGAACATTGCTTTGAAAATGTTGCCCTATAGTTTATCTTCTTTTTTTGGCTAGAAATTTGTGTGGCACTCACTTGGTATTCTGCCAGAGATGGTATGTAGTTACCCAGGTGGTTCTCATGTTCTGTTGACAGTATCTTTTCAGTTTTATTATATGTCTTCCATACTCAAAGACCTTTTCCTTATCAATCCTAGTGGTTTAGGTAGGAGATGCTTTTTCTGCAGTTAGCAGAAATCTTTTGAGATTGAAAATGGGTAGATAGGGCTGGGAGAGTGCCCTCTTTTTGACCTAATTCAACAAATACATATTAAGTGCCTTGTTGTAAAGCTGTCCCTATGTTAATGATGTGTGCAGGATAGCCAGTGAAGAATGAGATGGTTCAGGCTAGCTCAGTATTGGGCAGTTAGATGGCACAGTGGATGCCTGAAGTCAGAAAGAATCATCTTCCTGAATTCAGATCTGGCCTCAGATACTCAGCTATGTGACTATTTGTCTCAGAGTCCTTATTGGTAAAAATGAGCCACAGAAGGAAATGGCAAACCACTTCAGTATCTTTGCTAAGAAAACTTCAAATGGGATTACAAATAATTGGGCACAACTGAACAACAAATGCACTTTTACATAAAAGGCATTTTCTAATCTTTAATGGCTGATAAATATAATTGTCAATATTGGGTTTTTTGTGTCCTCTTCACAAGAGATAACAAAGGAACAAATTTTAGTCTAGTGAATCATTGTACTTCTCTGAGAGAAACATAAATCCTTAGAGTTAATGACTGTACTGTTACAACTGTATGAGAATGGTGTCCCCTTTGTGTGATTATTTCAAATACTAAGGAAATTAATATAGCCAGAAGTCACAAATTGAGGTGGAAATATACAATTCTGAGGTGTTGTAGTCCTATTAAGACTTTGAATTCATATATTTATGTTTGATATGAAGTGTATACATTTACTGAACTCCCTATTATATATTTAACAATTACATATATATAAACTAGTATATACTTAACAAACATGTGTATCTATGTATACATAAAATGCCCTTTCCCCCACCCAAAGGATGTGATATACTTGCCTGCAATGAAAAATTTAGAATCTGCTTGTAATCTATTAATATGACTTTTATCTTATATATATATTTGCTTAAATGTTTGATTTTTAGATGTTTGCAAATTTTGTTAAAGTATTACTTTCCCTTGATGCTTTAGACTCAAAAAAAGCCTGAAAGTGATGATGAGATGGAGATTAAGAAGCAGTTGTCCAAGTATGAATCTCAACTTTCCACAAATGAAGAGAAACTAGACACAGATGATCGTAAGTCCTGGTAATCAAATCTGAGAAAGAACCCTGCTGTATCCCTTTTTTTTTTTTAAGTTAGAATAGCTAATACCTTATCTCCTTCCTAAAGAACAGCTGATAAGTTATGTGGTATACCCTCTAAAAGTGATAGAAAGTGAGAATGTCTTCATTTTCCAGAAGTTCCAAGGCTGGCCATCCTTAGCCTTGTGGGACCTTACTGTACCCTTCTTATCCTAACTCATTTCTTTCACTGGAGAAGTCAAGTGATCTTGGCTAGGAGGTCATCTATTTCAGGCCTATCACATTTTACAATTTTATTTCCATAGCTCTACTGCACGGGATTTTACCTCTAGTGTATTCCCTTAAAAATACCAGGAATTTGAAATCAACCCAAACACTGAAAAAAAGAACACTAATGTAATGAACCCAAATAAAACCTTTTTAAACCAAATCAAAGCTTCATCCAGAAATTCTTCAGTTGAAGAAATTTTTCTTCCCTATCAAAGCTTCATCCAGAAATTCTTCAGTTGAAGAAATTTTTCTTCCCTGTTATAGTTTTACAGGTGAGAAACCTGAGACTCAGAGAGAGTAAGTAACCAGTAAACCCAATAAAAAAGCCCCATCATAGGCTGTTGTGAAAATTCAAGAAGATGATTTACGGAAGGCTTCGCTAGCCTTCAAGTCCTACTGCTGCTGTTCTTATAGCCACCACCAAACGGAATCACACAGCTACAAGTAGCATGACCAGGCTTAAAACCCAAGGCTTTGAATTTCAAATTCATTATCTTTTCTTGTGTCTCATGCTGCCTTTTGTTGCTTACTTCATCATTACTAGTATACTCTTTTAGAGAGAATTCATGAGGGTTGTTTAGTGTTTTTTCCTTCTTTTCTCTGCCTTCTGATTCACTTTTGTGAGGTATGTATACACATTACCTGTTGTTTTCAACATCCAGCATCCCTAGACTTCTAATGTTTTATCTGACTGGATGATTATAAACAATTGTCTTTTACCCTTAGTTCCTGGTGTAAAGCATACTTCATTGTGAGTTTGGTATTTATTAATGAGCCGTAATTATCATATTTCCTCAGTATTTGGAAAGGGACTTGGCAAACTGTTCTACTCATAGGATGTGTCTAATGTTGATCATTTAATTCCTCCTGTTTTTTCACACACACACACACACACACACACACACACACACACACGCAGAATTTTGGAAGGATTTTATTTGATCCTTGAAAAAGCTGTCCCAACTTCGTCTCCTCTCACTCATTAACTGTGGCTGCTTCCCTGCTATCTATAAATATTCCCACATCTCCTCTATCCTTAAAAAACCCTTACTTGATTCATCCATCTCCATTAGCTATTATCCCTTTTGAGGCTTAACTCCTTGAGGAAGTTATCTATCATCAGTTCTTCTATGTCTTTTTCTCTCTTAGCTCTAGGTGGTCTGGTTTGTGACCTCATCACTCAAATGAAACTGTTCTCTCCAAAGTTACCAATGATTACTTAATTTCCAGTTATAATTAGGTTTTCTCCCTGACTGTTCAACTGCTTCTCCATCTCCACTTCTTACTCATTATCCATACAATACCTTCTATCTCCTTTTCTTACTCATTATCCATATGATACCTCCTAATGGTTGGTATCCTCCATGGTTCTATCATAGACCTTCTTCCCTGCCACTCTCCTCTCCTAGTCACCACATTTCCCCCTATGGGTGTGGTTCTCATATATTATATATGACTGCTGTATCTCTAGCTCAGTCTCTCCCCTTAGGTTTAGTCCTGCCTTACCAATTGCCATTCAAACTAGATGTCCTGGAAACATCAACATGTCCAAAATCAAACTCATTTCTGCCCTTTCCCAGCTGTTGCTCTGTTCCTAACTTCACTACTTCTATTGAAGGTACCATCACTCTTTGCAGTCTTACAGGATCATAATGTCAATGATGGACTCCTAATTCTTTCATTCTATATCCAGTCAGTTGCATATCTTGCTATTTCAACCTCCACAATATAGCTTATCCTAACTGTTCTCCCTATTCCCATAGCTAGTTCAGGCCATCATTACCTTTCATCAAGGTTATTAAAATATCTTCCTAATTAGTCTCACTGCCATAAGTCTGTTACCTCCCTAGTTCATCTTGTACTCTCCTGTCAGAGTGGTTTTCCTGAAGAACAGGTCTAACCATGTAGCTCCCCTACTTATCCATCTTCAGTGCCTTTCTATTTATTGCCTTTAGGATAAAATACAAACTCCTTTTTAGGTTTTAAGGCCCTTCACAACCTGGCCCTGACCTATCTTTCTGGAGTTGTTGAACATTTCTCCTTCCCTCTGTCATCCAGTCAGTCAGTAAGCATTTATTTAAGCACTTCTGTGTCAGCCGCTGTGTTAGATACAAAGAAACGTTCAAGGTAGTCTGGGTGCTCAAGATGCTCACAGTCTAATGGGGAGACAACATATAAACAACTGTGTACAAAGTCAGCATAAATAGGAGGTAATGTCAGAGGAAGTGTACTAACTTGAAACAAGGGAGGTTGGGAAAATCTTGGAGAAGATTGGATTTTAGTTGGAACTTGAAAGAAGCCAGGAAAATCAGTATTCAGAAATGAGGAGAGATAGCATTCCAGGCATAGAAAATAGCCATTGAAAATGCCTGGAGTTGGAAGATGGGTTGTCTTGTTTAAAGAACAGCAGGGGCCTGGATTACTGGATTGAAATGTACATGGAGAGGGAATAAAGCAAAAGAAGATTGTAAAGGAAGGAAAGGGCCAGGTTGCTAAGGACTTTGAATACTAGAGTATTTTATATTTGTTCCTAGAAATGGAAGGAATCCACTGGAGTTTATTGAATTGAGGGCACTGACATGGAGAGAACTGCATTTCAGGACTGCTCCTTCAATTCTTCTGCAGAATGTTTGTCCAGGCTATGTCTGCTAGTAGTGGGTGTAACAGAGGATACTTCCTGGGGCTCTTTCCTAGGCCCTTTCCCAACATTAATAAGGAAATTTGGAAGAGGAAGGCATTTAGGGTAAAGATAATGAGTTCAGTTTTGTGCATATTGAGTTTAAGATATCTATGAGACATAGGGTTTGAAGTATCCAGTAAGGACTGGAAATTTAGTGACTGTAGAGAAGGTAATTGAATTCATGGAAACTGATGAGATTAAGGCAAATGGAGAGGGCCTAGGTAACCCCTCTTATGCCCACTGCTAGCAGACATGGCCTGGACAAACATTCTTCAAAGGAAAGGAAGGAGCAGTCTTAGAAGTAAATGGAGAATTAGAATAGCCATGATGTCACAGAAACTCAGAGAAAAGAGAGTGGTGAACATTTTCAAAGACTGTAGAGAGGTCATAAAGGATAAGAATTTTTAAAAAGGCCATTAGATTTGGCAATTAGATCGTTAGTAAATTTGTAGAGGACAGTGATGGTATTAGAAGCCAGAATGTAGACAGTTAAGAAAGTGAAAAGAAAGGAACTGAAAACTTTGATGATAAGTCTTTTCAAGGAGTTTAGCCACAAAAGGGAAGAAGGATAGAGGACAATAGCTAGCCAGGGATGAGTGGGTCAAGTGAGGGTTTTCTGAGGTTAGAGAAGACTAAAGCATGTTTGTAGGCAGTGAGAAGCAGCCAGGAGACAGGAAGAAATGAAGATAATTGAAAGAGAAGAGGTGATTGAGGGGGGCAATCTGCTGGAGAAGATGGATGGAATGGAATCAGTTGTGCCTGTGGAGGGGTTTGCCTTGGCAAGGAGAAGGTCTACCTCTTCATATGAAGTAGGAGTGAAGGCAGGATGGTGGCAAAAGGCATCTGGAAGATAAGAATTGAGGAACAGGGGAGAAGAGAGTGATCTCAGTGAATGATCAGTTTTTTTCAGTAACGTAATTTAGGATTTTCAGCTGAGAGGCTACAAGGAGGGGGATAATAATGAGTTAGAGAGGTTTAAAAAGACTGCTGCAGTGATGCCTCAGTTGAGATTATGTAGCATCATCTCTCTGTTCCTCACATGAAATTCAGTCTCTCTTTTCATGCCTGGAATGCACTTCTCCCTATTTGCCTCTGCTTCCTAGACCCTTCCTTTTTCTTTAAGATGCATGCAGCTTGGGTACCATCTTCTGCCTATCCTGAAGCCTTTCCTGACCCTCCCTCCAAATATTAGTATCCTACCTACCAAACTTATTGTAGTGAACTGTTTTTTATATGTCTATACTAATTTTATAGCAACAGTAAGTACTGTTTCATTCTTTGTACTTGTATCCCTAGGATCTAACACAGTGCCTAGCACAGGCACTTAATAAATACTTGCTGATTGATTGATCCCTGTAGTCATAAAACAAGAACCCTTGACTAGAACCTATCATATCCTATTAATATTATTTTGTTGTTTACTTTGAATTTTGAGTTTGTATTTAGACATCGCGTGTTTTTCCCCAACTCAATTGCCCTGTTCTTTCCAAATGGACATTTTAAAATCTAAATTCCTTGCTGTTGTTACCTAGGGCCTGAAGGTTATATAGGGGCAGACTCACAAGACCCTGCACACTTCGATTCTCAGCAACCAGCAGTTTTGGAAGAAGAAGAAGTCATGATAGCTCACTCTCATCCGCAAGAAGTTTACAATGAATATGTGTCTAGAGGGTGCAAGAATAAATGTCATTCCCATTTCCATGATACTCTAGGCCAATCAGATGATCTCATTCATCATCATCATGATTACCATCATATTCTACATCACCACCATCATCAGAATCATCATCCCCACAGTCACAGTCAGCGCTACTCTCGGGAAGAGTTGAAAGATGCTGGCATAGCCACATTAGCCTGGATGGTGATCATGGGTGATGGCTTACACAATTTCAGTGATGGCCTAGCAATCGGTAAGTACATCTATATGCATTTCTTTGTAGTACTAACATAAAATACTTCTTTGGCCTGTATGCCATTTAGTGACCATGTTGTCTAAGCAGTTAAGATTATTAAATTAGTAAATACCTATTTTTAATATGTTTGTGGACGGTTTATAGTATGTACCAGAAGTGAGATCACAGTAATGCAGTTGACAGTGTTTCAGATAATGAAAGTCTTATGGCATTTGAGCAGGCCCTGAATGCTTTAGGAATTCTAATACGTACCAAATAGCATAGAAGAGAAATTAGCTAAGAAGCAAATTATAAGTGTATAAATTCGTTGGAGTTTCTTAAAGGCTGCATGAATTTGGGGAGACTTAAACATATTTTTAAATTTTATTTTTTCAGTCAGCAGGAATCTAATTTCCTTTCCACCCCATCCCTACCTCAATTGAAAACAAAAGAAAAACAAAACCCCTGTTAAAAACATGTATGTTGAGCAAAACCAATTTCTGCATTAGCCATGTCCCTCCAAAAAGTATCATTCTGCACTCTGAGTCCTTCACCTCTCTATCAGGAAGTGAATAGTATGTTTCATCATTAGTCCTCTGAAATTGTAGTTGGTTATTACGATGATCAAAGTTAATAAGTCTTTAAAAGTTGTTTACCATTACCATATTGTTGTCATAACATAAAAAGTTGTTTAGTTGTGTCCAATTCTTCATGACCCCATGGATCATAGATAGCATGCTAAGCTCTGCTCTCTCTTGAAGTCTGTTCTCGTTCACATTCTTTGTGTCCATGACACTATTGAGCTCATCATCTGCTGTCTCCTTCTCCTTTTGCCTTCAATATTTCTCAGCATCAGGGTGTTTTCTAATAAGTCCTATCCAATCATTATATGGCCAAAGTATTTAAACTTCTAGCTTCAGTATGTGACCTTGCAGTAAATAGTCTGAATTAATTTCTTTAAGTGTTGACTGATTTGATCTCATTGAAATTCAAGAGATTCTCAAAAGTCTTCTTCAGCACCACAATTTGAAAACATCAGTTCTGTGACACTCAGTTTTCCTTATAATACAACTTTCACAACCATACATTGCTACGAACATACCTTAGCTTTGACTATATAAACTTTTGTTGGCAAGATGAGTTCCAAATTCTCTCCTTTTCTTTCTCCCCAATCACCTCATTGAGAAAGCAAGCAATTCAATAAAGGATATACATGTGTAGTCATACATAATGGTCATGTTATAAAAGAAAACATAGACAAGAAAAAACTCAAGAAAAATAAAGTAAAAAAAATATGCTTCAATCTATATTCAGACTCCCATCAATTCCTTCTGTGGGGATGGATAGCATTTTTCATTGTCTTGAATTGTTGTGTTGTTTCCTCAATCATTTGTAAAGCCTCATCAAATAGCCATTTTGCTCTCTTGTTATTTTTCTTTGGGATGACTCCTGTTGCTGCCTCTTGTACAAACCTTTGTCCTATCAGATCTAATCCCTTAAATCTATTCATTACTTCCACTTCATCTTCATAAGGGATGTTATTTAGATTATGCCCACACGGTTTGATGGGTTTCCCTACTTTCTTCAACTTAAGTCTGAATTTTGCAATAAATAAAAACCAGTCAGCTTCAGGTCTTGTTTTAACTGATTTATATAGAACTGCTGTACCTTAGCTGCAACGTATATAAGTCATTCTGATTTCTACATTGACCTCTTGTGATTGTGATGTATGTAAAGTCACCTTTTGGGTTGTTGAAAAGAAATGTTTGCTATGACCAGCAAGTTATCTTGACAAAACTGTTAGTTTCTGCCCTGTTTCATTTTGTACTCTAAGCCCAAACTTGTCTATTATTCCAATTACCTTTTAATTCCCTACTATAGCATGCCAGTGTACGATGAATGTGACATTTTTTATTTATTTATTTATTTTTGGTGTTACTTCTAGAAAATGTTGTAGATCTTCATAGAACCAATCAGCTTTGGCCTCTTTGGCATTGTTGTTTGGAGCACAGACTTGTATTACCTTGATGTTGGAACAGTTTACCTTGGATTCGAACAGATACCATTCAGTCACTTTTGAGATTATATACCACCTTTTTGCTGACCATGAGGGCCACTCCATTTCTTCTAAGATGTTCTTGCCCACAGAAATATTTGTAGCAGTTACCTGAATTAAATTCACCCATTTCCATTTCTTTAAGTTCACTGATACTCTTTCCATCTCTTTCTTGACCATGTCTAACTTACCTTGGTTCATAGATGTTGTATTTCGGGGTCTTATGCAATACTGATCTCTACAGCTTTGGCCTTTCCTTTCGTCTCCTCCTGAGCTTCCTTTCAGCTCTGGCCCAGCCACTTCATTAGCACTGGAGCTACTTGTGGTTGTCCTTCACTGTTCCCTAGTAGCACACCTTTGGACCTGAGGGGCTTATCTTCCAGTGTTATCTCTTTTATCCATGCAGTTTTCTTGGCAAAGATACTGAAATGTTTTGTCATTTCCTTCTTCAGCGAATCACCTTTTAACTCTCCACTATGACCTGTCCATCTTGGGTAACCCTATATAGCATAGCTCGTTGTTTCAATGAGTTTCACAAGCCCTTTTGCCGTGACAATGCCGTGATGCAGGAGGGGATATAAAAAGTTGCCCTGGATCTGTTTACCTCACTCTGCATCAGTTTATAAAAGTCTTCCCATGTTTCTCTGAAACTGTCTCTATCATTTCCTATAGCACAATAGTATTCCATCTGATTTACATACTGTAATGTACTCAACCATTCCCCAGTTTATGGAGACCCCCCTGAGATTCTCATTCTTTTTCACCTCAAAGAGAGCTAGAAATATTTTTGTACATCCTTAGTTAGAATTTTTTTTGCTTAGAACTAATCCTTCCCTTAATCTTCCACTAATCTCCCCTTCCCATTCTTTCCCTTTTATTTCTCTGTTGAGTGAAATGTATTTCTGTACTCAGCTGTGGGTGTATAGAACTGTGACCAGTTCACACGAGTGAGGTTTAAGTCATCCACTGCCTTTCTGCCCCTTCTCTTTGTTGGTCTGTCCTTTGTGTACCTTGATTTTATGAGATAATTTTCCTGCTTTCCTCCCTTGTGAATTTCTCTTACTCTTCCTTTTCGTTCTCTTCAGATCATGAAGATGTAACAGAAGCATCCCCAGACCTTCTGTCTAATTGATCTCACTCTGTGATTCATGATAATGATAGAGTTCATAGGGAAAGCTGTAGTATGTCTGCGTGTTAGATTGTAAGCTCTTTATCCTTGTTTAGATCTTTAGAATTGTGTTTACCCTTTTTTTCTTAATTCCTGTGTTTGAACTTTAAGATTTCCATACAGCTCTGGTGTTTTCATCAGAAATGCTTGGGAGTCCTCTGTTTCATTAAAGGTCCATTTCCCCCACTCTAGCATTATATTCTATTTTTCTAGGTAGATTATTTTTGGCCAAAAGGCTGTTTCTTTTGCTTTCTTTATAGTGGTGGTTGCTAAATTGTGTGTGATCCTGACTATGTATCCTCAGTAATTGAATTCTTTTTTCAGTTTTCTTTTTCTTTGATTTCTTAACTCTGAATTTTGGCTATAATGTTCCTTGGAGTTTTCATTTTGGAGTATCTTTCAGGAGGTGACTAAAGGATTTTTTCTCTTTTCAGTTTGCTTTCTGATTCTAAGAGATCTGGGCAATTTTCTTTTAAGATTTTGTGAAATAAAAGTTGTGGATTTTTTTGGTCAGGTAGTGCAGTGATTCTTAAATTTTCTTTCTCTTTGGTCTATTTTCCAGGTCTGTTCTCTGGCAAAGATACCTTGCGTTTTCTTCTCTTTTTTTGTTGTCTTGTTTCATGGAATCATCAGCTTCTGTTTGGTCCATTCTAGTTTTCAGGGCGTTTTTTCCTTGGCAAGGTTTTGTGCCTATTGTGCAAAGCTGCTGATTCCCTTTCCAGGTCTTCCTTCCATAGCTCTTATTCCTTCCAACTTTTTTACAAGTGCTCTCATTTCACACTTGTAAAAATGTTTTAAAGTCTTTTTTAACTGCAGCTTCATCTTTTCCAGGAATTCTAGGTGAATTTGTGCCCAAACTATGTTTTTATATACAGTTTTGTTTATAGATGTTTTGGAATCATTCTCTTTCAGGTTTGTGCCATGGGTATCCCTGTCATCATAATAGCCTTGTATGGTGGAATTTTTTTTTTTTTTTTGCTTATCCAATCTTACAGCCTATTTTTTAATCTCAAACTTCATGTTATGGACTGTATTGATGTTTAATATCAAATTTATAACAGAACTCCTTAATGTTAAAAATATGTTTAGAGGAGTTAGAGACAAGATAGCCGAAGAGCAAGAAGTAGTACAGTGACTTCCAAATGCCTCCACACATGTCTAAAAATTGAGCCAGACTGAGTCCAGATGGGAGAAATTCTGTTGTGACTTTCACTGGAATATTGAGTGTGATGTTATTCTAGGATCTACCTGAGTCTGGGGATCTGTAAGCTATTCGTGCTCCCAAAGTGTTCTGATCCAGGGCAAAGTCTGATGTCGCCCCTTTGGTCTGAGCTCTGTAAATTCTTGACATGAGTTTGGGTGTGAGGAGCAGATGACTGTTGCCACCACTCTCTAGCCGGAAAGTTCTGAGTGAGAGTAAGAACTGTAGGTTTTCCTTTAGTCTAGGATTCCTGCCCTGGTTATTGCTCCATAGGCTTGAGACTAGACTGGAAGCTAGAAGTAAGACCCCACTCTGCTTTTGGAATCTGAGTCTCACTACTACTGCCCCTGAAGTGCCCACATACCTGTCTGTCTCCTTATGCTTATCTGGAAAAATGATTCCCTGTGACTTTCTTGAATTATTCCCATCAGGATTCAGTCTGGTGCAGTTTCTAGATCTATTTGGAGAGGTTTGGAGGGGGAGCTCGCCATATTTTTCCTGCTGTTCTGCTATCTTGACTCCACCTCCCCTAAACCGACTTTTAGAATTATTTTGAAGTTTTGTTATAAATTTGATTGTAAATATCAATAAAAGCAAGTGCACTTGTTTTACTCTTTAAATTTAAGTAAAGGAATTTTAATGCTTAAGATAGCTTAACTTTTCAAGCACTCCTTCAGTTTTCTTCAGGAATCTCTGTCCCTTTATTCCCATTTACTTTTCTTCATACATGGCTCCTCTTAACATTAGTGTACTCTGCTATTATGATTCTTTTTTTGCTCTGTGTCTGTTTCTCTACATCTCCACCTATATTGCTTTGAATTATATTTGTCAGTTTGTTTATCAGTTTGTATCTGATTATTAATGAGCCAAATATTTTTTCAAATAATTATTAGCAACTTATTTCTTCTTTGGAAAATTGTCATTTGTTTTTTAAAAAAAAATTTTAGTTTATATTTTGACTTTTGCTTGTATCAAGTCATTGGAAGTATGCACTAGGACAATAAGGTTTTCAAATGTAAAACATGACTTTACCATCTTGATTATGATTACCTTTACTGTTTAGGAAATTCTTAACCTTCGTGAATGGAATAGAAACCAGTGGAGAGTAACTTTCTGCCTTAAAGATTTACTTCAAAGTTGTTTTTAAAAAATGTCATTTCCCATTTGGGGTTTGGTTGAAAGTTTCATTTTTTTAAGATCAGACTTTATTTTACATAGACCTTTGAGTGATGCAAAAAAATTACTTACTAGACAGATTCATAATTGCTGGTGCTTTATTTGTCCTTTTCACAGGGGCAGCTTTTACTGAAGGCCTATCAAGTGGTTTAAGTACTTCTGTTGCTGTCTTTTGTCATGAATTACCTCATGAATTAGGTAAGAAACATTTTTAATTTGCATTTTTAGGATACTGATGTGGACTATTCTTTTATTACTAAACTGTCAGAATTTTTAAAGTTTTGTTTCTCTGAATTTAGTCACCAGATGTAAAGATTTTAGAGAGGAGTTAAGATCTTCTGCCTCAAGAGCACTAGACAGTGATTCACCTGTATCTGCACCAGTGGGTCTTCAAAGATAGTGGTTGTTTGCCTAAACGGTTTTGTTCATTTCATCTTCTTTTCCAGGCATGAACATCCAAACAAATGCAGTCATGTTCAAATGAGGATGTGACCTCATTGTTTGGGAAAGTTCCTGCCATCAGTGTAGACCATGATCCATCCTTGCCTGCCCATCCTGTGAGACTTAGCCATATTGTCCCATAAGGTCACACACCTTTGGCAGGAGGACTTCTTTGAAGGATACCAGTCAAGCACTCTGGATATCCACCTGTTATCTATCACCTATTTCATATGACCAATCCATCCTCTCTTCTTATTTGGTGTTACTTTGTGTCTGTTTATTTTATATTCAGTTTATCTACTTCTATTTTTTCCCTTTCTGAATTTAATTTGTTACTTAATCTAGTTCTAACAGGCCCCTCATCCCAGCTTGTCTGTTGTCTTTGTCTCACTCAATATAGACTTTTCCATACATTTGTATTTTACATTTACCATTTCTTGTGGCAGAGTAATATTCTGTTATATTCATGTATCATAGTTTGTTTATACATCTCGCAGCCACTTTGCTACCACAGAAACTGTTGCTATAAATATTTTGGTATAAAATAGGACCTTTTCTGTCATTAACTTCCTTAGGGTATGTTTAAGTGTGGAAATCTCTTAGTCAAAGGATATTGATATTTAAGTCACTTTCTTTGAATGATTCCAGATAGCTTTCTAGAATAGTTTTATGAAATCATACTCCCCACCAACAGTGTATTAGTGACCTGTTTTCCCACACCCTTCCAGCCCTGTTCTTATCTTTTGTCATCCTTACGAATTTGCTGGATATAAGGGGAAGCTTCACTGTTATTTTGTTTTGCATTTCTCTTACTATTAGTGATTTGAAAAAGCCTTTGATTGTTAAGAGTTTGTAATTCTTTTGAGAACTGTTTTTTTGTATACTTGGTTGGACCAGTTATCTATTTGGGAATGGTTTTTGGTCTTATATACACAATGGAACTATATGTATATCTTAGATGATGGAAATGTGTATCTTAGATATCAGACTCTTATCGGTGATATTTGACACAAAGTTTTGGGGGATTTTGTTTGGTTTTTTTTTTTGCAGGCAACCACTTTTTATTCTGGTTGCATTAATTTTGTTCATGCGAAAGATTTTCCAGTTTCATGCAGTCAGAATAATCTCTTTTATCTTTTGTAAGTCACATTTAGTCCCTTGTTTGGTTCAGTATTCATGTCTTGAAATAGTACTTCCAGACTTCAAACCATATTATAAAGTAGTAATCACAGATCAGTAGAATAAACTGTAGAAGGGAGAATCAGAAATAATAAAAACCCAGTACCCAGAGTCCAATAAACCTTAAAGCATAAATTACTTAGGAAATAACTCCCTATTCGATAAGAACTAGGGAAACTGTAAAGCAATCTGGAGATCCACTGCTAGATGTGTACCTCAGGGAGGTCATTGATAAAAAGAAAGGCCCCATATACACCAAAATATTTATTAGTGACACGTTTTGTGGTAGCAAAGAATTGGAAACAAAGTAGATGCCCATAAATTGGAAATGGCTAAACATTTATGGTACATTAAATAGTTCATTAATGTAATCAGATATTAGTGTGATATAAAAATGATGAATAAGGAAAAAAATTAAATATCCAACATGAAGTGATGAAAAATTAAGTAGAACCAAGAAAAGATTGTACATGGTAACTATAGCAGCGTAAATAAAACTACCATAAAAAAACAACAAAGAAGAATTTTGCAAAATTTACAAAATTACATGGCCCTAAAAAAAACATAAGAGAAGACAACTCCTCCACACACTTGTCGTAAGTGGGAGTTCTACAGGTGCAGAACATTGCATATGTTTTAGATTTTTTTTTTTTACATTCATATGTTTTACTGATATCCTTTTTAAAAAGATATTTGTTCTGTGTAGTGGCTGTCTAGGAATCTTGCCTCTAAGGCTTAAATAGCAGGTCACCTTCTTAGGTTAGTTAATTTCTTTGAGTCTCAATTTCTTTATCGGTAGAATGTGAATAATGTTAATTAGCCTACCTGCTTTTAAGGGCTATTGTGATACTTAAATGTGAATGTTTCTCAAATGCTTTGCAGATGTAAAATGATTAAATAAATGTCGTTGACTTGATTAATTTGTTAGGAGGCTAGCCTACAGACCCAGGTAAATTATTCATCAGTGAGATAACTTCAAGTTCTTTTTTTACTTTAGTGTTCTTTTCTCAATAAATTACACAGTTGCAAAAAATAATCATTTGATGAATCTTAATGGAATGAGAAACTTTGCTATTTAAATTAAGAATTTTTAAAATTGCCAAATACAAAGGTCTTGTCCTTTTGTGAAAGCTATAATTTTGTCTAATTTATTTTTGTCCGAATAACTTAGTTTTGTTGAAATGTAATGAACTTGATAGTTTCTTTCTCTTTAAAATCTAAGATTGCCTTTTTGTGCACACATCGTCATACAGTTATCTTTATTTTTGTTAACAATGATGAAGGAACTGCGTAATAACTAGTTTTGTTTCTCTCTCACACAGGTGATTTTGCAGTTCTATTAAAAGCTGGTATGACTGTTAAGCAAGCTGTTCTCTATAATGCCCTGTCTGCCATGCTGGCTTATCTTGGAATGGCAACCGGAATTTTTATTGGTCATTATGCTGAAAATGTTTCTATGTGGATATTTGCACTTACTGCTGGCTTGTTCATGTATGTCGCTTTGGTCGATATGGTAAGTTTTTATGCAGTTAAATCACATTCTCTGATCATCATAACCAAATACTAAAAATAGTCAGCAAGAGATTACTTTTGAAATGTTGCAGTGATAAAACTTGTGAGGTTTGTCCTGAGGAACAACCCATGGAGCATCTGCTTTTCTGTAGACTGTTGGTGTCTGGTGCCAGCCATCTCCTTTCTAACACATGTGACAGTGTTAACAATCCCACCTTCTTTTCAGGCCTTAGCAACCCACACGGTTGGATTAAGCTGAGTAGGCTATCAAGACAGTCAACCTCCTCTCGTTATTTATAATTATTTGGGGAAAACATAGTATAATTAAATCATTACTTAAAGTAGTAGCAAATAGAAAACTTGGCTGTGTTGGTGACAAACTCTCTTTGTTTCAGAATACTTAAAGAACATTGCTAATTGATAAATGAACAAAATTTCTTGCACAAAACTCATATAATTGCTAGATTATGTTATTTGAAGTCTTGGGCAGCTTGGTAGCACAGTGGATAGAGTACCTGGAGTAGAGTTAGGAAGACTTTAGCTGAAATCTGGTTTCATAGCTGTGTGACCCTGTTTTCCTCGGTTTCCTCATCTGAAAAATGAGCTGGAGAAGGAAATGGCAAACCCCTCTAGGATATAGGAAATCCCAAATGGGGTCATGAAGAGTCAGGCATAACTGAAAAATGATTAAACCAACACAGCAAAATTTGAGATCTGAGAAGGCAAAGAGTTACTGACACAGCACTACATTATTGTACTGAGCTGTGCAGAGTTATGATCTTAATAGTCAACTAAGAGAAGTTTTTTCAAAAATACCTTGAGGAAACTTAGAGCCATGATTCTTGTTTTTTGAGAAACTGGTTCTGTTTCTCATCAGACTCAGAAGTGACCTTTGCACATATCTAGTGCAGTTCTACCCAAAGTATAATTCTCCTTATGATGTTAGAACAGGGAGTCATCCAGCTTTTGCTTAAAAATTTTCCGTGACAATTCATTTTTCTCAAGGCAGTCTATTCCTCTTTTGGACAACTTATTAGAAAAATTTTCACTTACGTTGAGCTAAAATCTACTTCCATATTATTCCTACCCCATATCACTCTTGTGGGAAACAAAGAAAGAGTTCTGTTTCCACATAGTTAAAGCTTCTCCTAGCTTTAAGTGGTAGCAGTTAATCAGAGTTATGACCTAGCATGGTCAGGTAAAAGGTCAGAAACTTGTGCACAGGCTTGATGAGCTGTTTGAGGGAAATCCTATCAGAGAGGAGAACATGGAGTCAAGTGGCCAATAGACAGCATGGAAGGAAATTCAGACTTAGACCAGTATAAAGGGCTTGCATTGGTCTGAACAAATTGTAGTCTTCCTGTAGCCCTCCTTGGAGCTACCCTTTCATTGAGGGCAGGAATGAGTGTAAAAATTAGTAAAAGCTTTCCTGATTTCACAACAAGTGTTGTTCTTTATTTAAGGTGAACACATTCCTCAGTTAAACTTCATTTGTTTCTTTGTTTCCTATTGTTGACTTTATCTTATTTAATGTTTCTCTGAAAATATGGCACCCCAACTATTCACAGTACTTCTGGGTGTGATTTGGCTAGGGCAAAAGTTTAATGGGTCATATTCTTTCCTCATTTTATCACTGTACTTGTATTAGTGCAACCTGAGTCCTCATTAATATGTTTTTTTGAGGGGGGTTGTTAGCTCCTGCCTAACTCTACTGATTCATATTGAACTTGAACTTGTAGTCTACTAGAATGTAAGTCTTCTTTTATATGAATTATTCTAGCCATGTCTAATGGATCTTGTACTTAGGCAATAGATTTTTTTTAAACCCAAGTCCAAGAGTTTTTTTAATTTAATTTTTTAAAATTTATTTTACCTTTTTTCTTATTTAATTGTACAAACTTCAACCCATCCTTTCATTCAGATGTTTTGATAACCAAATTCTTTCGTCCAATAGGAATATAAAATTGCTAGAAGTAATAATAAATTTTAGAGGTTGTGCTTATGGAAAAACTTGCTGCTTTCTTGAACTGCCATTCCATCACCACCTGTAGCTTCTCAGGCCTCCCGGTTCTTAACAGGATGGACCTATTTTTAAATCCATAAATCAGCTCTTTCAGTGAATCTCTGAATTTCTTATCTTTTGATCCTTTTTGATTGTTTTCGAAATTCTAAAGTTTGAAAGGTCATAGGATCACAGATTTGGAGGTGGAATAGACTTTTAGGGGTCATGATGTTCTGCCCTTTCATTTTAGAGTTGAGGACATTGAGGCCTAGATATGTCAAGTGACTTGACCTCTACCCCACAGCTGCTAAGGCAGGTTTTGTACCAAGGTCTCAGTGACTTTCTGAGTCCAACCCATTAGCTACACTAGCTCACCTGGTCCAACCCCCACCCAAGTTATTAATTCCCTCTAAAGTATTAGTGATTTAATCTGTACTCCTTCATAAAGCAGCCCTCCCCTTCTTTGACCAGATATCTAATAAAATAGTGTATTTGTTGATATTTAGATAATACTTTGCAGAGTATACTATGTGCATTCTCATTTGATCCACTAAGTATAACCCTGTAGGAAATTAGGTTAGGGTTTCAGAATTTTAGAATTAGAAAAGATAGGATCTTGAGATTAATTTGTTCCAGCCCTCTCTTCCAGAGAAGTGAAAATAACTGCCCCTAGTCACATAACTATTTAGATCAAGCGTTAGAACCTGTGTCTTCTGATTCTGGTGGAACAAGTGAGAAAATAATTGTAAAGTACTTAGCACAGTACCCAGAACATAGTGAGTGAAGTTTTCTGTACGTGTTACGGTTGTTATTATTGCCATTGCTTTAAGCGTTCTGCTCAGTATGGTAGTACACTACGTGCTGCTTCCTGTTTTATTCTTCCCTCATTAAATCAATTATAGATTTCCTTTGAAATTCTTTACATAGTTACCACTTCTGTCCCCTGGGGCCAAATACAAGTGTCATATCCTAAAAGACCACCTTTCAGACATTTGAAGATGATGTCTTGTGTCTTCTTCCTTAACCCAAGTCATGTCTTCTCCTAGCTGAACATCCCTAGTTATGCATATTCCATTCCATCTCTGGATCCTTTCCAGCTTCTCAATATCCTTTTTCAGATGGCACACAAAATTGAGCACAGAGCCTTTGATTTGGAGATTATACTTCTATGAATTCACTTATACAATCCTAAATCTGACCTTAAATCTGTAGAATCAAGTCTTTCCATTCTGTTTATGCTCTTCATTTTAAGCATCAGTCTTTTTTATGTAGCATTATTTCTATAAGCCAAACAAGAACATTTTCATGACCTCACTACATAAAAATAGTATTTTTCATAAAAACTGCAAGAAACCTTAGAAATAATCTAGTTCAGTATGTTTTTTTTGACGGATGAGTAAACTGAGGCCAGGGAAGGTGTTAACTTCCCAGGTTGATACTAGTAGTGGCAGAGCCAGGAAATACACAAAAATTAATTTGTACTTAAAGTATCAGTCTCTAATACTTTATTATAGGTTAATTTCTTTAAATCAGGCTTTTTTACTGTATTTTACTGAGGGAGAGAATGGTCTGATTCATGATAGTTCCAAGTCTGTGCAATGAGAGATGCTCTAGTTTTATAGGATATGTAGCTTTGCTTAAAGCTTCTATAAAAATCACTTATGAAATTATTCTGTGGTTTTGTTACCATTTAAGTTAGTATATTTTTCTCTGGTAATTGTTCAAAATTGATATCTGCTGGCTGGAAATTTTAGCACTGCAATGAATTTTTCTTTTCTCTTTTTAGGTGCCTGAGATGCTTCACAATGATGCTAGTGACCATGGATGCAGCCGCTGGGGATATTTTCTGTTACAGAATGCTGGGATACTACTGGGTTTTGGCATTATGTTACTTATTTCTGTTTTTGAACATAAAATTGTATTCAGTATAAATTTTTAAATTTGGGTCATAAATGTTAGAATAAATCTTTTCTACTTATTTGTTGCTATATTTCAGATATAGGTCATAGGGGAGCTGGGTTTTGTTGTTTTTTTATTTTGTTTTTTATGTGCTTCATAGAGTTTATACTCAATAGTACTTGAAATTTTGTATTAAGTATTGCTGTTAGTTATGACTGTAAAATTGGCTACTGAAGTAACAAAAGGTACGTTTTAATGATGTTTAAATTATTCTGTTCTGGAAATGTAGCTATGATGTTAAGATTCACCATTATTTACAGCTTTGCTGTATGGACAAGTTGATGTGGTATGGCATGGCATGGTGTATATATATATTCAGTTTAAAAAATATTTTTTTTTCACCAATTCCTTCAGAAATTACCTTCTAACATAGTTTTGCTCAGACCAGATTTTAAACCTCTGAAGTTCTTATGTAATAAGGGGTAGTGGAGTCCTCAGTATCCTAAGATATGCCATCTATGGAAAATGGAAGATCTAGCCTTGAAATCAAGATGAGGAGATGTAAAGAAAGAAAAGGACCTATGAAGCAAGAGTGGTAGTCTGGAGTGCTATTATAATTACAAAACAGTCACTGGCTGTTTAGCAGGTAAGGAAACAAAAGAATGTGAAAACTTTGAAATTGAGTGAAAGTTTAATGGGTACACTGCAGAAAAAGAAATATTTTGATCATTGCTGTTTTAATATACCATACTCGGGTGGATGCTTAGCCCTCTTTTTCTGCTAACAATATGAGTAGCCTGAATAAGATGATCATCGTTAACACCAAGCTGTGTAATGGTTGGCTAGAAAATCTCAAATCCTAAACCATAGTGTGACGGCATAGGAAGCTTAGACAGGAAATTCTTGCTTCTCCAGAATAGTTTGGAAATGGGATGTTCTTATTACAAATTGTGACTTGCCCTACATTCCTGTACCTACACTACTAATTTTCAAAGGATTAGAACACAATTACTTGCAATCACAACTACAAGTACTAAATCCCAAAAACCATTGAGAACAATTTGATCTTTTTTTTTCTTTTTTTTTGCTAATTAAGAAGGCACTTCATGATCTTGAAAAGCCTCAGGGTCAACATTTTGAACATTACTTATTATTTTGTGGTACTTTAGTTGTAACCCTGTGGCATGTCCTGAGAAGTTTGTTCTTTAAATAAATATTTTATATCAGTTTCTTGTCATTTGTATAATTTTCATAAAATAAGAATGGAAAATGTGTAAATACATAGATTCTGAGACATTGTATGCTGGCTGCCTTTCTGTAAACTCAGCACTCTATCTGCTGCATCACCTAGCTGCCCAACATAACTTAGAGAAAAATAGAAGGGCAAAGGGACAGGATGAGGGAGGAATTCATAGAAGGGTGTGTGGATTAAGAAATAGGGTAAGGGGATAATATCAGGGAGGGACTTTTAGAAGGGTGTGCAGATTAGGGAGACAGTCAATCAGAAGTCAATTAGACATGTGGAGAGAGAGAGGGGGTTAAAAAGAGAGAAGGATAAAACAGTGGGAAAAGATAGGCTGGAGTGAAATGCACAACAAATGATAATAATTTTGAATGTGAATGGGATGAACTCATCCATAAAATGGAAATGCATAACAGAATGGATCAAGAACTGGGACCCAACAACATGTTGACAAGAAACACGTTTAAAAATGAAAGATACACAGTAAAAATAAAACTTGGGAATAGAATTTATCATCTTCAGCATATGTAAAAAAAAAAATAAAGCAAAAGTCATGATCTCAGACGAAGGTAAAAGTAAAAGAGATTTCATTATAAGAGATAAACCTGTAACTGCATTATATTACAAAGTACTATAGATAATAAAGTATTGTCAATACTAAACATGCACCAAATGCTATAGCATTCAGATTTTTAAAGGAAAAGATAAATGAATTATGAGTGGAAATAGGAAAACTGTAATAGGGGGATTTCAACCTTCACCTCACTGAACTAGATAAATCTAATGAAGATGAAAAAGAAGAATCAAGGAGGTTAATGGAATCTTAGATAAGCTAGATATGATAGATGTCTGGAGAGAACTGAATGGAAACAGAAAGGAAAATATCTTTTTCTCAGAAGTACATGGTACCTTTACCAAAACTGAGCATAAATTAGGTCATAAAAACTCAAATGCAAAAAAGCAGAAAATAGTAGATGCATTCTTGTAGATGCATTCTTTTCAGATTATAATGCAATGAAAAGTACATTTAATGAAAGACCATAGAAACATTTAAAATTAATAAATTATGAGAGCAAGGAATAGTTAACATGTCAAGTCTATGGAAAATGGAAGAATTTATGACCAAACAAGAGTAGAGAACATTATGAAATAAAAAATGGATAATGCAACTGAAAAAGTTTTGCACAAACAAGACCAGTGCAACCAAGAATTAGAAGAAAAGCAGAAAGCTAGAAACAATTTTTACAGAAAGTGTTTCTGATAAAGATCTCATTTCTCAAATGTAAGAATACAAGTCATTCACCCGTTGATAAATGGCCAAAGGATATGAATAGCCAATTTTAAGATGAAGAAATTAAAGTTATCTCTAGTCATGAAAAAAATGCTCTAAATCATTGATTTGAGAAATGCAAATTAACAACCACAACCTCGTTCCTATCAGATTGGCTAATATGATTAAAGAAAAAGGAAAATGATGGATGTTGAAGAAGATATGAGAAAATTGAAATATTAATGTGTTGCTGGTGGAGTTGTGAATTGATTCAACCAGAGCAATTTGGAACTATATCCAAAGGGCAAACTGTACCTTTTGATCCAGCAATACCGTTACTAGGACTGTAGCCCAAGGAGATCATAAAAAGAGAGGAAAGGATCTACTTATAAAAAAATATTTATAGCAACTCTTTTTGTGGTAGCAAAGAATTGAAAACTGAGAGGTGCCCATCAATTGAGGAATAGCTGAACAAGTTGTGTATATGAATGTAATGGAATACTATTGTTCCATAAGAAATGATGAACGAGCAGGTATCAGAAAAACATTGAAAGACTTACATGAACTGATGGTAATTGGAGTGAGCAGAACCAGGAGAATATTGTACATAGTACAGAGTAACAGCAACATTGTGCAATGATCAGCGGTGATAGAGTTTTTCTCAGCCATACAATGATCCAAGACAATTCTAAAATGCTATCCACATCCAGAGAAAGAACTATGGAGTCTAAATGCAGATCAAACTATTTTTTTCACTTTTTTTTGTTTGTCTTCCTTTTGTTTCTTCACAACATGACTAATGTGGAAATATGTTTAACATGATTGTACATGTATAATCTATGTCATATTGCTTGCCATCTTGGAGCGGGGGGATAAACAGGAGGGAGGGAGAAAACTTGGAACTCAAAATCTTATAAGAAATGATCATTGAAAACTATCTTTACATGTAATTAGAAAAAATAAAGTATTATTTTAAAATTTTAAATTGGAGGCTTTGACCTAATCTTGAAGAATGAGTTAAAGGACAAATCATAGAAATAATTTTATTAAAGAGATGGACAGAAAATATAGGACCTTATGGGATGCAGCAAAAGAAGTAGTCTTAGGAAAATGTATATTTCTAAATACATCAGTAAAACAGGGAAAGAGCAGATTAATAAATTGGATATGCTATTTAAAATAAAAACCTAGAAAAAGAACAAATTTTAAATCTCCACTTAAGCATCAGATTGGAAATTTTGAAAACTAAAGGTGAGATTAACAAAATTGAACATAAGAAAAACAATGAATTAATAAACTAGGAGTTGATTTTATGAAAAAATTAATAAAATAGGAGAGGAGCAGATCCGAGCAGAATTCAGGGACAGACTATCCAGCGGCAGCACAGGTCCCTACACCCACAGGCGCCAAAGATCAGTGAGAGGGTCTTTTCTGCTTGACAAGAGGGGAGCGGAGTGTCCCCATAACTCAGGCCCCCTCGGGAGGCAGCAGCAGAGGCAGTAGTAGACAGGGACTCCCAAAGGAGGCAGGAGCATGGATCCATTGTTGAAGATCCCCACATAAACCCCCTGAGGGAACTGAGCCCTGCATGGTGGCCCCAATCCCACTGAAAGCCCTGAGGCTGGGAAGCAGCATTTGAATCTCAGCCCCCAAGCACTAGCTGGGCGGATCTGGAGGCAAGGCAAAGGGTGGAGAGGAATCACAGAAATCAAGTAACTGGCTGGGAAAATGCCCAGAAAGGGGAAAAAAATAAGACCATAGAAGGTTACTTTCTTGGTGAACAGATATCTCCTTCCATCCTTTCAGATGAGGAAGAACAATGCTTACCATCAGGGAAAGACATAGAAGTCAAGGCTTCTGTATCCCAAACATCCAAAATAAATATTCAATGTGCTCAGGCCATGGAAAAGCTCAAAAAGGATTTTGAAAATCAAGTTAGAGAGGTGGAGGAAAAACTGGGAAGAGAAACTAGAGAGATGCAAGAAAAGCAGGTCAACACCTTGCTAAAGGAGACCCAAAAAAAAGTGCTGAAGAAAATAACACCTTGAAAAATAGGCTAACTCAATTAGCAAAATAGGTTCAAAAAGCCAATGAGGAGAAGAATGCTTTAAAAAGCGGAATTAGCCAAATGGAAAAGGAGGTTCAAAAGATCACTGAAGAAAATAGGTTTTTTAAATTTTTTTTAATATAAATTTATTTATTTAACTTTTTACATTCATTTTCACAAAAATTTGGGTTGCAGATTTTCTCCCTATTTTTCCCCTCCTCCCACCCCAGTACACTGAGCATTCTAATTTTCCCTATCACCAATCTGCCCTCTCTTCTATCATCTTTCCCTTCTCCTGTCCCCATCTTCTCTTTTGTCCTGTAGGGCCAGATAACTTTCTATTCCCCATTAACTGTATTTCTTATTTCCTAGTAGCAACAACAATACTAAACAGCTGTTCCTAAAACTTTGAGTTCCAAATTCTCCCCATCCCTCCCTCCCCACCCATTCCCTTTGGGAAGGCAGGCAATTCAATATAGGCCATATTTGTGTAGTTTTGCAAATGACTTCGATAATAGTCATGATGTGTAAGACTAACTGTATTTCCCTCCATCCTATCCTGCTCCCCATTGTTTCTCTTCTGTCTTTTGATCCTGTCCCTCCCCAACAATGTTGACTTCAAATTGCTCCCTCCTCCCATTGCCCTCCCTCCCATTATGACCCCCACCCTCCTTATCTCCTTTCCCTCCACTTTCCTGTATTGTAAGATAGGTTTTCATACCAAAAAGAGTGTGCATTTTATTCCTTCCTTTAGTCGAATGTGATGAGGGTAAACTTCATGTTTTTTTTCTCAGCCCTCCTCTTTTCCCCTCCACTAAAAAGTCTCCTGCTTGCCTCTTGAATGAGAGATAATTTTCCCCATTCCATTTCACCCTCCTCCTCCCACTACATTTCTCTCTCACCATTTACCTTAATTTCTTTCAAAATATGGTCCCATCCTATTCAATTCACTCTGTGCTGTCTCTGTATATGCGTGCATGTGTGTATGTGTCTGCACATGTAAACGTGTACATATGTGTGTGCATGTGTGTCTGTGTGTGTATGTGTGTGTGTGTGTGGTCCTACTAACTATCCAGATACTGAAAAGTTTTAAGAGTTACAAATATTGACTTTCCATGTAGGAATGTAAACAGTTCACCTTTAGTAAGTCCCTTATGACTTCTCTTTGCTGTTTACTTTTTCATGCTTCTTCTCATTCTTGTGTTTGAAAGTCAAATTTTCTTTTCAGCTCTGGTCTTTTCATCAAGAATGCTTGAAAGTCCTCTGTTTCATTGAAAGACCATATTTTCCCCTGAAGTATTATACTCAGTTGTGCTGGGTAGGTGATTCTTGGTTTGAGTCCTAGTTCCTTTGACTTCTGGAATATCCTATTCCACGCCCTTCGATCCCTTAATGTAGAAGCTGCTAGATCTTGAGTTATCCTGATTGTATTGGCACAATACTGGAATTGTTTCTTTCTAGCTGCTTGCAATATTTTCTCCTTGACCTGGGAACTCTGGAATTTGGCCACAATGTTCCTAGGAGTTTCTCTTTTTGGATCTCTTTCAGGTGGTGATCGATGGATTCCTTCAATACTTATTTTGCCCTCTGGTTCTAGAATCTCAGGGCAGTTTTCCTTGATAATTTCATGAAAGACGATGTCTAGGCTCTTTTTTTGATCATGGCTTTCAGGTAGTCCCATAATTTTTAAATTGTCTCTCCTGGATCTATTTTCCAGGTCAGTTGTTTTTCCCATGAGATATTTCACATTCTCTTCCATTTTTTCATTCTTTTGGTTTTGTTTGGTGATTTCTTGGTTTCTCAGAAAGTCATTAGACTCCATCTGTTCCATTCTAATTTTGAGAGAACTATTGTCTTCAGTGAGCTTTTGAACCTCTTTTTCCACTTGGCTAATTCTGCTTTTGAAAGCATTCTTATCCTCATTGTCTTTTTGAACCTCTTTTTCCAATTGAGTTAGCCTATTTTTCAAGGTGTTATTTTCTTCAGCATTTTTTGGGGGTCTCCTTTACCAAAGTATTGACCCGTTTTTCATGCTTTTCTTCATCTCTCTCATTTCTCTTCCCAGTTTTACCTCCACCTGTCTAACTTGATTTTCAAAATCCTTTTTGAGCTCTTCCATGGCCTGAGCCCATTGGATATTTATTTTGGATGTTTGAAATACAGAGGCCTTGACTTCTATATCTTTCCCTGATGGTAAGCATTGGTCCTCCTCATCAGAAATGAAAAGTGGAAACATCTGTTCCCCAAGAAAATAGTCTTCTATGGTCTTATGTTTCTTCCCTTTTCTGGGCATTTTCCCAGCCAGTTACTTGGCTTCTGAGATTCCTCTCCACCTCTGCCTAGATCTGCCCAGCTAGTGCTTGGGGTCTGAGATTCAAATGCTGCTTCCCAGCCTCAGGGATTTCAGCGAGCGGGCAGGGCTGCTATTCAATGTGAACTTAAGTTCTGGTGCTCAGGTGGGGGCAGGGTCACCTCCCAGGCTCAGTTCCCTCAGGGGGTTTATGCAGAGACCTTCAGTCATGGATCTGAGGTCCTGTCTGCTCTGGGAGTCCCGGTCCACCTCTGCCTCTGCCGCTGCCTCTGCCGCTTCCTCCCGAGGGGGCCTGAGTTATGGAGACACCCCGCTCCCCTCTTGGCCAGCCCAGAAGTCTCTCTCACTGACCTGGAGCGCCTGTGGGTGGAGGGACCTTCGTGGCCGCCAGAGGTTCTGTCCCTGAAGCCTGCTCAGATCTGCTCCTCTGGATCTGCACGGTCAGGGCTGGGCTCCGCTGTCCGGTGCGCGACGGACCTTTGGTGGCGGTTTTTCAGGGCTCTCTGGAATGGAAATCTCCTCCACTGCATTGCTGCATGGCTTGCACTGCTCCAGAATTTGTGGAAAGTTCTTTTTACAGAAAAATTATGGGCTATCAGTTTGGAGCTAGCATACGAGAGTCTTTCTACTCTGCTTTCTTGGCTCCTCCCCAGAAAATACTTTTTTAAAAATTAGAATGGAACAGATGGAGGCTAATGATTTTATAAGAAACCAAGAAATCACAAAACAAAACCAAAAGAATAAAAAATGGAAGAGAATGTGAAATATCTCATTGGGAAAACAACTGACCTGGAAAAGAGAACCAGGAGAGACAATTTAAAAGTTATGGGACTACCTGAAAGCCATGATCAAAAAAAAGAGCCTAGACATCATCTTTCATGAAATTATCAAGGAAAACTGCCCTGACATTCTAGAACCAGAGGGCAAAATAGTTATTCAAGGAATCCATCGATCACCACCTGAAAGAGATCCAAAAAGAGAAACTCCTAGGAACATTGTGGGCAAATTCCAGAGTTCCCAGGTCAAGGAGAAAATCTTGCAAGCAGCTAGAAAGAAACAATTCCAGTATTGTGGAAATACAATCAGGATAACTCAAGATCTAGCAGCTTCTACATTAAGGGATCGAAGGGCATGGAATAGGATATTCCAGAAGTCAAAGGAACTAGAACCAAAACCAAGAGTCACCTACCCAGCAAAACTGAGTATAATACATCAGGGGAAAATATGGTCTTTCAATGAAATAGAGGACTTTCAAGCACTCTTGATGAAAAGACCAGAGCTGAGAAGAAAATTTGACTTTCAAACACAAGAATGAGAAGAAGCATGAAAAAGTAAACAGCAAAGAGATGTAATAAGGAACTTACCAAAGTTGAACTGTTTACATTCCTACATGGAAAGACAATATTTGTAACTCTTGAAACTTTTCAGTATCTGGGTAGTTGGTGGGATTACACACACACACACACACACACACACACACACACACACGCACGCACGCACGCACGCACGCATGCATGCACACATGCACACACAGAGACAGAGAGCACAGAGTGAATTGAGTAGGATGGAATCTATCTTAAAAAGATTAAGGTAAACGGTGAGAGAAATGTATTGGGAGGAGAGAGGGTGAAATGGAATGGCGCAAATTATCTCTCATAGAAGAGGCAGGGAGGAGACTTTTTAGTGGAAGGAAAAAGGAGAGCTGAGAGAAAAACATGAAGTTTACTCTCATCACATTCGACTAAAGGAAGCAATAAAATGCACACTCATTTTGGTATGAAAACCTATCTTACAATATAGGAAAGTGGGGGAGAAGGAGATAAGCAGGGTGGGGGGGGGATTATGGGAGGGAGGGCAATGGGAGGAGGGAGCAATTTGAAGTCAACACTCTTGGGGAGGGACCAGATCAAAAGACAGAATAGAAGCAATGGGTGGCAGGATAGGATGGAGGGAAATATAGTTAGCCTTACACAACACAACTGTTATGGAAGTCATTTGCAAAACTACACAGATATGGCCTATATTGAATTGCTTGCCTTTCCAAAGAGAATGGGTGGGGAGGGAGGGATGGGGAGAATTTGGAACTCAAAGTTTTAGGAACAACTGTTTAGTACTGTTCTTGCTACTAGGAAAGAAGAAATACAGGTAATGGGGTATAGAAACTTATCTTGCCCTACACGATAAAAGAGAAGGGAGGGATGATAGAAGAGTGGGCAGATTGGTGATAGGGGCAATTAGAATGCTTGGTGTTTTGGTGTAGGGGAGGGGACAAATGGAGAGAAAATTTAGAACCCCAAATTTTGTGAAAATGAATGTTAAAAGTTAAATAAATTTTAAAAAATTAATAAAATACAGATATTTTTGGTTAATGTGATTTTAAAAAGAGAGAAAATCAAGTCACTAATATAAAAAATGAAAAGGGTGAATATACCATTGTTGAAGATGAAATTTAAGCAATTATTAGGGGTTGTTTTGCTAAATCATATGCCAATAAATTTAACAAGAGATTGAAGGTAAGATGATGGACTAAGGCAGGAAGTTGTTGAACTCTCCCAAATTTACCTTCAAACAACTATAAAATAACTCCTCAAAATAATTCTGAATTGGGGGAATCAATAAAACGACAGTGTGAAGCAATTTTCTAGCCCAAGACAACTTGGAAGTTTGGCAGGAGAGGTCTTTCTCATTTGGATAAAAGTTGAGTGCAGTCCAGTGCCCCAGCAAGCCATCAACGAAGCCACATAGCCACGACTGAGCAGGCTAGCAATGAAACCCCTGCCCACGCCCCCATCCCTCAGGGCAAGAAGTTTGGGACAGCACTTCTTCCACTCCAGGATAAGAACTCAACTTTAACATAAAATTAAAAGTCATGAAATAGGCTGAATAGTCATGAAATATGCAAAAACAAAACAAAACAAAAAACCTGACAATAGAAAGTTAATATCGTGATGAAGAAGATGAAGAAAGGCTAATTTCAAAACAACTGCATGTGAAGCTTGGAAGAAAAATGTGAATTTGTCTCAGGCCCAAAGTGAACTTCTATAAGAGTTCAAAAAGTATTTTGAAAATCAAATTAAGAGAGGTAGAGGAAGATATGGGAAAAGAAGTGAGAGTGATACAGGAGAATCCAGAAAATAGAGTCAGCAATTTGGTAAAGGAAGCATGAAAAATGGAAAAAAATGTACAAAAATTCACGGAAGAAAACAACTCTTTAAAAAGCAGAATTGGTCAAATGGAAAAGGAGTTATGAAAACTCACTGAAGAAAATGATTCCCTAAAAAGTAGAACTGGGCAAATGGAAGTTAACAACTATGAGACATCAAGAGACAATAAAACAAAATCAAAAGAATAAAAAAAAAAAAAGAAGGAAAATGTGAAATACCTGATTGGAAAAACAACTACTCCAGAAAATAGGTCCAGAAGAGATTATTTAAAAATTATTGGACTACCTGAAAGTGATAATGAACAAAGGTCCTAGACATCATTTTCAAGAAAGTATCAAGGAAAACTGCCCTGATACCCTAGAACCAGAAGGTAAAATAGTAATAGAAAGAATTCACCAATCACCTCTTGAGATTCCAAAGTGAAAACTTGCAGGAATAAATTTAACAATTTAAGTGAAGTGGAAGGATACTTTAAAAAATATTAACCAGAATAACAGAAGAAGAAATTATAACTCTAACTTTAAAAAAAAATTGACTAGGTCATAAATGAGCTTCCTAAGGAAGAAAAATATCAGGACCAGATAGATTTACAAGTGAATTCTACTGAACATTTAAAGATCAACTAATTTCAATATTAAATAAATTATTTTACATAATAGGCAAAGAAGGAGACCTACCAAACCTCTTTTATGAAACAAATATAGTACTGATACCTATACCAGGAAAAGTAAAAAGAAAAAATTATAGACCAATTTCACTAATTATTGATGGGAAAATGCTAAATAAAATATTACTTAGGAGACTACAACAATATATCACAAAGATTATACATTATGTCAGTGTGATTTATACTAGGACTTTAGAGCTGGTTCAATATAAAGAAAATTATCAACATAATTATATCAATAACAAAATAACAAAAAAAAATCACATGATTTTATCAATACATGCAGAAAAATGAAGTGGAGCCAAGATGGTGGAGTAAAGGCACGTACTTGCCTGAGCTCTCCCCCAAACCCCTCTACATACCTTTAAAATATGACTAAACAAATTCTAGAGCTGCAGAACCCACAAAAAGATGAAGTGAAACAAGTTTCCAGCCCAAGACAACTTGAAAGGTCAGCAGGAAATGTCTGTTGCACCAGGGTGAGAAAGGAGGGCAGTCCAGTGCAGGGCACAACAGTACAGACTGGGCCCCAAAAAAACCCAGAGCAGGCCTCCTGGTGACTGACTCACTAGCAGCAGAGACAGTTTCCAGATCTCTTAGCCCACAGATGCCAAAGACAACTTGGAAGATCAGCAGAAAAGGTCTGTTGCACTTGGGTGAGAGTGGAGCATAATCCAGCACAGGCTATCCCAATTCAGCCCTGGCCCCAACAAACCAGGAGCAGACCTTGGGAGCCACTGAATTAGCAGCAGTAGTAGCAATAGCAGTGGGCAGTGGCTACTTCCAGAGCTCCCTGCCCACAGACAGGAAGAGGTTCAAACAACTGGTCAGAAGGAGATTATAGGGGCCTTCTTGCTAGCACTGAGGCAGAACTCTGTTGCTTCACCCATACTCAAATCATGGTCCCGGGTTCCCAGAGCTAGGAGGCTCAGCACTAGCATAGCAACAAGGGAAGGGAGATCTTCCTCACAATTCCAAGGCAGAAAAGAAAACTTGTGGTCACTCAGAGACTCGACTATGGACCAGGAGAGTAATAAACACACCTTTCCTTATGTGATACCACCTTGAAAGAACGAAAAACTTACAGGTCCCTAGAAGTATCTCTGAAAACAGCTGCAGAAACCCCCTGAAGTTTGGGATACCGCACCCTCCACAATGGAAGCAAATCCCAACTTTAAAAAAAGACTTAAAAGTCAACTAACAAGCTGGGAAAATGAGCAAATGAGAAGAAAAAAAAACTATTGGAAGTTACTATGGTGACAAGGAAGATTAAAACACACACTTAGAAGACAAAAATATCAAAGCCCCTACCATCCAAAGCCTCTAACAAAAATACACTTTGCTGTCAGGCCATGAAAGAGCTCAAAAGCGATTTTGAAAATTCATTAAGAAAGGTTGTGGAAAATTTGGGAAGAGAAAAGAGAGTCAAACAAGAAAATCATGAAAAATGAGTCAATAGCTTGGTAAAGAAGACAAAAAAAAATACTGGAGAAAATAACACCTTAAAAAACAGACTTGATCAAATGGTAAAAGAGGTCCAAAAAGCCAATGAGGAAAAGAATACCTTAAAAAAGCAGAAGTGGCCAAATGGAAAAGGAGGTCCAAAAACTCACTAAAGAAAATAATTCCTTAAAAATTAGAGTGGAACAAATAGAAGATAATGTGAAATTTCTCACTGAAAAAACAACTGACCTGGAAAATAGATCCAAGAAAGATAATTTAAGAATTCTTGGAGTACCTGAAAGCCACAATCAAAAAAAAAAAAGTATGTAGATACCATCTCTCGAGAAATTATCAAGGAAAACTACCCTGATATTCTAGAAAATAGAAACAGACAATCTACTGATTCCCCTCCTGAAAAAGATCCCAAAATGTAAACTGCCAGGAACATTATAGACAAATTCCAGAGTTTCCAAGCAGCCAGAAAGAAATAATGCAAGTATGGTGGAACCACAGTCAGGATAACATAAGATTTAGCAGCTTCTACATTAAAATACATTCTACATTAAAGTATTGGAGGGTTTGGAATACGATATTCTGGAGGTCAAGGAAGCAAGGATTACAACTGAGCAAAACTGAGTATGATCCTTCAGGGGTAAAAATGGACATTCAGTGACATAGAGGACTTTCAAGCATTTGTGATGACAAGAACAGAATTGAATAAAAAATTTGACTTTCAGATATTAGACTTGAGAAGTATAAAAGGGTAAAAAAAAAAAGGGAAAATCATAAGGAACTTAAAAAAGTTTAACTTACCAAAAAATTATCTTATAGAGCTAGAAAAAAATAACATCAAAATTCACCTAGAAGAACAGAAGGTCCAGAATATCAAGGGAATTAATGAAAAGAAATGCTAGGGAAGATGGCCTAGTCATACCAGATCTTAAATTGTATTATAAGCAGCAATCATCAAAACCATTTGGTACTGGCTAAGAAACAGAGAAGTAGATCAGTGAAATAGATTAGGTACATAAGACACAGTAGTCAGTGACTATAGCAGTCTCTGTTTATTTGTCAGATTTATGGAAAATGGAGGAATTTTTGACCAAACAAGAAATATAGAGCATTATGAAATGCAAAATGGATAACTTTGATTACATTAAATTGAAAAGTTTTTGCACAAAGTCAATGCCACCAAGATTAGGAGGCAAGCAGAAAACTGGGAAGGAATTTTTTACAACTAGTATCTGTGATAAAGACTTCATTCTTAAAATATATAGAGAACTGATTCAAAGGTATAAGAATACAAGCCATTCCCCAATTGATAAATGGTCAAAGGATATGAACAGGCAGTTTTCAGAAGAAAAATTAAAGCTATATGTAGTCATATGAAAAAATGTTCTAAATCACTAACGATTAGAGAGATGCAAGTCAAAACAACTATGAAGTACCACATCACACCTATCAGATTGGTTAACATGACAAAACAGGGAAATGATAAATGTTGGAGAAGATGTGGCAGAGTTGGAATACTAATTCATTGTTGGTGGAGCTGTGAACTGATCCAACTATTCTGATCAATTTGGAACTATGCCCTAAGGGCTATAAAATATGTGTACTATTTGTCCACACAATACTCCTTCTTGGACTGTGTCTCAAAGCAATCATACAAATGGGAAAAGGACCTATATGTACAAAAATATTTATAGCAGCTCTTTTGGTGGTAGCCAAGAACTGGAAATTGAGGGGATGCCCATCACTTGGAGAATGACTGAACAAGTTGTAGTATATGAATGTAATGGAATACTATGACAAACAGGAGGACTTCAGAAAAGCCTAGAAAGACTTATATGAACTGATGCTGAGTGAAGTGAGCAGAGCCAGGAGAACATTATACACAATAATAGCCATAGTGCATGAGGATTATTTTTGATAGACAGCCCTTCACAACAAGGACCTAAAACATTTTCTTTCTTTTTTTAAATTTTCCTTTTTTTAATACAGTTCATATCACATAAAACAATTCCAACTTTTGGTCAGGTAATATTTCTTTTAAAGCATTTACAATATAGACCATAAACAATTTTTTTTTAACATTAACCTACTGAAACCCAAATAATAACTATGTATGCTAGCTTCATAAGCCTTTGACCTAATTGTGTCCACACTATTACTAAAAGTTAAAGGCCCCTAACTTATTGTTGTTGGTCTAAAGTCCTAAGCTTAATAGCTTAATTTTACACTTGACCTCGGATGTTCCCCTACCAACAATCTATAATTTAATAGATCTGGTATTAAGCTTACAAACCTTTTGACTACAGAAAATTGCCACTAAGAGTAGGGACATTGCAGGGAAACAATATCTCCCCAACTTCATATCATTTCCAGGCAGGAGTAGATTGTCAACTTGCATTCAGTGAGGCTTAAAGTCTGCCAGGTGTCAGTGGAGAAATTGAGTCAGGAGAATCCTACCTCAGCCCAGGTTGAACAGCCACTATCCCACCCTTCCCATGAGATCACCTTTTACAGTTCATACCATCATCTCACAGGCTTACTTGCATCATGGATTGGAGGTTCAGACTGCCTTTCTTGCTATCCATATCTGGAGTTAGACTCAGAAAAACAGTCACTTAATAATCTCATAGCATCTTAAAATAGCAAGTTCCAATAACCAGGTTTCAGATATGACTATAATTTCACATTGGCTAAGGAACATCTTTTGAGGCAAGTCTTACATGCCTCTCTATACCTATTCTAGTTTCTGCTTAAATAGCAATCATAAAATCAAATTTACCATTAAAACCTTAACTTTTTCATCAGTGCTAAATTTTACCCAAAGTTACCTGTCTCTAGGAGACTTAGACTAAAATTCATTTCCCCGGACTAAAGAGGTTTCTGATTTAGTCTCAGTCATTAATTCAGTCAATGGTTTTAATACTAATTGCTTTTTTTAAAATTTTTTAAAATTTATTTATTTATTTAACTTTTTACATTCATTTTCACAAAATTTTGGGTTCCAAATTTTCTCCCCTTTTATCCCCTCCCCCCACCCCAATACCCCAAGCAATCTAATTTTCCCTATCTCCAATCTGCCCTCTCTTCTGTCATCCCTCCCTTCTCTTGTCTCCATCTTCTCTTTTCTCCTGTAGGGACAGATGACTTTCTATTCCTCATTAACTGTATGTCTTCTTTCCTAGTAGCAACAACAATACTAAACAGTTGTTTCTAAAACTTTGAGTTCCAGATTCTCCCCATTCCTCCCTCCCCACCCATTCCCTTTGGGAAGGCAGGCAATTCAATATAGGCCATATCTGTGTAATTTTGCAAATGACTTCCCTGATAGTCGTGTTGTGTAAGACTAACTGAATTACCCTCCATCCTACCCTGCCCCTCATTGTTTTTCTTTTGTCTTTTCATCCTGTCCCTCCCCAAGTGATGACTTCAAATTGCTCCCTCCTCCTTTTGCCCTCCCTTCCATCATCCCCCCCCTTGCTTATCTCCTTCTCCCCCACTTTCCTATACTGTAAGATAGGTTTTCATACCAAAATGAGTGTGCATTTTATTCCTTCCTTTAGTCAAATGTGATGAGGGTAAACTAATTGTTTCTTTTTTCCTCAGCTCTCCTCTTTTTCCCTCCACTAAAAAGTCTCCTACTTGCCTCTTAAATGACATATAATTACCCCATT
Source organism: Bettongia penicillata ogilbyi (assembly GCA_023548195.1). Classification (NCBI taxonomy): domain Eukaryota; kingdom Metazoa; phylum Chordata; class Mammalia; order Diprotodontia; family Potoroidae; genus Bettongia; species Bettongia penicillata. Next base: position 8,427,724 of record JAJHZJ010000531.1, on the reverse strand, counting down.
CCATTTCACCCTCTTTCCTCGCACTACATTTTTCTCTCACTATTTACCTTAATTTCTTTTCAGCTATGGTCCCATCCTATTCAATTCACTCTGTGCTCTCTGTCTCTGTGTGTGTGTGCATGTGTGTATGTGTGTGTGGTCCCACCAACTACCCAGATACTGAAAAGTTTTAAGAGTTACAAATATTGTCTTTCCATGTAGGAATGTAAACAGTTCACTTCTGGTCCTTAAGATTTCTCTTTGCTGTTTACTTTTTCATGCTCCTTCTCATTCTTGTGTTTGGAAGTCAAATTTTCTTTTCAGCTCTGGTCTTTTCATCAAGAATGTTTGAAAGTCCTCTGTTTCATTGAAAGACCATTATTTTCCCCTGAAGTATTATACTCAATTTAGCTGGGTAGGTGATTCTTGGTTTGAGTCCTGGTTCCTTTGACTTCTGGAATATCCTATTCCATGCCCTTCGATCCCTTAATGTAGAAGCTGCTAGATCTTGAGTTATCCTGATTGTATTTCCACAGTACTGGAATTGTTTCTTTCTAGCTGCTTGCAAGATTTTCTCCTTGAGCTGGGAGTTCTGGAATTTGGCCACAATGTTCCTAGGAGTTTCTCTTTTTGGATCTCTTTCAGGTGGTGATTGATGGATTCTTTCAATACTTATTTTGCCCTCTGGTTCTAGAATGTCAGGGCAGTTTTCCTTGATAATTTCATGCAAGATGATGTCTAGGCTCTTTTTATGATCATGACTTTCAGGTAGTCCCATAATTTTTAAATTGTCTCTCCTGGATCTATTTTCCAGGTCAGTTGTTTTTCCCATGAGATATTTCACATTCTCTTCCATTTTTTCATTCTTTTGGTTTTGTTTGGTGATTTCTTGGTTTCTCGTAAAGTCATTAGACTCCATCTGTTCAATTCTAATTTTGAGAGAACTATTAAATTCAGTGAGCTTTTGAACCTCTTTTTCCATTTGGCTAATTCTGCTTTTGAAAGCATTCTTCTCCTCATTGGCTTTTTGAACCTCTTTTTCCAATTGAGTTAGCCTATTTTTCAAGGTGTTATTTTCTTCAGCATTTTTTTGGGTCTCCTTAACCAAGGTATTGACCCGTTTTTCATACTCATTTCTCTTCCCAGTTTTTCCTCCACCTGTCTAACTTGCTTTTCAAAATCCTTTTTGAGCTCTTCCAAGGCCTGAGCCCACCTGACATCCCCCTGGGGTGTCTGGGGTACTGAGGCCCCGCCCTCCACATCTTTCCCTGATGGCAAGAATATGTCCTTGTCATCAGATCCGAATGTCAGGATTATTTGCATTTGTTGGAAAAAACTCTCTATAGTCTTATTTTTCTTCCCTTTTCTAGGCATTTTCCCAGCCAGTTACTTGACTTCTGAGATTCCTGTCCACCCCTGCCTAGATCCGCCCAGCTAGTGCTTGGACTCTGAGATTCAAATGGGCTTTCCGTGCTGCCCGCCCAGCTGCTAATCAAATGTGAGCTTTAGTTCTGGTGCTGGGGTTGGGGCAGGGCCAGCTCCCAGGCTCAGCTCCCTCAGGGGCTTTATGCAGAGACTTTCAGGAACGGAGCAGGTGGGAGGGGCCGCCTCCCAGGCTCAGTTCCCTCAGGGGCTTTATGCAGAGGCCTTCAGTAATGGAGCGGGGTGGGGCAGGGCCATCTCCCAGGCTCAGCTCCCTCAGGTTGTTTATGCAGAGACTTTCAGTAATGAAGATCCTGCCTGCTGCTGGGGAAGTCCTGGGCTGCCGCAGCTGCCGCTTCCTGCCCCCGTCTCTGCCGCCACTGCTTCCTCCCCAAGGGGCCCAAGTCATGGAGACACCCCACTCCCCTCAGCCAGCCAGCCGTCTCTCTCACTGACCTGTAGTTTCTGTGGGCGGAGGGACTTTCCTGGTGCTGGAGCTTCCGTCCCTGAAGCCTGCTCTGGTGAGCTTCTCTGGGGCCGTGGCCAGGGCAGCGCTGGGGTGGGGTCCGCTTTCTGGGATGCAACAGACCCTGGGGACGGGTCTCCAGGGCTCCCTGGCAAGGAAATCTCTTCCACTCCGTTTCTGTACACCTTTCAGTCAATACTAATTGCTTTTACATCACTTTGTAACATGTCCAATTTTTCTCCCCATCTCTCCCCTCCCCCCACCCCCTAATACCTTGCATTCTGATTACCCCTTCCCTTAATAAGCTCTCCCTTCTATCACACCCCACCCTTCCCTTATCCCCATCTTCTCTCTTTTCTTGTAGGGCAAGATACATTTCTATACCCCATTATCTGTATTTCTTATTTCCCAGTTATATGCAACAATAATTCTCAACATTTGTTTCTAATACTTTGAATTCCAACTTCATTCCCTCCCTCCCTCCCCATCCCCACTGAGAAGGCAAGCAGTTCAATACAGGCAATATTTGTATCGTTTTGCAAAAGACTTCCATAATAATCATGTTGTCTAATAGTAACTATATTGCCCTCTATCCCCCCTTATTTTTTTATTCCCTCATTTGACCTTGTCCCTTCCCAAAAGTGTTCATTTCTAGTTACTCCCTTCTCCCCTTTGCCCTCCCTTCTATCATTCCCCTCATCCCACTTGTCACCTCCTCCCCTACTTTCCTGTAGTAAAAGATAGATTTTCATACCACATTTAGTGAGCATGTTATTCTCTCCTTAAGTCACATGTAGAGAGAATAGCTTCACTTTCCCCCTCTTCCCTTCTACCTTTTCTCCTCCATTGAACAAGATTTTTATTTATCTCTTTTATGAGTTATAGACTTCACCATTCCATTTCTCCCTTTCTCCTCCCAGTATTTTCCTCCTTCACCCCTTAATTTTTATTTTATATCTTTTTTTTGTGGATATCATCTCTTCTGATTCTACACAGTTTGTACTCCGTGTGTGTGTGTGTGTGTGTGTGTGTGTGTGTGTGTGTGTACAATTCCTTCACCTACCCAAATACTGACAAAAAGTCTCAAGAGTTATAAATATTTTCTTTCCATGTAGGAATGTAAACAGTTCAGCTTTAGACAGTGTTTTATGATTTTTCTTTCCTGTTTACCTTTTCAAGCTTCTCTTGATTCTTGTGTTTGAAAGTCAAATTTTCTATACAGTTCTGGTATTTTCAACATGAATGCTTGAAAGTTCTCTATATCATTGAATGACCATTTATTCCCTTGAAGTATTATACTCAGTTTTGCTGGGTAAGTGATTCTTGGTTTTAATCCCAGTTCCTTAACTTTCTCTTTTCAGGTCTCTCTCAGGAAGTGATTGGTGGTGGATTCTTTCAACATTCATTTTACCCTCTAGTTCTAGAATATCAGGACAGTTTTCCTTGATAATTTCATGGAAGATAATGTGTAGGCTCTTTTTTTGATCATGGCTTTCAGGTAGTCCTATAATTTTTAAATTGTCTCTCCTAGATGTGTTTTCTATGTCAGTTGTTTTTCCAATGAGATGTTTCACATTATCTTCTATTTTTTCAAACTTTTGGTTTTATTTTCTAACTTCTTGGTTTATCTCATAGTTATTCATTTCCCTGAACTCAATTCTCTCTTTCAGGGAACTGTTTTGTTTAGTGAGCTTTTGAACCTTCTCCTCTATTTGACTAATTCTGCTTTTTAATGCCTCCTTCTCCTCCTTTTTGTTTTTCCAGTTGAGTTAGCCTCTTTTTAAATGTGTTATTTTCCTCAGCATTTTTTTGTTCTCCTTTAGCAAGTTGCTAACTCGTTTTTCAAGCTCTTCTATTGCTTGAGCGTAGTTTAAGTTCACTTTGGAGGCCCTGGAGGCAAGGGTCTTAACTTCTTGTGACAGTAAGTCTTGTTCTTCCTCATCCAAAAGGATGGGAGGAGACATCTGTTCACCAAGAAAGTAACCTTCTATGGTCTTACTTTTTTCCCCTTTTTTAGGCATTTTCCCAGCCAGTTACTTGACTTCTGAATCTTTATCAAAAGAGTCAACCCAGCTGCTCAGTTCCCTGGGGCTTTGTATGGGGGTGGGGTCATCACTCAGGGGTGGGGTTTAGATAAGCTGCTCCCTACCACCAGAGGCTTTCAGTTGAGCTACCTGGGGGAGCCAAGTTTCTTCCCAACCTCTATAGTTGCCTACAATCTACTGCTGTGACCTCGGCTGTCTCCTGGGGCTATTGCTTGAGAAACCCCATTTCTTCTCGCCCAGCAGGGAAAGCTCTCCCCCACTGCCCTTTTGGAGTTTTCTTTGTCATTTGTGGGTTGAGGTGTCTGGGTCCTTCCCTGCTAGGAACTCTGCCCGGAGGTCTGTTCAGGTCCTGTTCCTCCCAGTGTCACCTGGCCAGGACCGTGCTCTGCTCCACTCAGTGTCCCATGAAATATACCTTTCCTGTCAGTCTTCCAGGTTACCTTTGGCTGGAAACCTCTTTCTCTGTGCTGTTCTGTGACTTCTGCTGCTCTAGACTTTGTTGAGAGTCCTTTTTACAGGTATTTTGTGGGCTGTAGGGGAAGTGCTAGACTATATGCATCTTTCTACTCCACCATCTTGGCTCCACCCCCAACCTAAAACATTTTCAAAGGACTCATGATGCAAAATGCCATCCACATCCAGCAAAAGAACTATGGAGTCTGAATGCAGAATGGAGCAGGCTATTTTCTCCTTTGTTATGTTATGTTTTGTTTTTCTCATGGTTTTTTCCATTTGTTTTCATTCTTCTATGCAACATGACTAATGTGAAAATGTGTTTAATAGGAATGCATGTGTAGAGCCCATATAAAATTGTATGCTGTCTTGGGGGTGGATGAGAGAAGTAGGGGGAGAAAATTCAGAACATATGAAAGCAATTTTTGAAATCTGAAAAGAAATAAATTAATAAATTTAGAGGAAAAATAAGGCAAAACTGTTTATATTCCTACATGTTAAGATGACACCTGTAACTCATAAGACCCTTCTTATTAGTAGGGTAATTAGAAGGAGTATATATAGACAGAGGGCACAAGTGTGTGTTGAATATGAAGGGATGATACCTATAAACTAAAATTAATGGGTGAGAAAGGAATGTACTGAGAGAAAGAGATAGAATGGGGTAAATTATCTCACATAAAAGAGGCAAGAAAAAGCTTTTACAGTGGAGGGGAAGAGTGGGTAGATGAGGGGCAGTAAGTGAACCTTACACTCATCAAAATTGGCTCAAAGAGGAAATAAAATACACACTTAATTGGGTATAGAAATCTATCTTACCCTACAGGAAAGTAGGAGGAGAAGGGGATAACAGAATTGGAGGTGGGGGCAAGGTGATAGAAAGGAGCACGTATTGGGGGAGGGATAGTCAGAAGCAAAACACTTTTGAGGAGGGACAGGGTAAAAGGAGAGAGAATAGAATAAACAGGAAGATAGAGGAAAATACAGTTAGCAATAATAACTGAAAAAAATTTTGAAGCAAGTTTCTTTGATAAAGGTCTCATTTCTCAAATCTATAGAGAACTGAGTCAAATTTGTAAAAATGAGGGACTTCCCCAATTGATAAATGATCAAAAGATATGATCAGTTTTCAGATGAAATAAAGCTACATATAGCCATATGAAAAAATGCTCTAACTCACTACTGATTGCAGAAATGCGAATTTAAGCAATTCTGAAGTTCTCCCTTACATCTATTAGAATGGCTAATAGGACACAAAGGGTAAATGACAGATATTGGAGGTGATGTGTGAAAGATGAAACATTAATTGGAGTTCTGATATGATTTAACCATTTTGTAGAACAATTTGGAACTATGCCCAAAATGAGGCATACCCTTTGACATAGCAATTCCACTTCTAGGTCTATATCCCAAAAGAGATGAAAAATGAAAAAGAAAAGGACCTATATGTACAAATATCTTTATAGGAGTTCTTTTCTTGGGGCAGAGAATTAGAAATTTAGGGGATTTCCATTAACTGGAGAGAGGCAGAACAAGTTGCGTGGCATGTGATTATGGCAGAATACAATTTTACTTTAAGAAATGATGACCAAGATTCTGTCAGAAAAACCTGGAAAGCCTTGCATGGGCTAACGCAAAGTGAAATGTCCTGTGTACAAAGTAACAGTAGTATTGTAAGATGATCAGCTGTGAATGACTTAACTATTCTCAGAAATACAATGATCCAAGATAGTTCTGAAGGACTTTTGATGAAAAATGCTATCCATTCCCAGAAAAAGAACTGATGGTGTCTGAGTACAGAATGAAGCATACTTTTTTTAACTCTCTTTATTTTTATTGAGTTATTTTTTGATCTATGTTTTCTTTCACAACATTATAGAAATGTTTTGTATGACTAGCTTGCCTTCTCAGTGAGGAGGGGTGGAGAGGGAGGGAGAGAATTTGGAATTCGAAGTTTTGAAAACAAATGTCAAAAATTACTTCTACATGTAACTGAGGGAAAACAAAATACTAAATTAAGAAAACAGATGAAGAAAAAGCTTTTGACAAAATGCAACACTCATTCCTATTAAAAACTCTTGAAAGCTTAGGTGTAAATGGCTTTTTCCTTAAAATGATAAGAAGTATCTACCTAAAACAATCACTAAATGTTATCTGTAATGAGAATAAACTAGAAACCTTCCCAATAAGATCAGGAGTGAAACAAGAATGCCGATTATCACCAATTATTATTCAATATTGTACTAGAAACACTAGCAACAGCAATAAGAGAAGGAAAAGAAATCGAAGGAATCAGAATGGGTAATGAGGTAATAAGACTATCTCTTTTTGCAGACAATATGGTAGCATACTGGGAAATCTTAGACATTCAATTAAAAAGCTTGTTGAAACGATAATTCTAGCAAAGTGACAAGATATAAAATAAACCCATATAAATCATTAGCATTTCTACATATCACCAACAAAGCCCTGCTAGAAGTGATAGTAAGAGATTTCCCATTTAAAATAGCTATTAACAATATAAAATGCTTTGGAGTATACCTGTCAAGATAAACCTAGGAGCAATGTGAACATAATTATAAAACACTTGTTATACAATAAAATCAGATTTAAATAATTGGAGCAATATTAATTGTTCATGTGTGGGTCAAGCTGATATAATTAAAATGACACATTCATCTAAATCTACTCATTCAATGCCATCGAAATTAAATTAACAAAAATCATTTTACTAAGATAGAAAAAATGACAAAATTTATTTGGAAGAAAGGTCATGAATTACAAAAGAATTAATGAAAAAAATGTAAAGGAAGGAGGTCAAGCAGTGCCAGATCTTAAAGTGTATTATTAGGTAGCAATTATCAAAACTATCTTGTACTGGCTAAGAAACAGAATGGTAGGTCAGTGAAGTAGAATAAATACACAGTATCTACACAGTGGAAATACAGAGTAGTAAATGATTATAGTAATCTTATGTTTGATAGATGTAAAGACTTAAGTTTTCAGAATAGGAATTCACTGTTTGGTAAAAATTGTTGGGAAAATTGGAAAGCAGTATGGCAGACTCTAAGTATAGACCGATGTTGTTGAGTTGTGTCTGACTGTATCAGTGAGCACCGCAACATCCACAGGAAGGCCTACTATCACAGGTTCTTAGATCTGCATTCATAAAAGGAAAGGGAACTTTTGAGAGGTTAAAATCATTTTAATCATGTACATATATCATTCCTTTAACCATATACACCTATAAGTCACCTAGTTCAGTGGAGTCAGCACCCTGAACTTTAAAGAAAATATAGAGATCAACAGACATGGTTTCCACTGTCTGATCATCAACAGACAGATCGAACTTTCTGACCACCAGACAAGGAAGCACCAACATCTGGGTTTTCCAAGCCAGAGGGCTCCTTAGTGGCTTCCCAGAGTCCTCATCTGGCCAAACAAACACTTCCAGTCAGTAAGCCCCAAAGTAAAACCTCAACTCAGAGTATTTATACCTTTTTTAGAGCCAGAGGGCATTCCCAACCTTTGAGAACCAGTGCCTCATTAACAAAAGGTTTGGGCCTTCCTACAAATCTTTCTGAATCAAACTCCCTTTATTGGGCAGGCCCATTAATGGGTGGAGAAGATCTTAAATCACATTAAAATAATCAACAATACAAATACATATACTGTTTTTAGTTAAAGAAAATCTTGTTTCTATACTTTACTCCTAGTAAAGACTCTTGATTGATAAAGGCAAGATTCAATCAGAGGCACTTAATACTAAAACAAAAACAGCAAAAGATCCTATTTTGCTTGCCATCACACTGACTCCACTTGTAGTTTTCTTGGCACTGTAGTGGTTTGCCATTTTTTTCTTCAGCTCATTTCATAGGTGATGAAACTGAGACAAACAGCTTTAAGTGACTTGCCCAGGTTCACACAACTAGTAAGTGTCTGAGGACAGATTTGAACTCAGGTCTTTCTAATTCCAGACCTGGCACTCTATCCATTATGCCAGTCTATCCACTCTATCTACTATGCCACCTAGCTGCCCAATGCAAGATAATACCCAATATCAAGATAAGGTCAAAGCAAATACATTACCATATCAAGGGAGACAAGTACATCAGAAGAATATATTGCCTGTCAGATTTATGGATAGGAGAATAATTTATGAATAAACAAGAGATAAAGAGTATTATAAGATGAAAAACAGATAATTTTGATTAAATTAAAAAGGTTTTGTATAAATAAAACCAATGTAGCCAAGATTATAAGGAAAGCAAAAAAAAAAACCAACTAGGGGGAGGGAATTTTATAGACATTTTCTCAAATAAAGGTCTGGTATCTCAAGTATACAGAAAACTTTATTGAATTTATAAGAATATGAGTCATTCTCTAAATGATAAATGGTCAAAAGATATGAGCAGGCAGTTTTTAGAGAAAGAATAAAGTTATATACCGTTATATATAAGAAAATTGCTTTTATTATTGGTTAGAGAAATAGAAATTAAAACAACTTTGAGATACCATCTCATACCTATCAGACTGGTTAAAATGATAGAAGAAGGAAATGACAAATTTTAGAGGGATATGGAAAAACTGGGACACTAATATATTGTTGTTGGAACTGTGAACTGTTTCAACCATTTTATAGAGTATTCTGGAATTATACCAAAAGAATTATAAAGCTATGCATCCTTTTGACCCAACAATGCTACTGTTAGATCTGTTTCCCAAGGTGATTAGGGAAAAAGGAAAAGAATGTATATGTTCTATGGGAAATAAAGGAAGAAATTCTGTTTCCGCAGGATTAAAATTCCCAGCTTTAAGTGATAGCAGTTAATCAGAATTGTAACCTAGCATGGTCAGGTAAAAGATCAGAAACTTGTGTGCAGGTTTCATGAGCTCTTTGAGGGAAATCCTATCAGAGAGGAGAACATGAATTCACGTGACTAATAGATGGTGTAGTGGGAAATTTAAATTTGAAACAGTATAAAAGGGCTTGCATTGGTCTAAACAAATTGTAGTCTTCCTGTATCCTTACTTGGGAGCTACCCACTCATTTGGGGGAATGAGCGTATAAATTAATGAAAGCTTTCCTGATTTCACAACAAGCATTGTTCTTTGTCTCTGGTGAGCACGTTTCTCACAGTTGGGGGCTTGTTGGGCTCATTTCTCACATGTCCAAAAATATTTATAGCAGCTCTCTTTGTGGTGACAATTGAAATTGGGATGCCATCAATTGGGGAATGGCTAAATACGTTGACAAATGTGATTATGATAAAATACTACTATGCTGTAAGAAATGATGAGCAGGTTGGTTTTAGGAAAACTTGGAAATACTTGCATGAAATTATGAAGAATGAAACAAACAGAACCAAGAGAATATTGTATACACCAACAGCAATATTGTTCTAAGAGTAACTGACAAAGCTATTCTGAGTGATATGAATATTCGTGTGTGTGTGTGTGTGTGTGTGAGCAAGAGAGAGAGAGAGAGAGAGAGAGAGAGAGAGAGAGAGAGAGAAATGTTGTACTGCATTGGGAAGGAGGGAAGGAAATAGCTTGAAATTCAAATGCAACCAAAAAAGTAAAATACATATTTAATACGTAAATATTTATTTAAAACATTAAAACCACATGGGGTGGGAGTGGGGTGCTCTTCAACTAGCTTCAACTAGAGTTGCTAGAGAAATTGGAAGTGATTTGTCAGAAATTAAATTTATACTAGGATCTTATACCATATACTACAAGAACCTCTAAATGCATGCAAGATTCTACAACTTCCTTCAGAAGTAGTCATCTAACCTTCACTGGTAGATAATTTACTAGCTCCCCAAAGCATCTGAATGCATTTATGAGTAGCTCTAATTGATAGCAATTAGATACCAGAAAGAAATACCTTTCACAATTATGCCTTAGTTAATAAAATATTGAAATTGACACAAAAGAGAAAATTGTTTAAGTTACACAAAGTTAATGCCTTTTGGAAGAAAAAAATTTTTTGTCGGGGGGAAACTTTGCATCAAATTTCTCATAAGAGATAGATATCTAATAAAAATAACAATTTAATAGAAATATGTGAGTATAAGATACATTCCCAATAAATAAGTAGTCAAAGGATATGAATGTTTTCCAAAAGAACATTTACAAACTGTCAATAGCAACAACATTATTAATAATAAGAGAAATATAAAATAATTTATTAATGTGGCAAAAATGATAAAATGGGAATAATTATGGTTGGAAATGCTGTTGGAAGATAGATACGCTAAATCATCCATGCTGGTGTATCTATGAGTTGACCCAGTTGTTGGGGGAGAGGGGCAGGGAAAAGTGAGGGGTGAACAACTTAGAATTGGGAAAAAAGTCACTTAACTATTTATAATCTTTAACCAATCAATGATCCTACTACTGATCCCCATATGTGCTTATGTGACCCCAAACAAGTCAAAATCAGAAAAACCCTATCTATTCTAAAATATTTATGACACTTTTTACGGCAGAATAAAAAAAACTGGAAATAATGTAGGTACTCATCAGATGGAGAATGTCTGAACAAGCTGTCATATAAATATAATGGAATACCATTGTGAGGATGTACTGGTAAATGTTTAACAACTGACTGAGAAGAAAAAAGGACACACCACACTTTTAAGCTTAATCTGAATTATTAGCATTTTCTCCATCACTTTCTTAGACAATCGATAAAACAATAAATGAAGCTCTGTTTGTAGCATTAGCCAATTTCTGAGGTTTAAATGCTCATATTGAAAATTTAATAATCATCTCTCACAAGTTGACTAAAATGGCTACAGTATGCCTCTAACTACTAAAAAAATATAAACATGAGAAATTCAGAGAAAAATGGGAAGATCTGTGTGAACTAAAGAAGAGTCAAGTAAATAGAAAAAGTGCACAACTACTATAACGTAAATGAAAATAGAACTAGACGTGAAATTCTAATTAGTTATAATGAACAATCCTTGGTCTAGGAGAACTGAGGACAAAGTGTGTCCACCTCCTCTTCTTCAAGGAGTCATGGATATGGAATATTATTTATATATAATATAATATTGGTCATTACCCCTTTCTAAAAACTAATTATTATTTGACTTACTAATTAATATCAAATAATAATTTTGATGAGAAGCATATCTTGGGAGTAGATGAACTCCTAGTGCCTCAGGGATAATCCCAGAACCTAGATTGGATTTAGTAGCCATTGGAGTTCTAGACTTGAATTTCTGAGGGTTACTAGGTCTCTTCAGAGTCTCCAGGTTTATATCTCTGAGGGATTGGGAGTTTTCCTAATATTGGAGCTGAATGGTGACTGGGATGGTAGCCCCAGTGCCTGTGATAATAATATAAACTACTGTGCAGAATCTTAGTAGTAGAAGATACCTTCAGTGATCATCTAATCCAGATTAATAGATGAAGATTCTTTTTTTAAAAATTAAATTATTTTATTTGTTTTCAGCGTTCAACAATCACTTCCATATACCTTAGATTTTTTTTTCCATACCCTCTCCCTAGTGCCCCCCCACTCCTTCCCTTAGACAGCATACAATCTTATATAGGTTCTACACGTACTTTCCTATTAAATACATGTTGCATAGAAGAATTAAAATGAATGGAAGAAACCATAAAACAAAACAAAACAAAACATAATACAAAAGATAATCATCTGCTTCTATCTGTGATCCAATTCCATAGTTCTTTCTCTGGTTGTAATAGGCCTCAAGAGTCCATTGAAAATTTTTTAAGTCCATGCATTTCAATGAAGTACTAAGTATATCAGAAAAATTCCTTGCATGCTGTGGTTGTTGCTGTGTACAAAGTTCTCCTGGTTCTGCCCCTTTCACTCAGCATCAGTTCATATATGTCTTTCCAGGCTTCTCTGAAGTCTTCCTGCTCATTGTTTCTCATAGGACAATAGTATTCCATTACATTCATATACCACAACTTGTTCAGCCATTCCCCAACTGATAGACATCCCCTCGATTTCCAATTTTGGGCCACCACAAAGAGAGCTGCTATAAATATTTTTGTATATGTGGGACCCTTTCCCATTTCTATGATCTCTTTGGGATAGAGTCCCAGAAACCATAATGCTGGGTCAAAGGGTATGCACATTTTTGTAGCCCTTTGGACATAGTTCCAAATTGCTCTCCAGAATGGTTGGATCAGCTCACAATTCCACCAACAATGAATTAGTGTTCCAACTCTCCCACATCTTCTCCAACAATTGTTATCTTCCTGTTTTGTCATGTTAGTCAATCTAATAGATGTGATGTGGTGCCTCAGAGTTGTTTTGATTTGTATCTCTCTAATCAATAGTGATTTAGAGCATTATTTCATATGATTATAGACAGCATTAATTTCTTCCTCTGAGAACTGCTTGTTCATATCCTTTAACCATTTATCAATTGGAGAATGATTTGCATTCTTGTACATTTGACTCAAATCTACATATTTTAGAAATGAGACCTTTATCACAGACACTAGTTGCAAAAATTCTTTCCCAGTTTTCTGCTTCCCTCCTAAACTTGGTTGCATTGGGTTTGTTCATGGAAAAACTTTTCAACTTAGGGTAATCAAAATTATCCATTTTGCACTTCATAATGTTCTCTATCTCTTGTGTGGTCATAAATTTTTCCATTCTCCAAAATCTGACAAATACGCTATTCCTTGCTCCCCTAATTTGTTTATAGTATCAATCTTTATACCTAGATCATGTTTCCATTTGGACTTTATTCTTGTGTGTGGTGTCAGGCATTGGTCTATGTCCGGTTTCCACCTACTATTATCCAGTTTTCCTAGAAATTTTTGTCAAACAGTGAGTTCTTATCCCAGAAGTTGAGGTCCTTGGGTTTATCAAACAGTAGATTGCTATATTCATTGACTACAGTGTCTTGAGTACCTAACCTATTCCATAGGTGTTACCCTTCTGTTTCTTAGCCAGTACCAAGTGGTTTTGATGATTGCTACTTTATAATACAATCTGAGGTCTGGTAGGGCTAGGTCACCTTCCCTAGCATTTCTTTTCATTAGTTCCCTTTTGTTCTAGACCTTTTGTTCTTCCAGATGAATTTTGATATTATTTTTTCTAGCTCTAGAAAATAATTATCTGGTACTCTGATTGGTATGGCACTAAATAGGTAAATTAATTTAGGTAGAATTGTCATTTTTATTGTATTAGCTTGGCCTACTCACAAGCAACTGATGTTTTTCCACTTACTTAGATCTGACTTTATTTGTGTGAAAAGTGTTTTGTAATTGTGTTCATATAGTCCCTGAGTTTGTTTTGGTAGTTATACTCCCAGATATTTTATGGTGTCTACTGTAACTTTAAATGGGATTTCTCTTTCTATCTCTTGCTGTTGGGCAGATGAGGATTCTTAGACCAAGATCTAGGAAAGGATTTCATAGATCACTTCCCAGAAGTGATTTCAGTCATTTCATAGATAGGGACTGGTAGGTGGTTCAGTAGATAGAATGTTGGGCCTGGAATCAGGAAAATCTGAGTTCCAATCTGGCCTCAAGCACTAGCTTTGCGACTCTGGGCAAATCACTTAATTTCTGTTTGCCTCAGTTTTCTCATCTATAAAATGGCATTAATAAAAGCAACTACTTCCCAGAGTTGTGGTGAGGATCAGACGAGGTAATATTTGTAAAACGCTTAGCACAGTGCCTGACACACAGTAGGCCCAATATAAATGTTGGCTGCTGTTATTTGACAAAGGTGACATAGCTGCTGTTGTTCAGTTATTTTCTAAATCCAGATAGAACTCCTTGCACTACTCCATATTATGTAAGGAGAGATGGCTTGTGGATGATTCAAATGTGGATGATTCCAAAATCTACCTATTCTGCATGAACCAGTCTGCTCGTCTCCCATCTCCCATCTCCAACTGCCTTTTAGACATAAATTGGAAATCCAGTAGACATCCTAAACTCAATATATCCTGTGAAGGGAATTATGATTTTCATATTAATCAATATGATATATATATAATGAATATACTAATAATTTTGATTTTTCAGAATTGCTTCTTCTGGTTTGCAAGTCAGAAGCTTACAATGCAGCTTGAAAGGAGTAATCAAACCCTTGTGTACTTTAAGTGAAGCAAATCAAAGACTGTAGAACCTGCTCCTGTCACGGAATTCTGATCCTATGACCCATCAAGTAACAACCCCCAACAGCCTGAAACAATACTGTTCCCACAGAACTCCAGACCATCTTTTTTGTGGACTTAAGGGCTTGTTGTGGAAAGCTGCTCAGGCCCTGAAAAATGTTTGTTTGTAATCCACCTTCCCCCCACCCCCACCTTCCCACTTGTGATTTATGTATGTAATCTCTATCTTCTCTACAGCAGTTCTGTATTATGAATTCTACAGGAGAATTCTGAACAGGAAAATTCCTGATTTGTAAATTTGTTCTTCATAATGAAACTAATTAATTAAACCACTACTTGAACACTGGCGCTTTGTCTCTGACCTGTTTAATTACACTCAGGGTAGAGACTGACTCAGTGAAATACTGTTAACAGTCCAAAACTGAACTTTCCTCCAACATCTGCCCTCCTCCCAACTTTCTTATTACTACTATTGAGGGCAAAACTATCCTCACAGTTCCTCAGGTTCACAACCTAGGTGTCATTCTGGACTTCTCACTATTTCTTTCTTTTTTTTTTTTAATTTCTTTCTTTCTTTCTTTCTTTTTTATTTATTTAACTTTTTACATTCATTTTCACAAATTTTTGGGTTCTAAATTTCTCCCCTTTTATCCCCTCCCCCCACCCCAATACCCCAAGCAATCTAATTTTCCCTATCTCCAATCTGTCCTCTCTTCTGTCATCCTTCCCTTCTCTTGTCTCCATCTTCTCTTTTCTCCTGTAGGGCCAGATGACTTTCTATTCCTCATTAACTGTATGTCTTCTTTCCTAGTTGCAACAACAATGCTAAACAATTGTTCCTAAAACTTTGAGTTCCAAATTCTCCCCATCCCTCCCTCCCCACCCATTCCCTTTGGGAAGGCAGGCAATTCATTATAGGCCATATCTGTGTAGCTTTGCAAATGACCTTCCTGATAGTCGTGTTGTGTAAGACTAACTGAATTACCATCCCTCCTAACCTGCCCCTCATTGTTTCTCTTCTGTCTTTTGATCCTGTCCCTCCCCAAGTGTTAACTTTCAATTACTCCCTCCTCCCTTTGCCCTCCCTTCCATCATCCCCCCACCCTGCAATATCTCCTTCTCCCCCGCTTTCTTATACTGTAAGATAGGTTTACATACCAAAATGAGTGTGCATTTCACTCCTTTGTTTAGTCAAATGTGATGAGGGTAAACTTCTTGGTTTTTTGTTTTTTTTTTCCCCTCAGCTCTCCTCTTTTTCCCTCCACTAAAAAAATCTCCTGCTTGCCTCTTAAATGACATATAGTTACCCCCTTCCATTTCCCCCTCTTTCCTCTCACTACATTTCTCTCTCACCATTTACCTTAATTTCTTTTAAGGTATGGTCCCATCCTATTCAGTTCAATCTGTGCTCTCTGTCTCTGTATGTGTGTGTATGTATGTATGTGTGTGCATGCATGTACATGTGTATGTGTGGTCCCACCAACTACCCAGATACTGAAAAGTTTTAAGAGTTAGAAATATTGTCTTTCCCTGTAGGAATGTGAACAGTTCATTGCTGGTAAGCCCCTTAATACTTCTCTTTGCTGTTTACTTTTTCATGCTTCTTCTCATTCTTGTGTTTGAAAGTCAAATTTTCTTTTCAGCTCTGGTCTTTTCATCAAGAATGATTGAAAGTCCTCTGTTTCATTGAAAGACCATATTTTCCCCTGATGTCTTATACTCAGTTGTGCTGGGTAGGTGATTCTTGGTTTGAGTCCCAGTTCCTTTGCCTTCTGGAATATCCTATTCCACACCCTTCGATCCCTTAATGTAGAAGCTGCTAGATCTTGAGTTATCCTGATTGTATTTCCACAGTACTGGAATTGTTTCTTTCTAGCTGCTTGCAAGATTTTCTCCTTGAGCTGGGAGTTCTGGAATTTGGCTACAATGTTCCTAGGAGTTTCTCTTTTTGGATCTCTTTCAGGTGGTGATCAATGGATTCTTTCAATACTTATTTTGCCCTCTGGTTCTAGAATCTCAGGGCAGTTTTCCTTGATAATTTCATGCAAGATGATGTCTAGGCTCTTTTTTTGATCACGGCTTTCAGGTAGTCCCATAATTTTTAAATTGTCTCTCCTGGATCTATTTTCCAGGTCAGTTGTTTTTCCCATGAGATATTTCACATTCTCTTCCATTTTTTCATTCTTTTGGTTTTGTTTTGTGATTTCTTGGTTTCTCCTAAAGTCATTAGACTCCATCTGTTCCATTCTAATTTTGAGAGAACTATTAAATTCAGTGAGCTTTTGAGCCTCTTTTTCCATTTGGCTCATTCTGCTTTTGAATGCATTCTTCTCCTCATTGGCTTTTTGAACCTCTTTTGCCAATTGAGTGAGCCTATTTTTCAAGGTGTTATTTTCCTCAGCATTTTTTTGGTTCTCCTTTACCAAGGTATTGACCTGTTTTTCATACTTTTCTTGCATCTTTGTCATTTCTCTTCCCAGTCTTTCCTCCACCTGTCTAACTTGCATTTCAAAATCCTTTTTAAGCTCTTCCAAGGCCTGAGCCCACCTGACATCCCCCTGGGGTGTCTGGGGTACTGAGGCCCCGCCCTCCACGTCTTTCCCTGATGGCAAGAATACGTTCTCGTCCTCGCCATCAGATCCGAATGTCGGGATCATTTGCACTTGTTGGAAAAAACTCTCTATAGTCTTATTTTTCTTCCCTTTTCTAGGCATTTTCCCAGCCAGTTACTTGACTTCTGAGATTCCTTTCCACCTCCGCCTGGATCCGCCCAGCTAGTGCTTGGCCTCTGAGATTCAAATGCACTTTCCGCGGCAAGCTTTAGTTCTGGAGCAGGGGTGGGGGCAGGGCCGCCTCCCAAGCTCGGTCCCTCAGGGGCTTTCTGCAGAGACTTTCAGGAACGGAGCGGGTGGGGGCGGTGTGGGGGGGCCCGCCTCCTATGCTCAGTTCCCTCAGGGGTTTTATTCAGAGGCCTTCAGTAATAGAGCGGGGTGGGGGCAGGGCTGTCTCCCAGGCTCAGCTCCCTCAGGTTGGAAAGACCTTCAGTATTGAAGATCCTACCTGCTGCTGGGGGATTCCTGAGTCCTGGGCCGCTGCGCCTCAGCCGCCGCCCATGCCTCTGCTTCCACCGCTTCCTGCCCCGGTCTCTGCCGCTGCCGCTTCCTCCCGAGGGGGCCCGAGTCACAGAGACGCTCCGCTCCCCTCCCCTAGCCCAGCCTTCTTTCTCACTGACCTGTAGCTTCTGTGGGCAGAGGGACTTTCCCGGCTGCCGGAGCTTCCCCCGGAGCTTCCCTCTCTGAAGCCTGCTCGGATCAGCTTCTCTGGGGCTATGGCCAGGGCAGCGCTGGGGGTGGGGTCCGCTTTCCGGGGCGCGATGGACCCCGGGGACGGCTCTCCAGGGCTCAGTGGAATGGGAATCTCTTCCCCTATGTTTATGCACCCCCTGCAGTGATTCAGAATTTATGGGGATCTCTTTTTACCTCAATTCCATGGGTTGTGGGCTCGGAGCTCATAAATGTGCGTCCTTCTACTCCGCCATCTTGGCTCTGCCCCCCTCTCACTATTTCTTACCTCCCATTTTCAATCTATTGCTAAAGCCTGTCAATTTTGCCCTTGTAATATGTCTTGAATATGCCCCCTTCTCTCCTTTGACACAGCCACCATCTTACCTTTGCAGTCTTCTTACACTTTATTCCTCAACATGTTCTCTTTGATACAATGACACTGGCCTCCTGGCTATTCCTGAACAAAATACTCCATCTGCCAGCTCTGGTCACTTTCTCTTGCTACCCCTGCCCTCCCACCTCCCATGTCTGGAATGTTCTCCTTCCTCATCTCTGCCTACTGACTTCCCTGGCTTCCTTCACAGTCCTTAGGAAGCCTTTCCCAACTCCTCTTAATTCTAGTGCTTCTCTCCTATTAATCATTTCCTATTTATTCTGTATAGAGTTTGTTTATATTTATTTGTTTGCTCTCTCCCCCATTAGACTTTGAGCTCCTGGAAGGTAGTAACTGTTATTTGCCCCTTTTTGTATCTCCAGCACTTAGCACAGTGCCTGGAACTTAGCAGGCACTTAAAAAGTGTTTATTGATTGATTGAGATAAGGTAGTCAAGAAAGATCTCCTGGAAGAGGTGGCATTTAATTTGGTCTTTGAGCAAAGGCAGAATTTTGGATAGATGGGGTCAGGGAAGATGAACATAAGGAGTGAAAGACATTCCAGGTAGGGGGAGTGGAGTAAACAAAGAAATGTAGAGAGATAAGAAGTTGTGTTCAAGGGGCTATGTTTAAAATGGGGTAGGGAAACTGCAGCCTCAAGGCCATAAGCAGCCCTCTAGGTCCTCAAGTGTGATCCTTTGACTGAATCCAAACTTCACAAAATTTGTTCTATGAAGTTTGGATTCAGTCAAAGGCTTACACTTAAGAACCTAGAGGGCCACATGTGGCCTTGAGGTCAACGGTTCCCCATCCCTGGTTTAGAATATTTTAAGTGAAGAGTTGTTACAGCAGAATTGTGAGAGATGAGGCTGGAAATGTGGGATGGGGACAGATGGATAGAGAGTCTTGAACATCGTAAAGTTTGGCTAGAACCTGTGAGTCACTGGGAAACTACAGAAAATTTTAGAGAGGGAAAGTGCTAAGAAGAAAAATATAGAAGATGGGATCTGGTTCTAAGTGGAAGGCAATGAATTACTAGCATGCCAAAGCATGGTACATGAACATTATGTGCCCTTAGACAGACTTAACCTCTCTAGTCATTAGGTTCTTCATCTGTTAAATGAGGGAGTTGAACTTGGTGACCTCTGAAGTTCTCTCAGGCTCTACATACAGGATCTGTTTTAGAAGTCTGAGTTGAAATGAAGGTGATAGAGTTTAGTGGAAAGATCCAATAGAGATTGTTGTAAAGTGATCTAGAGCTTAGAAGAAAGGTCAAGTTTGGAAATCATTTCTGCATGTGATATATAAAAAAGTTCAAAAGACACAGGTTGTGGGTAATTAATAATTTTATTAATTATGCTATTGGATAATAAATGAAAGAGGTGAGTGATAACTATTGAATGCCAAAGACCACTCATGAAACCCATTCAACTGCTTACATGCCCTTGGAAGAATGGGTATTTCTGAGGGTGGCAATCAACTCTGATTGACTAGCAATTAGTGAGAAGAATGAATATTGTAATGAGATGTGAAACCATTCTAACAAAGGCTAGGGAAAATGTGACTTTGATCTCTCTTGCTCCCAGACCAATCCCAATCTAGGCAATCTAGACCAGCACTTCTTAAACTGTGGGTCATGACCCCAAATGGGGTAAAAAAATGGCAACAGTAATAGTTTTCTGAATGCACAATGACCAAAAATTAATTAAAAATCAATCACACAGGAGGGTGGAGTCAAGATGGCGGAGTAGAAAGACTCACGTATGCTAGCTCCGAACCCACAGCCCATGGATTTAATGTAAGAAGAGCTCCCCACAAATTCTGGATCACTACAGGGTGTGCAGAAACACAATGGAAGAGATTTCCGTTCCAGAGAGCCCTGGAGAGCCGTCCCCAGGGTCCGCCGCGCCCCGGAAAGCGGAGTCCACCCCAGTGCTGCCCTGGCCGGGCGGCCCCAGAAAAGGTGATCCGAGCAGGCTTCAGGGACGGAACCTCTGGTGGCCGGGAAGGTCCCTCCGCCCACAGATGCTACAGGTCAGTGAGAGAGACAGCTGGGCTGGCTGAGAGGGGAGCGGGGTGTCTCCGTGGCTTGGGCCCTATCGGGAGGAAGCGGTGGAGGCAGAGGCAGGGGCGGGAAGTGGCGGAGGCAGAGGCGGCTGCGGCCCGGGACTCCCCGAGCAGCAGGCAGGCAGAACTTCAGGTCTCTGCATAAAGCCCCTAAGGGAGCTTAGACTGGGAGACAGCCCTGCCCCACCCGCTCCATCACTGAAGACCTCTGCATAAAGCCCCTGAGGGAACTGAGCCTGGGAGGTGGCCCTGCCCCCACCCCAGCACCAGAACTAAAGCTCACATTGATGAGCAGCCGCGCCTGCCGCGGAAAGCCCATTTGAATCTCAGAGCCCAAGCACTAGCTGGGCGGGATCTAGGCAGGGGTGGAGAGGAATCTCAGAAGTCAAGTAACTGGCTGGGAAAATGCCCAGAAAAGGGAAGAAAAATAAGACTATAGAGAGCTTTTTTGAGCAGGTGCAAATGTTCCCGCCATTCGGTTCTGACGACGAGGAAATATTCTTGCCATCAGCGAAAGACGTGGAGGGCGGGGCCTCGGTACCCCAGACATCCCAGGGGAATGTCGGGTGGGCTCAGGCCTTGGAAGAGCTCAAAAAGGATTTTGAAAAGCAAGTTAGACAGGTGGAGGAAAAACTGGGAAGAGAAATGACAGAGATGCAAGAAAAGTATGAAAAACAGGTCAATACCTTGGTAAAGGAGACCCAAAAAAATGCTGAAGAAAATAACACCTTGAAAAATAGGCTCACTCAATTGGCAAAAGAGATTCAAAAGGCCAATGAGGAAAAGAATGCTTTCAAAAGCAGAATTAGCCAAGTGGAAAAAGAGGTTCAAAAGCTCACTGAAGAAAATAGTTCTCTCAAAATTAGAATGGAACAGATGGAGGCTAATGACTTTACGAGAAACCAAGAAATCACCAAACAAAACCAAAAGAATGAAAAAATGGAAGAGAATGTGAAATATCTCATGGGAAAAACAACTGACCTGGAAAATAGATCCAGGAGAGACAATTTAAAAATTATGGGACTACCTGAAAGCCGTGATCAAAAAAAAGAGCCTAGACATCATCTTCCATGAAATTATCAAGGAAAACTGCCCTGACATTCTAGAACCAGAGGGCAAGATAAGTACTCAAAGAATCCATCGATCACCACCTGAAAGAGATCCAAAAAGAGAAACTCCTAGGAACATTGTGGCCAAATTCCAGAACTCCCAGCTCAAGGAGAAAATCTTGCAAGCAGCTAGAAAGAAACAATTCCAGTACTGTGGAAATACAATCAGGATAACTCAAGATCTAGCAGCTTCTACATTAAGGGATCGAAGGGCGTGGAATAGGACATTCCAGAAGTCAAAGGAACTAGGACTCAAACCAAGAATCACCTACCCAGCACAACTGAGTATAATACTTCAGGGAAAATATGGTCTTTCAATGAAACAGAGGACTTTCAAGCATTCTTGATGAAAAGACTAGAGTTGAAAAGAAAATTTGACTTTCAAACACAAGAATGAGAAGAAGCATAAAGAAGTAAACAGCAAAGAGAAGTCATAAGGGACTTACCAAAAGTGAACTGTTTACATTCCTACATGGAAAGACAATATTTGTAACTCTTACAAAGTTTCAGTGTCTGGGTAGTTGGTGGGACCACACACATACGTGTACACACACACACATGTACATGTGCGCACGCACACACACATACACACATGCACGCACACACAGAGACAGAGAGCACAGAGTGAATTGAATAGGATGGGACCATATCTTAAAAGAAATTAAGGTAAATGGTGAGAGAGAAATGTAGTGGGAGGAGAGAGGGTGAAATGGAATGGGGTAAATTATATCTCATTCAAGAGTCAAGCAGGAGACTTTTTAGTGGAGGGGAAAAGAGGAGAGCTGAGAAAAAAACATGAAGTTTACCCTTATCACATTCGACTAAAGGAAGGAGTAAAATGCACACTCATTTTGGTATGAAAACCTATCTTACAGTACAAGAAAGTGGGGGAGAAGGAGATAAGCAGGGAGGGAGGGATAATGGGAGGGTGGGCAATGGGAGAAGGGAGCAATTTGAAGTCAACATTCGGGGAGGGACAGGATCAAAAGACAAAATAGAAATAATGGGGGGAGAATAGGATGGAGGGAAATGCAGTTAGTCTTACACAATAAGACTGTTATCGAAGTCATTTGCAAAACTACACAGATAGGGCCTATATTGAATTGCCTGCCTTCCCAAAGGGAACAGGTGGGGAGGGAGGGATGGGGAGAATTTGAAACTCAAAGTTTTAGGAACAACTGTTGAGTATTGTTGTTGCTACTAGGAAATAAGAAATACAGTTAATGGGGACTAGAAAGTCATCTGGCCCTACAGGACAAAAGAGAAGATGGGGACAAGAGAAGGGAGGGATGATAGAAGAGAGAGAAGATTGGTGATGGGGAAAATTAGAATGCTCAGTGTATTGGGGTGGCGGAGGGGATAAATGGGGAGAAAATTTGGAACCCAAAATTTTGTGAAAATGAATTTAAAAAGTTAAATAAATAAATTTATATTAAAAAAAATTTGGTAATAAATGCAACAATCTGCTCCTATATTCCTACACCTCTGTTTGATTAGAAGGTGTGTTTTATTATCTGTTCTTCCAGTATTAAGATTTGTTTTACAGTCAGAAAAATAGATCTACAGGTATAAGGGGCTTCAGGAGATATTTCATCATATTCCTACTTTTTATAGCTGAGATAATTCAGATTCAAGGAGCTTATCCAAAACCACACAGCTGGTAAGCAGCAGAAGCAGAACTTGAACTCAGAGACACTGACTCCAGAACCAGAGCTCTTTGCATTATACCTCCAGAGTGCACTGATTTCTTTACTCCGAGTTTGGCTTCCTTTTAGTATATTATCATAGTCACCAATATTAAGAGTACTGGATCTTCAGAGCCTTCTGTGCCATCTCAGGACTTCTGAGCTCCTATGTTTCTGGACTGTACAAGTCCATGTGTTGCCTCAGGACTCTGGTCACTGCTGCTTTCTTGGGCTTCCTAGGTCCCCATGCTGGTGCTTTCTGACCACTCTAGGTCTTTCTAGGGGGACCTCTGATTCCTCTGCCTCCTTATACAGAGCCTTGTAGGCTACTATAAGGGATGGCATCAATTAAATGTCATTAACAGCTCCCAAAATATATGTCTCTCATCCCTTCGTGGTTCTATCAGGAGGCTGAGATTCTTAAGATATCATTGGTGCTGGTTAACTGGTGGCTTTTTCCCCCTAATATCCACAGGTTTCTGGCTGTTTTTGCAATTCCTGGGTGAATATGTCACTGTAATTCCTCATTGGATTTCTTTTTTTAAATTAATTTCTTTTCAGTTTTCAACAACCACTTTCATAAATTTTAAATTTTCTCCCTCTCCCTACCCACGACAGCATGCAATCTTATATGAGTTTTACACACACATTCTTATTAAATATATTTTCACATTAGTCATGTTGCATAGAAAAATTAAAATGAATGGGATAAACCAACCTCATCCTATTTCTTTATCAATGTTCAGTCTGGATCAAATTTCAGGTTTTTGCTAGAGTTTGTATATAGGAACTGAGTGATCTGCCTTTTCTCACTCAGCCATTTGCTTTAGTTACATCCTATCTTTATCTTTCAAAGAAACCTTCGTTCTCCCTGATAACTTGAATTGAGATGGGTTCCTCCATGCCTTTTACCTCCTCACCTAGCATAGAGCTCATCTTGCACTCTTTGGGTATAAACTGTTACTTATTCTTGGCAGAAATAAAAACAGCATAGCTTGTACACATTGTTGCAAAATTTCCCTACCTTTTATCCTTGACAAAGCATTGCTACTCTTGTTGGAAGCTCCCACAGCTAACCTTGACAATCTAGTTCATAAACCTGTTCCTCAAGGGCTCAGGCTTAATTCATTATGGTAGCCTTCTAATCTTTTCTCCCAGTATGAAGATACTATCTGCTCAACTGCTTTACAGGGGCAATTAAGTACATTCCGGTCAAGCTCTAACACAAATAACAGTAGCTTCAGGTGTCTTTGGAAGATCAGCCATAGCCAATTACCTAATTACTCCAATTACCTACAATTAACAAGAAGGGTAATTCTAACTCTTCTAATTACCCACTTCTCTCTGCTCTTCTCTCTGGAGATAACTCTGCTTTTCTTGGCTGTTTGATTCACAAAGTAAACTTTTCATAGCTTTTGATATCCCTGCCCCTATTTTTCCATATAAATTTTATTATCATGTTACTTAATTCTACAATCTATCCCATTGGTATTGTTTAAAATAATATCACATATACACTAATTTGGGAAATATTGATATTTCCTTTATATTAGCTACATCATACAGATAGCAAAACCACCTCCAATTTCTTAGTTCTTCCCTTTTGACAAAACTATTTTATGGCTGTTTTTATAATAATAATAGCTACTAACATTTACACAGTACCTAATTTGAACCAAGCACTGTGCTAAGCACTTTACAAATTTTATCTCATTTAGGCCTCACAACAACACTGGGAGGGAGCTGCTATTAATATCCCACCTTTTATAGATGTGGAAACACAGGCAAACAGTGTAAGTGACTTGTCCAGGATCACACAGCTAGTAAGTGTGTAAGACCAGGCTTGAACTTCTTCTGCCTTTCTGACTTTGAGGCCTAAAGCTCTATCCGTTGTACCACCTAACTAACTTTAGGTACATCTCGTATGTATTTTGTTAGGTTAAGGAGTTTGTTATAATGATAAATGAATGACATTTCTTGCATAAACTTATCCCAGAAAGCTCCTTGAAGAGAGGTATTATCTTTTTTTCTTTCTTTCATCCCTAGCACTTAACACACTTGCACTTAACAGCATTTGCCACATAGAAATCGATTAATGAATACTTGTTAACTGATTGATATGCGAAGATGTTTATTTTGGGAAACTAATCTCAAATCCTATCTTCTTAATAGTCATTAATAACAATTTTTTTCATTTTTTGGGGTTTCCTAAATGTTCTTGTATTTTATTTACAGAGAAATGTTATTCTTTAAAAAATTTTTTTACCATTGTGAATTCTCTTATTTCTTTTCTTCTAAAAAATATTTTGTTGATGGTATTTTCTTTTTGCATCATTGTTACTTCCCAAATAGAATCCTGTCTTGTAATAATGGACCCTTAACCTCCAAATCTAATGGCACTACTGGTCACCCTCTTTTTCTTGATACTTTCTGTTTTCTTTAGGTTTTTTTGTACTGAGTCTGTTTCTACCTGTTTGGCTACTCTTTCTATGCTCTCTTTGCTGGCACTTTAGCCAGGTTACTGTCCTTGTCATCAACCAGCAGGTGTCAGCTAGCTAGAAAGTTGGAAGCAGTGCGGTAAGATGCATAAAGTACAAATCATGCCTCTGATACTAAGTAGCCATGTGACCTTAAGCAAGTCATATAACATCTCTAAGCTTTTGCAATGTGCAGGGATTGGAATCTAAAAACAGCAAATTCCATTGATGGGGTAGGGTAGAACCACCAGCAAGAGAAGGGAAAGTTTATAGCAGAGACAGCTTTTTTTCAAAATAAGTACGTTCCTTTCACAAAAATGTGAAGGGAATGGGAAAAAAGTGCGTGCATATCCTTTGATTCAGCAATAACACTACTAGGTCAGTACCCCAAAGAGATCATAAAAAAGGCAAAAGGACTTACATGTGGAAAAAGTATTTATAGAAACCCTTTTTGTGGTGGCAAAATACTGGAAACTGAGGAGATGCCTATCAATTGGGGAATGGTTGAACAAGTAGTGGTATATGAAGGTAATAGAATACTATTGTACAACAAGAAATGATGAGCAGGCAGATTTCAGAAGAACCTGGAGAGACTTGTATGAACTGATACAAAGTGAAATAAGCAAAACCAGGAAAACATTGTACACAGTAACAACAATATTGTATGACGATCAGCTATGAAGGACTTAGCTCTTCTCAGTAACATAATGACCCAAGACAATTACAAAATCCTTATCCAGATTGTTGCTGTTTGTAGTTGATGCTCAGCATCCACATCACGGAGGTGATACCATGACATGCAAGTGAACTGGATGTAAATGAGGAAGAGCTGTGCAAAGTCACCAGACTCACTTTCTCCTTCGGGTTCAGTGACAAGATATATAGATCAGGATGACTGGAGATGGCTCTGGATGCAGTAGGAGACCATAGCCTTTTTAAGCTAAGGTCTTCAATAGCTTTAAGTACTTTCATGTATTTCTACTTATTAATGGGTGTATTTCAAACCTTGACCATAAATTTAGTGTTTACCAATCATCAGACACCATTTCACTCATATTTCATTGAAACCTATACCATTGTGGTGACATTTTCAAATTGCTCAATAATTTTCAGGATTGAGTTAAAAAAATTCAGAGCCCAGTCTTTTGTAAACTTCAGGTGCTTAATGGACATGTGGATGGACATGTGGCTTCCAAGGGTTTACAAAAATTTGGTCATAGCCTACCCAAATCCTAACTGTCCTGAAAATTTCCAGAGTTAAAGCCTCACGCATTGTTCCCCCCTCGAGTTGGTGCCCCTCGGGTATCGCCCACCTGCGGCCTGGTGGGGTGGGGTAGGAGTTTCGGGACGCCACGTGCTTCTCCAGCTTTGAGCCCCGCGCAGGCGCGCCCGCTCGTTGGGCCTTTTGGAGGGAGCACGGCCCCGCCCCTTCCAGGACCCCAGTGCATGCCGGGAAGAGGGTGGCAGCAACCCGCCCGCCTATGTCACTGCCGGTTGGGGCGCCATCTTGCTCTTGCTTGCATCTGTGGTGGGGTTGGATGGGACTGTGGCGGCGGCGGCGGCGGCGGCGGCGGTGGTGGTGCTGAGGGGGCGGCGCGCTGGTGCCCGGGCCTGGCGAGCCCCTCCTCCCCGCGGGCTCCGCGGCGCGTTGGGCCCGGACGCCGGGCGGCGGGGGCGCCGGGCTGGGGGGATGTCCGCCTTCTCGGAGGCGGCGCTGGAGAAGAAGCTGTCGGAGCTGAGCAACTCGCAGCAGAGCGTGCAGACGCTGTCGCTGTGGCTGATCCACCACCGCAAGCACTCGCGGCCCATCGTCACGGTGTGGGAGAGGGAGCTGCGCAAGGGTGAGTGAGCGAGGCCCGGCCGCGACCAGGCCGCCCCCCTTCCCTTGTCCTCCCCCCTTCTTTTCCGCCTCCTTCCCCTCTTCCTCCTCCCCCGTCTCTAAATCCTCCCTCCTTCCTATTTCGTGCTCCTCTTCCCTCTCCTCCTTCGCCTTCAGCGGCCGCTGCCGCCGCCTCCTTCCTCCCTTCCCTGGCTCCCGGGCTGCTCCCCGGGGGCCTCCAGAGAACCTGGAAGGTGCGCCCTGACGCCTCCCGCCCGAGCATCCGGGAGCGGCGAAGCCCCGAGGCCTGAGGACCGGTGTGGAGGAGCAGCCCATGGCCCCGGTACGGTTGGGGCCGGTCCGACTCAGTCCCGGTGCAAGAAGCCGCGTCCCTCCGCGGGCTCCAGGAGCGAGGCCGGACGGCTCGTGGGCACCGCAGCCCCGGAGCCAAGGGAGGAAGCCGGCCCCAAAGCGCTAGGCAGAGCCGCTGGGGGGTTGGTGCTCTGCACGGGGGTCAGAAGCCGGGCTCCACATTACGGAAGGAAGCTAACTCGAGACGATTACTTGCGTGTTGATTGAAGTGTTCAAAGGTATCCCGAGTATGACAGTTTGGGAACCTGACTCTTCTGGCTCTTTGAGTGGAGGAGTATGTTATGTCCTCAGGTTAGAATGGTTCCAATCCACAATGATGACTGCTGAGCAAATTTACCTACACGTTGTTAGCTTTAGAGTTTTAAGGGAACTTAGAGTCCCTTTAGTTCTCCAACTCTCATTTTACAGATGAGGAAACTGAGGCCATATAGATTCATTTTCACTTCGCTTTAATAAATATTAAGTAGCTACTCTGTGCCGTGGCATGTATGAAGCCATGGGGATACAAAAAAGAGGCAAAGTTCCTGCCTTCCAGTTTACAATTTCATGAGGGAGACAACAAGCATACAAATACATGCGCAGCAAAGATTAAGTAACTCCTCTTCCGTAACACGTTAACCAGTTGGGTCTTCTGGTTTCCAAACCCAATGGATGGTCTTTTCCACTGTGCTATGGCTTCTTTAAGATTAGAGGAAGTACGCGTTTAAAATTTGTTTTAAAAATTTGTTAAACTGTCAATAAAACTGATGAAATGAGTGTTCATTTCCTTCTGTAGAAGTTGTATGATTTTGTTGTAATTATTACCTGACCTAAGATGGTCACAGTGTATACTAGGTGCCACGTGTGAGCTAAATAAGCTGTTTTTTGTTTCAAAACATTCAGCATTTTTCTTCTGTATCTCTTACTTGGTTTTGATTGAAAAATAGGTGCATACATTTTTTAGATTCATATACTAGTCTGTTTCATACATTTGTGTCCCTGGCTTTACCTATTTCCTGTGGACAATTTTGTTTTATGTTTTGTCTGATGAGAATACATTTTTTCTCACATATGACTTGTAACCTTCAAAAGTTGCTTACTTTTGTGCATAAAACATTCAAACACCATGGTTTTACCTCAGAGATGTATTTATTAATGAAATTAGAATAATTTTGAGACAGTGGAAATACAACACAGAATGCTTGATGTTTACTTAGGCCATATGCTAGAAAAAATAAGTAGCTTGTCTGTGTAATTTTTCGTAATTGCTTTAGAATTTTCAGGTAAATGAGGGTTTGTTACTTGTCAGTTTTTTTCCCCATTAGAAACAATATTTAATAGCAAAACTAATAGGACCAGACTTGGGAAATAATCTAATGATAGACAAGTAGGTGTGTTGCAAAGATAGAGCACTGAATGGATCTGAAATTAGCTAGTCCCAAGTTTAAATGTGGCTACAAACACTTAATAGCTTTGTGACCCTGGATAAATCACTTTAACCTCTCGGTCTTCTTCAGTACTCTGTTAAATAGGGATAATTCTAGCACCTACCTTCAGGGTTGTTGGGAGGATCTGGTGAGATAATATTTGTAAAATGCTTTGCGAACCTTAAAGTGCTGTATAAATGCTAGCTCTTATTGATGATGATATTGCTGTTTGACATTTAATTTGAACCTTACCAGCTCTCTAGGTTTCCTCAACAGATGAGGAAATAGAGGGAAATGGAGTTAAGTAACTTGCCTACTAGCTAGTGTCAGAGATGGCACTTAAGCTATGGTTTTCCTGATCCAGCATTCATCCACTATACCATGCTGTCACAGAGATTGAAGTTATAGAATTTGGTGAATTGGAGGAGATTAGGAGGTTGGGCTTCCTCATGGTTTGTTGCAGTATATTTACACACACACACACACACACACACACACACACACACACACACACACACACACACTCACACACACTCACACACACTCTCTCACACACACTCACACACACTCACACACACTCACACACACTCACACACACACTATGCCATTCAGGTAGTAGACATTCTGAGAATGGTCTTATTTGACCTTTTGTTACTGGGACCTGAAAGCACTAGTTTAACCATTTGTATTGGTAACTTTGTGATAGTATCATTCATTTATTTGGTTTGGTTTGATTTGATTTGTCAGTTATTGTAAAGACATGACCTTAGTGAAATACAATTAAATCTCAGTTATCTTTGTGTGGATTTATCCGTATTAGAGGAATATTATGCAACCAGAAACACTTTTGCCCCTAAAACATGGGGAATTTCTTGTCCCCTACCCAAATTGGGGTTCCTTGGGTTCCTCCGGTTCCTTTTTGTTAGCCATGTGATCTCATAACCTGATGTAACTGCCAAAGTTTGTCGTTTGTTAGATTAAGGTAATAGTGTTAATAAAACAAAAAGATGATTTTGGTAACCTTTACTGCTTTCCTCCCTTTAGATCAGATTGTCTCAAATTTAAAGGAAGATGTCTCCTAGGGGTTTGCAACTGTTCTTGGTTTGTTGTTACCTAGAGTGCAGATAGCAACTAAAATGGAAGCTGTCACTTCCTGAGAAATAAAGGTGGGATTGTTTATTGGAGTTTCTGGGTGCACTGTGGCAGAAGGGGATAACTCACATTTATATATTGCTTTAAGATTTTACAAGGTGTATTCAAAAGAGCAAAATGGACTCGTTTTACATTGTATGACTAATTTACTGTAACATTTGTATAACTTCTCGGATTCTTATTCCTGGTTCAGTATGCACATTATTGAGGTTATCTTTGAGTACTTTATCATTTTCATTAGTGCTCCCTGAAGTCCCTCAATTCAACAGGTTTCCTTACTACCATTCCAGTGGAGAACTCTCTATTTCTCTAACCCTGTTAAGTTTTTTTGGCCCTCAATTACTCCCAACCAGTGAATTGAGAGAACTTGATGGAATTGGTTTTACTCAGAAAATATTTTACCTAGGATGATTACTGCAGTAGGAATAATAACTTTATTCATTTAAGTCAAGTTACAGGGAAACTGGTGGCTTCTTTGGTGAAAGAGGAGACAAATTTGTAGAAGAGAAAGTCTTTCAATAAAGCTATTCTAATAGTGTAATATATGTGATTTTTTTTTTTAACTGAAACCTTGTCTTTAAGGGACAGTCAGATCTACAGTTGCAGCTTTCTGCCTCTACTTTCATCAACTGAAGATGGCAGTGAACTCTTTCTTCATAACATTTAATTTGCTGTTTCCTTGGAAATTAGGAAGGTTTCTTGAAATTCAAGTTTTTTCACTTAAATTTTGTATGTTATTGATTGGTTCTACCTCATTGTGTTAATAGAGCTGTGATTAATGTGATGTGAGTATTCTTTCTATGGGTATGGATCCACAGTCACTTTATCTTTTGGAATGATTTTCCATATTCTTTCATAGGTCTTCATTTATCCATTGTAGGCTTTCTAAATATAGTTTCTAGTATTTCAACATTCAGTGATAGGAATATCTGTTACCAATGGTTTGGTACCCTGAAGGAATGTCATTTTTGACATTAATGTAAAGTTTACTTTCAGCCTTAACTTTGGAGCCACGTGTACCATATAAATAGCTTGAGGGTTTTCACAGAAACCTTAAAACCAGCTAACTTTCAAAGTTTGTAACATTTTTCTTATGTATAAATTTTACCTGCCCTATCTCAGAAGCATAGACACATTCAGTTCAACAAACAGTAAACATCTGCTTTGTATGAGGTATTGTTTTATGAAGTGAAGAAAAAAAAGCTTTCCTATTCTGAAGGAATTTATATTTCCTCTGGGGGATTTGACATGAAGACAGTTAAAAAGTAGGAGGTAAAGAGGGAAAAGAGGTCAGAGTACTCCTGGAATGTTTGAGGAGGCTAGCTGAATAGCTGTGAAAGGAGTTGTAGAAGTTATGTATATGTGTATATATAAATATATATTTTAAGTGTTGTTTGGTGAGGTTTAGTATAACAGGGAAGACTGCAGTGTAGATTCCTGTATGGAAATTAGGTGAGACAGGGCACTGGGTACTGTATCAGCAATGTCTACTTCAAACATCCAGGGAAACAGAAGTTGTGGCCATAGCCTGATGATTTTTTTTTTTTAAATAATGATAATTAGCAAGCAATTTTTTTCCTGCCTAACCCCCATTAGAGGGGGAAAATAACCAAAATGAAACATACATACATACATACATATATATATATATATATATAAAATCAAATTTCCTGCATTGGCCATTTCTAAAAATGTTTCTCATTTCTTCATCTTCTGGGATATTCTTTTAGGAGGTGGGGTGGTAGTTATCTGGAATTCTGGTTGATTGTTGCATTAATCAGAATTGATCAGTTTGTCTTCACTGATCTTTTTCATTAGAATAGATAAAATAAAGCAAATTGCAAGATATTATACCAGTATATGATTTGATTAAAACTGATTGCGATATGTCTTAAAGATTCTAAAAAAATGACATAATTTTAGAGCAGTATGTTAGTCACAGGGTACACACAAAGTTTAGCTAAGGTGGAGAGGTTTCTAACCTCATGGAACTTTTATTGAAAGATCTATTCACAAAAAACTATTAATATACAGTAATATGTGAGAAATATATCAGAAAGGTATAAAACAAGACTTTTATGGAGGTTGTGTGGAGGTGGAATGGAAGTAACATTTGCATTTGGAATTTTAAGGTTGGGTAAGATATTCAGCAGGTCAAGTCAGGGAAAAAAGGATCATACCAGGTAGAGAAGTTACTGTGTGCAAAGGCATGAATGGAGTCAGAGAAATCCATTCTCCATGGAGTTGTCAGATTGAGCTTCTTAAAATAGAGTTGACTTTGTTACTTACCTCAATCTATTCAATAAACTCCAATGGCTCCTTTATTACTTCCAGTATCAAATATAAAATCCTTTTTGGCTTTTAAATCACCTTATAACCTGACCCCATCATCTACCTTTCCAGTCTTACACCTTACTGCTTTCCATATATTCTACAATCCAGTATCACTTGGTCTCTTTGTTATTCCTTGAAAGAGACACTTTATCTTCTGTCTTGATGCATTTTCAGTTACTGTCCGCCATGCCTGGGATTCTCTTGATCCTCACCACTGCTTATTGACTTCCTTCAAGTCTCAATTAAAATCCCACTTTTCTAGGAACCTTACTTGACTCCTAGTAAGGATTTTACCTTCTTCTTGAGGGTACTTCTTATCTCATATATCTATATCTGTTTGTCTATTTACATATCTTGTTTGTACGTAATTGTTCTCATGTTAATTCCTCTATGATACTCTCAGGCCCTTAGCCAGAGCTATTCTTTGTGTCACTTGTGACATATAACATATAATGTTACATATAATGCAACATATATGTGGCACATATATAATCACTTTCTTAATAAACCCTTGTTGATTTGACTGGAAGTGCATTTTCTTTATACATTCAGTTTTTTAATCCTGTTTTGTGAATATGTGAATTTTAACATGATCCCTTAATCCAATCCATTCTCCACTTAGCTGTCAAAGTAACCTTTCTGATCATGTCAAACACCTCCCCCCACCCCCCATAATGCTATGTAGCTATTATTAACAAACTCTAGTGGCTCCCTTTCACTCCTAAGATCATATAAAATCTTGTGTTTCATGTTCAGAGGTGAGAGTCTTTCTCCATAACCTGGCATCTCCTACTTTCCATTCGTCTTACACCAACCTTGATGTACTTTGATCTGGTGATACTGGCCTCCTCGATTTTATTCAGATGAGACTCCCTGTCCTGACTCCAGGAATTTTTGCTGGGTTTCCCCACATGTAGAATACTTCACTTCCTCATCTCTGTCTCCTGACTTCCCTTAAGACCCAGCTTAAATTCCACCTTCTTTAGGAAACCTTTCCTAATTCCTCTTAATTCTAGTGCCTTCAATCTATTGGGTTTTTTCCCCCCAATTTATCTCGTATGTATAGGTACTTGCATGTGCTTTGCACCATTAGATTGTGGGCTCCTTGAAAGGAGGTGCTTTTTACCTCTTTTTTACATTTTTTTGTGTGTGTCTAGTGCTTAGCACAGTGCCTGACACATTTAAGTTGCTTAATAAATGTTTGTTGTGCAACTGATTGACATTCTCTTCAAACTGTCACCCTATAGACCTACTTAACATTTTATAACCAAATTCCTAGAAAAAACTATCCTCAAAAAAAGAAAAACCTATGTGTGCTCATTGTCTCCATTTCCTTCCCTCTCACTTTAGTCCCTTGTTGTCTGCATTATGATCTCATAATTTAGCTAAATAAAACTGCTTTCTCTGCAGTTACCAGTGATTTTTTAATTGTCAAATCTGGTGGGTTTCTTGGTCTTTGCTGCAGTTGACACTTTTGCCTGCCCTCTCTTCTAGATACTCTCACTTCTTTGAGTATTTTGATACAACTTGGTTTTCCATATATATCTGAATTCACTGGATCATAATTTCATGTCCTGGCTCCCAGCTGTGGTTGTACACTAAGCATCTGTGACAGGTACTCTTCTCTCTATGTGATTTTATTGACTTCTGTGAGTTCAGTTAACAAACCTGAAAGGAACCTTATGTATCTAGTTTGTCTTTCTCTTTTTCATAGATGGGAAAACTGAGATTTAGAGAAGTTACAACTTGCCCAAGGTCAAACAGATACATTGAAACAGGCTTTGGATTAGACCTTGGGCAACAAGCAAGTCAAAATCATTTATTAAGTGTTTACTATGTCCAGCACTGTGTTAATACGGAGGATACAAATAAATACAAGCAAAAAAGAAAGATTGTCTCCTTAAAGAACTTTTATATCCTAAGGGGAGGAGGGGTATAGCATAAACACACAAGAGGGAGCTGAAAGCTGCAGGGCTTGGGGAGAATTTGAAGTCTGGAAAATCTTTGGTGGGGTAATTGAAGATTGGATGGCCTGGACCCTTCCTGCAGTGGGTTTAAAACTGATATCTTGACTCAGTTCTTTCCATTAGATCTTTATTTACAAAATAAGATGTATGTAGCCAATTGACTCTCCTTTAGGCTTTTGGCCAATTGCACTGGATCATTCTGTTCAACAAACATTAAGGGCCTATTATGCATTGGTAATAGGAAGCCCTAAATAAACACAATCCCTTCCCTCAAGAATTTATATTCTATTTGGAGGACAACATGGAAATACATACACATATATACTGTATATGATTATTTGTGGAGGGAAAGAACACCAGCAGCTGAGGAGGTCTTAAAAGGATTCCCCATGTAGGTGTGGAATGTGAGCTAGTCTTGAATGAAGCTAAGTATGTATTTAAGAGGTGGATTTTAAAAATGGGGAACAGCCTGTGCAAAGGCAGAGTTAGAAGATGAAATGTTCGTTTAGGGAGCAGAAAGCACACCAATTTGACTGGAATATAGTGTGTATGTGGTTGTTGTCTAGAGTTTTTCTCTTGGGCTCTTTTATAATTGCTACAACTGAGAAAATACTGGGCAGCTAGGTGGTGTGGTAGATAGAGTGAATACTGGGCCTAGAATCAGGAAGATTCATCCTTTGACCTCAGACACTAGATGTGTGACCCTGGGCAAGTCATTCAACCCTGTTTGTCTCAGTTTCCTCATCTGTAAAATGAGCTGGAGAAGGAAATGGCAAACTACTCCAGGATCTTTGCAAAGAAAACCCCAAAAGGGATCACAGAGGATCTACTTTTTTACTTTTTACTAAAAGTATTTTTAAAACCTAGGGGTAAGGAGGCTGTGACCTCAAGTCCACATGGGGTCCTCTAGGTCCTCAAGTGTATCCGTTTGACTGAATCCATACTTCACAGAACAAATCCCCTTACAAAAGGATTTGTTCTGTAAAACTTGAACTCAGTCAAAAGGCTCTACCCAAGGACCTAGAAGGCCACATGTGGCCTCCTTACTTCTCGTTAGATCTTCAGTCTACTAACCAATATTACATACAGGTGTACTTTGGAGATTTTGCAGATTTGGTTCCAGACTGTTACAATAAAGCAAATAACACAATAAAATGAGCCACACATTTTTTGGTTTCCCAGTGCGCACGTAAGGTATGCTTATACTACTATACTGTATTCTATTAAATGTGTAATAGTATTATATCTTAAAAATGTTAATTTAAAAATACTTTATTGCTCAAAGAAGTACTAATCACCTAAGCCTTCAGTGAGTCCTAATCTTTTTGCTGGTCTAGGGTCCTGCCTTGGTGTTGATGGCTGCTGACTGATCAGGGTGGTGGTTGTTGAAGGTTGGGGTGTTTGTGGCAATTTCTTAAAATAAGACAGCAGTTAAATTTGTCACATAGATCGATTCTTCCTTTCACTTGAACACTTGAATCCATGGTAGGGTTATTAATTGGCCTCATATCAGTATTGTTGTGTCTCAGGAAATAAGGAGCCCTGGGGAAAGGCAGAGAGACCAGGAAGGCAGGTTTGATGGAGCAGTCAGATGCACTTATAAGGGCTCCCAAACAATTACAATACTGACATCAAAGATCACTGGTCACAGATGTGAGATAACATAACAGATGTGTGTACACCCACACCCACACATTTGATAGCCACAACAGATAGAAGAAAAAGTTTGAAATATCGTGAGAATTAGCTAAAATGTGACACAGAGACATGATGTGAACACATGCTGTTGGAAAAATGATGCCAGTAGTCTTGCTTGATGCAGGGTTGCCTCACATCTTCAATTTGTGAAAAATGCAATATTTTCAAGGTTCAATAAAGTGAAATGCTATGAAACTTCTGTATCTGTGTATATGTATATATATATATATATATACATATACACATATATACGTATACATGCATATACAGATACATACACATATAAATATATTTAACTTATGTGTACATACTTAAAATACCATTTCCTGGAAAAAAAAAGGTTAAATGATCCAGTAACTACAGTGAGTCTAAGCATATCTTTAAAACACTTTATTTCATCAACATGAATTGCCAACTCTGTTGCTGAAATTAAGAGAGTTATTATTATTACTCAGACTCAATTGTGAGGGTTGAAAGATTTTTTGTTTGACTTGGAAAACATTTTGTTATATTTGACTCTAGGGTCTGCCCTTCTGGGAAATGAAAATACTTGAATAATGTACCCACATTATAATAAAAGTATGACTTTAAACAGAAGTTCTTCAACTGACTTTCCTGTTTGGCACTTTGCTGGAAGTGAGCTGTCATCCCTCAGATAGACTGAAGACAACTGTCCTTTCTGTTTACTGAGTGATGCCTAAGTTAGAAGCAGGGTCATAGTAATTATTTTGTTTTTTAAAATACCTTCTTATAGATCTTGCTAGGCTGCACTCAACAACAGTCTTACTCATTTCAGTAAACAGAATGCATTTTTTAAAAGCCAGGAATTGTGAAACCAAGATTTTCGTAGGAGTTACCTGCAAAGTATGCATACGTTTCTGTCAGCTATTACATAGTCTTATATTTGCAAATTAAGTAGCATGTGTTTACTGATTTAATGGGCAGTGAGTTTGTGTTGTCAATCAACTGATACCGAAAACAAAAAAAATTAGTATTCTTAAGTATAAATTCCGCATTTGGACCATTTGCTTTAAAATGATGTACTCCTGGCCTTCCACCTTTCCAGTCATCTTTTCACCCTGTTTCTCTATGTACACTTGATTTGTGACATTTACCTTCTTGCTGTCCCTCCAAAATGGTATTCACTCTCCTGACTTCGTACATTTTCACTGACTGGCCCTCATAACATAGAATTTTCTCTGTCTTTATTTAAATCTCAGTTACGATTCTG
Organism: Bettongia penicillata ogilbyi; assembly: GCA_023548195.1. Lineage (NCBI taxonomy): Eukaryota > Metazoa > Chordata > Mammalia > Diprotodontia > Potoroidae > Bettongia > Bettongia penicillata. The sequence continues at coordinate 8,390,259 of JAJHZJ010000531.1, read as the reverse complement.
CCTTCTACAAGAAGCCCTAATTCCCTCTTAATGCTAGTGCCGTTCCCCTGAGATTATCTTCCAGTTTGTCCTGTGTGTCTTTTTAAAAATATTTTAATGTTGTCTCCATTGGATTATGTATGAGGTTCTTGAGGGACTTTTTGCCTTTTTTTGTGTCACTTGTGCTTAACACAATGACCGACATGTAGTAGACACTTAATAGATATATATGACTTTTCCAATGAATATGTAAGAATTGAAATGAAGAAAAATGGTGTAGTCAGCCTACAACTTACAAATAGGATGTGTTAGAAAAGTTTATTAACAGTTACTGATATGTTGTTGATATACATGTGTGAAAGCATATTTAAAATCATATTTTTAGTAAAACTTAAAGTATTACAGATATTTTCCTCCAAAGTCCTTTTCCAGACTTATGGGGAAAAGGCACTTTGGAAAGGTAGATGAATGATAGGTAAGAGATAAAAAGACTTTTCTTAGGGAATTGGATTAAAGATGATCTTTAACCTTTTAACAAAGATTAACTCATCTTCTTAACTTCACTGCTTCCCTTGTCCTGAAAGCAGTTGGCTTTAGAACTTACCCAAGGGATATGCTCTCTATTTTGTTGAAAGGAAGGCACCCTCACAGCTTTATATCTAGAAAAGTCTCTCCATATTGATCTTCTTTGATTCCTCAAGAGCAGTGGTCCAAGAGGGAATGGATTGGGACTGCGTTACAGTTTTGGAATATTAAGATTTTATTTTTACATAGTGTACTTTTCTTTGGAGATTCCTGTAAATATTACCTGAAATCGTTTTGGGGCAAAGAGTCTTGTAGGAGTGCATGGGAGATATGCTAGTTTGAACATTTCCAAGGTAAAAATTTTTGGATCCTATATTAATGTTAAATCAAATGAAGTTGTTTCTAACAAACTTGACCTTAAAATGCAGCACAAAAATATGGTAGTACTGTTGTCCTTCGACATAGATTTCCAAGTCAGTCTATAGATGCCTGCTTAATCCATAATATAATTTAGTTGTTGTATTAATTGAACTAATTTCTGTGATACCTTTCATCTCTACAATTATGACAGCATTTTAACGATATTATGCTTTGATTTGTGGTAACGAAAGACCAGGATAATTTTGTGTGTAGTAATTGGGAAATAACTAAGCAAACTACTTTATATAAATTTAATGGAAGTCTTTAAGGAATATGACCTCTAAGGTCTGTTCCAGTCCTAAATTTATGATCTTGTAAATGATGAGTACAAACAGTTCAAATAAGCATGGAAAGACTTATGAAGTGATGCAGAGTGAAAGAAACATATTCAGAAGAATGATATAGCTCAGCAGTATAAAGGAAAGCAACATTAAGAGGTCACAGTACTTGGGTGGGTAATGGTTCTCCACTGTCAAGTTTAAATGTACATCTATCCTTTCTGTTAAAAATGAATAAACTTCAAAAGAACAAGTGGCATTTGCTGCTAGTCTTAATAACATTTGCTGTCTAAGGGACCAAATCATTTATAATATTTTTGTAGGAAAACACTGCCAACCCCCACCCCTCAGACATGTAAGGAATAGCGAATACTACTTATTAACACAGTGTTTTAGACCATGAATTGAGCACTTGCTGAAGCATGTGAATACCTTGGTGTGGTTCTGCTTAAATAATGGAAATTTTATTTTCTTGTATTTACCTGTTTTAGATAAAGGTTCAGTATGATGATATGGAGTATTGTCCCTTCATATTTTTATTGTGTTTTGCATTTGAATGATTCATCTTAGATATGAAAAGGAATGAGCTTCCTTAGCCACCCCTCTTGACCTTAAACTTGATAATTGTCTATATAATACTAATTCTGATCTTTTATTTTTAACATTGTATGTTTAATTTTCTCCTCTTTTTATAGGAAGAAGACATTTCCTCAGCTTTTTACATCACAAGTAACTTCTACAGCAACAGCAAGTGACAGCATTAGCTTGGGAGGGGAGAAAATGTTCAGACTTTTTCCAGTAGCAAGCTAGTTTGGCTGTGAGGGTGGAACTAATTTAGCAGAGAAAAGCAAGCCAAACTTTCAACAAGAACATATGAAAAAACAGTATATTTTGATTTTTCAGCTTAGTTTTGGGGCAGAAGCTACCCACATGTTAATGCATAGGATTTTGAACCACAAAAACAGAAAAAAAAATTGAGGAGGAATTAGAGGGAGGGGGTCCTTTAACTATCAGCAGAAGTGAGCATGTTTTCTCTTCAACTCTATCTTGGAGGAGTATTACATTTTTTTCTGGGTCTCCTTTGTATGCACTCAAGTGTTCAATTTTAATTTCTCTCTTCCCATATCATTAGTCTGCAGGCTAATTTTCCAATATTGTAGGAAGCAACATCTATGCCATGGAAGGTATTTATGCCTGAAGATGTTACTTAATCATATGTTGTGGTCATTTTTCTTACCCACATTATTTAACTGCATTTGGTAAAATTTAAACTAATCATCTGTATTTTAATGCTTATGTTTAACCAAGCGGTTTGACTTTATTCTTAATCCTTGAACCTTGAAACCAGACCTCTTGGCATCTGTATTCATTTAGGTCACAAATATGGAGGAACACTTGTAATCATTGTAATTTTTAATGTGATAGATTTTGGAATTTGAGACCCTTAAATGAGTAGAAAGAAATAATGAACTGCCATTCCCAAGGGCTTGAGTTTGATGGACTGGGAGGGCTGTAGTGGGGGATTGTTCCATGTAGATGACATTTTTGAAGGTAAACCTGGGTTTCACAGTGATTATTTCTAATTATGAATTTATAAGCTAAGGCTATTAGCAATCATATCCTACCTTCAGTATGTGGAATCTTAATCAGGATTTTTTTTTCGTACTCAGGTAATATATGGTCTATTTTATTGCATAATCATTTCCAGAATTCATGAAAGTCTATTAAGCATTTTAAAATGTTAGGGTAATCAAGGGGGTAAGCTGACTTAGTGGATAGAACTGGGGAGGGTATGAGTAGACCAAAGAAAAACTGACGAATCCAAAGAGAAAATCACTAGCCCCCAAATAATCTTGGGATGATTGTTCTTTCATCAAAAGGGACTTGACTGAGTAAGGAAGGGAGCTCACTCAGGGCTCCAGAGCCTTTTTGCTTAAAAGAGAAAAACCTCCCGTTTCACAAAAGCACTGAAATTTGAACAAGGAACTGAAGTGTCACCCATGGATACCTCCATCCTGCATACAACACATGGCCTAAATAGGATAATTCTGAGGATGGATTTAAGAGCAGGTTTCAAGAGGGAGACACAATAAAGAACAGTAGTTTGGAGTCTTTACATAAGTTAAAAACCCAGGGAAAAGGGTGTCTGTAATTATTTAATACTATGGTACTACAAAATGCTTTGGCTACAGTAGAAGTTTTATCTTTCTCTAACCCTAATAAATAAATACCTTTAAAGTTGCAGCTCATGTGGTGATATGGTTGTGTTCACACTTATGAACAAAAAATAGTTATGACAACTGGATCATAGCAAAATAGACACCTTTATTTAACAAATGGAGTTCTGTAGAAGAGTATATCACTTTCCATATCATATAGATTTTAATTCTAGTAATGGGAAATGATGCTACAGCTATTTGGAATTAGGTAATTTTACTATGGAAAAAGCTGTAAACATGTTTAGGTTGTTTTTTCACCAAGAGGACACTGCAAGTTGTCAAGAAAGAGTAAGGAGTACCGTAATTGCAGACCAGAATTGGTGAGAAAAGGATTCTTTTAGTTCCTTTCATAATTCTCCTCAACCTAATGACCACTTTAATAGGATAAACTTGAGAATGTCTTTGAGACAAAATCTTTCCAGTTTTATTCTGTAATTAACTGTTCTGGGCATCTCCTCAAATCCTATAGCCTACCTCTTGATCAGCTAAATCAAGGAAGTTAATTCTTAGTTAAGTGAAACATCTTATTCTGTTAAATCTGGTTTATGTAAGCAAATTTGTGCATACCTTTGTTTGATTGTGAACTTTTCTGTTGTCCAAAGCTACAAAAAAGGCACTTTCTTTGCTCTTATTTTTTTTAAAAAGAATTTTGTATCAATATTCATTAATGAAATTGGTCTATAACTTTCTTTCTCTTTCTTCTTCCTGGCTTAGGTGTCAATGCCATATTTGTTTCATAAAAGGAGTTTGGTAGGACTCTTTTTACCTATTATTCCAAATAGTTGATTGCATATTGGAATTAGCTAAATTTAAGTGTTCAGTGGAATTCACTTGCAAATCCATCTAGTCCTGATGCTTTTTTCTTTTCCTTAGGAAGCTCATTTATGACCTTTTTCCTAAAATAGATTTATTTAGATATTCTATTTTCTGTTAATTTGGGACATTTTATGTTTTTGTAAGTATTCTCCTTTTACTTAAATTGTTAAACTTCTTGCCATATAATTGGGCAAAATAACTTCCAGTATTTGCTTTAATTTCATCTTCATTGGTAGTATATTCACCTTTTTTCATTTTTGATACTAATGATTTGGTTTTCTTCTCTTTTTTAGATCATATTAACCAGTTGTTTGCCTATTTTATTTTTTATTGTTTATGTGTGTTTTAAATAAAACTGGCTTCTATATTTATTAACTCTGGTTTTTTTACATTCAACTTTATTAATCACCTTTAATTTTCAGGATTTTTAATTTCTGATTCAGGGATCCTAGTTGCTAAATTTCAGGATATTGGGGATTTTTATTTTATTTTATTCTTTTTCTATTATTTCTTGTTAATTACAAGCCCAGTTCATTGATCTACCTTTGTTTTATTGATATAAGCATTTAGAGATATAAATTTTCCTTTGATTACTGCTTTTGCCTATATTCTATAAGTTTTTGTATGCTGTCTTATTATCATTCTCTTTAATAAAACTTAAAATTTCTATGATTTGTTCTTTGACATACTCATTTTTTAAGATTAGGCTATTTAGTCTCCAATTTATTTTTAATCTGTTTTCATCATGTTTATGAAATATAATTTTTATTATGTTATGATCTGAAAAGAATACACTTAATAGTTATGCTTTTATACATTTGACTATAAAGTTTTTATGCCCTATATAAAGTTTTTGTAAAGGTGCCATTTACCACTGAGAAATGATATATCCCTTTCTGTTCCCATTCATTTCTCTCTTGATATCTATATCTAGCTTATCTTAGTTTCTATTTGTCTCGATGACTTCTTATTTATTTTTTGGTTAGATTTATCTGATTCTGAGACGGGAATATTGAAGTCTCCCACTATTACAGTTTTGCTGTCTTTTTCCACATATAATTCGTTTACCTTTTCCTTTGTAAATTTGAATACCATAGCATTTGGTACATATATGTTTATTACTGATTACTTCATTATCTATAGTACCTTTTAATATAATGTAGTTTACTTGCTTTTAAAATGAAATATTTTAGCTTTAACTTTACCTGAGATCATGATTGCTACCTCTGCTTTATTTACATCAACTGAAACATAATAAATTCTACTCCAGCCCTTTATTTTTACTCTATGTGTGTCTATCATTTTTAAAAATTGAGTTTTTTTGCAAACAATATTTTATTGGGTTCTGATTTTAATCAATATTTGTTTCCATTTTATGGGTGAGTTCATCCATTTTCATTCAAAGTTGTGATTACTAATGGTGAATTTCCTTCCATCGTATCTCCCCCCCTTCACTACCCCCTCTTTGATCCTTCTCTTTCTTTCTTTTTACCCTATCCCTCCTCAGAAGTCTAATTTACTTCTGACTATTGCCTCCCTAATCCGCACACCCCTTTAGGAGGCCATCCTTTATCCTACCTCCTTGCCCTCCTACTTCTTTGCAAGTTAAGACATTTATACCCGACCGAATGTTTATATTATTATCTTTTTAACTCTGCTCTGATGAGAATAAGGTTTTGGAGCTGTCTACCCTTAACCCCGTCTTTCCCCTCCACTGTAATAATTGTTCCATTCTTGCCTCTTTCATATCAGATAATTTACTTCATTTGACCTCTTCCTACCCAATTTTATTTTTTAGGATCATCCCATTATAATCAACTCAGACTTAAGGCCTTTGTCTATTTATACTCTTTCTAACTGCCCTAAAAATGATAACATTTTAGGTCATGTTACAGATATTTTCCCACATAAGACAGTAAAAGTTTTAACCTTTTTAAATCCCTTATAATTAGTCTTTCATGTCACCCTGATGATTCTCCTGATTTTTATATTTGAAAATCAGATTTTCTATGAAGTTGTGGTCTTTCCCTCAAAAATGCCTGAAAGTCCTTTAATTCAGTGAATTACTTTGTTAATGATGTGAATTTTTATGTTTAGGCTTGTATCCATTTTCAGCTTATTGTAATATATGGTGTGTTGGAACTGTTGTCAATCTAAAGCACTTATATCCTCTTGGAGTTGGAAGGGATTTATTTAAAAAAGAAAGTTTATTAAAAAAAAACTATTATGGTGACAAGGAGTGCCTGAAAACTTAAATTTAATTATCAGAAATCCTATTATCATCATGGAAGCTTTATATGATTAACTGAATTGTTTCATACAGATTATTTACTTGATCTAAATTGATAGGTGTAGTTTTCGGTCTCAGTGTAACTTTTTGGTTCTAATTTTTCTTTTTCATGCCCTTTGGGCCTGTTTTTCTTCTCTGTAAAGTAAGGTCCTAACAGATAATCTCTAAAAACTGACCCTGCTATAAAAATTATCACCTACACCGGAGAGAAGACATCTTCTGGATATGTAAAAATAGAGAGAGTAGTCTCAGAATTTTTCTTGTTTCAGAAGTAGAAAATACAAATAGTTGGCATATAACCCTGTTGGCCTCTTATTTTGTAAAACTGAGCTAGGCAGGTTCTCCAGAATGTATAATTTCAAGTTGATAAGCACTGCATTAATAATGGATTGGAAAAATAATTGTAAGTTATTGTATGGTTAAACTGAATAATGAATAGAATGTATGTATGTATGGTTAAACTGAATAATGAATAGAAGGGAATGGACAGTTTCATGTTCAGAATTATAAATATTTTTGCAAGTACATTATTTCTATAGTTTAAGATTTCATTGGTCCTTCTTGAGGTTGCAGATGCTTCATCTTTGTTGCTCTGTTATGTATCATTATTAACATAATTCTCTTCATAAATATAATTCTCTTCATAAAAATTCTCATTCAATAAATAACATAATTCTCTTTATAACATAAATATGTTAAAGAAAGGGAAGAAATTCATATCTAGAAGAACAGGTTGGGATGGTATGGGTCAATGTTTAATTGTTTACATTTCGGATTGAAGCTGACAACACAACTGCCCTTATTTTGTACTCTAAAAATATGTATCTTCTCTACAAATGCAGAATTCCTGGTGTTTGTGGAATTTTTAATAATCTTGTTTATGTTTCATTATGCTTACTTTTATATTATGTTTATTTTTAATAATCCTGTTTATGACATTCAGCAGAGTTAGAAATCTTTTGCTTTTTATAATCAAGCCTTTGACATTTTCTAATTGGAAGATTATGTACTTTAAGCCTAAATTAGTTGTAGATAACTTCCAAATTACAATAAATTCAGAAATACTTCCTTTCCAAAAAATATTTATTCAAATTCAGAACCTTTTGGTGTCTTCTTCCCATTCTTGTCCCCTTTCTATGTGAGATCTAGTGATTTTTTTATTTAGTAATTACTAGTTACTTTATGTTTATAGGAAGACCCAAAATTGTAATGCATCTATTTTAATTTGATTCTGAGGGAAGAGATTATACATGTTGAGCAAATTTATATTTAACAAGTATTTAATTGATTCTGGCTTTGAAATTCTGTCACCATCCTGTTTTTTAGCAACCAAAGGGTAGTTAATTTTTGAAATCTTATTTAAAACAGTTGTTTATATTTAGTTACTAACTTTAGAAATTCTGTTTTGTTTATAGACACCATTGTCCATCCTACTGCTGTGCACACTAGGTAGTGTATATAAATTTTGTAGGGTGGTAAATAAGGGACAGAAAATAAATTTTTTACTGAGTGAAAATTCATTTTTAACATTTGATTGTAATGCTCATTTGTGAGTGCTAGAATAAAAAGTCAGGAAGGCATGCTTTTTAGTTTACATTTAAAAGTGAGTTCAGGAATCTGGAACTTTGTGTGAAATGTGGTTTGTGTACAATAATATTATCACAGTGAGAAACAGTATGTATTTTAGGGAGGTTTTTTGAAAGGGTGGTAATGTAGAATGCAAGGGTGGAATGTTAGGAGTATTTTGAACTTGATACTTAGAGAAAAGTAAGAATGAGTAGAGTAGCACAGTTAGTGCCTCAAATATAATCCACTCTGTCATTTTAAGCTCTTCACAATCTGATTCCTTCTTACCTTTCTGTTTTTTAAAAACACATCGTTCTCTTCCATTAAATCTTCTTGGTATAACATTACAATTCATCTCCCTTGCCTGCCTTTTCGCCTTTACTTCTTGAATCCCTGGTTTCCGTGAAGACTCATTTCACATACCACTTAATACATGTGGCTTTCTTGGAGTTCCCTTGTGTAGTTCCTCCTTCCCAAAATTATTTTGTATTCCTTTTGTCAGTGTTCCAAATGTCAGTATATGTACACATCTCCTCATAAGAACGTAAGTTGCTTAAGAGCAGGCACTGTTTCATTTTTGTTGCTTAACACAGTGCGTACATGTAACAGATGCTTTATAAAACTTGTTGATTTGTAGCAATAGATAATTTATTCAGTGGCCAAGAAATATTTATTGAGGGCCTTCTTTTTATATAGGGCTCTTTCTAGGTGTTTTGTACTGTAGAAGCTATATTGTATTTAGTAAGTGGTGGATTAGGAGTCAAGACAGCATGCAATTGAATTCCTGTTTCTGCCATTTGTGGCTATATGATTATAGAAAAGTTATTTAAGCCTTCCTGTGCCTCAGTTTTTTAATCTGTAAAATGGGGATCATAATAACAAATGAAAGATCATCAAATAAAGGTCATAGGAAGAACATAAGAATAATAGTAAATTTTTTATTATTTTTCATTGTTCTATAGTCACTTCCATATATCTTAGATTTTTTTCCTCCTCCTTCTCCCCTTCCCCCCTCCCCACAGCTCCACCAACAATAAATTAGTGTTCCAACTCTCCCACATCTTCTCCAATATTTATCATCTTCCTATTTTGTCATGTTCGCCAATCTGATAGGTGTGCTATGGTATCACAGAGTTGTTTTGATTTACATCTCTATTCAGTAGTGATTTAGAGCATTTGTTCATATGACTATAGGCAGCTTTAATTTCTTCCTCTGAAAACTGCCTGTTCATATCCTTTGACCATTTATCAATTGGGGAAAATTGGTGATTCTTTTGCTGAGCACTGAGGTAGTTATTTGTGTAGCTTATAAAAGTCTGAGAGAGGTCTGTTGGCATTTTTTTGCCAATCATGTATCCAAGACATAACAGAAATCGAGATAACTACCATTTCATTGCTTGTTATGAAGTTTCAGACAAGAAATTGATCAATGCTGTGTTTACAGTTGCCCATTGAAGGAAAGGGATGTAGAAGAAAAAATTAGTTCTGACTCAGATGGGAAGTTTGATTTCTGGACCATGGTTTACAATTTTGGGATGACATTTCTTGGTCAGAGATGGAATACCCTTAACAAATCATGGAAAGTGTGTATTTGCCAGGTGTTATGCAAATCTAATCTGGTGAACTTTTAAAAGGATGGAGAAGAGAAAAGACTGCTTACATATATCTTCCAGATTAGATTCTCTAGAGCAGGGGTTCTTTACCATGAGCCACCAAGGAGATCTGTGAACCTGAAAGGGGAGAAAAAAATTATATCTTTATTTTTCACTAACCTATAACTAAAATTTTACACTTCCTTCAGTTATGATTTTAGGCTTCCTGAACACTAATATGGCTTTAAAAAATAAAATTCAACTTCAACATGTCCGTATTTTGAATGAATTGTTTTATGTAGTGTGTTAATAAAGAAGCATGTTACTATGTCATTTAAGAAACATTTTGATAACTATTTCAATATAATTGATTTCCTCTGTAATACTGTGTATTATATTTTACATATTTAAAAATATGTATTTATTTTATATATCTCATATACATAGGTTTATTAACTAAAGTGTTAAAGGGGTATATTACACACAAAAAGATTAAAAACCTCTGCTCTGAAGAGTAGCCATGAAGGAGAAAAATAATAGCTGAGATACCTGGAAATTCTCAGGGGATAGAATTCCAGGAAAAAGCCATTAGCAAAACCCTTGACTTCAAATGTGTTTCTATAGATGCTCAAAATTTAGTCAGCAAACGAGGAATTAGAGGTCCTAATGCAAGGGGCAAATTTCACCTCTTAGTTATCAGTGTGACTTGAAGAGATGATGTACACAATGGGTCCATATCTTTGACCCTTTTCAAAAGAAAGAAGATAGATAAAAGGAGAAGGGTTAGAAAATCTGGGGGAAAATATGATGGAGACTGTTTGGGTGAGGATCAAAGGAGGGAGAAATAAATAATTATGCCACTGAAGTATACTACAAACCACCTGGACAGAAAACAAATAGATGAGTTTGGGAAATGGGTTACAAGCCTGGTACAGAAGAGGAACTTAATTCAGACATCTGTTGGAACTCACCTTCTGCCAAAAGTTATCCACTGATTAGCTTGATGATAACTAGCTTTTATATAACAATGGCTTGCAAAGCATTTTACTTAAGTTTTCTCACTTGATCCTAGCAACATTTCTGTGAAGTAGATACTGTTACCTTAATTTTACAGATGAAAATAATTTGACGTGACTTAGTGATAATTTCACCCTTAAAAAAGTAGAGGAAATAAAAAAGGGGAAATACTACTTTAGATCTGATTTTCATTAGTAGAGAGGGGAAGAGTTGGTTGTTGGGTAGATAACATGGGAACTTTAGGGTGAAGTCATCACTCCATCCTAGAATTTGAGATAAAGGAGTGAAAATCTGGGTGTAGTCTGGTACACATTATAAGTTTTGGGACAGTAGATTTCCAAGGGATCAGAGGAATAACAGAGGATCAAGGGGAATGTGTTTATTGTTTACCTAAATTTCAGCAAAACTTTTTGATGAAGTATCTCGTGCTAAGTAATAGAAGAGAAGTGGTGTAGACAATATTGCAATCAGCTGGATTCAGATTTTGGGTAGGTTTCAGAAATAGGAGGCCTACAGTGAAAGTACTGCAGGGATGTAGAGTTGGGCCCATGCTATTTAATGTTGTCATCAGTGACTTGGATAGAGGCTTTGAAGGTGTGTGTGCTCATCAGATTTGCAGGCAGCACAAAGTTGGGTGAAATCTCAATGGATGACAGAATCCAGAACAATCAAGTTGGAAGAGAAGAGAAGATAGGGGAACAATATGATATCTGCCTTCAAGTATGTCTTCAGGAGGGCCAGAAATTAGATTTGTTCACTTTGACCAGTCAGAATCTGGAGAAATAATGGGTCCAAATTTCAAAGAGACAAATTTAGGTTTAGGGTCAAGAAGAACATACTTTGCAAGGCTGTTATGAAGCTTAAGTGAGATAAAAGATGCTGAGCATTTGATAAACTGTAATGGGCTATTGTAGTGGATGAGTGCTGGACCTAGACCATAGTACACAAGCCAATTGCCTCGTCTCTATAATGAAAGAATTGAATTAAATGGGCTCTCAGATTCCTTCCTTTGCTAATTCTGGGATCCCTTGAACCTGGGTTCAAATTTCATCTGACATTTACTAGCTAGTGATCATTGTCAAGTTACATTATCTCTCTGAACTTCACATCTGTTTTCTCTAAAAAGTGATATGTCTTTTCCATGGACTTAGTGTGAAGTTTAGATGAGGTAATGTTTATAAAGCACTTTGTAAATTTGTAAGTGATATGTCAGTTATGAATAAGAAGGGACAGTTGTGGGGTATCCCAGAGCTGCTGAGCACATTTATGAATAGGTCAATGCTAAGTTTCTGGGAACAAGAAGCTGGCTAGCAAACATCCAAATGTTCTGCTGGGTGGACATGTGTCCAGAAACATGACCTTAGAGAGGATAAAATGAGGTGGCACTTAGTGGTAATATGGGTTTTTATGACTATTTTTATCTTGATAGCAAAGAGAGCCATGTGTGATTTCTTCAAGGAAATAAATTGCTAAAATGTAGCTAATCTTTGGATGTATTCTCTATTGGGGCTCCAAGTGTGATTCTTAATATTCTCTTGCAATATACCAATTACTATCTTTAATAAGGTAGTAAAGGAAAAAGTAATATATTTTACTAGTTAAGAGGAAAGAAAGACCTTTTTAAGTTTGTATAAGTGACAATAGGAATGAATGAAAAAATTGAGTATGGGGGAGAATTGGGACAATTACATGAGTTTTTCATTCATTTTAAACTATGATTGTGGTTGCTAAAATACAACTTTCTATCTCCATTTTAATACATTTGAGCTATCTAGACTGAAAATCCAAATACTCGGAAGGTGTTTCTACACTTTTCCTCTTCACAGAAGTGAAGTGTTGTAGTCTTTATGAGCAATGTTCTGGCATGCTTATAATTCTAACGTGATTGAACATTTGATTTTTCTGTTAGGTGCTGGAGAATTGCGTCTTGATGTAAACTAATATCCAGGATTGCTTGGGACTGGGAAGAGTCTAGTGGATTGAGGTTATGCTGTGTAGCTGATTTAGATAGAAAAGAAAAGGTCAAAGAAAAATTGGGGGCTTTTTTAAACATTTTGATTGCATGTGTCATATTCTGAAATACCTGCAATTGTGATTTCAGAGTTCTTTGCCTAGGACTTTATTAAAAGTATTTCCTTTTATTGTAATGTAGTTACTGTACATTTTGGCACTAAATAATCTTTTTTTGTATTATTGTTTAATTATTTCCTTTTGTGTATATGTATATATACATATATATATATATATATATTAATTCACTGAATAGATTTCTTGAGTACAGGAACCTTAGCACCTGCTACAATAAATATTTTAGGTCCTGACTGTATTGGTACATTGAATTCAACGACATTTATTAAATTAAATCCCTTCTAAGGGCAAAACATCATTGTTGTATGGCAGCTTATTAAAAAAATTGTATTGCTTATTCTGAGTTTTAGTGAACATCTTATTTTATGAACAACTCAAAGTAGTTTGCTTTCCAATAATAGACTGGTTATCAGAATTCTACTTCTATATAGAGGGAGGATTGTGTTTTTAAAATGTATTTGTGAGTTGATAACTTGTAACTCAGAATCCATTTCCCTATAGAAAGACAATTTCTTAGTAATATCAGCTGTCCAGAATATACACTTGTCCTTGTCAGAGGTTGGACAGTCATTTATGGGGAAGTTGTAGAGGAGATTCATGCTTTGGATACATATGAACAGTTCAGTGACTTTTCTTTCATAATTGCAAGTTGTTTTCCTAATTAGTCTTATATGATAATTTTTATTCCTTATTTGCCTAAAAAATTCCCCCATAGCCATTGTTATAAAGGTATCTCCTTCTGACATTACCTTTTATGTTTAGGTTCCAGTTTGGGGTTTATTGTGGAATATTGTATACCAAGTATCAAACTACTTTCCATTTTTCTTAGTACTTGTTGAAGAAAGAATGAATAGCATTTATTAAACGCTTATTTGCAAAGCACTTTGTTAAGTACTCTGGTTATAAAAATGAGACCATCCCTGTTTTCAATTCTAATAGAAGAAACAACTCATAGGGAATCTGTAAGACAGATGGATAAGTCCCATGGTCCTTAGGATGAAGTGAGTTGATGCTTTAATGTTATTTCCATGGATAAAATCATATCACCTTGTTAAACCATTTGATAGTGCTAGCATGAACTTTCTTTTGGGGGTCTTTATTAGCCCAGGCTGTGGGTTTATTTCTTAGGATGATGTCTGAGGGCACTGGGCTACAAAGTGTTGCTATTTCCAATACTCTTGGGTTTTTTTTTTAGGATTCTGGACTTTCCTCATCAGGCTCCAAAGGGAGATAGTGTTCAAGGTGGTAGTGGTAGTTCGACATATTATTACTTCTCTATAATGTAGTTTGAGAATGGGAAATTTTATTCCTTCTTCATTCCTACTTTTTCATTATTGTCAGAGGTTGGATAGTCATTTATGGTGAAGTTGTAGGGGAGATTCATACTTTGGGTAGTAATGAACAGTTCAGTGACTTTTCTTTCATAATTACAAATTATTTTTCCTAAGAAAACTAGCTGGAGACGCTAGAACTTTTGTTCCTCCAAGTGAATTTTATTGTGTAGTTGATTGTCCCTGTCAGAAAATACACGTATCATTTAGCACTTCTAGTCTAATAGCAGCACTCCCTGCTGATAGTTTTGTCTTTAAATTGACTAGTTTTGATTTTTAAATCTTTCAAATTTATTTTCCTTGACATTACTACAGTCATATATAAATTATTCCTCTGATTTTTGTGCCATTCTGTATTAGTTTGTACTTCTCTGACTCTTGTCATTTGTTGTTTCTTTCACTATGATAATATTTCTATATCATGGTCCAGCTATTATTCCCCAATTTAATGGGTACTTCCCTGTTTCCAATTCTTTATTAGGACAAAAATTGCACTTGTGTGTTTTCAGGGATGGCACAGGTAGGTCCTTTCTTTCTCTGAGACTTCTTTGGAGTATATACTACCTAGGTATTCATATTTATAGTTCCAAAATTTTTTTTGAATTAGTTGGAACCAGTTTGCATCTCCGGCAGTGCAGTAGTGTACTTTACCCTCCCTACAACTGAAGCAACAGTTTTTGTTTTCCTCATTTGTTTTCTTTTCCTCTTTTGATGGGTATGAGGTGGAACCTTAAAGTTTTCTTAATTTGTGTTTCTGTTACTGTTAGTGATTTGAAGTGTCTGTAGCTTACATTTCTTCTTTTAAAAAAACTCTTCCTGTCCTTTGTCCATACATTTATTTCTAATTTGTACTTTTAAAATTTATTATTTATATTACAGCAATATAAATAATGTACTTTCATCACTTCACTCTTTACTACTCATAAGTAAAATCTCACGCTATTTTATTAGAACAGAAACAAACATCTGAAGTTTTTGTATCCTCATTCGTAAAATGGAAAGGTTTGAACTATACTTGGATACTTTTCCCTTGCAGAGTGCAGAGATTTGCACTTGATAGTGTTAGAGATGAACTTGAAACACAAAAAAGGTATCAAGAAAAATTTGTTTAAAATGGAGTTCAGAGAAGGGAAGGCCTACCGGTCCTCTGAAGGAATGGGTAGCGTCCAGCATGGCCACTGGAAGGACTGCAGCCCGGTCAGGATGAGGCAGGACCCTTATAGAATTCTGAACTTTGGATTTCCCGAGATACTATCCCTTGGCCATATGACTTCATGGGATCCTGTCTGATAGGCCCATTAGTTTCTGACCTCTAATTTGTTCATGTTAGGTCACAACCGCTATCACCTAGGAATGTGGACAACAGAACTTTCTTACTTCCTACAATGGGAAAGTGTTTATATATATGATTTTCTTTTCTGATGCTGGGTTTGATATCTGAGAAAGAGAGGTCAGTCTGGTGTTCAGGCATAACTCATTTTGAAGAGGTCCCACTAATATTTGAGATAGATTTTTAGGGTCTTTTCCCACCAGAAGAGAAATGATAGATCAACAGCTAAGGAGATCTGTATTTGGATTACTTCTTGGGTGGAAAGGCATTGGTAAATGGGAGTTGAAGTTTGTTTAAATGCAGATAAGGAGTTTTAGCAAAAGTCTCTGGGGAGAGATTAGAACTTTACAAGATAAAGGGAAGGTACTTGTAGTCTTTACCATGCAAATTGTTCATTTTAAGGAGATTTGGAAAAAGGTGGGGGACAAAATTTGTAAGGAGTCTAGAGTCTTATACAGCTATGTTTGCTGGATGTGTAAAGCCTAGTAAAACGCTAGAGGCTGGCCAAGATGAATTTCACTTAAAAAATACTTTAAAACTAAAAAGCCTCTGAGGTTAAGAGCTTTGTGAATTAGTGTGAATTTGACACCTTCCTCTCTTCTAGCCTTGCAAGATCTGTACCACCCAGGGGATGGTGATTTAGAAGGATGGAGGCTGGGAGACTGGAGGAAGTGATGAAAGTAATTGTGAATATTTTTCTGGGGAGGGCACTTGGAGGTGGGATGCTCCAGTGTGGACTTTAAGGCACAATAAATGCCTGGGGGAGCCCAGGATGTTGAAGGGGATTACGGAAAGGGATATGGGAGGCAAAAGCTGCCTGGCTGCTTTCTGATTTTGTCTGGGACCTAGGAGATGACTTTCTTCACATGTCCCTGCTCCTTAGGACCCCCTTCCAACTCCAGCTAATATTCTAGTTTAGGCACATTTTTAGTTTAAATAGTCTTTTGTGGATTATTCCAGTAATTCAGCCAATTGACATCACCTTTGGAGAATGATAGTTTAAAAGATCTGTGATGTTCAGTGTGAATCTTTGTTCTACAGATATAAATAACAACTCCTTTCTTCTTGGTCTTTGTAATTCGTATCCATAAATATTGTATATTCCGCATGCTGCTACTGATTTCATATATCGTAGTGAAGTGGGGAGGCACTGTGGTCTTGGTGGCAACCTGCTTAGTCTACCATGCATACTAATATTGCCCTTGGGATTGGTAATTTTAGTTCACCAGCCACTGTGAATTTATGTAATCTGCAGCTGTGTATCACCAGCAGTAGAATGTTGGATTAGAGATGGGCTTTTTCTGTAGTTAGCCATTTGGAATTATAGAAAGCACTCTGCAGTTTCTCAAGTGCAGCCCAGGTATCCTATTTCTTTTGTGCAGAACTGTGTCTGCTTTATCTTTATAATTTGTTCAACATGTACCAACTTGGTTGACTTAGCCATTCAGCTAAACCTTCCTTCCTGTCTTTGTTTTTTTTTCAGGGGGAATTAATTCAGTCTGTTAAAAATCCCCATGGATTCCATTGACGAGCCTTAGCTGGGGAATATCTTTTATTTTTTTTCTTGAATTTTATCCCCAGTGCTTAGCAGAGTGCCTTACTTAACGAATAGTTGTTGACTTGATTTGATGCAGTTAGTGTGATGTCATTTGTTAATTTGGAGAACCCAGCTACCACTAAGAAAACTTTTTGCTTGATACTTTTTTTTTTTTTTTAAATTCTGGGGACATTGGGGAATGCCTTGGCTCTTGATCTCTTTGTTTAAAAATAAAGCAAAACATGTCAACATTCAGTGGATTGTTGAACAAAGTCATTTCTGTAATCATGGCAATTGTCTAGTCTCATAATTTTGAAGGACTTGTGAGAGAGACATCTGAGAAGATAGAAAATTTTATTTTGCTTTATTCATTTAAATGTTTTCTTCAAATTTATAAAAATAAGCATAGTGGATTCTTAGCTTTGTGACTGTCATCATGCTGAAAGACTTTAGCTTAGAGATTCTTAATGATTTCCTATACCCAAAAAAGGATTTTTTTTTTTTTGATAAAAATTATGTTTCACATTGATTACTGGCTGCATGGAAAATTTTGGTAGATTTTTTTTTTTGGTGTTATTAGTAAAACTGATTTTTAAAAAATAATTCAAATAAGTATACCTCATTACTTTCTGTAAAAGAGTAAATTTCTAATTATCCTTCTATAATGGTAGAGATTCTTGAATGCTAAATTGCTTTTTTATTTGGGTACATACTAATTTTTAGGGGAGGATGAAAGATGTTATAAAAATAAGTCTTTGAAAAGGGTAGTTTAATCCATTAACATTCAGTGTTAAATTTTTCAGTTAAATTTCACTTTCCTTTGAATCTTGTTATTTTCTTTGTTGTATAGGAATCCCAGCATTAATATTTTTTTTCTGTAGAATATACATATATATTCTATATAAATAGAATATTCCATTCTCTATCCAAACTTAAAGCTAATTAAGTGTTAATCTTTTTTACCTTAGTTTTATAGTATCTTAATATTTTTTTCCCTTAGACTTTGAGTGAGATGGTAAATTCTGTACTTCATCATTGTCCTAATTTTAATTATAGTTGTCAGGTTTCTTGTAATGATCATATATACAGCTTAATTTCTGCTTATTTACCTCAAATTATTTTAAGTTAAATTTCAGAATATCCAACTGAACAGTACTTTAACAATATAATCAGAATCAGTGTTTTATTTATAACCTTTTCTTTGAAGTTTTTCTGACCTAGAGAAAAATAATCCAAGAGGGTATTTTCATATATATATTTTCCAGCATATTTTTGGTAATTTTGTTTTACTATACTACTATATTTTTTTATAATATAAATTTATTTATTTAACTTTTTACATTTCATTTTCACAAAATTTGGATTCCAAATTTTCTCCCCTTTTCTCCCCTCTCCCCACCGCAATACACTGAGCATTCTAATTTTCCCTATCACCAATCTGCCCTCTCTTCTATCTTCCCTCCATTCTCTTGTCCTCATCTTCTCTTTTGTCCTGCAGGGCCAGATTACTTTCTATTCCCCATTAACTGTATTTCTTATTTCCTAGTAACAACAACAGTACTCAACAGTTGTTCCTAAAACTTTGAGTTCCAAATTCTCCCCATCCCTCCCTCCCCACCCATTCCCTTTGGGAAGGCAGGCAATTCAATATAGGCCATATCTGTGTAGTTTTGAAAATGACTTCGATAACAATCGTATTGTATAAGACTAACTGCATTTCCCTCCATCCTTTTCTGCCCCCCATTGTTTCTATTCTGTTTTTTGATCCTGTCCCTCCCCAACAGTGTTGACTTCAAATTGCTCCCTTCTCCCATTACCCTCCCTTCAATGATTTTCCCCCACCCTGCTTATCTCCTTCTCCCCCACTTTTCTGTATTGTAAGATAGGTTTTCATACCAAAAAGAGTGTGCATTTTATTCCTTCCTTTAGTGATGAGAGTAAGCTTCATGTTTTTTCTCACCTCTCCTCTTTTTCCCTCCACTAAAAAGTCTCCTGCTTGCCTCTTGAATGAGATATAATTTACCCCATCCATTTCACCCTCTTTCCTCCCACTACATTTCTCTCTCACCATTTACCTTAATTTCTTTTAAGATATGGTCCCATCCTATTCAATTCACTCTGTGCTCTCTGTCTCTGTATGTGCGTGCACGTGTGTATGTGTGTAGAGTTACAAATATTGTCTTTCCATGTAGGAATGTAAACAGTTCACTTTTGGTAAGTCCCTTATGACTTCTCTTTGCTGTTTACTTTTTTCATGCTTCTTCTCATTCTTGTGTTTGAAAGGCAAATTTTCTTTTCAGCTCTGGTCTTTTCATCAAGAATGCTTGAAAGTCCTCTGTTTCATTGAAAGACCATATTTTCCCCTGAAGTATTATACTCAGTTTTGCTGGGTAGGTGATTCTTGGTTTGAGTCCTAGTTCCTTTGACTTCTGGAATATCCTATTCCACATCCTTTGATCCCTTAATGTAGAAGCTGCTAGATCTTGTGTTATCCTGAATGTATTTCCACAATACTGGAATTGTTTCTTTCTAGCTGCTTGCAATATTTTCTCCTTGACCTGGGAGTTCTGGAATTTGGCCACAATGTTCGTAGGAGTTTCTCTTTTTGGATCTCTTTCAGGCGGTGATCGATGGATTCCTTCAATACTTATTTTGTTCTCTGGTTCTAGAATGTCAGGGCAGTTTTCCTTGATAATTTCATGGAAGATCATGTCTAGGCTCTTTTTTTGATCATGACTTTCAGGTAGTCCCATAATTTTTAAATTGTCTCTCCTGGATCTATTTTCCAGGTCAGTTGTTTTTCCCATGAGATATTTCACATTCTCTTCCATTTTTTCATTCTTTTGGTTTTGTTTTGTGATTTCTTGGTTTCTCCTAAAGTCATTAGACTCCATCTGTTCCATTCTAATTTTGAGAGAACTGTTGTCTTCAGTGAGCTTTTGAACCTCCTTTTCCATTTGGGTAATTCTGCTTTTGAAAGCATTCTTCTCCTCATTAGCTTTTTGAACCTCATTTGCCAATTGAGTGAGCCTATTTTTCAAGGTGTTATTTTCTTCAGTATTTTTTTGGGTCTCCTTTACCAAGGTATTGGCCTGTTTTTCATGCTTTTCTTGCATCTCTCTCATTTCTCTTCCCAGTTTTTCCTCCACCTGTCTTAACTTGATTTTCAAAATCCTTTTTGAGCTCTTCCAAGGCCTGAGCCCACCTGACATCCCCCTGGGATGTCTGGGATACAGAGGCCCCAACCTCCAGGTCTTTCCCTGATGGTAAGAATTGTTCCTCGTCATCAGAATTGAAAGGCGGGAACATCTGTCCCCCATCAAAGTAGCTTTCTGTAGTCTAATTTTCTTCCCTTTTCTGGGCATTTTCCCAGCCAGTTACTTGACTTCTGAGATTCCTGTCCACCCATGCCTAGATCCGCCCAGCTAGTGCTTGGGGTTTGAGATTCAGGTGGGGCTGCTATTCAATGTGAGCTTAAGTTCTGGTGCTGGGGTGGGGGCAGGGCCACCTCCCAGGCTCAGTTCCCTCAGGGGCTTTATGCAGAGACCTTTGGTAATGGCCCTGAACTTCTGCCTGCTGCTTCAGGAGTCCTGGCCCCTGTCACTGCCTCTGCCGCTGCCTCCCGAGTGGGCCGAGACACCCCGCTCCCCTCTCGGCCAGCCCAGAAGTCTCTCTCACTGACCTGGAGTGCCTGTGGGCGGAGGGACCTTCCCGGCCGCCAGAGGTTCCTTCCCTGAAGCCTGCTCGGATCTGCTCCTCTGGGGCTGCATGGCCAGGGCAGCTCAGGGGTGGGGTCCGCTGTCCAGAGTGCGACGGACCCCGGGGATGGCTCTCCAGGGCTCTCTGGAATGAAATCTTTTCCACTGTGTTTCTGCAAGCCTTGCAGTGCTCCAGAACTTGTGGGGAGTTCTTTTTGCAGGAAATATATGGGTTGTGGGTTTAGAGCTACCATACGTGAGTCTTTCTACTCCGCCATCTTGGCTCCTCCCCCTATATTACTATATTTTAACATGTTTTTCATATAGGAGTCATTGAACAAAGAGGGGGTTTTGTAGATGTTGACAATCTTTTTACATACTTTTATTACTCATCAGTAATACGTAGGTATTGCTAGTTCTCACATAAATAGCCTTTTTATTCATGTTTCTGAAACGAAATATTTTGAAGATGTGCTTAAATTCATCCTGTATTGATTCCTCTCTTAGGTGCAGAGATATAACCTAGAATATAACCAAGATGATCCTTTGTGATGGTTCTCTGAAAGTCATTAAGATGAGGATACATCCCTGTTTAAAATAGCATGTCATACATGTTGCCCACTTTCCAGAGCAGGCAGTGAAGTTTTTCTACATAGTAAAAGTGGACTAAAGGATTTTGTAATCACTAGGACTTAAAACTGGCAGGTAGAAAATTTTATTTGCCTTCCCTCCCCCCTCCCTTTTAATTCCTTTAATCTTTAAATGATAATTTAAAAAGCAAAATTGGAGAAGTAAAACTTTTGCTTCTTAGTGATTGAGATATTGCATAATTTAAAATGCAGGCAAAAAAATTTCACAAATTAGAAAGCTATGTGTAAATATAAGCTGATAATACTTTAAAAATGTAATTACTAATTTCATGGTAGAGTTTACATCAAGTTTTTTTATGTCTTTTTTTTTAAAATTTGATTTTATTTTCAGTTCCAAATTCTCTCCCTTCCCCCATCCAACTGAGAAGGCAAGAAAAAGTAAAATTCCTTATAAATATGTATAGACAAATAAAACAAATTTCCACATTAGCTATTTGCATGAAAATTAAATGATACTTTAAAAAACGTTTTCTATGATGACTCTTTATGAAGTAGCTTCATGGTTTTGTGTGAATCAGTTAATTAAATATTTATTAAATCCCTCCTGTGTACTAGATTCCTAGGATTCAAAGCCAAAACAGTTTCTTCCCTCAAATTACTTACATTTTATTGGAGAAAACAATGTTTGCAAAGTAGCTCCTTGGTGACATTAGGCAAGTTGATTACTCTCTCTGGGCCTCACTTTCCTCCTCTATAAAAGGAAGGGGGTTCAGTCAGATGACCTCTAATATCCCTTCCAGTTCTTAGTTGATGATCCTATGATCTTTTTATAAGATAATTTCGGGGATAAGGAGACATTAGCAGCTGGATGCTAGGCAGCTTTATGTCAGGGGAGGCATATGAGCTGGACTTTAAAGGAAAACAGTGATTCTAAGAGGTAGAGGTGAATAAAGTAGTGCATTCCAGCTACATGGGGGACAACCAATACAAAAGCAGGAGATGAAAAATAGGTTCTTTTGTGTGAAGAGCAATAAATAATTCGGTATCCCTAGATTCCAGAGTACATGGAAAGGAATTGTGTGTAAGGAGATTGGAAATGTTGGATAGGGCCAGGTTGTGAAGAGTTATAAATGCCAAACAGAAGTTTATTTTTGATTCTGCAACTGAGGTAGAGCCAGTGGAGTTGATTGAGTAGATCTGAGCTTTAGGAAAATGACTGCAAGTTGTATGGAAGATGGATTGAAATTGGCAGAGACAAAGCATGGCTGTCAGTTAGGAGGAAATTGTAATAGTCCAGGCAAGAGGTGATGAAAGCCTTTAAAAAAAAAGGAAATAAAAGGTAGGGATCATTGCAGTAAGGAAATCTAGGACTAGCTGATCTCCGTTTTACTATGGAACAGAGCAGAGTGGCAAGAATCCAGGGCTTGTGATGGTGGATGCTTCTCACTGTACTCAGGTATTGGAAGAGGCAGCCTATCCCACTCAGCCCACCGCTCACTTAAGGGAAGCCATTTTTACTTGGTTTCCAAGAAGCATGGGGAATAACAGCTTATATAAGTATATTGAGATGGGAGATAGAGTGTCATACTTGAGCAATAGCCATTAGACCAGTTTGACTGGAATATAAAATGCATGAAAGGGAGCTGTGTTGTTAAAAGCCCAGAAAGATTGGCTAGAGCCATATTGTTTATGAAAGGGCTTTATTTGCTAACCTGTAGATTTTTTATTTCATCCTAGATACATTAGACAGCTACTGGAGGAGAGAGGAATACTATCCAGACTCTGCAGCAGCAATATGAGTAATCTAGCAAAAGTAATAGTTTTCAAGAGAATATTGTTTTCTAATGTATCAGTCTCACTGGAACAAATTCATGTTTCCCCCCAAAAAATGTTATAGTAGAACTGACTGTTCATCTGTAATAAATATTGCTATTTCATTATTAAAGACATTCAAATGTTCTTACTCCTTTGTTAAATGCTTTACTGTGAATTTTTAATCTTTCCTTATTTTTCTTTATCTTTCAGCCAAACCAAACAGAAAACTGACATTTCTTTATCTTGCCAATGATGTCATCCAGAACAGCAAGAGAAAAGGGCCAGAATTCACAAAAGATTTTGCACCAGTCATAGTTGAAGCCTTTAAGCATGTTTCCAGGTATAGTAAAATACTATTTTAAAATAAGACTTTTTCCCTCTAAATTTTCCCTTTCAGGTTATAAAAATGTATTTCTCTTAAAGCTTCCTTGTTAGTGAATCACCCACCAAGCATTTTTTAAAAAACAACTGTATGCTAAGCACTATACCAGCCATGATAGATACCATAATGAGGACATAATAATCCCTAACCCTTAAGAAGCTTATATTATTTTGGAAGAGAGAACATGTATACCCTTGTGTACAGGCTTATTTTAAAGAAATCACTAATTTGTGTTTCAGGCCATTGATAAATATGTAAGGATGCTTTATAGAGGAATTAGTTGAATAAGCTATTAAATCTGTACATTTTTAATAACCTCTTTTCCAGAAAGTTTTTATTGCCTTGCCTAATGATTTTTGGTATTTTCTTTAGTTTTTTCCTTTTGCTATCCAAAATACTGAATATGGTAGTTGTGTTATAATGATTTATAATTTTAACTGTACCTCATAAATAGTTTTCCATAAATACATTTTGAAATGTGGAGTCTTTATTAAAACAATTATAAATTTTGAATAATTTTATTGTAGTTTAAATTAAGTATAGAAATTTCATAGCGACTATTAATCACCTGTATGTATGCATGTATGTGTATGTGTATGTGTGTATATATATATGATGCGTGTATAAAGGATTTTGTGCTTTTTCCTGAAGTTCTTGAGCAAATGTGAAGGGGAAAAGCTCCAGAAGCTAAGAAATAACAAAGTGAGTGATTTTAGATAAGGATAGCTCAAACGAGTTAACCCAAATTATAAAATCCAGTAGTATATTTGCTAAGATAAGTTATATGAAATAGGGAAAGAAGACATCTTATGCTCTAAAAGTTGAGTGTAGTAAAGCAAACTCTTGTGTTTTCATAGTTTGAGTAATGCTGCAGTTTGTATTGCTTTTTTTAATCTCTTCTGAATTCAGAAGTTTTGTTGAAGGTATTAATGATTTTGTTTAAAACTAAATACTAAGTTTTTTCAAAGACCCAGAGCATCAGGTTTTTAGCTATTAATATCCCATTTATTTTTCCTTCAGTGAGACTGATGAAAATTGTAAAAAGCATCTTGGAAGAGTCCTGTCTATTTGGGAAGAAAGGTCTGTTTATGAAAATGATGTGTTAGAACAACTTAGGCAAGCTCTCTGTAAGTATATATAAATTTATCACTATTTTATTCACAAAATAGCACTTCATGAAAATAACTACATTTTCCTTTAAATCAGATGGCGATAAGAAGTCTAGAAAGCGTTCGTATGAACAGATAAAGGTGGATGAGAATGAAAATTGTTCAGCACTAGGATCACCAAGTGAACCTCCACAGGTAGAAACGATCTCTTTCCAAAGAGAATCCCATTATACAGGGTGGTCTCAAAAGTCTTAGTGCAGTTCTAAGCTTTAACGGCTAACCTACAAGCCTGAGACTTCTGATGCTGCCTGTATATGGCTGCAAATTACTAGTGTTGTCATATTTTTGTTGTTACTCAAACTTTTCATTGAATTTTACTGTGGTACATTGGTCTTATAAATATAAGGGTAAGGAAAGATCTTCTGAATTAAATAAATGTCACATATAACTTATTCACATTTTTTTGTTTACCACATTGCTTATGTTTACCTGAAACAGAATTCCATTATCTTGATTGTTGAAACTCTCTTGGAAAAAATCAGATGTTCTAAGACAGCTTGTTCCTTTTAAGTAAATGATAGATACTTCGTCAAAATGCTGGGTTGTACCTTTGAGGTCTCCAAACTTGTATTTTTATTGATACATGTTGTTGTTTTTATTTTATTTTTTTAAAGCAGTTTTAAGTGCTTTTAAAGGGACTCTAAAAAATTAAATACTATACTGATAATTAAAGGATTATAGTGATGATCTCTGTGATCCCTTCCATTTCAAAGTTTCTGTTCCTCATTTTCTTCAAAGATGAGTTGTTATCTTCTTTTCCATTTTGTATATTACGGCATCTTTCTTATTGTATGGGCCTCTAGAATATTTTTGTTTTCCTGGATTTATGTAGGGTTCACCTATTAGCTCTGTGACCCTGGGTAAATTACTTAACCTCTCTGGATATTGTTTTCCTTATCTGCAAAATGAGGGGATTGGACTCGATAACCTTTAAGTCTCTTCCAGCTTTAAATTTATGAACCTATGATCTAAATCAAGAGGAATGTTAACTCCTCCTCTTTAAAGAGACTAATTTTCTCAAGGTCTTTCTCCATTCTTTCAGCTTTCTAATTCTAGCTTACCTACTTTTGAGTTGAGGTGAGTATTGTATGAAGGAAGGGACGTAGTAGATCATATTCTGCCCTACAGGCTCTGGATGTAGAGGAATCTTACATGGGATATTTTCTTAATTTATTGATTTTTAAAAATACTTTTTAAAGTGTTTTAAAATACTGTTCTCATTTTTAAAATACTGACTCAGAGCCCTGAAGGTTTATACATTCAGGTATAGCCTTAAGTATGTTCTTGAGATTTGCCTCCTTATATCTCCTGATATGAAGAAATTTAGGAAGCTGTATTCTCACATCAGAAATTAGACCCTACCTTCATCTAAGAGTATGACATCTTATTTTGGGTTCATCCTGCCAGAGTGATCATGACTATAGTTCTTAGGACTCTTCCTTCATCTTCAGTGTAGACCACTTGATTTTTCTCTGTACATAGTAACTTGTATCAAACTTTTTATCAGAAAGCCTCATTTGTCCTTGGAGTAGGATAACTTATCAATTTGACATAATTTTTTACTAGTTGCTAATTATTTAGCTATCATCTTATATTTGAAAAAGGTATTTAAATTGGTGAATTGAAAATCACCAACTTTTATCAGTACATTTGTTTCTCTAATGATAAATAATCCCTGATACAAATTATTACTAGCAAACTTTAGGTTAAACACTTATACTGACTTTGCTTCCTAACCAATTGGAAACATTGCTCTAATGTATAGGACTCAGTTGATTTCTCTAGCATTTAGAAATAGAAGCCCTCTTCTGATTGGGCCATATCTTAATAAGACCCTCCAATCTCCATATTCTTTCCAGAATTCTGGAAAATCCTTGAATTGGTATAAGAAAGATGCCTTATTGTATACATCAGCTGGCTGGAGCAAAAACAAAGAAAAACAACACCCATAATGTGTTTTGTTTGGCTTCACTTGCAAACATACAAGTACTTTGTAATTTTAACTAATATATTGGAAATATCTTACTAATTTAACCAAAATTTGGGTTACTTTAAGTAAAATAATTGCTTTAGAAGACCAGGTCATCTGATTTTT
The DNA here is from genome assembly GCA_023548195.1 of Bettongia penicillata ogilbyi. Lineage (NCBI taxonomy): Eukaryota > Metazoa > Chordata > Mammalia > Diprotodontia > Potoroidae > Bettongia > Bettongia penicillata. Next base: position 8,363,522 of record JAJHZJ010000531.1, on the reverse strand, counting down.
TTTCAGGTGTTCTTTGGGGTCTTGTTGGGTGTAGCAAAACAGGGAGAGATTTTGTTTTTTACGAGTAAAACTAGTAAAAAATATTTTGGAGGTTATAAATTTATGATCTTTTAATCTTCCCTGGTGTACAAATGGAGCTTTACAAAGTGTTTGACGTAGCATACATACCATGAACTGGCCTGGCTGTTAAATTAATTTTAACCCTTTTGGTCTTGGAAAATTAGATTCTGAAGTTGTCTGCTTTTTCAGACTATAGATCTCATTAGAGCCTTACAAGAACTTGAAAATGCAGCCTCTGGTGATGCAGCAGTTCATCAGAGAATAGCTTCTTTGCCTGTTGAAGTCCAAGATGTATCTCTACTAGACAAAATAACAGGTGAGAAAGAATGACTCAGATTTTTGAAGAAAATACAAGTCATAGCTTTGTTTTTAATGTATTACCTACTTGTTTATTACCTTTTTTTGGATCTTAGATAAAGAATCAGGAGAACAGCTTTCCAAGATGGTAGATGATGCATGTATGCTATTGGCGGATTACAATGGTCGATTGGCAGCAGAAATAGATGATAGGAAGCAGCTAACTCGAATGTTATCAGATTTCCTTCGTTGTCAAAAAGAAGCCCTTGCAGAGAAAGAACATAAGCTGGAAGTGCGTAACTCTTTAATTATTTGGAACTTTTAAATTAATATATTTACTTCATGGATATTTTCTTACTTAAGCTTTTAAGGCCTTAACTGTAGGTCCTGTCAATTTTTTATTCTTATTTGTATATAAATATCACAGGCCATGCCCTAAATTTCTCTCTTCCTCCACTAATTGAGTTTTCCCTACTTGGACCAAGCCAGTTAGCTAAAGGAATAATCAAAAACTTGGACTAACAGCATTCTATTCACTTTTATAGGTAGCTATGTGGAAGACTATGCAGTAGTAAAACAACTTATCAGCATTATCATTTGAAAATAAGAGCCTCTCATTTTCTTTCCTGGAACAAAAAGCAATGGAAAGACAGGACTGAAGTGAATGTTTATTTTAATATAGTACTTTTTGAATTACTGCTTTTATCAACTAATCTTTTATATAGTTGATTTAGAAGTTAAAATAACTTGTTAGCCATGAATTTTATTATGATTTGTACAGTTTGGCCTCGTTCATATTATCAGAACTCCCCAGAGTGGGGAGAGGAAATTTTGGACATGATCTGTAATCTTTTAGTGGTTAGAACTTAGGTAAAATGTTTTCTGCTATAGCAGCTGCATAGTTTAACATTAATAAAGTTTTATCCAGAATCCAAAGTTGTAGATGTAGGAGCAGTTACCTGTAAACTTTAAGTTTTTCTTGACACTTTCTGAGTTGTCAATTTGATTTTATCTTTTCAGTGAGGGCCAGCTTTTCTATATCTTCTCCAATTGCTGGTGAGATAACTGATATTTTTCTTCTTCAGGCAGTAGGAGGTGGGAACTTTCCCACTTGTCATCATCCAGATTAGAAATGGAAGAGTGTGCTAGTTGGTATAATCAACTTGACAAGTCTCAGGATCAGAAACAAAGCATCATGCTCAGTTCAGCCTGCTGCATTCTTGCCTATTGTCTGTTCTTCAGAGCAGCATGCACCTAGAACCCACATAGACTACTAGTAAAATTCCGTACTCATCGCATTTAAGAAACAGTGGATGAAAAATACAAATGCGAACAGACTTGACTTCTCTACTGAAGGTCACTCTATGTCTTAGGACCACTGTGCTCACAGACACGTAGAGGCCAGTGTGATCAGTGACTGCATCAACTCTTTATACCCTGGCTAATTGTAGAGATACTGATAGAAAAGTTAAATGGAGTTGCCAGCCTATATTTCACTATGATTAGAATATATTATATCTCCCTTGGTCATTTGACTTTCCTCTAGTCACCATTCATTCAATAGTTCCTCTCTCCTGCCCACTACCCATCCACCACACCAAGAGGAAAGGAATTGTAGGATTTTAGTATACCCCTTTTAAAAGTTTTACTTACCCATATTCTATTTAGAATTATGATATTTTTAAAAATAAAGATAAATCTGATAATTTAACAGCTATTGATAATATAATGTGATTTAAACCGTAAGCTAATTTGGCTCTTGCTTATTTTCTTCTTATTAACAGAATCGAGGGTAAGTAGTATTATACACAACTTTTGACTTTAAGTATGTTTTCTTTAACTTCTATCTAGCTTCTATTGCAGGTATTGGACAAGGGCGTTATCTCCTAATGATGTCATCATCCATTAGCACAGCCATCCTGTTAAAAATAAATATCAAACTCAAAATCCTGTATTGTCTCATGTTTTTAAAAAAAAAAAAATGGAAGAAGATATTTTGAATTTTTCCCTTATTACCTTATACCACTGTCTCTTTATTTTTTCATAGTAGCTAGTTACATCCACGGTAGATTTTAACATTGGCAACATAAGGGAATTTCTTCAACACATTAATTCACTTTATTAGCTTTGGCTTTCCTGCCTGATATAGAATTGTAATTGATCATGTTAGAGAAAAACCTTACTTCCCTTTAACTTTATATTATAACTAATGAAAACATGGCTAGAATTTTTCTAGGATGAAATAATCCTCGAAATTAATTAGACATATTAGTTGCTTGAAGATTTCTTCTTGGCCAGACTTTAGAGAAACATGTTAAAATGTTAGGGTCCAGATGGAGTTTTTTTTTTTCTTTTTATGTCTTCAAAATCAGGAAAAACTCAAATCTGTATCATTTGTGCTTATCTACTCTAAGAAGTATCCTTTTTTGGATGGCATATAGTTTTAAAATACTTGAATTGTATTCGATGTCTGAAAATTGGGTATCAAATTGTAGGATGTTGGGTCTCCCCCCAAAAAATAGTATAAAAACTTACTTATTGTGAAAGAGAATTTAAAATATTTCTTAGAATTTATTAGCCAGTTGCCAACATTTAAAAAAAATTCATGAATAACAGTTTAGTTGTATGCAATCAGGTTATTGACATAAATACAAATGTTTTTAATGGTAGAATTGTTATGCAAAAATTCAAGATAGTACCTAAAGACATAAATCTAGTTCAAGATTCTTTTGTGTCTGTTAGAAATTGTGTTAGCATTGTTTGTCAATTTTAGGTTAGGAAGTCAGTAGCTAGGTGATATAAAATTTACTTTTTGAACTTTTGAGATGTTTGAAATTATAAGTGCTTTATTTTATTGTAGTACCATTTTAATATTTTCCACTTCTCTGTTTTGGAAAGGGAGGGGGTGGTTATTGAAATAAAGATACATCTTACACATATGAAAACTTTTTACAAGGAAAAGTCTGTTTTTATTAAATAGATACACTTAAGAAACTGCCTTTAAAAAAACACCAAGGTATAAATATATGGTTTAAAAAACACTCCAGGTTTGAGTTGCTCATTTTTTTAGCATGTCATTTTGTGTACATGCAGTTTTAGAAAAGTAATAAAATGGCAAAAGGTAAACCATACACTTAAAATGTGTACATTCATTAACTATTCAGAATAGAAAACATTGTAGTTCTAAGGTCAAAGAATTAGGACATGGAAAAAGGAACTTGAATCTATATTTTGGGTGGGGTCATTCTGAATGTTACATACCTTCACATCATGAATCCGCTGGTCTTTCCACTCATCTTTTATGACCTGAAATTACTTTTCAAAATTAAAATATAAATATAATCCTTGTCATAAATTTAAAAAACTCAAAGCTATAAGAAAGTCAGAAATATTTACATAAAAGTACAGAAAACCACTTGTTTATTGTACTCCCCTTTAGTTTATAGGAATACATATAAATTTCTATTAACAGTGTATCTTTTTTCTGATTCTTCAATTTGCATACCATATACCCCTTTCAGCATTTCTTTATTGGTTACCCTTAACCTAGTAATGAGCCACTGCATTGTTATTATATTTTGTTCAAGTCTCTTACAACCATTGGACACATTTTTTCAGCTTTTTACTATTGCAGGTCAAACAGCTATGTATATTTTAGTTTTTATAGAGGGTTTTTTATTTTCCCCCTACTTAGATTTTTAAGTCATAGTACTATTAATAGGGTTACTTAGTCAAAAGGTATACATGAGTTTGCTTTGTTCTGTTTTTGAAATTTAAATAATATTTCCCCCCCATTGCATGATAAAATAAGATTTTTAACATTTAAAAAAAAGTTGTGAGTTCCAAATTCTATCCTTTGCTCCTAACCCCCTCCTGCTACATACACTGAGACGGTAAGCAGTCCAGTATAGGTTATTATATATATGGAATCATTATACATGAATTTTCAACTCTTTTTGTATGTTCCTAGATTGTAATCCAAGTATATTGTACCACTTTATAGTTCTTACCTAGTTTAAAATTAAAATTGTAGATAGAATACTTATTAACTGGTGAAAATTTGCCACGATACAATAAATTAAGCAAAAAGATAGTTCCTGTTTTATGACAGGAGTTTTTGGAAAAGATAATTTCTTTTATCTGAAAAGATGGCTGCTTGATTAAAATAGTGATTATTTTTCCTTATTCTGTAATCTCCAGAAAATTTAGGACCTGTCAAAGATTTCTATAATGAACATTTAAAGATGCAGATTTAGAAATCAAATTTAAACTTTTATCTGTTAATATTTTATTGTAGTTCTGAACAGTTGAAATGTTGAAAAGTTTACTGTTGCAAAGCGTGTAGAAATCTTTTTGGTAATATTCTTTAATTTTATCTTACAAATTGGCTAATTTGTGGTTAAAAGGGAATAACTGCATTGAATTTTCTCATTTTCCTCAGTTTATGAAGATTCAATAGGATTATAAATTTAGAGCTGGAACTGGTCTTAGAGGAGGGCCCTCTTTGTTTTACAGATGAGGAAACAGGCTTAGAGAGCTTGAATCAGTCACAGCTAGTAAGAATCTGAGGCAGAATTCAAACTCTGTCTTCCATATTCCAAGTCCAGCATTTGATTTGCCGGACTACTCTAGCAGTTCCTTAAATATATTTAAAGGTTATATTGTTTGATACCTAGAGTAGGAGACTGAATCAGTGATCTATTGGTTATCTATTACTTTCTGATTTCCACCTTTTCCTCTCTTCTTATTTCACTTTTGAGTGAAATATATTTTTGTACCTATTTGTATGTGTATATTCTTCACTTGACCATTTCAGGTAAAAGTGAGGTTCAGGTTCCCACCCTTCCTTATTTACATAAACTTTTTTTCTTGCCCTGATTACTTGAGATAATTTTCTTTAACCTTTTCTTTCCTCTTCTCTCTTTCCATTGAGATCATTATGACAAAACAGTCCACTCCCCAGCTTTGTCTAATTAGACTATTCTGATAATGATATTGTCCAGAGGGGCACAAGAATCATCTCCCTTTATTTGAATTGAAAGTTTTATCCTTATTGGTTTGGTTTTTTTAATGTTTCTCTTTACTCCTGTATTCACACTTAGAGATTCTATGCAGCTCTGAACTTTTAATCAGGAATGTTTGGAATTCCTCTATATAATTTCCCCCAGGTATGATTAAACTGTTTTGGAGTAAGTTATCTGGAATATTATTTTCTAAGTTCTCTGCTCCTTTTTAGGATTAATGATCTTGACTGTCTCCTTGGCATTTGAATTCAGTCTTTCTGCTTGAAGTATTTTTTTCTTTGATCTGGAAGTTTTGAATTTTGACTGAGAGATTTCTGATAGTTTCCTTTTGGGTTTTCTTGCAGTAGGTGAACCCTTTGCCCTCTATTTCTAAAAGATCTGGTAATTTTTCTTTTAAGATTTCTTAAAATTTGATGTATAGGTCCTTTTTTTTTAATGACTTTCAGTTACTCCAGTGATTCTTAAACTTTTTCAACTTGATCTATTTTCCAGGATAGTTGTTTTTGCTATGAGGTACCTTACGTTTTCTAGATTTTTCTTTTGATTTAAATATTTCTCATTTTCTACTGGAATAATTAAATTTTATTTAGTTCGTTCTAATTTTCAGAGAATTTTGTTCCTTGGTGTTGTGTCTCGTGTCCAACTGAGATAACATTAGTAAAACTATTTAGTATACTGCTTGGGTTACAGTATTTGCATAATAACATTTGTATTTCTTTCCCTCCCCTTTACCTTTCCTATTCTCCTATAGCTCTCTTTTCATTTCCTTCTCCCCTGCTCCCAATTCTCATTTCTTCATTTACAAAAACATTTTAAAAACTTGTTTCTTCTCCCATGAATTCTAGTTAATTTTGTGTTCCAGCTTTATTTTCCTTTGAGGTATTGCTTGTTGATCTTTTGTAGTGATTCTTTTTGGGTTTGTGTTTTGAGTGTCCCTTTCACCAAAATAGCTTTTCATGTTGGGATTTTTTTAATGTTTACTTCTTACAGCTTGCTTTATGACTTCAAGCTTTTTGTTATGACTAGGCTATGTGTACTTCTAGAATGGTTCTGCTGTTGCTTTCTTGGGGGCAATGAGTACTGTGTTATTCCATGATCTCAGGACAGCTCAGGCTGGGGGCCTGTGAACTTTTAGCGGGGCTCCAAATGTTCTGATTCAGGACAAAGTCTCATTGCTGCCTCCATACTCTAATCTCTTCATCTTCCTCTCCTGGTTTTGAGTTTAATCAGTAACTCTACAGGTGTACCTCCTTTGGAGTTTTAATAGATTGCTGCTGGCTTTGCCAGCATCGGATTGCTGAATAATGACTGAATCAAGGGACAGAACTGGAAGCTCCCCTTTGTTCAGTATTCTTCCCCTTGTTATTATGCTGTAGGCTTCAGACTGAGCTGGAGGCTGAATCTGAGAACTGTACTCCACGCTTGGGGTCTAAGCTACACAACTGCTGTTTCTTAATTTACTCCTCTCCATAGCCTAGGACTTGCCATATATTTCTTCACTGTGATAAACTACCACTAGGTCCAGAGCCATTCTTGTGATATAGAACTGGTTAGCGAATGTCACAGCTTCCAGTTCTTACCTTTCTCTTTACCATGCATAAATTTAAACTCCTCTCTGCTGGATCTGATGCTACTTCTTGCCCCAGTGTAGAGCCTCTTCTTGTGCTGAAATGATGTACACAATGTACCCCTGGCCAGATCCCTTCTCCAGTGTCTGCAAACTTCTGCAGCTTCATATATTGATCTGGGATAAAAAAGTGACTTTCTCTTTCTCCCCTTCCCTTAAAAAAAAAAAATTCCTAGAAAGGATTTGATTTGGTACATTTTCTGGATATCTTTGTAGACGGAGTGTGTATGCATGTGTGTGTTGTGTACATGTCCATGTACGTAGGAAGGAAGGAGGAGGGACTTTACTGCTACAATGTCATCTTGGCTCCCAAGTTATTTTTCTGCATTGTAGTCCTCAGAAAAGATTTTTGTTGTTCATCCTCACAGAGAATAGGTAAGGAGCAAGTATTTAATAAAATAGAAACAGATTGGCCAGGTGGGATTATCCTGTGTCTAGGTTTGTTTGGTTTTCTGCTACTTCCCCTGGTTGAATTTTTATAGTAAAAGCTTCTTAAGTTGTGATTAAGGTAGACAATTTCCCCCACAGTATATAGTTGATAGAACTTGAGTATCATTTTTCCACAACTATAATGTATGAAGGTTTAATTCTTCAGGAGGTAACACTATACATACGTTTTAAAGAAGTTATTTCAGTTCATATTTGGGAAGTCTTTTTTAGTTGGATCAGAAAATAATAATCATTAGTTATCTTGTTTACTAAATAGGTATTTGTTTTTCAAGTCAATGAGAGTTTTATCTTTTTATCCAACTGGCTAATCATAGATATGTAGGTGACTTGAATGTATAACTTTTTTTAGTAATCTCATGTTTACATAATTGCATTTTCTTGAAGAATATATGTATATCTGGAGGCTAAAATGAGATCTTCCAGTGGGAATTATAATATTTATGCTAGTAGTATCAGTCAGTTTAATAGTAATTTAACATTTTGTTTTAAGAAATTCGTTCTAAGAATTCTAAGAATATTTCAAGGTGATATTAAAGGAAATAACTTTATAAATGTAGTTTTATCACAGTAACTTTTGAAACTTGGAAATATTGCCATATCAACAGGAATATAGTAATAGTTTTAAAATAGCATCAGTTATGACTTTTAATACTTTTACTTTAGGTTTCTTAAACATCTTATTAAATTGTCAGTACAATTTAGTTAGGCTCCTTTGCTGGCCCATCTTCCAGATCGTGCTCATTAAGAGATGTAAACTAGGTTATAGTACTGGTGATGGATTCAGTTTGAACTGTTTGAATAGTGAGACTCAAGGAACTGGTAATGAACCAGCTTGGAAAGGAAGTATCTAGTTTAATATTTCGAAAATTTGCCTTAGACCTATGATAGTAATATTTTTATTAATAATTTAAGGGCATAGAAGCTTATTTTTCAGTTAACACAGTGGTAGTTAACATTTTGTATAAAAGTCATGTTCCGTAACACCATAGGCAGAATCTAGTGATGAAATTAAATAGAGACAAATGTAAAGTCATATACGTAATCAAAACATAAGATTTGAGTGGCATGGCTAGATAATTAAAATGATGTTGAAATTTTTATCAATTGTAATAATACCATCATCATCATCAGTCCCCCTTAACCTGGGGTGGGGAACTGATATTCTGGAGACCACATGTGACTCTCTTGGTCCTCAAGTTGCAGCCCTTTAAATCCAAACTTCACAGAACAAATCCCCTTAATAAGAGAATTTGTTCTGTAAAACTTGAATCTCAGTCAAAAGGCCTCACCCAAGGACCTACCAGGCCACTGTTGGCTTTTAGGCTGCAGATTCCCCACCCCTGTCCTGAGCCTATTCCTTTTGCTTTTGTTAGTATTTCTCTTGAGTGACTATCCTAGTCTCTCTGGTGAGAACTTTTGAGTCTTTCACTCTTTCTTCCTATATTCAGTGAAGCAGTGAGTTTTCTAGTTTCGAACTCCAAAACATCCTTTGTATCCATCCCCCATTTCAGTGGGTCATTGCTTCTTACTCGAACTGCAATCCTAATGGATTTTTCTCCTAACAGCCATTCTCTTTAGTCCTTTATCCGTATTCTGTATATCTGTATTCCTTTCCTGGTCAAATTTTAAGTGAGTATGCATTTATTTACTCTATGATAGAGTATAACCTCTTTAAATGGATGTCTCCCTGCAGTCTGTATTCCTCATCATTCTCTACCCTTTCACCAGGTGTGCATTCCTACCAAGCTGAACTATGGCTGTTTTCCTGAATTACATGGACACTCCCAGCAATTAGAGATGTGTATTTGCATAGCACTTCCTTCATACCTGGAGTGTAACACTTTCCTGTCTCTACCTCCTATTTGCAAAGTTGTGCTAGGTCAACCTTTCCTTAATCAAAAAGACTTTGTGTTGGATCTAAGAATTGGTTTTCTCACAGTAACTTGTTTTTAAGATAATGTGTAAGTAAGCATTTAGTTCAAAGGTTTTAGATAACAATGTTACCATAATTATCAGAAATAAACACTATATTTACAAAGTTTCATGTTGGGAAGTTTAATTTTAATTAAAAATATTTTAGCCCTTATTCAGAACTTGAGATTCATATGGCAGATAACCTAAAGTTTACACTTTATAAAGTTCTTTTACTAGCAAAACTTACAATATGAACTAAGCTTTTAGTAGAAATGTTTAAACTGCATTTCATGGACTTAAAAATACTTCCAAAGCATCTGCTTTTGGACAAAATTTGCCATACTTATTTATGATAAATTATCAATACTTTTTTTTAGCCAAATCAGAACTTTTTATGCACTTAAAAGCAGTAAAACTAACTTTCTTTATTAAACATTTTTATTAATTTAGTCTTTTTACTAATTGATCTTAACCTTATTATTCCAAAAATGATTGCTGTAAGCATTTTGGCCTCAAGTACTGATCAGATAGATTTCTACACATAGACATTTCTCCTCCTGCTCCTAAGGAAAAGTAAGCATTTTTTTGGGAAATGTCAGTCTTATTAAAGTGAATGTATTGCTGACTCTTACTTATTTGTATGCAACTTGCGCTTGTTTAGCCTTAAAATTTGATTTCATGTTCTTTCTGAAGTCACCTTGTTTCTTAGGAAAAAAAGTTTTTTTAAAAGACAGCTATTCTTAAGTCATTGTGATACAAAGAAACCAAGGGTTGGTAGTTTTTTGTTTGACATTAACACTGCCACTGTTCCCTCTTGTTCACCTTGAAGTTTTGCAGATATCAAACACTTAATCTTTAATGTAATCAAAATAGTTTCTCAAAGGGAAATAGTATTTGGGTTATGTAATAGTTGATATTGAATTTATGTGAATAATTGTAAGGATATATTTGAATTTAAGAAATAGCTTCTAGACTTATTTCTACCCAATATTTATGATTCCTGTGACCATTTTTTTTTGTTAATAATTTGTTTTCAGTTTTCAACAATCACTTCCATAAAGTTTGAAATTTTTCTTGCCTTCCTTTCCCCTTCCCATGACGGCATGTAATCTTATTTGGGTTCTACACATACATTCTTATTAAACACATTTTCACATTAGTCATGTTGGATAGAAGAATTAAGAAAAATGGGAGAAACCCTGAGAAAAACCACACCAAAACAAAAAATAAGAAAATAGAAAATAGTGTGCTTCATTGTGAGTTCTTACTATAGTTCTTTCTTTGGATGTAGATTTGCATTTTGAATTGAGTCCTTTGGCAATGTTTTAAGTCCTTGCATTGCTGTGAAGGACTAATCTTTTATAAACATTCCTCTCACATGTGGCTGTTAGTATGTATAATTTTCTCTTGGTTCTCATTTCACTCAGCTTTAGTTCATATAAGTCTTGTTCAGCCACTTCTTAATTGGTGGGCATCCTCTTGATTTCCAGTTCCTTGCCACCACAAAAAGAGCTACTATAAATATTTTTGTACATGTGGGTTCTTTTCCCATTTTTATAATCTCTTTGGGTTACAGTCCTACAAGTGGTATTGCTGTGTAAAAGGATCTGCACATTTTTATACCCTTTTGGGTGTAGTTCCAAATTACTCTCTAGAGTGGTTGGATCAGCTCATAGCTTCACCAACAGTGGATTAGTGTTCCAACTCTCCCACATCTTTTCCAACATTTATCATCTTCCTGTTTTGACATATTAGCCAATCATATAGGTGTGATGTGGTACTTCAGAGTTCTGATTTGCATCTCTCTAATCAATAGTGATTTAGAGCATTTTTTTATATGACTATATGTAGAAGTATATATGACTGTATATTTCTTCTGAAAACTGCCTGTTCATATTCATTGACCATTTGTCAATTGGGGAATGGCTTGTATTCTTGCAAATTTGACTCAGTTCTCTATGTATTTTAGAAATGAGGCCTTTATTATGGACAATTGTTCAAAATTACTCATTTTGCACTTCCTAATGTTCTCTGTCTCTTGTTTGGTCATAAATTTCCCAATTCTCCATAAATCTGATATACACTATTCCTTGCTCCCCTAGTTTGTTTATAGTATCAACCTTTATACCCAAATCATCTACCCATTTGGACTTTATTCTGGTATACGCTGTCAGGTATTGGTCTGTGCCAGTTTCCACCACACTATTTTCTGTTTTTCCTAGCAGTTTTTGTCAAACGGTGCATTCTTATGCCAGAAGCTGAGGTCTGGGCTGCTGTAATCAGTGATTACTGTGTTTTGTGAACCTTACCTATTCCACTGATCTAACCCTGTATTTCTTAACCAGTACCAAATGGTTTTGATGATTGCTGCTTTATAATACAATTTGACATCTGGTATGGCTAGACCACCTTCACTAGCATTCGTTTTCATTAATTCCCTTGATAATTTGGACCTTTTGTTCTTCCAGATGAATTTTGATAGTATTTTTTTTAGCCCTAGAAAATGATTTTTTGGTATGTGGCACTCAAGTAAATTAATTTTGGTAGAATTGCCATTTTCATTGTATTAGGTCGGCATACCCATGAACAATTGATGTTTTCCCACTTACTTAGATCTGACTTTATTTGTGTGAAAAAGTTTTGGCAGGTAGACTCCCAAGTATTTTATAGTGTCTACCACAGCTTTAAATGGGATTTCTCTTTCTGTCTCTTACTATTGGATTTTATTAGTAATACATGGAAATATTGATGAATTATGTGGGTTTATTTTGTATCCTGCAACTTTGCCAAAGTTGTTTATTTTTTTCAAGTAATGTTTTACTTATATCTCTAGGATTCTCTAAATATGTAATCATTTTGTCTGCAAAGAGTGATAACTTAGTTTCTTCTTTGCCTATTCTAATTCCTTCAATTTCTTTTTCTTTTTTTGCTAACGCTAACCATATTGAATAACAGTGGTGATAATGGACATCCTTGTTTCAGTCCTGATTTTTTTTTTAAATTTATTTAAGTTTTCAACATTCATTTCCAAAAAATTTTTGGGTTCCAAATTTTCTCCCCGTTTCTCCCCTTCCCCCACCCCAAAACGCTGAACGTTCTAATTACCCCTGTCACCAATCTGCCCTCCCTTCTAACATTCCTCCCTTTTCTTATCCCCATCTTCTCTTCTGTCCTGTAGGGCAAGACAAATTTCTATATCCAATTACCTGTATTTCTTATTTCCTAGTTGCAAGAACAGTACTCAACAGTTGTTCCTAAAACTTTTGAGTTCCAACTTCTCTTTATCCCTCCCTCCCCACCCATTCCCTTTGGGAAGGCAAGCAATTCAATATAGGCCATATCTGTGAAGTTTTGCAAATGACTTCCATAATAGTTGTGTTGTGTAAGACAATATTTCCCTCCATCCTGTCCTGCCCCCCCTTTATTCTATTCTGTCTTTTGATCCTATCTCTCCTCAAGAGTGTTGACTTCTAATTGCTCCCTCCTCCCATTGCCCTCCTATCACCCCCTCCACCTTGCTTATCCCCTTCTCCCCCACTTTCCTGTATTGTAAGATAAATTTTCATACCAAAATGAGTGTGCATTTTATTCCTTCTTTAGTCGAATGTGATGAGAGTGAGCTTCATTTTTTCTCTCACCTCCCTACTTTGTCCCTCCTCTGAAGTCATTTACTTGCCTCTTTTATGAGAGATAATTTGCCCCCTTCCGTTTCTCCCTTTCTCCTCCCAGTATACTTCTCTCTCACTGCTTAATTTTTTTTTTTTAAGATATGATCCCATCCTATTCTATTCACCCTGTGCTCTGTCTCTCTCTCTCTCTCTATGTGTATGTGTGTATAATCCCACCAACTACCCAGGTACTGAAAAAAGTTTCCAAGAGTTACAAATATTGTCTTTCCATGTAGGAATGGAAATAGTTCAACATTAGTAAGTTCCTTATGATTTCTCTTTGCTGTTTATCTTTTCATGCTTTTCTTGATTCTTGTGTTTCAAAGTCAGATTTTCTTTTCAGCTCTGGTCTTTTCATCAGGAATGCTTGAAAGTCCTCTATTTCATTGAAAGACCATTTTTTCCCCTGAAGTATTATACTCAGTTTTGTTGGGTAGGTGATTTTTGGTTTTAGTCCCAATTCCTTTGACTTCTGGAATATATTATTCCAAGCCCTTAGATCTCTTAATGTAGAAGCTTCTAGATCTTGTGTTATCCTGATTGTATTTCCACAATACTGGAATTGCTTCTTTTATTTATTTATTTATTTATTTATTCATTCATTCATTCATTTATTTATTTAACTTTTTACATTCATTTTCACAAAATTTTGGGTTCCAAATTTTCTCCCCTTTTCTCCCCTCCCCCCACCCCAATACCCCAAGCAATCTAATTTTCCCTCTCTCCAGTCTGCCCTCCCTTCTCTTGTCTCCATCATCTCTTTTCTCTTGTAGGGCCAGATGACTTTCTATTCCTCCTTAACTGTATGTCTTCTTTCCTAGTTGCAACAACAATACTAAACAGTTGTTCCTAAAACTTTGAGTTCCAAATTCTCCCCATCCCTCCCTCCCCAACCATTCCCTTTGGGAAGGCAGGCAATTCAATATAGGCCATATCTGTGTAGTTTTGCAAATCTCTTCCCTGATAGTCATGTTGTGTAAGACTAACTGAATTACCCTCCATCCTAACCTTCCCCTCATTGTTTCTCTTCTGTCTTTTGATCCTGTCCCTCCCCGAGTGTTGACTTCAAATTGCTCCCTCCTCCCTTTGCCCTCCCTTCCATCATCCCCCCCCTTGCTTATCTCTTTGTTCTCCACTTTCTTATACTGTAAGATAGGTTTTCATACCAAAATGAGTGTGCATTTTATTCCTTCCTTTAGTCAAATGTGATGAGGGTAAACTTCTTGGTTTTTTTTTTTGTTTTTTTTTTTTCAGCTCTCCTCTTTTTCCCTCCACTAAAAAGTCTCCTACTTGCCTCTTAAATGATATATAATTACCCCATTCTATTACACCCTCTTTCCTCCCACTACATTTCTCTCTCATCAGTTACCTTAATTTCTTTTAAGATATGGTCACATCCTATTCAGTTCAATCTGTGCTCTCTGTCTCTGTATGAGTGTGCATGTGTGTATGTGTGTGTGCGTGCATGCATGTACATGTGTGTCTATGGACCCACCAACTACCCAGATACTGAAAAGTTTTAAGAGTTAGAAATATTGTCTTTCCCTGTATGAATGTAAACAGTTCACTTCTGGTAAGTCCCTTAAGACTTCTCTTTGCTGTTTCCTTTTTCATGCTTCTTCTCATTCTTGTGTTTGAAAGTCAAATTTTCTTTTCAGCTCTGGTCTTTTCATCAAGAATGATTGAAAGTCCTCTGTTTCATTGAAAGACCATTTTTTCCTCTGAAGTATTATACTCAGTTTAGCTGGGTAGGTGATTCTTGGTTTGAGTCCTACTGCCTTTGACTTCTGGAATATCCTATTCCACGCCCTTCGATTCCTTAATGTAGAAGCTGCTAGATCTTGAGTTATCCTGATTGTATTTCCACAGTACTGGAATTGTTTCTTTCTAGCTGCTTGCAAGATTTTCTCTTTAAGCTAGGAGTTCTGGAATTTGGCCACAATGTTCCTAGGAGTTTCTCTTTTTGGATCTCTTTCAGGTGGTGATTGATGGATTCTTTCAATACTTATTTTGCCCTCTGGTTCTAGAATGTCAGGGCAGTTTTCCTTGATAATTTCATGGAAGATGATGTCTAGGCTCTTTTTTTGATCATGGCTTTCAGGTAGTCCCATAATTTTTAAATTGTCTCTCCTGGATCTATTTTCCACGTCAGTTGTTTTTCCCATGAGATATTTCACATTCTCTTCCATTTTTTCATTCTTTTGGTTTTGTTTGGTGATTTCTTGGTTTCTTGTAAAGTCATTAGACTCCATCTGTTCCATTCTGATTTTGAGAGAACTATTATCTTCAGTGAGCTTTTGAACCTCTTTTCCCATTTGGCTCCTTCTGCTTTTGAAAGCATTCTTCTCATTGTCTTTTTGAACCTCTTTTGCCAATTGAGTGAGCCTATTTTTCAAGGTGTTATTTTCCTCAGCATTTTTTTGGGTCTCCTTTACCAGGGTATTGACCCGTTTTTCATACTTTTCTTGCATCTCTCTCATTTCTCTTCCCAGTTTTTCCTCCACCTGTCTAACTTGCTTTTCAAAATCCTTTTTGAGCTCTTCCAAGGCCTGAGCCCACCCGACATCCCCTGGGATGTCTGGAGTACTGAGGCCCCGCCCTCCATGTCTTTTCCTGATGGTAAGAATATTTCCTTGTCAGATCCGAAAGTCGGCATCATTTGCATCTGTTCGAAAAAACTCTCTATAGTCTTATTTTTCTTCCCTTTTCTAGGCATTTTCCCAGCCAGTTACTTGACTTCTGAGATTCCTGTCCACCCCTGCCTAGATCCACCCAGCTAGTGCTTGGGCTCTGAGATTCAAATGGGCTTTCCGCGCTGCCCAGTTGCTAATCAATGTGAGCTTTAGTTCTGGTGCTGGGGTGGGGGCAGGGTGCCTCCCAGGCTCAGCTCCCTCAGGGGCTTTATGCAGAGACCTTCAGGAACGGAGCGGGTGGGGGGGGCTGCCACCCAGGCTCAGCTCCCTCAGGGGCTTTATGCAGAGGCCTTCAGTATGGAGCGGGGTGGGGCAGGGCTGTCTCCCAGGCTCAGCTCCCTCAGGTTGTTTATGCAGAGACTTTCAGTAATGAAGATCCTGCCTGCTGCTGGGGGAGTCCCGGGCCGCTGCACCGCTGCTGCCTCTGCCACTGCCCCGCCTCTGCCTCCCCGGCTTCCTGTCCCCGTCTCTGCTGCCGCCGCTTCCTTCCGAGGGGGCCCGAGTCACGGACAAACTCCGCTCCCCTCCTCCAGCCCAGCTGTCTCTCTCTCTGACCTGTAGCTTCTGTGGGCAGAGGGACCTTCCAGGCCGCCGGAGATTCCGTCCCTGAAGCCTGCTCGGGTCAGCTTCTCTGGGGCTGCGGCCAGGGCAGCGCTGGGGTGGGGTCCGCTCTCCGGGGCTCTCTGGAATGGAATGTTTATGCACCCCCTGCAGTAATTCAGAACTTATGGGAATCTCTTTTTACCTTAATTCTATGGGCTGTGGGTTCAGAGCTCGTAAATGTGCATCTTTCTACTCCGCCATCTTGGCTCCGCCCCCTGGAATTGTTTCTTTCTAGCTGCTTGCAGTATTTTCTCCTTGACCTGGGAACTCTGGAATTTGGCTACAATGTTCCTAGGAGTTTCTCTTTTTGGATCTCTTTCAGGAGGTGATGGGTGGATTCTTTCAATATTTATTTTGCCCCCTGGTTCTAAATATCAGGGTAGTTTTCCTTCATAATTTCATGAAAGATGATGTCTAGGCTCTTTTTTTGATCATGGCTTTCAGGTAGTCCCATAATTTTTAAATGGTCTCTCCTGGATCTCTTTTCCAGGTCAGTTGTTTTTCCAGTGAGATATTTCACATTCCATTTTTTCATTTATTTGATTTTGTTTTGTGATTTCTTGGTTTCTCCTAAAGTCATTAGCCTCCATCTGTTCCATTCTAATTTTGAAAGAACTATTTTCTTCAGTGAGCTTTTGAACCTCCTTTTCCATTTGGTTAATTCTGCTTTTTTAAAGCATTCTTCTCCTCATTGTCTTTTTGAACCTTTTTTGCCAATTGAGTGAGCCTATGTTTCAAGGTGTTATTTTCTTCAGCATTTTTTGGGGTCTCCTTTAGCAAGGTATTGAGCTGCTTTTCATGCTTTTCTTGCATCTCATTTCTTTTCCTAGTTTTTCCTCCACCTCTCTTACTTGATTTTCAAAATCTGTTTTGAGCTCTTCAGTGGCCTGAGACCACTGAATATTTATTTTGTATATTTGGGGTACAGAAGCCTTGGCTTTTATGTCTTTCCCTGATGGTAAGTATTATTCTTCCTTCATCTGAAAGGATGGGAGGAGATACTTGTTCACCAAGAAAGTAATCTATAGTCTTATTTTTTTTCCCTTTTTTGGGCATTTTCCCAACCAGTTATTTGACTTATTGGGTCCTTTGTCAAGAGTAGATATACTCTGGGAATCTGTAATATCTCTGTTCCTCCAAGGTGGCACAGTCCAGTGTGTACACTGATCTGGAAGCAGGGAGTGTCCAGAATCTTAGCAGTTACCTCTCTACAGCCACCTGGACTTCAGTTAGGCCAAGTCAGTGCTGTTGGCCGATTTTCAAATAAGGTGGATGGGTAGGGCCGCCATTCAGTGTGAGACAAAGGCCAGCTCTCTCAGGGTCTTTACAAAGAGCTAAGGTAAGAGTCAGCTAAGGTAGGAGTCAGCTGCTCAGTGCCCCCAGGGGTTTTACAATCAATCCAACAAAGTATGCAGGCTGCTGTAGGGGCTGCCCTGAGAACTGCTGCTGCCTTACCAATGTGGCCTCTGTGACCACTGCCTAAGGCTGGAGCTATGGGGAAGGCCTTTCTTCTTTCCTGGCCAGCTGAAAAAAATCGTCTGTCACTGACCTTTGGCGCCTGTGGGTTGAGGGATCTGAGGACCTGCTGCTGTGACTGGACATTCTACCCCCGAGGTGACCTCTTCCCAGAGTCTTGTCATGCCAGGCCGTGCGGCCAAGGCTGGGCTGGGTTCCATACTCTGCTCAGTGTCAGGTGCAACCGACATTTCCTGTGGGTCTTTCAGGTCACCCTGGGCTGGAAATCTCCTCTACTCTGTTGTTCTCCACTTCTACTGCTCTAGAATTTGTTGAGAGTCCCTCTCTACAGGTATTTTATGGGCTATGGGGGGAGACCCTGAGTATGTGTGTCTTTGTACTCTGCCATCTTGGCTCTGCCCCCTTCACTCCTGATTTTACTGGAAATCCATCTAGCTCATCCCCATTACATGATTTTAGGTAGATACTATTAATTTTGAGGAAGGCTCTATTTATTCCTAACCTCTCCATTGTTTTCAGTAGGAATTGGTAGTGTATTTTGGCAAGAGCTTTTTCTGCATCAATTGAGATAGTCATATGGTTTCTGTTAGTTTTGTTGTTGATGTCAATAATGCTGATAGTTTTCTTGATGTTGAACCAGATCAAAGTGTATTATTCTCGTGATAAGTTTCTGTATTCTTTTTGCTAACATCTTATTTAAAATTTTTCATCTATATTCATTAGGGAAATTGGTCTATAATCTTTTCTGTTTTTTCTCTTCACAGTTTAGGTATCAGAATCATATTTGTATCATAAAAAGAGTTTGATAAGAGCCCTTTGTCAGTTTTCTCAGATAGTATTACAATTAACTGTTAATGTTTGATAGAGTTTGCTTGTAAATCCATGGGGCCCTGGAGATTTTTTCCTAAGGAGTTCGTTGATGGCTTGTTCAGTTTCTTTTTCTGAGATCGGCTTATTTAAGTATTTTACTTCCTCTTTTAATCTGGGCAGTTTATATTTTTGTAAATATTTATCCATTTCACTAAGATTGTCAAAGTTATGGGCATACAGTTGGGCCAAGTTATTTCTAATTATTGTTTTAATTTCCTCTGCATTGAAGGTGAGTTTACCCTTTTCAATTTTGATAATTTGGTAATTTGGTTTTCTTTTTTTTTTTTTTGAACAAGTTGACTTAAGGTTTATCAATTTTACTGTTTTTTTTTTCATAAAACCAGCTCTTAGTTTTATTTATTCAGTGGTTTTCTTAATTTAAGTTTTATTAATCTGTCCTTTGATTTTCAGTATTCCTGATTTGGTATTTTATTCGGTATTTTCAGTTTGTTCTTTTTCTAGCTTTTTCAGTTGCATGCCCAATTCATTGATCTCCTTTTTTTCTTTTTTATTCATATAAGCTTCAGAGATATAAAACTTCCCCTAAGAACTGCTTTCTCTGCATCCCATAAGTTTTGATAGCTTGTCTCATTGTCATTCTCTTGAATGAAATTATTGATTGTTTCTGTGATTCGTCCTAATTTTTCGTCTATCTTTCCATGGTCTCTTACTACATTTAATTTTTATTGCATCATGATCTGAAAAGCATGCATAACTATCTTTGCCTTTCTGCACTGGATTGTACCTGGTCAGTTTTTGTATATTCGCCATGTACTGCTGAGAAAAAGGTATATTCCTTTTTATCCCCATTCAGTTTTCTCCAGAGGTCTATTATATCTACCTTTTCCAGAATTTTGTTTACTTGCTTGACTTCTTGTTTATTTTGGAGTTAGATTTACGAAGTTCAGAGAGGGGAGGTTGAGTTTCCCCACTAGTATAGATTTGCTGTCTATTTCTTCTTGTAACTCCTTTAACTTTTCCTCTAAGAATTTAGATGCTATACCACTTGGTGTGTATATATTTAGTAATGATATTATTTCATTGTTTATGGTGCCTTTTAGCTGGATATAGTTTCCTTCCTTATCTCTTTTGATTAGATCTATTTTTCCTTTTCCTTTGTGTTAGATTAGGATTGCTACCCTGGCTTTTTTTTTTTACATCAGCTGAAGCACAATATATTCTACTCCAGCCTTTTACCTTTAGCTGTGTGTCCCCATTTCAGAAGTGTTTCTTGTTAACAACATTGTGTAGGATTGTGGTTTTTAATCCTTTATGCTATCCACTTCCATTTTATGGGAGAGTTCATCCCATTCACATTCAGTTATAATTTCTATCTGTATCTCTCCATCCTATTTCCCCCCAGTTTATTCTTTTATTTCTCCCTTTTCTCTTCCCCTTCTTAGGAGTTTTACTTTCAACCAACACCTCCCCCAGTTTTCCCTCCCTTCTATCAGCCCCACTCCCTTTTCCCTTACTACTTCTTCCCTCTCTTCTAACCACCTCCTCCCTTTTCATTCCCCTTTCATCTCCTACTACCTGTAGGGCAAGTTAGATTTCTATACTTCACCGAGTATGTTGTTCCCTCCTTGAACCAAATTTGATGAGTGAAGCTCAAGCAATTCTCATCTCCCTCCCTTCTTTCCCTCTACAGTAATACATTTTTCTTCCTCATCATGTGATGTCACTTACTCTGTTCTGCCTCTTCCTTTCCTCTTCTACCATTACAATCCCTTCATGCCCTTTAATTGAGTTTTTTTATCTTCACATCAGTTAATTTCTACCTGCTTCCTCCCTCCATGTATATCCCTTTTCAGTGTAATAGTAAGTATACAGTTCTCAAGATTAACAAGTATCATCCTCCCCTATAAAGATGTAAACAGTTTTCCCATATTGAATACCAGTTTTTTTCCCCTGTTTACCTTTTTGTGCCTCTTTTGAGTCTTGTATATGAAGGTAGAATTTTCCATTGAGCTCTGGCGTTTTCATCAGCAAGGTCTGGAAATTCCTTATTTCATTAAATGTCCATCTCCTTGCCAGAAGGATTATGCTTAATTTTTCTGGGTAATTGATCCTTAGTTGTAGTCCAAGCTCCTTTGCCTTGTGAAATATCATTCCAGTACCCCTAGTGTTTTCATGTAGAAGCTGAAAGGTCCTATGTGATCTTGATTGTAATTCGTTGATATTTGAATTGGGTTTTTTGAGTTTTTTTGGGCTGCTTGCAGTATTTTCTGCTTGACCTGATTGTTCTGGAATTTGGCAACAATATTCTTGGGTGTTTACAATTTGGGATCCCTTTCAGGAGGTGAACTGTGAATTCTTTCTATTTTGCCTTCTGGATCTAGGATCTCAGGGCAGTTTTCCTTGATGATTTCTTGGAAGATGTTGTCTAGGCTCTTTTTTTCATCTTAACTTTCAGGTAGACTACTAACTCTCAGATTTTTCTTTCCAGGACTTATTTTCCAGGTCAGTTTTTTTTCCAATGAGCTATTTTACATTTTCTTTTATTTTTTCAATTGTTAGATTTTGTTTGACTGATTCTTGATGCCTCATTGAGTTGTTAGCTTCTACTTGCCCAATTCTAATTTTTAACAAATTGTTTTCTTCTGTTAACTTTTATACTTCCTTTCCCATTTGTCCAATTTTTCCAGTTAAGTTTTGTATTTCATTTTCCCATGGGCCAATTTTACTTTTTGAGGAGCTGTTCTCTTCTGTGAATTCTTTTTTCATTTTGTCAATTGTATTTTTAAAATCATTGGACAGTTTTTCCTCTACCTCTCTAATTTCACTTTTAAAATCTTTCTTGAGCTCTTCCAGGAATGTGTTTGGATTTGAGACCAGTTCATATTCTCTTTTGAGGTTTCAGATGTGAGTACAGTGTCAATGCTGTCCTCTTCTAAATTCGTATTTTGATATCTTCCTTGTTGTAGTAAGATTCTGTAGTCTTTGCTTTTCTGATTTGCTACATAATGATTGCATTTTTACTGACTTTGAAAATGAATCTCTACTTCTGGGGTACAGGGGCTCTGTCTCATATGTCTTATTCTGGATCTTTGGGACCTGGTTTCTGACTTTGTGTGTTGTGGCCTCTAGTTCTTTCAACTAGAAGCTATGTCATGCTGCAGCTTATCTGCTGTTGGGCTGGCTGGTGTGTGTCAAGGCTGAGGCCAGGTGAAGTCTTTCTGAGTGTCCCCAGGGTTACACTGAAGCTCCTGATGTGAGGTGTGGGGGAGTGTGTGTTCTGGCCATGGGAGGTCTCCTGCTCCCCACGGTCTGTGCTATGGCACAGGAAGGTTCAGTGGCTGGTGAACCCTGACTTTACTGGTGTCTGCCCAATTCCATTGGCTGTGCTAAGGCATGCCTGTGGTCTTGGTGTTGGCACGCCCCAGGGGCTCAGGGTCTTCTGCTGGTCCATTCTTCTGCTGAACCACCTGGTTCTTGCTGGGACGCTTCTGGTCTTGCATGTGGTCGCCTTCACTCACAGCAAGAAAGTTGACACCTTCTCCCCCCCAACCCCCTCCAAGCTAAATGACTGTTTACCCTTTCTGTTAGCTCCACTATTCCAGGGTTTTTACTGGGGAAATATTCTCTGGGCTTTTCTAGGTCAACAAGGGGTGGGTGAGAGCACTTAGAGTTTACTCTGCCTTCTTGGTTCGGAAAGTTCGTCTTCCTGTAACATTTTTCAAGAGAAATAACTTTACTATGTGTATTTCTTTATACAGCTGTTAGGCATTCTTAATGAATGTAATACAGAATCAAATTATAGATTTATAATCTGTAATTTTGTTTTGCTTCCCTTGTATTTCTTTCTGTTCTGTTCTATAGCCTACTATAGAAATTATAGTTTTGTCTTGCTTCCTTTATATTTTTCTCTGTTCTCTTCTGTAGCCTTCTGTTTTAGACAAGGTCCTTTTCTGTATATGAAGATAAATCTTAGTGTTCATTGATGTTCTGTTATTCAAATTATATCAAAGGAAATCATTGTTAAACTCTATTATTGTGCTTATTTTATAGATTAGAAACTGTAGACCAATCTATAAACATTTAAATGTCTCTTGTGGCAGTGTGCATTGTGCTAGACTCTAGGAATGTAAATAGAAAAGTGAAATAGCTCATTGCCCTCAGGGAGCTAATTTGTTTCTGGGGGCTGGAGGATGCAATATGTTCATAGACAAGCAAATACATATACACATGCAAAATAATGATAGGGAGGGCCTATCAGTCATGGATATCACACAAGTCCTTTGGAGTGGGTATTTAATCAGACTTAAGAGTTCCATGGGAGCAAGAGGGGAAGAGGGAGAACATTTTGTACCAAGGAATGAAAACAGGAGGTAGAATGTCATGTGTGGGGAACAGGTAAAACAGGATTTGAAAAGCTTTTTTCTAAAGCAAAGCAAAGCTGTAGAAGCACAGGACAGCAATTACTGCATCATAAATCATGTTAGCATCAGGTAAAACCAGCCAAAAATGTTACCTTTTTTTTTTTTTAATATTTTAAGTATATCTAACTCTCAGTGTCCATTTTTTTAATATTTTAAGTATATCTAACTCTCAGTGTCCACTTGATCATTTAGTGATTCTTGAAATGAACAGTTAATGTTAATTGTTTATCTGTACTGTCCCCAAAGTTTAATGTGTTTCCTTAGCCTTTGTTTAATCTATGACTTATTTCAGCAGTTTATGCGAAGTCATATGGAATTAAGGCAGACATTCTTGTAGGTACTCAATATGTGATAAGTTTAACCACTTCCTTTCAGTGATGAGAAATCTAATACTGAAAGGGACCAATCACTGATATTTAGTTCTTTCCTAGACCCATAATTTCGTTGATATGAATATTCCACTGATGTATAAACTAGCTTCTCTATGTGATTCTGTTCATCCTGTACTATTCTTGTTCCTATCTTTTATAAAAATGAAAAACTTGATCAATAACAGGAGGCCTTTCTTTGGTTAATGTTATTTAAATAACACCACAGATGGGTCAGTCATATAGTAAGAATAAAACACAATAGACTGGTATAGCCCAAGTGGAATATGAATTACCAAAAAAATAATATTCAACAACCAAAGAGTTAGATATACTTAACATATTAAAAAAAGGTAACACTTTGGATTGTTATACCTAATTCTTAATATATTTTTTGGCCTATTACATTACTCCTTTTTCTAACTACATATATGAGACTGGTTCAGGGAAGATCTTTGCATTATTAAAAGAACTGTACAGTTTGAAATGGCACTGTTCTTTTGTTCAATTCTGAGTCCTGCTCTTTGTTTATAGTGTCTATCCAAAATACATATACTGTTTGTTCCAGTTCTAGGTCATCTTCCCAGCTTTGTGTTATAATCTGACTAAGCATTTTTCATCCGTTTGTCTTGTGTAGTGGATTGATGTAATTTGAATGAGTGTTCATCAAATTTAGGGGTCTCTGTAACATTCTAGAACTTAATATACTGGAGCTATAGCATAATATTATCTTCAATTAGGTACATATGGAGTATTTTATACAAAAAAATCTCTAATGTAAACCCATGGTGAACTTCTACACAAACCTTTCTAATGTTAATTGTAGAGGGTTGTAAGTCATCTTTGTTAGGAATTCTTTATCTGAAAATGTGGCATAATATCTTCAATCTGTACTCTCTAAATTTCAAATATTTCATTATTTGGGTCTTTATAATCTATAATAATAATTTATCATCATTAATACTTCCTCCACTGGTACCAATTGTAACCTAATATACCTTTTTATTATGAGTAATTTATTACCTGTTTATATATTTTATTCTTATTCACAGTTTTCCTAATCCTCCAGAGAGGTTGGAGGCCTTTGTACATTTCATGGGTTTTAGTATAGTCTTCAGTTTTCTGCTTTTTTTTTTTAATATAAATTTATTTATTTAACTTTTTACATTCATTTTCACAAAATTTTGGGTTCCAAATTTTCTCCCCATTTATCCCCTCCTCACACCTCAATACACTGAGCATTCTAATTTTCCCTACCACCAGTCTGCCCTCTCTTCTATCATCCCTCCCTTCTCTTGTCCCCATCTTCTCTTTTGTCCTGTAGGGCCAGATGACTTTCTAGTCCCCATTAACTGTATTTCTTATTTCCTAGTAGCAAGAACAGTACTCAACAGTTGTTCCTAAAACTTTGAGTTCCATATTCTCCCCATCCCTCCCCCCCACCCATTCCCTTTGGGAAGGCAGGCAATTCAATATAGGCCATATCTATGTAGTTTTGCAAATGACTTCAATAACAGTCGTGTTGTGTAAGACTAACTGTATTTCCCTCCCTCCTATTCTGTCCCCCATTGTTTCTGTTCTGTCTTTTGATCCTGTCCCTCCCCAAATGTTGACTTCAAATTGCTCCCTTCTCCCATTGCCCTCGCTGCTTATCTCCTTCTCTCCCACTTTCCTGTACTGTAAGATAGGTTTTCATACCAAAATGAGTGTGCATTTTACTCCTTCCTTTAGTCGAATGTGATGAGGGTAAACGTCATGTTTTTTTCTCAGCCCTCCTCTTTTTCCCTCCACTAAAAAGTCTCCTGCTTGCCTCTTGAATGAGATATAATTTACCCCATTCCATTTCACCCTCTCTCCTCCCACTACATTTCTCTCTCACCATTTACCTTAATTTCTTTTAAGATATGGTCCCATCCTATTCAATTCACTCTGTGCTCTCTGTTTCTGTGTGTGTGTGCATGTGTGTATATGTGTGTGTACATACATGCACGTACATGTGTGGGTACATCTGTGTGTGGTTCCACCAACTACCCAGATACTGAAACATTTTAAGAGTTACAAATATTGTCTTTCCATGTAGGAATGTAAACAGTTCCCCTTTGGTAAGTCCCTTATGACTTCTCTTTGCTGTTTACTTTTTCATGCTTCTTCTCATTCTTGTGTTTGAAAGTCAAATTTTCTTCTCAGCTCTGGTCTTTTCATCAAGAGTGCTTGAAAGTCCTCTGTTTCATTGAAAGACCATATTTTCCCCTGAAATCTTATACTCAGTTTTGCTGGGTAGGTGATTCTTGGTTTGAGTCCTAGTTCCTTTGACTTCTGGAATGTCCTATACCACGCCCTTCGATCCCTTAATGTAGAAGCTGCTGGATCTTGAGTTATCCTGATTGTATTTCCACAATACTGGAATTGTTTCTTTCTAGCTGCTTGCAATATTTTCTCCTGGATCTGGGAATTCTGGAATTTGGCCACAATGTTCCTAGGAGTTTCTCTTTTTGGATCTCTTTCAGGTGGTGATCGATGGATTCCTTGAATAACTATTTTGCCCTCTGGTTGTAGAATCTCAGGGCAGTTTTCCTTGATAATTTCATGGAAGAGGATGTCTAGGCTCTTTTTTTGAACATGGCTTTCAGGTAGTCCTATAATTTTTAAATTGTCTCTCCTGGATCTCTTTTCCAGGTCAGTTGTTTTTCCAAAGAGATATTTCACATTCTCTTCCATTTTTTCATTCTTTTGGTTTTGTTTTATGATTTCTTGGTTTCTCAGAAAGTCATTAGACTCCATCTGTTCCATTCTAATCTTGAGAGAACTATTTTCTTCATTGAGCTTTTGAACCTCTTTTTCCATTTGGCTAATTGTGCTTTTGAAAGCATTCTTCTCCTCATTGTCTTTTTGAACCTCTTTTGCCAATTGAGTTAGCCTATTTTTCAAGGTGTTATTTTCTTCAGCATTTTTTTGGGTCTCCTTTAGCAAGGTGTTGACCTGGTTTTCATGCTTTTCTTGCATCTCATTTCTCTTCAAAGTTTTTCTTCCACCTGTCTAACTTGCTTTTCAAAATCCTTTTTGAGCTCTTCCATGGCCTGAGCCCACTGGACATCCCCCTGGGATGTCTGGGATCCAGAGGCCCTGACCTCCACGTCTTTCCCTGATGGCAAGCATTGTACTTCTTCATCAGAAATGATGGGAGGAAGGAACATCTCTTCCCCAATAAAGTAGCTCTCTATGGTCTTATTTTGCTTCCTTTTTCTGGGCATTTTCCCAGCCAGTTACTTGACTTCTGAGATTCCTCTCCACCCCTGCCTAGATCTGCCCAGCTAGTGCTTGGGGTCTGAGATTCAAATGGGCTTTCCGCGGCAGGCGCGGCTGCTATTCAATGTGTGCTTAAGTTCTGGTGCTCAGGTGGAGGCAGGGCCTCCTCCCAGGCTCAGTTCCCTCATGGGCTTTATTCAGAGACCTTCAGTAATGGGGCGGGTGGGGGCAGGGCCGCCTCCCAGGTTCAGCTCCCTCAGGTGTTTTATGCAGAGACCTTCGGTAATGGAGCTCCTGCCTGCTCTGGGAGTCCTGGGCTGCTGCTGCCTCTCCCGCCCCCTCTGTCGCTGCCTCCTGAGGCGGCCCGAATCACGGAGACACCCGGCTCCCCTCTCTGGTAGCCCAGAAGTCTCTCTCACTGACCTGGAGCACCTGTGGGTGGAGGGACCTTCCTGGCCACCGGAGATTCCATCCCTGAAGCCTGTTCGGATTTGCTCCTCTGGGGCCATGGCCAGGGCAGCAAAGGGGTGGACTCTGCAGTCCGCAGGGCGGCGGACCCTTGGGGCGGCTTTCCAGGGCTCTCTGGAATGGAAACCTCTTCCACTGCATTGGTGCGCACTTGCTCTGCTCCAGAATTTGTGGGGAGTTCTCTTTACAGGAAATTTATGGGCTGTGGATTCGGAGCTAGCATACATGAGTCTTTCTACTCCACCATCTTGGCTCCTCCTTTTGCGATTCCCGGGCCAGACCTAGAAGTTGCCCCTGGGGTCCCCAGTTTTCTGCTTCTTATATCTCAGGTGTGATATGTGACTGGATTAGCTCTTTTCATTTAATTGCTCCCAAATCATCTTGATAATATTTTATATCCTTCTTTTCCTTGTCTTGCATTTCTAACAAATGTTGCTCTTTGAATCACATGCCTTTTTGATTCTTCATATGCTGTTTTTCCATAATTATCAGCTGTGTTGCAAAAGGGAGAAGATAGATATTGGAATTAGAAAGATGACTTTTTCCACGAGGAAACATAATAAAATCTTTGATAGCATTGAACAGTTAATTGTAGTTCAGCCTACTCTCTTTTCCATTCTTGGCCTGGCCCATTGCTTGTGTCAGATATAATACATGTATGCACATACACATATATACATGCACTAATTCAGTGAATTATCTGAGTATTATAGTCTTATAAAGTAGGTATTCTTCAACTTATTTTTCCTATGCTGGTTGTTCATCTTGTTTCTTGAAGAATCCTGAATCCAATTAAAGAGCCTTTGTGGTATTCCTGGTACTGGTATTGTTAACCCATGGAAATCTGTGATGTGATGGAGTCTAATTTATGTTTTAAACAGTTCGCATTAGTGCAAACATCTATACTTCATTTGATGTTGATAATCAAAGGATTTTGACTGAAGTTATTTCTGTGGTTATATCTTCAAGTATTAGGATCTTAACATATGCATGAGAAGTCTGTTAGAATAGAGATTTATCAAGTCCCAAAGACTGAATTTTCCTACAAATTTACATGCTTATTTAACATCACTAGGCAGTAAACACAGAAATCAATTGTTCTCTGTATTTACTCTTTTTCTTCTCTTTTTAAAAATAAATATTTTTATTGATTTCATTTACGGTGATTTTCCATTTGCATTTGTGTTAGTCATTGTGTATATTATTTTCTTGCCTCTGCTTATTTCATTCTGCGTTATATCACGTAAGTTCATGCTTTTCTGTATTCTTTCTCATTCTGGAAATAAATTAGTTGTTTCTTACAATACAGCAATGTTCCATTACATTCATATGCCACAGTTTGATTTTGTTGTTGAGTCGTTTTTTAGTCATGTCCCGTTCTTGGTGACCCCATTTGGGAGTTGTTTGGCAAAGAAACTGGAGTTTTTTTCTTTGTTTTAATTTTTTGCCATTTCCTTCTCCAGTTCATTTTGCAGGTGAACAACTGAGGCATAATAGTTAAGTGGCTTTTACAGGGTCACACAACTCGTAAGTGTATGAAGCTAGATTTGAACTCAGAGGAGGAATCTTTCTGACTCCATCCCTGGTCCTCTTACCTACTGTGCCACCTAGCTGCCTGTACAGTTTTTTTTCGCTACTCCTGGTATACATGTGGACTCCTGATCAATGACCTCCTTAGAGTGGAGTCTTTGGTTCAGTGGGCATGGCCATTTTAGTTTGCTTCCTATGCACAATTCCAAATTGTTTTCACTAATACTCAGCTCCACAAACAATGCACAAAATGTCATTTGTCTTCTCCCAACCCCTCTAATATTATTGCCATCTTTTGTCCTCTTTCAGGGTCTTAGGTGAAACCTCAGTGTTGTTTTGGTTTGCATGTGTCATGATTAGTGATTTTGGAATTTCTGTGATGTTTATTTAATCAGATAATAAATCATTAATGATATGTTACACTGTAGAAAAATACTTCTGAAAGCCTATTTATTCCCTTTTCATTTTTGGTGAGGCTGCTCTTGTTATGTGTGTAAATCATTCCTGTAAAAATTTTGTACGAGTGAGGAAGTTTTATGGCTCACTAAGATATCCTCTATAATTGTCTTATTTTGGTAATATCACTCATGGTTTTTTCCACCCTTTTCTCTATCTTTTCTTTCAGGTATTTTGATAATTTATCCTCCATTCCTTTCAAAAATTGTCACCTACAACTCAGATTTTTCTTTACTTCCCTGGTACCTTCTTTTTCATTAGTCACAAAATATCAGCATATATGATGACTTGGTTCTGGAAACCTTGCTAAGTTCTTCATAGACTCTACTTTTTCAATCTCAGCAATGAATGTGCATAAAGTGCTATTATTTGGAGGTCTTTTTGCTCGTGTTTATCGTGCACTCAGAAAGCCAAGATGTCCAAGATGATGAGCTGGATTCTGAGTTAGGTACCTACTGAAAGTAGGTAACATATATGTGTGAATAATACTATTTGCAATGAATCTCTTGGTTTTGCCTTGAGGTATTCCTTTTAGTTTTGGAGGGATTAAAACAAGAAACCTTTTGCACATATTAGCTACCAAATTTGTTAAAGTTGTTATTGTAGAATTTTAGTCATAACAGCAATAAGATTTTTGACTATAATCTTTAAATTATTGCAGTTCTTTGATAGCAATTTGCCTGTTCTTTTTTTTTTTCCACAAGATCACTTGCTGCCTTAATCACATTTCTAGTTTGTGAATCCAGCACAGCAAAGAATAGAGCAATGACCATACCACTATGTGAAGTTACTAATTTGAATTTCAGTTTTGCTCAAAACCTTATTCTGCTAGGTTTGATTTATTAAAGAGCAGGTTGTTTTTGTTTGTTGTGTATAACAGAAAAATGGAAATGAAGAAAGCTTTTCCTGACTCATGGAAAACAAAAATACATGGTCTCAGTTATTGTCTTGGTATCGTAAGTGTGAAAAGTTTTCTTGGGTCACATTAGTTGACACTTTTCTTAGTCAATCTCATGTTATCCAGGAAAAAAATTACAGCCTTGAAGGATTAAGGTGATTCTTTACAAATATAATTTTTCCTCTCATTAGTTTTGTTTAACAATAGATTATCCTTTTTACAAGAGATACATTTCCAAGTTGGAAGAATGTATCCTTAATGTCCTTTGCTTTTTTACGTGGCATAAACCATTACTACTACTGGTTATTAATGAAACATAAATTTTTATAAAAATATTTTTTTAACTTAGGTAAAATTAAAGTAGTCCAAGAAGCATACATTGAAGAATCATAGAATCTCATAGTTGGAGAGGTCTTCAGAGACCACTCTAACAACCCACACCTGAACAAAATTCATTCTTTAATATACCTAAAATTGGTTATCTCACCTTTGTTTAATGACCTTGAGAGAGGTGAAATAGTCCCTAAGTCATCCAGTTCCAATCTTGGATAATTCTCATTGTCATTTTTATGAAGTGGTGATGTTTCATGATTGTGTGGTATCACCTGGAGTATGACCTTTGATCTCATCACTGTGTGGTCCCTACTTCCACCGGAGTAGCTCACACCCCAAATCCAGTATTCAGTCATTAAACATTTATTAATTGCCCAGTATGTGCCAGGCATTTCGCAAAGTGTTGGGGACAAATAAAGGTAAAAAAAAATTGTCCTGACTCTTAAGAATCTCATGCTCCAGAGTGATCCTTTAGGATTCTTATGCATGTCTTCCCATAAATTCTTCATAGATGATCTATTCAGTGTGCTGGAGGCTATTTGCTGGTTTTTGGAACAATTTGTTATTCTTTGTAGTACTTGCGTTGCCCGTCTGTTATTAGTTGCTCTTTTTATATAACTGCTGCATCTTTTTTTGAGGCCATACATGTCCTTAATATTCTTTGTGCTATTACTTGCACTCAGTTAGTCATTGACAATCTTCTGCATCCTTCTTAGACCTACTTCATGAATTTCTATTTACCTGTGGATCTCTTGCAGCTTCAGGGATTATGGTGTAATATGAAGTATATTCTTCCCAGTTATTTGCAATTTTAGGATGAACTCTTTGAAAGACTGCTTTTATTCTCATATTTTTAATTCAGGATCCCCTGGATGCTCTTACAGACCATACTCATTAAGATGAAAAAGTAGGCATTTGAATTGGGATGGGCAATTTCCATTGTATTTTTAGTGAGCTTTTAAAAATGATAATAATTTTGTGTATGTTGAATATTGGATTATTAATTATTTTTTTCAGTCCTGTCTGACTCTTTGTGACCCCATGGGGTTCTTGGCAAAGACACTGGATCATTTTGCCATTTCCAGCTCATTTTACAGATGAGGAAACTGAGGCAAACAGGGTTAGGTGAGTTGCCCAGGGTCACACATCCTAGTAGGTGTCTGAGGCCACATTTGAAATCAAGATGACTGGCTTTCCTGACTTGAGGCCCCACACTCTGTTCACTGCACTGAACTAGTAGAATTTAAATGATTCCATTTTCAATAAGAAGAAAATGCCTAGTGATGGTAAATCTGTTAGATTTCATATCCATTTGTACTTTTATGTTTAGACTAGTTTTCATCTTTTTGATTTTGTGTGAGGCACTGCTGTTCATGATATTTTATTATCTACCTCTGTAAGATTTTACAAATGAGGTTATTCTCTGATTGTGATGCTAGTGGATAGAGTGCAAGAATTTGCTGACTAAGGCCAAAAGCTTTCCTGTTCGACCTTTCATGCTGATTTCTTTCTTTACCATTGGTTAAGATTCTCCAAGAAATGGTCATAATAAAAATTGGTATTTTTTACTTTTGTCTATTTGCTGCCTTTCAGAAGTAGTAACTTATTCAAGTAGTTTAAGTTGGAGTTGTTGCAATTATAATGTAACATCTTTTGCTCTTTATCCCTGATTTTGATCTTCAATTAGTTGGTGATCGGATGGCAGTGGCATAGGGCCTGCTTATTTTGACATATCTCTCATGTCAGGATCCAGTTGTTTTTTATTTCTTAGGGTATAGTTCTTTTGATTTTTTTTTTGTGGTATTGTTCAGTTGTCACCCTATCCAATGTGTTCTGTTGCTTTTGAAGAAAATATTCATGATAGGTAGCTGTGAGGCTTCTGAATTTTGTAGAGGTATTGGTTCTTAATTCTTATTCAGTTTCCTACCTGGTTTTTGTTATCCTTCCTTGTTTTCAGCTTCACATTAAAATTACCATATGTCAAAGTATATGTGCCCTTCTGTTGAAGCCTTTTATCAATTTCTTTGTAGTATTTCTCTACTTTATCCTCTGTAGTAGTTGATAAATAAATTGCATTTATCTTCTTAGTGGTCTGTTGCTTATGCTTATTATAAGCTCTTCAAGGTGAGATGAGGAAGTATTTCATCATGAAATGTTCTCTCCTATGACCACATGATTCAACCAGATCTGACAAATGCTTTGACTTTTTTTTTTGGTTTTTTTTTTTTGAAGAGTTTCTCTGAGCATTCGGACACAGATATTTTCATTTATATCAAGAATGTCAGTGTGGATGTGGTTCTATTCCTCAATACTATTTTCAGTTCCTTGAAATTTATTCTCTAAATCTATATTTTTATCATTTCTTGTTAAAAACTCATTTAAAAATTTCAAGATTCACCTTTCTTACCTCCTCTATCAACCCCATCTGCCACTGAGAAAAGAAAGAAAAACTCCATTATAAACATGTATAGTCAGTCAAATCCTGCCATTTGCCATGTCCCAAAAAACAAAATACATTTCAGTCTGCACTTTTGAGTTCATGCATCTCTTTGTCAGCTTGTGTTTTATCATGAGTTTCCTGAAATCTGGTTTGTTATTGCCATTGATCAGAGTTTGTAACTAAAGCCGTTAAAAGTCATTGTTATTATATATATTTACCCAAGGTCGTGGAAATGCCTGTGATACCGTTGGTTTGATTAGATCTTAGAAGAGTTTCAGAAATACTCTGAAACTGCTTCAGAACTACCATTGATTTCAAACCTGGTTGAGTGTCATTGTTTAGGAAAGGACACTGAGGCAGACACTAACCCTACCTTCCTCTCCCAGCTCTCAGAATGATAAATACTACCTCTCTTGGTAAAGTTTTGTGTGTGTGTGTGTGTGTGTGTGTGTGTATGTATATGTATATGTGTGTATGTGTGTGTGCCTTGTTCTGCTCCTAAAATTTGTAAGTATACCTATTGGTATAGAGGACATTATGGTTAGAAAGAATATACTTTAATATTTGAAGGTAGAGAAAGCAAGTGTCAGGGGCATGGAAAATAATATTTACTGAGCATCCATCTTCCGGATTCAACACTTGCCATAGGAGATCTAAAACTATAAGAGGTCTCTGGCCTGGAATACTTTTATAGTGGAGCTGAGAAGATAACACATGAAACAGTTAATGCACAGCAGTATGAAATGGTGTCAGATTCTAGGGTAAGAACAAGAGAACATCTTTTAAGACTGGAGTAGTCCAGTTCTTCATATGATATATGAGAAATAGGTGAAAAGGACAATTCCAGGCAAGGAGAATAAGACAGATGTGGAGGCAAGCATGAGTATGGAATAGATTCATTAGAATGCAGAGATTGTTTTTGGGAAGAACCTTGAAAATTTTTTAGTAATGTACTTTTTTGGGATGTAGTGGTTGGATATTTTTGGAGTGTTTTCTAAACAAAATATAAAAATGATAATTTTAAAAAATTGAATTCAATTTGAATCACAGTCAACTAGAGATTCCTAACTTTTCTTGTGTCCTAGACTTAGAATTCTGGTGAAACCTGTGAACCCCTTTACAGAATAATATTTTAAAATGCATAAAATAAAGTAATTACAAAAAATCAATTCAATTCAGGAACTAGAACATGTATAGAAAGGCATATAAGCCACTTAAGACTTGCCTCAAAAGATGTTCCTTAGCCAAAGTGAAACTGTAATCATATTTGAAACCTGGTTATTGGAACTTGCCATTTTTAGATGCTGTGGGACTATTAAGTGACTGTTCTGAGTCTAACTCCAGGTGTGGATAGCAAGAATGGTGGTCTGAGCTTCCAATCCATGATGCTAGTAAGCTGATGAGATGCTAGTATGAACTGCAAAAGGTGATCTCATGGAAAGGGTGGGAGAGTGGCTGTTCAGCATGGGCTGAGGTGGGATTCTCCTGAGTCAATTTCCCCGCTGACACCTGGCAGACTTTAAGCCTGACTGAACGCAAGTGGATAATCTGATCCTGCCTGTGGTTGACGTGAAGTTGAGGAGATATTGTATCCCTGCAATGTCTCATACTAATAAACTTCTTTCCCCTGCTTCTTAGTATTATATAGAAGCAGTGCAGGGCAAGCATTGTCATAGGAAGGACATCAGAAAGTGTCATATTAGATGCTCAAGTTATCTTTTTCTTTTACAGTTGTGAACAGTAAATCAGTTATTTGCAAATAGCTCTTGAAATGTAGATTTGACCATTTTTCAATCGAACTACTCTTTTTGGGGGGAACCCTTATTACTTGAGTGTGTTAGTACATTTTATACCAGTTTTTGCTTGACAGTTTCCTCAGAATTTGATAACATTTACATACATATAAAATGATGATCTGATAGTGAAAATTAAAAGTTAGAGATGAACAAGAAAAGTAGCAAACTTTTTAATCTTAAGGTTATAAAGAAATCTAATTTTAAAAGCTCTAGAGTAAGTAGGTTGGAGAAGGAAGATTTGAGATAATTAGAGATATATGGAATTGAGTTGACTAACCAAATGGTTACCACTGACTAGTATTATCAAATTTAAGAACTAAGTGAAGTAGGGGGTGATGTGAAGTGAGTGCTCAAATATAAAGACTGATTTCATAATGGTAATTATGGCATAAGGATCAGTTTGGTAAGATCAGCCTTGAGAAACCACTACTACAAAGATAACTTTTAATTAGTTCTCTTTGGAACTTCCAAGCTTTGTCTTTCCAATCCAAAATTTGTTCTTGCCTCTCCTGAAAATTATGTTAGGAAAAAAACTTCCTCATATGGCTATGGATTGTTTTCCTTCCAGTGATTCTTCTTTTCTCTTCTAAAAAGAAAGCATACTTAAATATGTTAAATTACATACAAAGATTTGAGAGTATATTTCTTAGTATTATACTAAATTAGAGCCATTTTTGTTATTATGGTTTTAAGTATAAAATTTAAAAGTTTACAGATGCAGTTCATCCTGCAAACTATATAATTTCTTTATAATTTTGCCACCCTCTATTGAGATTTTTTGTTTGTTTGTTTGTTTTTTTGTAAATCAGAGGTCATGGAACCAGAGTATTTTTTAAAGTTGATTTCATGTTAAAAAATAAACATACCTGACTAAATTTTTTTTTATCACAGACAATTTAAGTACAAAGAATTTTAAAATTCATTAAATATTATATTTTACAAGTATTCTTCAGTTTTGTATTGTGGACAGTCAAATAAGAGAGACAAGGAGAGAGAAAAGGAATACAGCAGGCCAAGTCTGAGTTACAGGCAAAAAAATCTCTGCCCCAGCTCTCCCTGGGTGGCCTGAGCCTAATCGATGAAGCTTCAACCCTGTAGTCTCATAGTTGGAACAACCTAGTGCAAGAAGACCTCTCATAGGAACCTCCATCCTTTTCATCTTAATTCATTCAGGTATGCTTAATTATGTTTGTTGAATTTTCATCTGTATTTTAGATATGTAGGAAATATGGCATAAATTTGGCTTTTACTAGCAGGAATAGAGCAGATATTTCTATTTTTCCCAATACAAACCACTGATATAATAGCTGTGTCATTAATTTTAGCGTCATTGTTTTTGAAGGAGGCCCAGTAAAAATGTAAATTTGAATTAGTTGACCTAAGTGGTTGCCAAAGTCCCTTCCAACTTTCAAATATGATTTTGTCATTCTGCGACTAGCTAAACAGAATAAACTCTGAGTGGAAGAAAAAGATCTTTCCCCAGTACTTAATGTATACAGAAAACAAGACTTGTGAAATGAATGAGTATTTTAAAAAATAAAGTTGGATCAAACATGTAAGAAGGTAAAAAATCTTCAGAATGAGTGAAATTTATTAAGTCATTGTCTATTAAAAGTTGCCTCTGATTAAATATAACTCAGGTTAAAATAACCAAGTTTTTGGATAGGTTTAGATAGATATGAGGTTTCCCATCCTGTGTAGATTTCTTTAATGGACGTTGTGTTTACATTATTATTGTTTTATTCTTTAATAGACTGTTCATTGTTTAGTTTTATCCGGTGAAATAGAGATTCTTTCATCCTAGGTAGTATTTGAGCATATATTAAAAAAAAAAGAAAAGGTTTCCTCAAGGCATATATTCAGGGTAGTATACTGGACAGTAAGATGTGTAGAAAATAGTAAGGTATCACCTTAGTCCTATTAAATTTATAATGTATAAGGTGATAGAGGATGTTTGCCAAGTTAGTGTAACATGAGAAATAATGTTCAAAGTTTTGTGAAAGTTCATTTTTTAGCAAAGTTAGCTCTAAATTGGGGGTTTATGGAAGGTGTGGCATATGACCTGAAAGTATAGTTATGTATTGAACAGACTCTTTGTGGGCAGTAGTTTGGAGGACATTGAGTAATGGGACAGGAAGTGTTAATCAGCAGAGGATCATCTTGTCAAAGTTATAGTTTAGAAACATTGATTTTGCAAACAGTAAATTAGATTGAAGTAGGAGGATGCAACCAGTTACGAAAGCTATGTGGTTAAGAGTAGCCTATGTAAGGTGATGAGAACTTCAGCTAGCACAGTTGCAGTATAGAAGAGAAGGGAACGTAACTGAGGGAGAATAATGATAACATCTGATTAGATATTTTCAGAGTAGGTGAGTAGTCAGATTATTACACTGAGTTTTTGTAAATGATAAATGTGTGGTACCGTAAGTAAAAATAGGAATCAGAGGAATTTTTTTTTTCTAAAGGGGGAAATAACTAGTTTCATCAAGAAGTATAGAGGTGATAACCAACAGACAGTTGGAAATGTGAGTATGGAACTTGGGAGAAAAAGTTGACATAGTTAATACATTTTGGAGCAATGTGCATAAGGCTAGTATTACAAGCCAGGAATCAGTAAATTGACAGAAAGATGAGAATAGAACTCTAAGTAACTCCAACATACAGGGAATGGGAAAAGGAAGGAAAAACAGAAAAAGCTACCATATAGAAGAACTTGTTACAATGTATCATAGGAAGTGAGGAAGTGAGGTTTCAAAAATGGGTGGTAGTTAACCATGCCAATACTATTGAGAGTTCATAAAAGGGTTACTAGGTGATGAATTGCACTGACCATTTAAATGAAGTATTTATTTTTATCTAGTTCTGCTATATATCAGGCACTACTAAGGACTGGGGATACAAAATACAAAGACTGAAACTCCCTGCTCAAGCTTACACAGGCACAAAGTGACTTTTCAGTCTCATATAGCACTCTTCTGCCTACACTAGTACAATGACATAATAGCCAAAAAGGAGGCAAAGGGTGTTACAAATCACATAGTTCTCAGACCATCTACAAATAAGTCTTTTAACCGTTGATACTCTTATTATATGTTATTTATTTAGCTGTCAGTGAATTAACATACTAAATGAACTGAACTACATGCGTATTGACTTGTGGTAAATGAAACCAGGTTTAAAGAAATTGAAGGTAATTGGGAGAATGGCTTGCAAAAATGTCAAGGAGTTGACATGCTTTGGTTTCATCTTTTGTCCAAAGGCACCAAACTATTAATTCACATTTATTTAGTGACTTAAGATTTACAAGTATAGGTAATACTGGTATCTGCATTTTTCTAATGAGGACACTTAAATAGGTTGTCTTTTGCCCATGGTCACATAATTTGTGTTAGGTTTTCTTACTCCAATTCCTGTACTTTCTGCTATACCATACTGCCTTTCAATAAAACAGTTATTTCATGGTACATTTCATAAGCAAAGGAAATGACAGCAGTGATCATAGGTTCATAGCTTTAGAATTGAAAGGATCTCAGAGACCATCTAGTTTGATTCTTACTTTGCAGATGAAACTGAGGCCCAGAAAGACTCTGATTTGCCCCTAGGCACAGAAGGAGTAAACATCAGGCAAGATTTTAACCCAATTTCCCTGGCTTCAAGAATTAGTATTCTTTCCACTACAGTGCATTTTTAGTAATTGCAGGTATATGTGTTACAGAGAACAAAGAGAAGTTTTACTAAGAACTTCAGAAGAATTACTAATTAAATCAAAATATATTTTAATGTCCTTATTACTTTGATGTGAAAGCCAGCATGGGGAAGTCATCAAAACTGGAAAATATTGTTTGGGTTCAAGAAAAGGAAGAGGCCAAAGTTTTGCTCATAGGCTTCACATTGGTTCATTACAAATACTTCATTCAAGAAGATAATTGAATACTAATGGAACTGGAGAGCACTAAATGATCTGATCAATCTAAAGGAAGCTGTTGACTTTTTAAAAAATGGAGTCTAGAAAAAAATTAAAGCATTAACCCTGAATCATTTCCTTGAGAAGTTTAACTGAGGCACAGTACTTGTCACAATGAAGAGGCCGAAAGAACTGAGAAACCACCTGAGCTAATCAGCACTTCTGACCTACTAGAGATACATGGCAGCCAATGACAAAATTTGCTGGGAAAATACCACTGAGGAGGATACCTAAAGAACTTGAATAAACAGTAGTGCATGTGGGGTTTGGGGAACAGTGAAAACAGGTTAAGGAGAAAGTCAGGCTTCAGTGAGCTTGACATGAAGTTCAACTAAACTACAGAAATTTCTCCGAATTTGTAGATTAAACTGAAAAGAAGACAACAAACTGACACAAAACAAAACACATTAGCTGCTGTTTAGTAGGGATTTGTTCTTATCAGTAAAAATATTGGAAGCAAGGTAGCCAGCATGATGTTGTAGAGGGAATGGTAGATTTTGAGTCAGAAAATTTGGCCTTTAGTTTGAGCTCTTCAGAACTGCATATCTTTGGACAATTCACTGCTTCTCTTCGGGTTGCTGGTTCTTTAAAATTAAGGGGTTGTACTAGATGATTTACAAGATTTCTTGTAGCTTCAACACTGTGTTCTGAAATTGCACATAAGTTTGAAAAGAAAGAACTACAGAATATTAAAGCTTGAAGCAACATTAAAAATTATCTAATCTAACTCCTGTATTTGGGTGAGAAAACTGAGTCCTAGAAAGGTGAAGTTTCTTGCCAAAAGTTCACACAGTGAGTGGTAAAACAAAGATTTTACACACAGATCTTCTAACTCAAAAGTGCAATATGCTTTCCACCACATCTTGAAATACATTATAAAAGAAATTCATCCTGGAAATAACACAATTTTAAGGGCATTTGAGGATAGATTCTTACTGTGTCTGAAAAGGAGAATCCAAAAGAATGGAAAAGATCAATGAGCAATCAGAAAAGGTACTGGTTTCTATTTGTTTATGGAGTGGAGGTGTGTGAAACATGTAGGATAAGAGGGTTATGTCTGTAAATAACTAGTATGAAAAATGAAAGGTATCAGTAAGACTTAAGAGCAGTTGAGGAGATATCAGTAAACACTTATACACCTGCTTTCTCCTATCAATAAAATGTCTGAGAATAGTCTGTTTATTTCTTGAGGATATCCTATGTGAAAATATGATAAAGGAAAAGGGAAGCTTGTGCAATGTTTTTTTCTAAAACAGTATGTGTTTATGGTCACACAACTGATTTAGATCCCTTTTACCTTCAAAAAGCAATCAACAGGAAATGCAGCTTTAAAGGTACTCCTCAGACAAGGTATCTCCTGTTTCTACATTTAGAGCATATAAAACTAATGTAAGTACAATTTTTGTCTAGTGAACAGAGTATTATAATCAAAATGAGGTGTTACATATGGAAGATATGCAGTAATCAGTGCTATGGTTTTGCCTAGAAAATGATTCCCAAAACAAGGATTTCCTGTTTGGCAAAGTTCTGCAAATGTCTTTCTTAGATATCTTTATGTCAGTGGCATGGAAGCCCCAAACACTCCCTTGAAAGAAACCTAGGACAGTGAAATCATGATGACCACAGAAAAACAGTGGCTGAAAAATACTTACAAGATTGAAATGCTGCAGAATTGATGGGCCCATTTAATTATCAGTATGGTATCTTGGATTTTCACTCCAAATATATGATTACGTGTCTAGAGTTGAATAATAAAAATTAAACTTGATCTTACTTTGAGAATTATATTTCAGTAATCCCTATTTACTGCCTTCTTCTGTTGCCTTTCTCCCCCTCAAAAAAAATGCATCTCTTTAACACCGTTGTTTTTCTAGTGATGATATATCTGTGAAATAAGAAATACTCTATGAAACTCTTATTTGTTGCATTACCTATCACAGTACAATTGAATGGTGTTGAATTTTTGTTTTTGTTTTTTTTTTTTGTTTGTTTTTTAAATTTCTGGCTAGATTCAGGATATTTTCTACCTGATGTGACTGAATTTGTGGTACTGTACTATCATTCAGTCCCAGGTTTCCTACTTTGTTGGATAACAAGTTCTAAAAGATTCAGAAGGAATATTTAGGTGATTTGAGGTCTTTAGCTCTGAAAATTATGTCAGACTTAATATTTAAGATTTCACAATCAAAAGCTAAGGGAACTTTCATTTCAATTGGGGCTTTGTAAGGAAATTTGTAATCACAGAAGGTAGCTAAGCAGGTTAGGTTATTGTGAAATCCTAGGTCAGATAACCAAAATGGGAAAGCATTCTATGTGTTCTCAGGGGCCAGTGGGAGCAGAAGACATTGAGAGCAAAGAGACGAGACCAAAGTAAAATGTAACAAGTTTGATCATTGAAGGAAAAAGGAGGCCAGAAATCACTGGAAATTGGATTTCTACTTAGGACCTCATAAACAAGACTTGAGGGTAGTTATCCATAAGTGTTGGCCACAAGGATTAGGAAACTTTACAGTGACCTGCAGAGATAATGCTTTTTGTGCTTCTAACAGCATTAAATGATATTATCAGTGGACATAGTATAAGTTGATCTTTTAGGAGAGGAAAAATTAAAGGACTAAAGGAAGAATTTTGAGTTCTGAGGAGTATAAACAGAAATAATTTTTTTTCTTATTGTACAAGTTTTTCAAAGGGAAAACAGATGAAGAAAATACTTTTGAGACAAAGGAGAATTATAACTTGTGTCTAGGGGTTGGAGGAAAGAAGTGAATGGAAGAATGAATTTCCAATGAAATTTTGCAGCTAAGTAGTAGATTTGAAATTTGCCCCATCAAGGGTAGACCATGGACACTTTGATCAGGAGCAACTCTTAGTCAAAACAACCAAGAAACATTTGAGTCTTCCATTTTTCAGGTTCTCATCAAGGCTAGATCTGGACCCTTTGATCAGGAGCAACTTCTTAAATCAGTCAAAACAACCAAGAAACATTTAAGTCTTGTATTTCTCAGGTTCTCTGTAACTTGTAATTATGATGTAGATCCATAGATGCCATGAGGGTAGAAGCCATCAAGTTCTGGCTAGAAGAGGAAGAGACAAATAATAACTGCTTACTTCCAATGAGTACCGCTGCTGTCCTGTGTTGACCTTACTTGAGTAGTTGGGAGATAATCTATCTTGTTTGTACATTTAGCTGAGATTTGTTAGATCTAACAGCCACTACTTATCTACCAGTGATTCAAATGGGAACAAAGATGGTGAATCCCATCAGAAGATACCTAGAATGGATTATAATTTATGCAAGTCAAGGAAAAGAAATTGAAGTCCTGGGAGCAGTGGTTTTTATCACTACTGCTTAGTGAAGGTTGTATCAGGAAAGGCGGATTTGGGAAATGGAGCAGCTGGTTAAGAAGATGATGTCTCAGAATTTGGATTGCTTAGATCACAACCTAAAGTATTGGAATAATGAACTGTTGGTCAGGAGTATGGATTGCACCTAATGAGGGATGGCTATAAAGTATGTTTCTGCAAATCTATCCAACTGACCCTTAAACTGAAACTTATCCTGGAAGGGAAGGGCAGAAGCTATCACCATATATTTGCTAAGCCAGATACCTCAGATATTAACAGGTACAGCATAGGTGAAGAAGACCATTAATTCAATATCCAAGAAGAGAAGCAACAAAATACATGGTATCTATAACAAAATACGTACAAACAGAATACCTATAATCAAATGCAGAAAACATGAGAAATAAGCAAGGTGAATTTTAAATTTTAATGCAGGGAAAGAAATTAAACATTGAGGCAAGGTAGAACTTAGAATTCTGCATTGAGACTGGCGGTAAACATTACCTTGTAGAGGCCAAAGGAAGATCAAATAAGGGCTAGCCTCCTATTAGGTTAGATGGAATGGTATGGACAACAGCAAGAAATGATTCAATTCTTGTTTTGCTTCTATTGTTTTTCCAAGGAGAATGAGTTTCAGTTTGGGAGATGAGAATTGGACAAAAAATAGATTGTAATTGGAACTCCAGATAAATATTTAGGTGGCTGAATTCAAGTCACCTAGTCTGTACCCTGTGCATCCCAGGATGCTGGAAGACTTGAAAGAAGTGATGTTTCAGTCATCAGTATTATTTGAAAATTGTGAGGTGTAGAAAAGATGCTACAGGTACTGGATGGCCCTAGACAAATATCCCAGTTTTCATATAAACTGAAGAATATTGAGGTTTCTTCTGTAGACTTGTATGCCTAACAAAATTGTAGAATTTTGTATAGTATAAGTGGAATAGTCTGTTAGAATTTCGGTGGTCACCAAGAGCCAGCATAGTTTCATAAAAGTACAGATTATAACAAATCTCTTTTTTTGATCTGATCAGCAGAATGTGAGACGGTATATATGGATATCAGAAAATGATTTTACAATCTCAGGTCACTTTTATGGATAACGGGAAGAGATGTGCCCCTTTATGATAGTGGTTACACAGATTTAGTACTAGCTGACTGAACTCGAATAAGTCACTATTGGATTAATGAGTCTAGTAGGAAATAGATTGTAGTGCCTAGGGTTCTATGCTTGACCCTGTGTTGTTTGACTTTTTTTTTTTTCAATTTTTTTCACATTTTTATTTAAAGTTTTGAGTTCCAAATTCTGTCCCTCCTCTTCCCTGTCACTGAGGTGGTAAGCAATCAGTTTTAGGTTATGCAGGTGCAATTATGTAAAACATTTCCATATTAGTTATTTTGTATAAGAAGATGAGTAAAAGAAAAAAATCAAAGACAGTGAAAAATGGTATGCTTCAGTCTGATTCAATCAATATCAGTTCTTTCTCTGGAGGCAGATAGTATAACTTCTTCATGAGGGATTGCCTTGGATGATTGAATTACTGAGAATAGCTAAGTCATGATTTCCAATTCTTAGCCACCACAAAAAGAGTTAGCGTTTTAAAAATGATTTAAATCATTATAGGTGACATACTTAGCAGATTTTCAGGCAATGCAAAGGTGAAAGGGGTCATACGAACTGTGTATGATTGATTCAAGGTGCAAAAAAAGGGCTAGAAAAATCCAAATTTAATAGAATTAAGTGTAACATATAGATAAATATGAATTTCTTCATGTAAATTCAAAGAATTTACATGCACAGAGCAGGGATGTGACTAGATTACACTGTGTAGAAAAGAACTAAAGTTTTAATGGGCTGTACGATCAACATGAATTAATAATGTATGGCAGCCAAAAGAAGTGATTTACTCTTGTTCCAGAGTAACACATGGACATAATGGAAAAAGTACTGGATTAGTTGTCAGAGGATCTGAGTTAAGTCTAGACCTTGTCACTACCTGAGTGACCTTTTCAGATCATTTGATTTCTCCTGTAAAGCCTTGGTTTCTTTATGAAAGTTGAATATGATGATATCAGAAGTTCCTTCTAGTTTTAGATCTGTGATTTTATATAATAACCCTTCTTTACTCTTCCCTGGTCCTGTCATATTTGGAGCGTTATCTTCAGTTCTGGACACCATACTTTAGGATGTGGAATACATTCTAAGCTGAAATACATCCAGTGAAAGATCACCAATGAAGTGAGGGGATTAATAGAAGGAAATGGGCATAATTAGCGTGGTGAAAGACATGTAACCAGGTATATGATAGTTGTTTTCAATTATTTGGGCTCTTGGCACATGGAAGAAGATGGGATTAGCTTTCTTTTGATTGGCCCCAGAGTGTAAACTAGGGTAAATCAGTGCCAGTTTCAGACGAGCAGATTTCATTTTAACATAAGGAAAAATTGTTTAACATTATAGTTGTTAAGTGAAATGGGTTACATTGGGAGAAGATGAGTTTCTTATTAATAGTTTTTTAGTTGAAGCTGAGTTACACTTGTGGAAGATATTAATGTGGGAGAACTCCTATTCATGTAGTATACTGGCTG
Organism: Bettongia penicillata ogilbyi; assembly: GCA_023548195.1. Classification (NCBI taxonomy): domain Eukaryota; kingdom Metazoa; phylum Chordata; class Mammalia; order Diprotodontia; family Potoroidae; genus Bettongia; species Bettongia penicillata. The sequence continues at coordinate 8,319,028 of JAJHZJ010000531.1, read as the reverse complement.
ACTCTGAGGTTGATTCCAGCTCTGAGAGTCTGTTACTTTCCTTTTTCGTTAATGGTGAGGAGCTTTAGCTTGTCTGATACACTTCTGTACAGAAGAGTACCACTTATTCAAGGAGTTTATTTAATTATAAAGTTAAACTCCTGTTATGTTAATCCTATTGTGAGAAATGGTATTAGTGAATTCATTGATTTAAGATGACACAGCAACAGGTGAAATTCAGGCATATAAATTCAAGGTAATATTAGTGGAATATCTTTTAGCTAATGACCAAGGTCATATATGCATAAGAACCATTCTGAAAAGAGGTATTTGGGCCTCGCCAGACTTTCAAAGTGTCTATGACAAAAAAAGGCTAGAAACTCTTGCTTGAACTTTCCTCTTCAATCTACTTTTTACACTCTTTGTTTTCCTTATGTACAGATCTGATGACATTTATGTCTTCAAAACACTTTATATGGTACCCTTGCTCTTACTAAAAGTTCAAAACCCTTAGCTGAAAGGGTCCTTCACAACAACATATGATCTTGTTTTTCCCAGTCTTATATCTCTCCCCTCCAGATATCTTATGATTTAGACAAACTGAACTTCCCTGGTCTTCCCAGTTGGAAATGATCTCTCCCTCCTGGGTAATCGTATATTTCTTTATACCTCTTGTGTTTCATTTAGTACTTGTATTTATTTATATATGTATTGTTTCCCCCAACTAGATTATAGACTCCAGGTAGGGAAAGACTGTTTTATTTAAACTTGGCATTTCCTCCAGCCTAGTTGTATACTTAAAAATGTTGGAATTGTTGAAGCTCAGAAGTTAGGGAACTAGATTACAGATGGAGATGTTAGTTAAGAGCAGAGGAATATCAAAAACTAATAGAATTTCAAGCTGGAAGCAACCTCAGAGGTCATCTTGTTTAAGCTTGCCATTACAATGTCAAGGCAATAAGTAATAAGTTTCTGCTATGTAGCAGGCACTATGATAAGCATTGGTGATGCACAAAGAAGGTAAAAGAAAGCCCTTGCTCTTGATCTCACAGATTAATGGGAAGAGAAAGCAAGCAAAATGGACACAATAAATTGAAAGTAATCTTAGAGAAGGTGGGAGCATTAAGGGGAATTAGTCATTTGAAGCCCAAAGTTATTACCTACATGTTGCAAAAAATCTTGAAAACAAGCAACTATCCTTGATTATGTATAACAGTATCTTGTAAAGCCACTTGTAGACACAGGTTTGTTTCCTTCTCCCAAACAACATTCCCTTCAGTCCTGTTATCAATCAGAATTGAAGCTGCCCAAGCATATTTCTTCATATTCTTTGCCAATCTTTATAGATCATATCTTTAGTTATTTTAAGTTCTTCTGACCTTTAATTTTTATTTTTTACATCTCCATATCTGTTGTGGCATCTGAAATTCCACAATCAGTACTTTTGAAAATTAGCGTCATCTTGCCTTTGCTTTGCATCAACACTCCCCTTGAGCAGTCTTTGGAATTGTAAATTTCTCTTTAAATTGCAGCATAGTTTACTAATTATTTGCTAATGAAAAATTGCCACATAATCAAAAAAAAATTCTCCATGATTATATTCTCCCTTTGATTGTATTTTTTTGCACATTTACCAAAGGAGGAATTCCATAGTACAATGAAATTAGGGCTGGGAATTGAAGCAGTCAGGTCGCTAGAGGCTTCCAGGTGATGCAGTAGATAGTGCCCTGGATCTAGAATGAGGAAAACTGACCTTGAGCACATCACCTAATTCTGTGACTCAGTTTTCTTATCTATCTATTGGAGATAATAATATATCTATCTTCCAGGGTTGTTGTGAGGATCAAGTGAGGTAATATTTAAAGCCTTTTGCAAACTTCAAAGCTCTTACCTAAATGCTAACTATTATTATGGCTAGAAGTATTTTTGGTTCTTCCGTTACCTTGATCTTAGGCAAACTGCATAAATTCTCTAAACCTATTTCTTCACCTATACCAGAAGTCAGGGTGATTCTTTTGTTGGTTTTTTTTTTTTTTGTTTTGTTTTACAGTCCTTTGTTGTCAAATTTTATGGCGTTCTATATTGTTGGTTTTTCTAGGGTCAAATTCAGTTTTAGGCCCAGGAATTTAAGGAATAAAACCACACAGTCATGTATCCTAACTATAGAGTTTAATTGATGGTATATGAGCATTTAATGGACATATTCACATTGAGAAGATTTGCATTCTATATCACTACTCTCCACTGGATTCCAGCCTTGGGTTCAGGGAAATGAAACCACAGCCAGAATTGTCATTTTAAAATTCAGCTTTTTCAGACATAGCCCAGCTTGAAGATATTTGGAGCTATGGAGGTTTATGTAGAAGCAGACAAGGAAACCAAAAGTCATTTATAAATGTGCCCATCGAGTAGAAAGAAACTTTGAATATACTTTTTATGAGTAGGTGAGACTAAACATAAGAGTTAATATATTTCCTTCTCACCTCTTTTAACTGACCATAATATACATACATACCATACATACATACATACATATATTTTTTTATAGCATTGAATAAAGTATATCACCCATTCTTAATGTAAAAAGTAGATGCAGTAAATACTCATTCCAAAACAAGACCACAAATTGTTTTTACATGTTTCAGGGTTTTTTGGGTTTGGTTTGGGTTTCATTGGTTCTCTGTGACTCTGTGGCCTGTTTCTAAAAAAAAAGGAAACATTAGCCCTTTTTTTCATTTCATGAATTATAGCACAGAATTCGATGTAACATCCATTTTGGAACATAGCCAACAATAGTTAGTTTTCAGGAGGATCTGGTTACAGCATGATATCAGGGGGCAGTGAAGCATAGCAGAGAGCTGGCCTCAAATTGAGGAAGACCTACTTGGGTTCAAGTCCAACCTCAGACATAGTGTCATTTTGACACAGGTTAAATCATTTAATCTCTCATTGCCCCGACAACTGAATAAAGTGTTCTGCAACTTCAAAGTATATGTAGATCTTAATTGTTAAGAGGAAGTTCTTCACCCAAGCTCCCTATACTGTCTGGTAAATCAGATTTGGTAAAAACAAACAGAACAAACCAAAAACCCAAAAAGTTTTCAAGCTGTAATGTAATACCATAGAAGCAGCTGTGGGAAGAATGTGGATATTAGCTATGCAGAAAAGTAATTTTTCCCCCCTGCAATGAGTTATTCAGACTGTGAGATGATTCTGGGAGATTTGTTATTCTGCAGTTTTTATGCAATAAAAATACTATTTTTTAAAAATTAATTTTTAAAACTTAAAAACAGTAAGAAAAGAAAAAGAAGCATAAAAATACAAAATAAGAAAAGAAAAAGATACATTGCCATGTGCGCAGCAAAATGTAAGAGAAAATTCAAAACATATTGCAATAAATTTCCATTTCAAGAAAGCCCAAATAAGGAATACTACACATTGTGTTTCAGAGCTGTCCATCTTTGCTTCCTTGTTTTCTGCTGGGCATTTTTTACTTTGTTATTTTTTTCCTCTTTCTGCAAGAAGGCTACAATTAAGCCTTAATAATATAATATGTTTATAATATAACAATATATAATGTTTATAACAGTATATGCACACATACATGTGCATACATACACACGCCCACATATATATATGCTTAGATATCCATAATCGTATATATAGACATAGATGTCCATATGCATCTATGTAAGACTGTGCCATACTTGTTTATCCTCTGTTTCCCTGAGGGTGGATAACATCTTCCTTCACAAGTCCAAATCAACACATTTTTCTAAGTCTAGCAACTCATTTCTTATATCACAGCAGGGTTCTAATCATACTAATTATTTTAGTCTAAATATAGTTCACATATAATGTAGTTTCTCTATTTTTCTTTTTTGCCTAAGTCTCTTTTAGCTTTAACTGTGTCTGAGATTGTGATTGCCACCTTTGCTTTTTTTCCCTAATAAACTCTACTCCTATTTTTTGTGTTTGTGTGTATCTCTTATTTCCTATTCCTCCTAACTCTTCTACTTTACTTCGATCCACTACTTTGCCCTCCTTTTACTTAACCTAACTTCCCTCCAAAGATCCTCTCCTTTTCCCCTCTTATTTCTATCTGAATTTAGAAGACTTTTGTAGCTTTCCAAATACATTAGTCCCTCATAATTTATCCCATTCCTATTAATCTAGACACTCTTCTATTCCGCCCTCTTGTTTCTTTATAAATTTTGAATACTTTTCCCTCCTAAATGTATATATTGTTCTCTCTTTAACCCAGATCTGATGTGATTAGATCCCCTCTAAAATTTTCTCCCTTATCCTGTCCTTCCTGCCTATCCCCTTGGCCTCTTTTTTTTTTCTGAATTTAGAAGACTTTTATACACAACATACGTACATGCATACACATATATTTGTGTGTGTGTGTGTACATGTATATATGGATAGATAGTTCCCTTTTTAACCCATTCCCTATGAGAGTAGGGTTTCACAATACCAGCCCTCCTCCCCATCAGATTCCTGTGTCAGCCTTACTCTTGCACCTCATTTGCATAGGATAATTACTTTCTTTTCCTAAACAGCATAATCAAGCCTCCCCAGTTTTTCTTTTGAACTGCCCAGTTACTAGTAACAGTCTTAGACATACATTTTCATATGAAAAGTGAATAATCTATCCTTTTTGAGTCCTTGCAATTAGTCTTTGATGTATACCTTATATTTCTAATGGATCTTTTATGTCCAATTATCCATGAAGTTCAGATTTTTGTTTGTTTTTTGCAGCAAAATCCTCAAAGTCTGGCAATTCATTGAATGCCTTTTTTTTTTTCGTTCAGGATTGTGCTTAACTTTGCTGGGAATGATATTTTTGGACACAACCCCATTTCTTTTGCTCTTTCAAATATAATGTTCCAAGTTCTGTGGTCTTTTAGTGTTGTCACTGCTGGGTCTTGTGTAATTCTAATTTTGGCTCTGCCATATTTGATTTTTTTTTTCTTGTTGCTTGTAATATTTTCTGCTTAAGCTGGGGGTTTTGTAATTTGACTGTGATCTTCCTGTAGGTTTTCTTTGTAGGATCTCTTTCGGGTTGTGATTGGTGAATTTTTTTTCCTATTTCTACTTACCCTTCTTGTTGTAAAGCTTCAGGCAATTTTATTTATTTCTTGTATTGTATCAAGATTCTTAGGTTTTCTCTTCTTGATCTGTTCTCCAAATCAGTTGTTTTTCTTGTGAGATGTTTCACATTCTCTTCTGTTTTTTTGTTCTTCATATTTTGTTTTATTTCTTGGTCACTTATAATTTTGTTGGCTTCCCCTTGCCCAATTCTAATTTTCAAGAAGCTGTTTTCTTCCCTAAGATTGTGGATCTCCTTTTCCAATTGGTTGACTTTCTTTTCATAATCTTGTTTTTCTGGGATTGTTCCTATTTTTAAAAATTTTTCATCCATATCTCTCATTTGGTTTTTAAAGTCTTTTTTAAGTTCTGTGAATTCATTTTGGGCAGTTGACCATTTGATGCTACTTTTTGGGATAGGAGAGGCTTTTCTATCCTCCTCTGATGTTGAACCCTATTCTTCTCTTTTCTCACAGTAACTATGTATAGTTGGGTTCTTTCTTCCTGCCTGTTACTCCTTTTTTATTTGTAGCAGCTTATTGTAATCACCTCTAGTCTAGAGGCATGGGGGATGGTGCCTCTGGCCTTGAAATTCTGCAGTTTTCCCCTCTGGCCTGGAACTCCAAGAACTCCACCCTCCTGTAAATGCCCACAGCCAGTGATGTCTCTCCCTCCTGTTTGTATCCTCACCAAGCATCCGGCTAGTTCCTCCTCACCCATGGTCATGTCTTGGCAGCACAGCTGGGTCTTGTATCCCTTAGTAGAGATTTCCCTCAGTCTGATCCTGCTCAGACACTTCCGCACACTGTTCAGGTGCTAAAAATTCCTAGGACTAAGGCTGAGTCTACCGCCTAACCCAACTAACTCCAGGGCTCCCTGCTTGCTGTTTCAGTGCAACTAGCCTGAAGGTGTTTACACTTCACAGGGACCAAACCTCAGTACTGGAATTTTTCTTCAGTTGTCTTAGGAGGATCACTCTTCTGCCCAGTTCTTGTTTGTTTTTACCACTTTACATTTGCTCTGAGGTACTGTTTTGTTTGTGGGGGAAATGTGGAGAGCTTGGAATTTTCTGACCTACTCTACCATTTTTCCAGTATCGTCTCCCAAACACACTTTAAAAAACCAGATCACATTACACTGACAGCATTTTAATTAACCATTCTCTTAATCAGTTTCCATACACATTTTTCTTGATTAAGCAACCAATTATCAGTTATGAGGCTAGCACAATGTAAGAGATAAGGCAAGGATTCTCTGTATGTGTATACACACATGTACCACACCCTCAAGAAATTTGCAGTCATATTAAGAAAACAATGCTAATATATTTTAAATAATTAGTGAATAACACAAAATGTAAATTCTCAACCTTGGTAGTATGTGTAAGTATAATGGAGGTTGGAGGAAGGAAAAGTTCCTTGTGAACTAGTGTGAAGTCTTCCTAAAGGAAGATATTTGAGTTGGAACTTGAAAATTTTTCAGAGGATTAGGGAAGGGATGGGATGGAATGACAGAAATAGAAGCCAGAAGCCACATTACACTTTCTTGGAGGTTGATAAACCCTCTGGTTTGGCTGGAGCAGGGGAATTATTTTGTTACATAAAATTTGCATGCATCATCTCATTTGATCTCCATAAGGCAGTAGTACAAGTATTGTCCCTATTTTTTTTTAAGGGTAGAGTAGTGCCTATACAATTGTGGAGGACTTGCAAACTGGGGTAGATTAGAGAAGAGGAAACTATAGAACTCTTGGAGGTTCTTATCCTTGGGTCCATGGACCTGTTTTTTTTTTTTTTAAATTTGGTAACTTTTAATATAATTGGTTTTCTTTGCAAATCTCTGTATTTAATTTCTTGCATTTAAAAACATTTCGAGAAGGGTCCATAGGCTTTACTAGATTGACAAGGAGTCTTAAGACACAAAAAAGTCAGACATTAAAACCCCTGATCTAGAGCAAGGAATATCTGCAAAAGTATTGAGAACCTGGAGTGGGAATGGAGAATAAAGGGTGTCTCTCGAAGACATTTTGAAAGAGAGAAACTTGATGCCTGATTGGAGACAGAATTGAGAACAAGAAAAAGTCAAGATCATGCCTATGTTTCTAGCCAGGAATCTAAAAAGTAGAAATGGAGAGATTTGGAAAGGGAACCATTTTAGAGGTGAAAATGGTAACTGAGAGATTTGTTATTTGGAAATAATTTGTTTTTACTTGCTTTTTATAGATTTATATCCTTGGCACCTTAGCACAGTGCCAGGTACACAGAGCAGGCATTTCCCTGCTTGTTAAATCAGTACATATTTGGAAATTTATGAGAATTGGCTTTTAAGAAGGAACTTTGTAATCAGTTGCTTTTTTTTTTCATTAATATGATCAGGAACTATTTCTCCTATAGATATCAAGTTGCTTTTTTTTCGTATCCGGATCCTATTTTGAATTAGTTTTTATATGGGACCAAAATCATCATAAGGGTGTTAAAATTAATGAAACTTCAAATTATATAGGAATATTTTCAGATGTTTGAGGATCACAATGTGTACCCATTTTAAAAAATTAGCTTCTATGCAAAAAATAAATCTCATTTGCTGTGTATGTAAAAATGACAGTAAAATTGATGCCCACAACATACTTGAATATTAAATATTATTCCCATTTTACAGATGAAGACACTAAAGCTGATAGATTACTTGCCCAGGGTCACAGATTTATTAAGTGTCTGAGTCAAGATTTAAACTTGAATTTTCTGACTCCTAATCCCAGATTCTATCCACTATGCCATCTAGCTTCCTTTTCAACCCAATAAAAGTTTACATGTACTGCTAGGTACTATAGTTTTTTTGTGTGTGTCATGTGAGTCCTTTAAGGAATTTATAATCTAATTGCACACTTGACACTTACTAGCTGTGTAATCTTGGGCAAGTCACTTAACCCCAGTCACTTCATCCTGGTTCATCTCCAGTCATCTTGATGACTATCTGGTCACTGGATTCAGATGGCTCTGGAGGAGAAGTGAGGCTGGTGACCAGCACAGCCCTCCCTCCCTTAAAACAAAGTCAAGTTCAAGTCCTTTCATTATTTCTTTGATGACATGGTCGTCTTTGGCAGTGAAGGATGAACACACACAATCTAATTGGAATGACAATACATACACACTTGAAAAATTAGACAGAAATACAAGGCAACAGCAGGTATCACAAAGCAGCTACAGATGGTAAGTGTTAATGAGTTTACTTTTGTCTTAAAAGGTTAGGGAATGCTTCATTTTTGAGCTCATTTTCAAATTTGAGCTAATCTATGTAAGTTAGTTAAAAATTCCACACTTTAGGACATGGCAGTGGCATCATAGTGGCCTTATATCAATCAGGCGTTTCAGTAGTACCCACTTTTCTATTCTTGTTTTGCCGGCCACCTTTCTTGTCCTGATAATTCTCATAAGTCATTCCTACCATAAGTAACCCATCCTCTACTCTTCCTTCTAAGCACCCAGATGCTCTTGGAAAAAATCACAAAACTACTCCAAGTCCACCAAATATACCATCTAGTCTTAGTTGGACCTTTATTGCTGCACAATATTAATTTTAATCTTCAAATCTTTAATCTTCTATTCACTATATATATATCACTATATCATTCTCTACAATGACTGACACAAAACTATCCATTCTTTAATTGCCAGTTCAAATATCACCTCTTCTAGGAACCATTCCCTGAGATTACCCTATCATGATTTTCCCCTTTGCACTTTATCTAGAACTTTGCACTTCTATTATGCCCTTGTCATGTGTAATAATAGTTCTTTATGTCCATATATATGTATATACATTTATATGTCACATCCTTTTAATACACTGTAAGCTTCACAGGGGCAGGGACTATTTTTCTTGTAAATTAGCTGCTATTCCAGGGCCTATCACATGTGGTAGATTCTTAATGCAAGTTTAATTGTTGAAGGTAATCGCTCATTCTTTTTGATATCAATGTTGATTCCTTGTCCTTGGAAATCTTTCTCAGGTTGGGAGGGAGAGGAATTAATTTTCAACATTAATTTCCATAAGATTTTGAGTTCCAAATTCCTTCATGAAATATTTACATTGTCTAGGAACTCTTAATTTATTCAATTTTTAACTTAATTACTTTATTCTTAATTTTCTTTTTTTTTTTGGAAGGTAGAACCAAAACATCTATTCAGATACCAGAAAGCCAAATCCATCATACTAACAGAAATCTATACACAATAACAGTGCAGAGGACAACACCATACCCAAGCCTTCCCCCCTGCTAGGCTTCCCACAAACAAGCTTCATTAGACAAATCACAATCAGGCTCCCCTTAAACAAATCACAAAGAAGCTTTCCTTAAACAAAATGCCCTTCTCACACTCACAGCTACATGCGGGCTCACCTCCATCCTTCAGTTCTGACTGCTCTCAAGACTAACTTCCTCTCAGCTCTCCTCCAGCTCCACGTCCTCCTGTTCCAGCCATTCAGCAAATTCCTCCCACTACAGGCTCCATGTGACTCAGATTCATGTAACTCAGGCCTCCATGTGACTTGGGCAGGTTACATGGGCCTATTAATGCATTTTATTTTTAATTTTCAACATTAATTTCCATAAGATTTTGAGTTCCAAATTTTCTCCCTATCTCTCCTCTCCCTCCCAACCTGAGATGGCATGCATTCTGATTACCCCTTCTCTTACTCTGCCCTCCATTTTATCACCCCCTCACTTCTAATGTCTTTCTCCCTTTCTCATAGGGCAAGATAGATTTCTGTACCCCATTGCCTGTATATCTTTTTCCCAGTTGCATGTAAAAACAATTTTTAACATTTGTTTATAAAACTTTTGAGTTCCAAGTTCTGTCCCTTCTTCCCTCCCAACCCATCATCATTGAGAAGACAAGCAGTTCAATATAGATTATACATGTATAATTACGTGAAACACTTCCATAATGTCATGTTGTAAAATTCCTTCATATTCAACTCACCCTGTGCCCTGTGTCTATCTGTCTATCTAATCTATCTTTCTATATTTATTTCAACTACCTTAATATTGAAAAAGGTCTCATGAGTTACAAATATCATCTTTTCATGTAGGAATGTAAACAGTTCAATTTTAATAAATCCCTTCTAATTTCTCTTTCCTGTTTACCTTTTTATGCTTTTCTTGATTCTGATATTATAAAGTCAGATTTTCTATTCAGCTCTGGTCTTTTCATCAAGAATGTTTGAAAGTCCTCTGTTTCGTTGAATATTGATTTTTTTCCCCCTGAAGTATTATAGTCAGTTTTGCTGGGTAGGTAATTCTTGATGTTAATCCTAGCCCCTCTGACCTCTGGAATATCATATTCCAAACCCTTTGATCCCATGATATAGAATCTATGGCTTCTAGGTCTTGTGTTATTCTGATTGTGTTTCCACAATACTTGAATTGTGGCTGTTGGCAATATTTTCTCCTTGACTTGGGAACTCTGGAATTTGGCTATATTACCTTCCATCTGCTCCCTTCTAATTTTTAAAGTACTGTTTTCTTCTGTGAGCTTTTGAACCTCCTTTTCCAATTGGCTAATTCTGCTTTTTAAAGCATTCTTTTCCTCACTGGCCTTTGACGTTTGCCATTTGGATTAGTCTATTTTTAGAAGTGTTATTTTCTTCAGCATTTTTTTGGGTCTCCTTTAGCAAACTGTTGACTCGCTTTTCATAATTTTCTTGCATTGCTCTCACTTCTCTTTCCAATTTTTCCTACACCTCTCCTACTTGATTTCTAATATCCTTTTTGAGCTCTTCCATGACCTGAGATGACTGCATATTTATTTTGGAGATTTTGCATGCAGAAGCCTTGACTTTTAGGTCTTCCTCTGATGGTATACATTGTTCCTCCTCATCCAAAAGGATGGAGGAAAATACCTGTTCACCAAGAAAGTAACCCTCTCTAGTCATTTTTCCCCCTTTCTGGGCATTTTCCCAGGCAGTTACTTCACTTTTGAGTCCTTTGTCAAGAGAAAGGTATACTTTGGGGACCTGTAAGTTCTCAGTTCCTCCAAGGTGGCACAGTCAAGGGAAAGGAGTTTACTCCTCTCCTCGCCTGTGCTCTGATCTGGGAGCTACCAAAGCTTTTCTGCCCAGGATCTGCAAGTAGAATTCCCTTTCCACAGTCTGCACCAGCTCCACCATGCCAGCACTCTTACCTCAGGACCACCACTCAGGGCTGAGACCCAGATTGGTGGCTCAATTCCCCCAGGGCCTTCCTCAGGGTCGTTAGGCCGAGGGCTCCAAAAATGGACACTGTTGCTGCTGCTGCCTAGGGCCTGGGCTTGGGAAGGACCCTGCTCCCTTCTCCCCCAAGTGAAAAAACTTTCTCATTGACCTTTGAAACTGCCTTTGGCATTTGTGGGTTGAACAGTCTGGGAATCGCAACTGCTGCCAGTAGCACCTTGAAGCCCACTCTAGTCCTGTCTTTGCCATGGCACAGCCAAGGTGAGGCTGGGCTCCAATGACTGGGCTGTGCTCTGCCCCATGCCTGGTGCCATAGACCTTTCCTGTTGGCCTTCCAGCCTGCGTTGGGCTGGAAATCTCTTTCACTCTGTCGTTTTGTGGCTTCTGCTGCTCTGGAACTTCTTTAGAGTCATTTTTTTACAGGTATTTTATAGGCTGTGTGGAAAGAGCTACAGTAGCTGCATCTTTCTACTCTGTCATCTTGGCTCTGCCCCCCTACATACATTCTTATTAAGCACATTTTCACATTAGTCATGTTGCATAGAGGCATTAAAAGGAATGGGAGATCATGAGAAAAATCAAACCAAACTAAAACGTAACACAGGAGAAAAATATTCTGCTTCATTCTGGGTTCCAGTTCCATAGTTTTTTCTCTGAATGTGGATGGCATGTTGCCTCAAGAGTCCTTTGGGAATGTTTTAGGTCTTTGCATTGCTGTCAAGGGCTAAGTCTTCCAGAAAAATTTCTTGCACACTGTGGCTGTTGCAGTGTACAGTGTTCCCCTGGTTTTGCTCCTTTCACTCAGCCTCAGTTCATATGTGTTCTTCTGGGCCTCTCTCAAGTCTTCCTGTTCATCATTTCTTGTAACACAGTAATATTGCATTACATTCATATACTACAACTTGTTCAGCCATTCCCCAGTTGATGGGCAACTCCTCCATTTCCAGTTCTTAGCCACCATGAAGAGAGCTGCTATAAATATTTTTGTACATGTTGGACCCTTACCCATTTTTATTATCTCTTTGGGATACAGTCCTAGAAACAATATTGCTGGGTCAAGGGGTATACACATTTTTGTAGCCTTTTCATTCTAATTTTGAAGGAATTGTTTTCTTCAGTGAGCTTTTGGACCTCTTTTGTCATTTAGGTTAGTCTATTTTCTTCAATATTTTATGGGTCCCCTTTAGCAAATAGTTGATTCGATTTTCTTGCATCACTCTCATTTCTCTTCCCAATTTTTCCTCTACTCTTACTTAATTTTCAAAATCTCTGAGCTCTTCCACGGCCTGTGACCAATTCATTTTTCTTGGAGACTTTTGATGTAGGACCTTTGACTTTATTGTCGTCTTCTGGTTGTATTTTTTAATCTTTGTCACCAAAGTAAGATTCTATTATCTGAGGTTTATTTTACAATGTTTGCTCATCTTCCCAGCCAAATACTTGACTTTTTGTTTGTGAAAGTAGGGTTCTGTTTTCAGTGCGAGTCGGGGTGGGGATGGCTGTATGGTGCCAGGCTTCAGGAGTTTTGTATCAACTGCTTGATCCTCCACCATCTGTGGGCCCAGAGCTTCAGAAGTAGCTGCATCCCCTGCCCCCATCTCCACTGTCCCAGGGCTGAGGCCAGACCCCAGCCAAACCACACTCTTTCACCCAAGTTCCACAGAATTTTCTCATTGACCTTCAAGGATGTGTTTGGCATTTGTGGTTTGACAAGTTTGAAAACTGCCACAGTTACCAGTGATTCAGTCCCCTAAGACCTGTTCCAGCCATCTAGACTGGGGTGACCCACGCTGGAGTGTGCTCCTCTCCCAGTCCAGTGCGATATACCCCTCCTTTTGCCCTTACAGGTTGGATTGGATATTTGTTTCACTCAGTCATTTTATGGATCCTGTAGCTGTAGAATTTGTTTAGAGTCATTTTTTACAGGTATTTGAAGGGTTTGCAGGGAGAGCTTTTACTGTGCCTCTTGGCTGTGCCCCTTCTTGGAACTCCATCCTATTTTGTCCTCAATCAGTTATACAAGTATGGAATGGAGTCAGATGGGATTAAAGAGCAATTATGTGAAAAATGATCAGGAGGTTGTAATAGACTAAAAGTTCTGTGCAGCTCTTCAATGTGCTGTGGTAGCCAAAAATATGTTTCTATGTTGCAAGAATGGAATACAACATTCGTAATGAGGGAGGCAGTAGTTATCATTTACTCTTCAATTTTCAGACCACATCAGAAATATTGTTTCTAAGATGTTGATGGAATTCAAATCACACCACACAAAAATTTGATTAAAGTATATGGAGATGTTTTTCCTAGAGAAGGGAAACCTTTGGGCTAACACAATAGCTAGCGTTGATACAGTATTTTCAGGTTTGCAAAGCCCTTTACAGATGTTATCTCATATGATCTTTAGAACAACCGTATGAGAAATGTGTTATCTCTATTTTACAGATGAAGAACCTTAAACTAGAAGAGGTTAAGCAACTTGTCCAGGATCACACAGTTAGTAAGTGTCTAAGTCAGGATTCAAACTCAGATTTTCCTGATTCTCAAGTTCAGCAATCTAGAGCTGTTTATAGTTATTGAAAGAGTTATTCTATGAGAAAGTATGATTAAATCTTTATGTTTGACATTAAAGGATAGCACTGCATGGTGATACGCTCTTGACTTGGAGTCAGGGAAGATCTGACTTCAAATCCTTTCTCAGACACTTAACTTATTGGTGATGTAGCTCAATGCTAGTCACTTAACATCTTTAGGCTTGAGTTCCTTTTCCAAAAGGAGGAGGTTGGATTACATGACCTCTGGTCCCTTGGGGCTGTATAGGATGGGATTAGAACTAATGTTTGAAAATAATAAGAATACACAGCTTAGTATTAATGAAACAATTGTTAACAATTAAGCTTGTTCAAGGATAGGTTTCCAGTGACTGGAAGTCTTCACATAAAAGCTATATGAACATATCATGAATGTTGTAGATAGGATCAAAACTTTGAATAAGTGATGAGCAAGATGATCTATGATGTCTATTCCAACTCTAGATTCTATAATTTCCTTTAAAATATAAGTCTTCAAATGATTAGATGGAAGGGGCCTTAGAGAACATTGAGTCCAACCCCCCCCTTTCATAGACTTGGAAACCAAAACACACACAGGATAGTAGTAGTATCAATTACTTCTGTAGTTTATATTCTCACAGCATCCAATAAAATCTTTAGCCTCAAAGGCAACCAATCCATATGGTAACATGTAATTTCTTATACTCAATTTATGTCTTGCTCATCACCAATACTCCAGTATTCCTTTGTACCTGTGATTCCATGTCCATCCTATTCTATGTCACTCTTGGTTATAGTCCTCTATAAATGTAACACAGAGAGGTTTAATGTCTTAGGACCTCCCTTTGTTTTTGATGTAGTGAATCCCAATGAAAGACATGGGTTATCCCTTGTATATTCCTTACTTCTGTTATGAGACCAAGCCATCTGCTTTGATTTATTTCATGACATTCTTAACATCACTTCTGCCCAGTTACTGTTTCTTGAATGTTGCAGCCTACTTGTATGTACAATTTGCTTTTCCATTTCCCTTTGAGTGATCCGCAAATTAAATTCTTCATAGATATTAAAGTCCCATGATCCATAGCCATCAGAGTGTCACTGGAAGGATTTTCGTGTTAAAGGATGGACGTTTCATTCAGAGAGTAACTTGGAGCCATCAAAAGGCTTTGCTGTCTCCCTAAAGTAGTCTAGCCCTCTCTCCTGTGATACAGTAATGGGCCCAGGTCATTACCCTTAGGGAATTAAAAGGAAGGCCTTGAAGGAATCATACTTTTTGCGAAAGAATTGCATATTCTTTGCTAGTTGTAACCATACTTGCTTTCAGCTGTTTTTAAAATCTACTGACTTACTGCTTGCTATTCTAAAATTTTAGTTAATAGCTTACTTTGGGCTAGTTTTAGTAAATGGGCTAGAATGTCTGAAACTAGTCTTTGATTTAAGTTTTTTAGGGTCATGATCCTAGTTACCAACTTCTGTGTCTTTCAGTTTGGTCTTTGAATCTTTATGTGCTTTTTAAGTTTAGTGGACTGAATTTTTCCCTCTTTAGAGAACTTTACACTTGCCAGGATTAGGAGTTAGTAACTCTTTTAATCCTAAATCCTTTTAACTCCTTTAATCCTAGTGGGAGATAGGCAGTTCCCAACTTAAAAAAAAAATAGTGTTCATAAGTTTGTTTGTAATTTAGTCCTTTAGAACTTATCCATTATCCTTGGATATGTGAGGAAATTATTAGTATTTGTATAATATAATATGTAATTAATGTAATGTAAACCTCATAAATGGTAGTGAGAATATCACACAAGCCTATTTAATTCATAAAGTGACTGAAATAGTATTTTTAAAATAAAAATCATAGAAAACTTTAAATATATTTAATAAAAATGGAAAAGAGAAAACAGAATACAAAAGTTTTTAAAATTTACTTTGAATGCTAGTACTTGAAGAAAAGCAGGTTTAATTGGCAAGATAAAAGGCAAATGAATATCCTTGAGTATTCTAAAAAGAATCAGAGAATGCTTTCAAAGATTTAATTATGTGTAATTTACTTGAAAATGTATGCCTTTACTATGACTTAGTGAAGGTAAAATAGTAGTACTACCAGTACCATCAGAGATTATTAGGTGGAAATTTTTGGTTCCCAAAGGAAAAGGAATGAGGAAATTTTCCAGAGATATTGGACAGGAATTAGAAGAGAAAAAAAAGGACGTAAGGGGACAAAAGGTGTGTGTGTGTGTGTGTGTGTGTGTGTGTGTGTGTGTGTGTGTGTGCATGCATGTGCACACACTTGGGGTGGTAGGTTCATAACATGGGGGTTACAGAAGTGGGGAATCGGCTATCTTGAGGCCACATGTGGTTCTTTAGGCCTTCAAGTGTGACCTTTTGACTTAATATGAACTTAATAGAACAAATTCTTTTATTAAGGGGATTTGCCTCTGCTCGAACCTCCAATTTCTATCCTTTCTCTTGACATATCTGCCCAGGCAGGGAAAAAGAAATGGACAAAGTTTGTGATGGGATGGCAGTTTTCGTAAAGTCATTAGACTCCATCTGTTCCATTCTAATATTGAGAGAACTATTAAATTCAGTGAGCTTTTGAACCTCTTTTTCCATTTGGCTAATTCTGCTTTTGAAAGCATTCTTCTCCTCATTGGCTTTTTGAACCTCTTTTGCCAGTTGAGTGAGCCTATTCTTCAAGGTGTTATTTTCTTCAGCGTTTTTTTTGGGTCTCCTTAACCAAGGTATTGACCCGTTTTTCATACTTTTCTTGCATCTCTCTCATTTCTCTTCCCAGTTTTTCCTCCACCTGTCTAACTTGCTTTTCAAAATCCTTTTTGAGCTCTTCCAAGGCCTGAGCCCACCCGACATCCCCCTGGGGTGTCTGGGGTACTGAGGCCCCGCCCTCCACGTCTTTCCCTGATGGCAAGAATATTTCCTTGTTGTCGTCGTCAGATCCGAAAGTCAGGATCATTTGCATTTGTTGGAAAAAACTCTGTATTAGTCTTATTTTTCTTCCCTTTTCTAGGCATTTTCCCAGCTAGTTACTTGACTTCTGAGATTCCTGTCCACCCCCGCCTAGATCCGCCCAGCTAGTGCTTGGGCTCTGAGATTCAAATGGGCTTTCCGCACCGCTAATCAATGTGACTGTTAGTTCTGGTGCTGGGGTGGGGGCAGGACCGCCTCCCAGGCTCAGCTCCCTCAGGGGCTTTATGCAGAGACTTTCAGGAACAGATCGGGTGGGGGGGTGGGGGCCGCCTCCCAGGCTCAGTTCCCTCAGGGGCTTTATGCAGAGGCCTTCGGTAGTGGAGCAGGGTGGGGCAGGGCCGTCTCCCAGGCTCAGCTCCCTCAGGTTGTTTATGCAGAGACTTTCAGTAATGAAGATCCTGCCTGCTGCTGGGGAAGTCCTGGGCCGCTGCTGCCTCAGCTGCTGCCCACGCCTCTGCCGCCACCGCTTCCTCCCGAGGGGGCCTGAGTCACGGAGACACCCCACTCCCCTCAGCCAGCCAGCCGTCTCTCTCACTGACCTGTAGCTTCTGTGGGCAGAGGGACTTTCCCGGCTGCCGGAGCTTCCGTCCCTGAAGCCTGCTCGGATCAGCTTCTCTGGGGCTGCGGCCAGGGCAGCGCTGGGGTGGGGGTCCGCTTTCCGGGGCACGATGGACCCTGGGGACAGGTCTCCAGGGCTCTCTGGCACGGAAATCTCTTCCACTCCGTTTCTGTACCCCTTTCTGTGGTCCAGAAGTTATGGGGTTCTCTTTTTACATTAATTCTATGGGCTGTGGGTTGGAGCTCGTAAACGTGCGTCCTTCTACTCCGCCATCTTGGCTCCGCCCCCCAGGAAGGCAGTTTTGACAAGTTTCTATCTACCCATTTTTCCTCCCCAAGAATTTATAATGCCCTTGATCTGCCCAGAGGACCTCATATAGCAGCATCACATTTGTCCAATATTCTATCATTCCTTTAGTGCACCTCATTTCAACTGAATTTTATGAAGGAGGTAGCCACATTAAACTGATTCACACTCATTCCTTACCACCCTCTAGAGATCTGTGTAGTTTAATGCATGATATGTATGAACCCAAATTTATCTCTTAATTGATAGAATTTCAGGCAGTGTGAGAGAAATGAAATTTCTTAAGTAGTGTAGAGCTAGAGATTTGGGGGAAGGGGACCTTCCTACATCTTATTATTATGTTTCTACTCAGCCTAGGGTAAAGTCTGATCCTGGAACAAGGGAACATAAAGAGTCTTTGTGACGTCCTTTCTTCCTTCATACTTAAAAGACCTCGCTACTATTGCTTTTCTTCATTCTCCCCACCTACCACTTGGTCAAAGTCTGAAACCTAGTTTCTTTATGAAAGGGGCAAACCTGGCTATTGAGAGGACGTGGACTAAGCAGTCTTACCTCTAATCACTTAGGAGTAAGCATGTTTGTCAAGTAGAGGTTTCTGTGCAATGGAAGAAAATGCTCAATTTCAGCTAAGGAGATAGTGGAAATACAACCATCATTTTTTCCCCCATTCAAATTCACAGACCCTTTGAAATTTATCCATAGACCCCTTGGAGAATCTGGGCGGCAGTTTTAAGAACTGTTGATCTCATCTACAGGCAATCCTTTATCTACTTAAAGACAGCTGTCTTACTTAAGTTTTTTCCTTCCTGGGCAAAATATACCAAGTTATTTAACTTGATAATCATTTTTAAAATAGCAAAATACATAAATATAGGAAGACATGGAGAAGTTCACATGGAAAAAAAAATTAAACCTCAGGGTTTTAGTTGAGCATAAATATAAACCACTGGGGTAAAATGACAGTCCCAATTTCCCTCCCCTCCTCAGACTACTAATTTGGTATTAAATTTGTTCCAACCTTATAGGCCATCAACTTATTTTTGGATATTGACTTATCTGGTATGTTAAGCATTTCTCCCAGGTTTGTGTCACGAGCAAATTTGATAAGTATTCCATTTATGCCTGATTACCTTCCCAGGACTCCATAATTGTAGGCCTTTCATGTGAACACTGAGCCATTAATTCTATTAATAATATTTGTTAATGAATATTTTTGGATCTATCCATTCAACCAGTTTCCTATCTACCTGATTATACTTAAATTTAGGTCACATTTCTCCATGTTATTTACAGGGATAAATCATGAGAGACTATTAGGAACATTTTGTAGATGTCTTAGTAAGCTATATTTTGTGACATTCCCTGATCTACTTATCTAATAACTTAATCAGAAGAGGAAATGACTTCCCATCATTTCTAGTCTAAGGTGCAGCAATGACCAGTTGTACTTCATTGGACCAAAGTTATTGAAAAGTATTCTCATGAATAGCTATTTAATGACCTTTATACAGCGCTTTAAGGTGATTAAACTAAGACATTATTAGTTTCTCTGCTGTTGGTAGAGAACTCCAATAGATGTTCTGGTAATTGAAGGTCTCCGTTACTGTTATTTCATGTATCTGTGCAGGGCTTATGATTTGTTTTCTAAACTTCTCATCTATTTCCTCCTCCTTTCTAGGACATTTAGAGTATATATCCATCAAAATATCCCTTATGTTTCTCCTCCTATAGGTCTTCATTGAAATTCTCTCTACCCAACTTCCTATTTCTGACTCCTGGATTTTCTTCTATGGTTAAATCTTTTTAATAGGTCCTACACTGTTTATTCAGTTCTTTCCAGAACCATCTTCTAGTCATGGGACTATTCCACCAAGTCTCTGTGATAATTTATAAAGTCAAATTTGCGTTCTTGTGTTAGAATCTCTAGTTGACCTTGATTCTCATACTTCATACATTTATACCTAGATATCTGAGGCCATGTTTTTGTTTTTTGTTTTGGTTTTTTTGGTCTCCTGTTCTTCCTGCATTGTGACTGTTCTGTGTTAGCTAGCTTGGTAATATACTAATACAGGATAGAGATGTTGCCTTATATACTGACATAAAGATACTGTAGATCCAGATGTTTTTATAAAACTACAACCTGATTCATTCCTCATTCCCTTTCCTGAAGTTCACAAAAATCACTTCCCAATCCTATAGTCCCTGCACTTCTCCTTTAAGCACAGACCCTGTTTCTTGTTTCATCTAGAGACTAGGCAATTGATTGGGTGACTTAGACCCAGGCCTATCTTTATTATTATTCAGGGTGAAGCCAAAACTCTCTCTCAGGACCTAGTCCCACCCTTCATGGGTTCTATAAGATCAAGTGATTTTTTCCCTAAGAAGATAAAGTGGGATGAAAGGAGGTGCACTGTCAGCCTGCCTCGCTGACCCTTTTCTGAGGTACTGACTGAATTATTTCATAGGTTATTTATGAGGCAAGTATTATGTTAAAAAAGTAAGCATTTATTATTATATATATATATATCTGCATAGTTTGTTGCTCAAGAAATATGAGCTCACAGTTTTAAAAACAGGGAAAACACAAGAAATAATTTATCCATTTTACGTATCTGATATGGGCTCTTCATAACACAATTTTTATTTCTAATAGCATTCCCTCCCGCCCCATAAACACTAAGGATAGGAATACTGATTTAATTGCACCAAAATTCATCTGGCTAAACATGTTTCCAAAGTTCTGCTTTTCCTTATGATCCTGAAAATCCCAATTTCATTATTACTGTGTGTTCATTTTGTAAGTCTCTTGAGGTGGTCAGCTCGTTAGCTAAGTAGCCATTCTTGTTGTAACTTCAGCAAATGCTAATACGAAGTTATTTCACCACAGGAATACAAGCGCAAGTTAGCCAGAGTGTCCCAGGTTCGGAAAGAACTCCGGTCTCGAATCCAGAACTTGCCAGATTTGTCTCGGTTGCCCAATGTCACAGGCAGCCATGTGCACCTGCCATTTGCTGGAGATATCTACAGTGAGGATTGATGGCAGCAGCTTTTTCCAGGGCCTCAGGACTTTGCAACAGCTGAAGATAGGTTAAGTGGATAGTCTTGTAGTATTATTTTTGTACATTGTTGAAAAAGTGAAACAAACACAGATATCCCCAACAAAATACAAGAAAATATTAAAAATATTTAAAATGTTGGGTTTTTTCCTATTTTATTGGCAAGTTAACATTACAGTTTAAAAACTGACATCTATGTGTTAATATGTTCACAAAGAAGTGATTATTTTAAAAAGATCCTTTTATATATTTTTTGATCCAGGGCCCTGAGAGAAACTAAAACCTTTCTATTTTTCTTTATGTAATTTTGAAAGTTCCTCTTTATGTTTCTGCATTAATATGTGAATGTAACTTCAATATCTAATCACTGTATAATATGTAATTTCTTCAGGAAAAGAACTAATCAGGAAGTTGGGACATTATTCTCATGTATTTTAAAGATTTGATGGTAAAGAGGACATAAAGTTGACAGATTAAGGCTAAGCTTACCCTGGTCTATCAACCCCAATGTCTCCTTGTCTGTGCCTCTCAGTGCTTTTGATTCAACACACATGAAAATGGAAATCATTCTGTGAGTCAAACTGAGGACATTCTAAGGGTAATATTTAAAGTGGCAAGAGAGTAATTTTTCTGAACTTAGTAGAAACTTGTTTAATGTTACAAGAATATGGAAACAAGTCAGAGTATCCCAGAATAGACTTCAGTTATCACCCCAACTCACTGTGTCCCTGAGCACATTGACATTTCATTTATATGTTGTCATTGGGACAGCAGAAGAGTCTAACTTGCTTATTGCCTATTAAAAGCATAACCTTGTTTATTTTAATTCACCAACTTTCAATGTAGGAAAAACAACATGCTTAATTGGGTAATACATTGAGTATGCCATCATTTATTACTTGAAGATACAAACTTGGAAATGCTTTGTAGGAATTCGTCAAATTCAAAGAGCTGATCCCTCAAAATATTCTTGATTCTGGAGCTAATTTTATAAGGTATAAATTTTTATCTCCCACCCATGGAGATAAATCTCAGTTTTATCTTAACTATAGTTGATCTCATTAATGTGAAGAACTCTGTAAAATCAATTGGGCTATAAAAATACTAAAAACTTTAGGGTTATTTTTAGCTCCATTATCCAGACAGCATTACAAATAGAACCTTGTAGATGAGTTGTAGTGTTCTGTGTAATTGCCTGGAACACTTTTAATGTTCCCTCAAAGTTTTTGAATAAAAAGCAGGGTAGATCTGGTATACTTTGTATGTATCCAGAGTTACCAAAACAAATACTGTATTTTCTTTTATTTGTAACAGTGTGTTAGAGCTATTGGATCCCATGCTTTCTTTTTAAAGTGCATTTTTAGCATTGGGTTTGTACCAGGTAATAGCCATTTTAGTATAATTATTCATGACATTGTCAATAAATGATGGAAATTTTTCATTTTGTGCATTGCTTTGCAGATTAGACATTTTCATTTCTGTTGTAAGTATACATGACCTAGAATAGACAATAAATTATCATCTCTTTACATCCTAGAAACCAAAAAGTCTACAGTCTCAGTGTCTTCAGTGTAAATATTTCTTTTTCAGTATTAGTCATATTCATAGATAGTGTGCATGTATAAATAGAAGGGGAATATTTATTTTCTAACATAACTATGGAAAAATATAATAGTGAGGAAACTTCATAAAGTGCATTTTTATAAAACCTGTGAAGAAATTTAGAATAATTTCACCTTTCATGCAGTAAATGTGTGAGTAGAAATTGCACTGCTATAATCTGAGCTCTCCCCAGCTCATAAACACTTAGAGGAAGCTCCTCAATTACAAATGCCCTGTGTTACAAAAGTCTAATGGTTGGTTTGTTTAGGTCTTCTTTTCCAGTCTTGGCATTTATAAATAGCAACCATTCCTACCTTCCAGGATAATATTCTATTGGGGGATGGGGCGAGAGATATAAGATACAAACAGATAAACATTTAAAGAGGAGGTGAAAATTATATAAAATGGGAACATCAGAAAATGCTTCCCATAGGTCATGGCACATGGATAGGGCCTTGATGAAACCAAGGGAGGCAAAAACACCAGTGAGGAATGAGTACATGTGAAATTTTAATGACCATCTTTGCAAAGTCATGGAAGTGGGAAATAGAATTTCAGAGTTAGCTAATAGCAAATAGGCCAGCTTGACTAGAACACAGAGTGCATGAAGGGGACTGTGAAACAAGCCTAGAAATGTTGATTGGAAGCCACCATGTGTGTGCCTTTAAATGCCAAGATGAAAAGTTTGTATTTTATCTAGTAGCAATAGCTTTTGAAGGCTTTTTAGCAGGGGAGTGGCATGGTCACATGTAATTTAGGAAGATCATTTTTGCAGCAATATGATGGCTAGAAGGAGAAATCTGGAATCCAGTTCTGTTGGTGGGGTCCAGGTTAGAGGTGATGACTGCCTGAACTAGATGACTTGGTACACATCTTCTTATAGAAATGATACTATAAATATTATGTTCTCAGGCTAGCCCATAAAAACCTGTCTGGAAACCTCATGTATTTAACCCCAACATAGCTATACCTGTAGTATTGTAGATGCTAACTAGAGAAATTTGGCAGGGGAAGACTTTTCTTTAAAAAGAGGAGATAGCAGTAATTTGTATAGTTTAGATACTGGACCTCACTTTTGAAATCAAGCTTTTGCAAGGAGCCTCTGTGGAGAAGAAAAAAAAAATCAGAGGCTCTACTGGCCTAATTCTTTTAAAATAAACATACCATCCTTTTTGGATTTCCCAGACCAAAAATACCATTAGAATGAAAGAACATAATGAGAAGGGTAAAAACTAAATATTTTCACCAAAATTTGAGTTATAAAGAGCATTGAAAAGTATTCCAGACAAATTAATTTTTTTAAAGAAACTTCTTAGAGGAGTCTTGGAAGGAATAAAAAAAATTGATGTACTTTCACAATCCCTAGTTACACGGTTTGTATCTTACTGTATTTTCCATTTTTAGCTTCCTTTGTATTTACAAAAAAATAATGATTTTGTTCAGAAAAAAATTTTTTCTTAATATTATTATGTACAAAATGACTCCATTGTTTAGCCTGTTATTTATTAAGAGAGTTCAGTAAAATATTTTCATTTGTTCAAAATGTACTTTGACTTAGGTATGACTTTCAATATTGGCATCTTCTTTCTTGCATTTTAACAAGTGACCTAATTTTTGTTTTTAGGAAGAAAAAAAAGAAAAAGTAAGAACTGTGATTAGCAGTAATTCTAAGGAATCAAGGATATCTCCCCATTCTTGCCTTCCTCGCTTTTCCCAGTCTTTATTGCATAGTCATACTAATGGTATATCCACAGACTGAGGTTTGAAGCTTGAAATCCCACTGCTTGGAGGAAAGCACCTATATGAGAAGGCAGTAAGGACTCCTTTTTGGAGACAATTTTAGGGCGTCGCTGTGTACTATGGGGTGTCACATGGGCAGTCTTGTAATGACTCCATTTGCCCAAGAAATAGTAATGTCTACTACAGAAACTCAATTCTAAGTCACTAAGATCTAGTAGTCTTCTTGATATTTGCCTGAATAGAATTTTTAAGGAGTAGACATTGATTCCAGGTCTTGATCATTTCTCTTCCTGTCCTACATTTAACCTTCTCTCACTTTGCTTAGCCTTTCAAAAGACAAGAAAGTTACAGACCCTGAACTAAGGTAGAGGGAAGAATAAGTTGTGCTTTGAATTGTTGTCTTGGAAAGTTTTGGGGAAAGAAATGGCAAGGACCTGGTGAATGTGGTGATCCTAGATATCTAGTTGCTCCTCACTGATTGGGGTGGGGTGGAGAGCTGTAAAAGTACTACCTGGGGCTCTGGAAGGGAACAAAAGAATGTCACCCAGGTTCTACCGCACAATTCCTTACCCCTCAGGCAAAGCTTTTCCAGATGGTCCTTCTGCTAAGGAATCATTTTGTGCTCCCTCAACAATTCCCCTGATGTCTCCTCAACATGATCTCAAATATGAGTAGGGGTCTTGGGGGATGGGCAGTTCTATAAGAAGTTAATTAGAACCGACACCAAGCCTTGACCTTGTCACCTGCTCTCTTCTTAAAAGAGATGATATAGCAATAATTAGTACATAGGAATTAGACCTCAGTTTTAGGATCAAGCTTCTTTAAGAAATATTTATAGAGAAAAAACAATCATAAGCTCTTATTGGCTAATTCTTCTTAAATGATACTCCATTCTTATTGGATTTTCCAGTCAAAAATACCATTAGGATGAAAGAACATAAAATAAAGGGACTGTTTTTGATAAGTGATTATACGGAGCCTACAGGTAAAACTCTCTAATGCAGTGGTAAGTCCTATTATAGATTCTCCATTTAACTGCTTCAGATGTCAGAATTGCTACATTAAATCCAAACCTCATTAAGATGGAAACTTGTTGCTACAGTGGATTGACATTGCACATTATTTATTGGTTTAAAATACATTTATAGAAAATACTATGAAATATACTATTGTAAGCCAATAACAAATTGTATGCTATAAAAAATTGGGATGTTTTGCCTGTTCTAAAGCAATAACATCTGAGGATGAATTCTCTGCCTTTACTTAACTTGTCTGTCATAACTGCATTTGAATGCAATATACAGTGTTCTTAATAAAATTCTTTTTAAATTTTTTTTTAATTAAAAGTGCTGGTGACGATGACAAGTTTTATAAGTTGGGATGTGGGTTTTATGTTTTTGTTTTTGTAGGGCTAGTGGTGCTTGAAGGCTGTTGGTACTCAAGGTATTCTAAAGAATCATTCTTGAGTGACTCTGAAAGAGACTCATATGATTGTAGATACAGTAAAGTGCATAAGTTGCTTTACCCCATCTAAACTATTTGAGGGTTGTGTTGTTTAGGTGGCTTCCAGTCCATTAGAATAGTGAAAAGCAATGTCTCTACCCATCTACCCACCCCAACCTTGCCTTCTCCTCTTCCCCCATGTTGTTTGCTTATATTAATGATGAATCTACAGAAGATAAGATTTTAATTTAGATATTCATCTTTTGCTCAGGGGAAGTTTTTTATGTAAGGGATCATGTCTTACCCTTCCTTTTTCTCCCCTAGCACCTAACACCGTGTTAGGAACATAGTAGGTGAACAAGAAAGAGGTGTTGACTAGCTTGGAGCCTGCTTTCTCCTATCCTGTACGGGAGACATCTTTCACTCACTGGACTCAAAGCTGCTCTGTGGGATATTAGACATCCCTTAGAAGTAGAGTTTTTAGATTGATGCACATCTGGTGGAAATTTATACAAACCTGGTTTATCATTTAATCCAAATCCAGCAGTCCCAAATCCCACCTCATCTTTTCCCTGCAAAATAAAAAAAATGTTTTATGATCATCAGCAAGAAGTACATTCCTCTCAATATCTCTTTCACTTTATCTGTATGTGTGTGTATATATATTTATGTACACATACCTCAAATCACCAACGTAGTCTTTTGGAAAACATAAATTTACAATAAACAAATTAAATGCACAGGCATTAAGATGTTACAGTGTAGCACATACTATTCCAAAAGGACATCTTTTTACCATATAGTTGACTTTCTCATTCAGAAGACTTTGTTCCATCCACATAGCAATGACTTAAAAATGCCCACAGTTTCTCAAGGAGCCCAATACCTGCTATAGTGGTTCAAATGTCTTTTTGTTTAACTTAGATATTTTTTCTAGACATACAACTATGTACCTCAAAGAAATCTCTTTATGTAAGGGAGATATATATTGGCACAGAGGGAATACAAATTTGATATTTCTTAAGAAAAAAGTTTCATACCTGTCCTTGGGCCATTCCTCCTCACCCCAGGGCCCCTGGAAGAGAGTTTGTGTTGTACCTACCCCATCTTTGCCTCTCTTTCTTCTTTCAACCCTCCTTTTTCCTAGGATAGGAATGTGGTTCGATTTCACTTTGTAGTAGTACGGTAACGCTACCCTTGGTGTAGTAGGGAAGGAGCTGGCTCAGGGATGCAGAATTACTTATGGTTCAAGGTCCTACAACCTGGGTTCATTGTTGTCTCCTTCCCCCAAGCCATTTTTCATCTCCCGCATTTTGTAATGGTCTTCCTGTATTCACTCTGTGTATCAAGTTACACTTGAAAACGTTTTAGCCACAATAAATAGCTAAATCCCAAAGTGGCTTTGTCCCTAATTCCCATCCCCCAAATTCTATATTTTTCTATATTTTGGAATTTCTCTTGTAGATTGACTGTTGACTGAGCTGTAATGGTGGGGTGGGAGGGTAGAACTGTAGGATAAAGCAGGGATGGATTGGCTAATGAGGGCCCAGTCCTAAGAATTATAAATGAATTTTGGAAGTACACACATTTCTGAATGTGGTTTGCTGGTCAAAATGTAGAAAATGAAAATCTTTAGCCAATGACAATCAAGTGCTTGTTAATATAATCTTTATTATTGAAAGCCACTAATTTAATCCATCATTGTTAAGGCCATCCCTGCAAATGAGGTATCGTTTTGACCTTTATAGTCAGTTTTCTCTATGTTACTATTTCATTTAGTCTCCCTAGCATCTCCTCCCTAGTTCCCTGCCCTTAGCATTTTTTGCTTCTTCATGCATTAGCAAAAACAGAAAGTGATTAATTACATCCAGGTGGCATTTCTACAAAAAAGATCTTACATGTCTTTTTCTATTCAAAGTAGGTTTAATATACGTTCAGGGTAGCTCAAGAGACTTTGAAAAATTATTAAGCTTTAATAGTTTAAAACTGTGACTTTTGAGTCACCTATACGGTGGTTCCTATCAATTAGAAACCTTTAAAACAAAATTTTGGTATAGTTCTTGGAGTTAGGAATGTTGCAGTTTTTAGCAAAAAACCTTTTCTTCCTTTCCTCCAGAGGGCCAATAATTATTCCAGAATGAACTATTTAAAAATAATGTTGAAAAGGAAAACTTGACTGGGTTTGTAAATGGAGAGATAAAAGTATTTTCACCACACAGTTTTTAAAAGCTGATATGTAATTTATATTAGGTTTAATATTATATTGTGTAAAGTCTTCCTCCAGTGCTTCATCTTGGTGGAGTTGACCCTAGGCTGTTGAAGGCTATGCCAGTTGTTCAGAAGTGGATCTAGCAGCTTCCCTCAAACTAGAAAGGCTCTGAGTACTTCTCTGCCATTCAAGACTGCCACTCAAGGGCCAGGCTAGCTACATTCAAAAGGGTTCATCAGCAAATGAACTCTTAATAATGAAGGATTATGTTAGTGACTTCAGATAATTAAGATTAAGCTAACAAGAACTTGATTGAAACTGTCCAAATGTCTGTCAAGTGATGAATTTTGATTTAAAAAATTTCACGGAATTATGTCCTAAGGCATGAAAGGAGGAAGGAGGGCAGTCTTCCCTGATGTTTACCCACGTCACTGGAATCATGAGTCTTTGAAAGATTGAAATTATTGTTCAATAACATAATGCTTAATTTTTTAAAAAGAGAAATAACAGGTTTATATGTTTCATATTTCTGACTCTACCTAATGGCACTCCTGTTATAGAAAACATAAAACAAAAACAAATGACAGATAACACCCTTGTAATAATTTATTGTGATCTTAAAATACTAGTGGGATCAGTGAAGATGAAGAGGTCTCTAAGTGCTTATTTTCTATTGCTCTAGAAATTATATGGTTATTATTAGAAGTGTTTTTTTATCGCTTTTAATTTGTTTTTAACCAAAAGAAACTTTTCTCCAATTTTTAATAGAAAAAAAGTTCTAACTTTGTTTTGAGGTGAGTAAACCAATTATGAACATCTTTTAACTAAAATTCTTCAGCCCCGTTGTGATGTGTTTTGGACTTTGGTGTCATTTCGAACTTTCTTACAATTCCCTACTTACAGCATGGTTTTTAGGTTGCAATCTGTACAAACATATTGCAGCACTTTGTAACTTCTTTGTAACAAATCTCATTTCTTTCAAGTTGTTAAAAAAGGAGACACAATATTAAAAATGTACAGACTGTTGTTTCAGTGTATGCTACTCCCTGGATTTGTGATTCTTGTGTATTTCATGTCCTTTAAGAACACGTCTGTATAATGGTTTTTCATATTGAAAAGAATAAAATACAAAAAAAAAGAAAAGTGATGTTTCAAGAATTGTCTTCAGAATTCATACTGAGGAAAAACAAAACAAAATGTTACCCTGCAAGCAGATTTGCTATTATAATTGTCAACATATTCCAACATAACTTAGTAATATGAATTATCTGTTTAAAATTAGTTTTATCCAATTCAGTACAGTCCTGGGAGATACTGGACCAAATCATGGACTAGTGCCCCAGTGGGTAAAATTCACAGGGAATGAAGTTGCAATTAACTGCCATCTGAGATAATAAATTCCCTATCACCCAGAGAGATTTTTAAGCAGAGGTTAGATGTGTGTGTGTGGTGTGTGTGTGTGAAATACTAAATGATCATTGAGTCCTTGCTAACTTTAATATTCTGTGATCCAATCTGTGTCTATTTCACTTTCCCTTCAGATGAAAAGTTTGATGAATACCTAACAGGTGACTGAAATAATGAATCACTTAGGTGGCACAGCCCCTAACATGAAGCCAACTGACCAATGCTGAATCCTTCAGTTTATCATTTCTTAAAATCACTTATTAAATGCTTTCTTCTTTAACTTCCTGCTCTTTGGACTTACATAAGCAAATTGCCACCAACACTTGACACATAGGAAGTAGGTATCTACATGGATATGTATATTGGAAATAAACCAAACCAATGCCATGAACCTGTTACAAATTTCCATTAATATTGGCCTTGGAATGAATCAATACATAAGATGGTGAATAGTTGTGAGAGTTTTAAAAAACTCGGACCTACTGTTTTATTGGCATACCCTTCACAATTTAGTCCTCTACCATCTCAGCAATTGATAGAGTTTCCTGGGGGCAAGGAAGAGTTTGATAACTCCCCAAAGATGCCCAGTGAAGTCTATGTCAGAGGTAGAAATTGAACTTGGATCTTTGTGACTGTCCACCATAATGGATAGGGGTTCATTATTAAGTGCTGTCTCTTGATGATGCAATTTATTTTCCATAGAAAATAATTTTGTTGACAGTGTCTTAAGATGAAGGAGGATACCTCCCTCTCTCCTCACAGAAGTGGAGGACTATGGGTGCATTTGTATGTACTGCCAAACTTGCCATGTTGGTTAGTTTTGCTAAAACACTTTTTTTCTTCTCTTTTTTATTCTTTGTTATGAGGAAAGGTTCTGAGTGGAGGCAGAAAAGAGAAAAAAGTAAAGTTGATACAAAAATTTTTAATCAATTTTTTTGTTTTAAAAAAACTAAAATGAAGTGGTGGGGGATTGTGGGAAGATGGTGGCATGTTACAACACTGAGGACTCCATATCTCTGAAAGCACTCCACTGGTGCTTGGGTATGTACCACATTATTAGTCTATGGAAGGAGTCACTTCTGCTAAGTGGATGTAAATCAACTTTATGTAAGAACTCTGTATTGGACTGGAGTTGGGGTCTGTTACAGAAAACTCATCATTTCCCAAACTAATAGCACAATACATTCTAACGCTAGATTGGCCAAAGAAATTAAGCCCCTTGGTTGAGGAAATTCCTTTGTGCTTTTTTGGGATATGAGACTCATAGTCTCAAGGAATGAATGCATTCCATGTCAACCACATGGATCTGAAAGTCTTCAGATTAGCTTTAGCATTGTCTATGTAGGTGTATTGTAACAAACAAAATTTCCATACTGACCAGTAGGCTCCATCTAAGCATCTGTAAATCTTTTGGGAGAGGGGTGCTACACAGAGAGAACCTGAGACCCATCTTTCATGTGATTAAGCATATAAATGCTACCTGACTAACTGGTAGAGAATATTTAAGATTTAGGACTGGCTTGTACATTCCTTGAGAGCAGGCAGGTTTCAATTTTGGATCTTATCCATCACTTAGTAAAATGCCTTGCACATAGTAGACACTTTACAAATATTTGTTAATAAATGGAAAAATTACTTAAGGGGACTGTACTGTCAGCTATGGGTCTTATCTGAAGATACCCTCGCTGGGATAGTGAACTCCTCAGCAAATAACTTAAAAAGAGAGGCAATAATCTTATAAGGGTTAACTTGAAGAATGATAGATTTGTTCTGTCTCTGAGCTCCCCTCAAAAGAACTCCAGGGAAGAAGTATTCCAATTTTTTGTTTCCTTTGTTCCAGGAAGAGTGCTAAAGACACTAATGCTTTTTCTTTTTAAAATGTTTTTGATAGTTTTAAAAAATTTCTCCACATTTTTTCCCCAATGTGTCTCCTTTCCCTCCCAAAGAGTCATCTCATATATCAATGTGTTTTTTTTAAAAGTAAAAAATAACAAGGGAAAAATTGGCAAAACTAAAATAAGTCTGAAGGATGTGTGCCATGTGCAACACTTGCAGACCACTCATCTTTGCAAAGGGATGGAGTTAGGAGTACCCTCTCATATGTTTTCTTTCAGGCCATATTTATTCTTTATAATTTTGCTACATTCACTTTTGTATTATGATTATTCTTTCCATTTACATTTCTTATTGTGTTGATCTGCTTTACGGTCTTTTTTTAATCATTTAAAAACTAAAGGTTTATCAATTTTTTATTCTTTTAAAAAAATCTTTTCGTTTTATTAATCATTTCTTTCATTTTTTAGTCTCCAGTCTATTTCTCCTCTAATTTAAAAAAATCTCTCCTGTGCTAATTTTACCCACCTGCCAAAAATAATGTATTCCTGCCTACAGGTCTGAGCCCATTACTGACTTGCTCAAAAAACCTTCAGTAAGTCCTCACTTCCCCTTGGACGCAACATAAACTTTCCAGTTTGGCATTTAGTTCCTCTCTCCACCACCACGTCCACTTTCAAGGAGTTATTACTTCCCTTCACACATGCCACTCCAGTCAGTCTGAAGGACTAGATATTCTGATTCCCTCATCTCTCTTGTACTTTGCCTGTCTTCATGGAAAAAACCAAGTATCACATTTTAAACTTTTCTTGACCCAGTTAACCACCTCATACTTCTCAAATTAACTTGAGGTGATTTGTACTAAATTATATTTGTATACATGTAGTTTTCCCTCACCATCCCAGTGGAATGTAAGTTCATTGTAGGAAAGACCTTAAAAAAAAATCCCTAGGAACCACTATGTAGTAACCACTTACATGTTTAGTTGGACTGAATGGAATAAAGGGCCTCAAGATTTCAAACTATGAGAATTGGACTCAGAAACCGTGATTAACTTGGAAAAGATGGGGGCAGCGAGGGGAGTAGAGAAAATAACTGACTTCTAGTACTTTAAGGGCTATTATATAGGATTGGACTGATCCTGGTTCGCCATAGCTGCAGAGGTGGATGTAGGTGTGGGAGTGATCCCCAAAATGAAACGGGATGTCTTTGGAGGTAGCAGGTTCTCCTTTACATAAGGTCTTTAAGTGAAAGCTGGATAAAACTTGTTGGGAAATTATAAGCAGATTCTTGTTTAGGCATAAATTGGATTTAAGTCCCTTTCAATTGCTGATTCAGAGAAAAGGGGACCTCTCGATTTACCCCATCTAGGACTGCTTCATCTGTAAAATACTGGACGAGATGATCTAAGTTCTAAGATCTATGATCCTATTCCTTGGCTTCTTAGCTTTATCTCTATCTGTGCTAATAAAGTGGGATGAAGGCTAACCAAGATCCTGTATCCTGGATTCTTAAAATTAAGTGCAGGGTAGGAACTACTGGGTAGAATTTGGTCTGGACAATCAAGGAAAATGACTGCCCACATTCACGTCCAATAACCTTGACCTGGATCAAACCTGACAAGCACAGATGGCAATATAAAGGTTGAGGACTCTTCTGATGAAGGGAAATGTACTTGGGCTGTATTGGTGAGACAAACTGTTAAAATGCAAGAGCTTCTAGGTGCTGGCATAACTAGCTTTGTGGGAGATTCCTGCATGAGGCAGCCTTGCCTCACTTTGGAGACCTTCCTGAAAAAAGAACAGATTGGTTTTCTCTAGCTTTGTTTGGCTCTGATGATTTGACCTCTGGTTTCAAGAAAAACTAAAGGGAAAGTTCTGTGATCTTTCTCTCCTGCCATGTCCAATTCTGTACCACATGAACATAATCCCACAGCAGATCTCCAGCATAACATTTTCATAATTATCTGCATAATTATCATACAAGTTCTCCTGCCTTATTTTACAATTTCTTTTTCTCTTAAGAGGGAGAAAAATTGCCAAGTGTAGTAAACTTATATCCAGTTGTAGGAGTCTTCACAATTTACTCCCATCTCAAAGAGTAAGAGAATCAGCCACTTCAACCTTAAAAACCTGGTGCAAATATATCCCCAAACTTGTGAGAATTTGATTGTGAATAAAGCCAATCTTAGGAACCCCTTTTGAAAAGTTGTTAATTCCTGATCTAGAAAGTTGTGAATTATAAAAAGCATTGAGGTTTTTAAGCAGCACATAGTCCAAAGCAGTTTAATCATGTAAATAACTTGAAAAGAAAGCGTCGGTACCATTTTAACTTAGAATATATTTTATTGAAAAAAATTAGAAGTTACTATATTATGTCATGAAATAACTTTTTAGACCCAGAAGTTGTCTAGACCTAGAAATTAATATATCTTCTTGAGTAAAATATTTCTATAGATTTTTCCAAGAATAAATTAGTGGTGGGAAGAGAAATAAGACTAAAAGATGCATGTATTTACATCTCTCTCCAAAGGAAAATGTACAGACAGTACATTTCTATCTTCAGCAAAGAGATGACTCAAAGTTAACAAACACGTTGCATATTTTCAGTATAACTGAATCAGTAACACTGATGCAGTAGAACAAATGAAGGAAGAGGAATTTAATTCTTGGAAGAATTGCTTAAGAATGAGTACACCCTTGCAGAAGATGTCAGTTTTCTTAAAAACAAGAAGTATGTAAATGACTAATGTTGGTAACTGATCTGACATCACAATTTTAATTAACGCCCCCACCATACCACATATGTTAAATATATAACATTAAAATTGGAATGGGATTTTCTATAGCTGGAAAAGATGTCAGTTATACAGTCCCCTGGTGTTATCCTTCCCAGGGAAGAATAACACCAAGCACAACTCAGTGGGTATTTATTAAGTTCTTACTATGTGCCAGGCACTTCAGAATCATGTTAAAAAGTACTGAGAAGAACATCGAAGAGAAGTTTGCTGCTGTGAGGACAAAGCAGGCCTCCCCACTTTAGCAGCTGCTCCAATGTCCACAACACCGGATTCCCTGTTCAGAGTGAGGACAGGAAGTCTCTGAGACTCTTCGCTGGGGTCCTTTGGCTTTCTTCACTGTGAAGCATCATCTTCAGCTGAGACAGATGACGCTTCACTTTACCCAGACTCTTTGAGGAGGAACCAGGGGTCGACTGTCCTGATGTTGGGGTTCTGAAAAAAAAACACAAACTAACTGCAAATCACTGCTGATCAAAGGGGAGCAACTGTTTTTACTTTTGAAATTCTATCTTCTTCTCAGCCTAGAGCATTGCTAAAATGCCACAGGTCTGTGGATTTGTTATTCATTCTTCTCCAGGATGTCCCAAGTTTTAGTGAAGTTCTCAGCTTTAACACCTTAAAACTGCACTAAGTGTTTTTAGGACGACCAGTATTTTAGCATTCTAGCAATGACTGTATCAGATCCATATGGTGGCATTTTTACTTTACAAGGAAACACTTTTCTTCTTTTTTATTTTAATAGTCTCAGCTAATCAGGTGACCCTCACAGCTTCTCTAGGACACTTGGAAAGGCTGGCTGGTGTAAACAGTGCACTTCAGGCAGCGTCTCCTCTGAAAATATGCCGATGCCAATGTGGAAAGACAATCCTTGACAATAACTTTGAAATCACATTGTCTCTCCTTCCTTGCTCAGGACCCTAACTCCCACTGTTAGGAATGTGACCAACAGCGCACATTTAGATGCATGTCAGTGAATCATTCTGATGGCCATTAGAGCTGTATCTCTGTGCATGCGTGCTTCTGACACTTCACGTGATGTAGGGATGTGGTATCCTACCCCCTGACATAGAGCACAAGACCTGTTCCCACATCCCTTAGCTCACTGCTGTCTGCATAGATGTCTCGGGGACAGAAAACAAAAGAAGCTCAAGAAGAAGGGGAAGGAAAGGAGCATTAATTATGCCAAGAACTGGGCTAAATGCTTTTATAAGTATTATCTCATTTACTCCTCATGACAGCCCTGTGAGGTGGGTGCTAATCTTGCCCCCATTTTATAATTGAGGAAATAGGCAAACAGAGGTTAAGTGATTTGCCCAGGTTCACACAGCTGGTGTCTGAGGTTAGATCTGAACTCAGGCCCACGTCTTCTGCTGAATTCGCTATACTATCCAGCTGCCTGATGCTATGGGGAGGGCTTTGGGATGACTGGTTTTGAGATGCAGGGCAGGAATCAGGAAAAGTTTTTGGGAGAAAAATGGCATGTGAGTTGGGTATAACAAATAGATCTAGGATCTCATCGAGACTTTTGTCCATGTCCTCCCCTAAGTTCACAAAATGGAGTTCACCCAACATGCTGGGGCATTTCTCAAGTTTTGTGGATACTCATGGAACATGAAAATTGTCCTACTTAGTAAGTAGAAAATGGGTGAGGAAAGGCATTCGCAAGCACAGGATCACAGTCCCAGTTCAGAGCTGGAAGGGAACTCAAAGGCCACATACTCTAACCCTCTCATTTTACTTATAAAGAGACTAAGGTCAGGGAAGTTGTGACTATAGAGCTAGGGCCTAACTCACTGAGCCATGCCACTCACCATCTTGCAGGCAATAAAAGCAGGGAAAGATGCAATGTGCGCAGGGTTGGCAAACAGTCTAATTAATTTGACTAGAGAGCAAAATATCACAAGAACAGTGATACGAGTGAAGGCTGCGAGGACAGGTTTGAGCTGGCCTGTGGAAGGTCTTGTGTGCAACAGTGTCTTTCAAACAAGCACTGTGTAAATGTTTGCTGAATGGGAATTTAAAAGCCAGAAAAAGGAACTTTGTTAGGTCTAAGTTAGCCAAAATGATGATGTTAGATCCTCTACTTCTCAATCAAATCCAGTGATGTCAGGGCCAGGACACACATTTTATGCTACCACTCACCCACTTCAATCTACACTGCAGAGAAAGTCACATTTTAATTTGTTTCAGTTCCGAAAACATCAACATAAAAAATTTCAACTTTGTGATTTTAAGATTTCTTTGAGAAGCCCTGTGGGACCAAGCAATCTGTCTAGTCTATTTTAAAGATTTAATACTGGCACTTCAAATAAAGTTTTCGGATACCTGAAAATGAATGCTGGACTATTGTCTTTGGAACCAGATTTATTACTGCTGAAGGATTTCTTCTTTTTCTTCGTAGATCCTGAAGCTTTTATATCCAGTGTATTCATGCCAGGTTTGATCTTGGGAGTGCTAAGATTATTTTTCATTTCTGCCAAGAAGCTCCTGCTTTTACCATTATACCTCACTGTTTTGTTGCATGCTTTGCAGGTAACCAACTACAAAGAGGAAGATACAAAATCTATGTTATGTACAAATTGAATCTCAGTTTACTATAAAAGGGATTGACTGGATGATGACCTCTAAGATCTCTTCTAACTCTAAATCTATGATCCTATGTGATCATACTACCCATCCTCCAGATATCTGTTTTAAAATTTAGCTAGCATTTATATGTGTTATCTAAATTGATCTCTTTGATCCTTCAAGTTAAGGGGAATAAAACTAAACAATGTGCTTTGTTAACAGTTCTCAGAAAAGAGAAAATCATAGTTAGGCTTCCTAATTTCACTTTTAAAGTACTAATACAACCATTTTTTGATGATATTTAGGTAAAAATAGACTAGGAAGATGGCATTAAAATCTACTTTAAGGCATAGGGAGCTCCCACTACTAATGTTCTTTACAACCTAGAGTCAGAGAGGTGCCTAGAAGACTAAGAGGTTAAGTAACTTGCACACGCTGAGTGGAACCAGAGACCCAGGCTTTCCTGGTCCTGAGCCCAGAGTTCAGCCTCTCTACCACAATACCTTCAAAAATCAATCTCATCACCTGTTTTTCCCTCTTCATAACTTATCATTTCCTCATTTCTAGGCAAGGAAATCTTCTATGATCTTGTCTCAATACCATTTCAAGAAGCAAAGAAATAACATTCA
Source organism: Bettongia penicillata ogilbyi (assembly GCA_023548195.1). NCBI lineage: Eukaryota > Metazoa > Chordata > Mammalia > Diprotodontia > Potoroidae > Bettongia > Bettongia penicillata. The sequence goes on along the minus strand of JAJHZJ010000531.1, from coordinate 8,282,059 downwards.
AAGGATTTGACAATCAAGAAATCATAACAAACACCTTCTCTTGACTGCTGGCACTGCTGTTTCCTTCTGTTCAGTTCTAAAATTTTCAGCAGTGAGTCTCAAACCAGGTCTACGATATAACTTTTCCTCTTGGAAAGGCAGGACATAGTATTTATTTGCCTAGATAAAGTTTGAAAACTGTTCACTGAATGATTTGAGCCTTTGTGATACCTGGGACTTGCTGAGACTTGTCATAAAACAAATGCCAGAGTTTAAAATTTTCTGGTGTTATAAATATAGTTAGTTACAAAAGTAAATGCACTGCATTTATTGCATGCCAGGTACCTATCTAGTGTGGCTATTATTAGACCACATTATATCCCTCACCTTTGTATTGGTAGTTCCCTAGTAAATAAACCATGAAGTTGAGAACAGAAATGTCAAAACAAGCATATCTACTTATTTCTATTTTATGGACGAAAGGCAACACATGCATAACAGAAATAACTAATACGGAAAATTCAGAGACTTGTATAATCAAGCTACTACTGTTCATAGGAAAAGGAAGACAAGTTGAAAAATAAATTAAGTGAAAACTAAAAGTTAGTATTAGTGAACATATATGAAAATAGCTGACCACTATTCAGTTCTGGGAACAATTTTGTTACTGTATTTTTAATTTGATTTTTAGTGCTCAAGATACTTGACCTTAGATAATCATGAATTATAAAATAAAAAACTGATAATCACTGAGGTTTTTGTTTTTACTTGAACTTCAGTTTAAAAAATATCTAAGTCTTAAAACATAATTCTGATATTTCAGGTAAAGCCAATCTTAAGAAAAAAGCATTTTTATCTTCTATAATTTAGTAATCATGAAAGCAAAAAAATAAAGATTCTTCAATATCAAACTATTTCCTTTAGAAAAATATTTATGTTAAAAAAGAAAAAGAAGATACATACCAGAATACTTTTGGAGTCCCAGTACTTTTTAAGAATCTTTGTTTCTTTAAAAGTGAGCCTACAATTTCTTGATTCTCGATTAAGAAGTTTCTTTACTTTTGGTGTTAGTTTTGTCTTGGGCTTCAGGCGAACTCTGTATCTATCCAGCACTAGAAACTGGTAACAATATGGACACTGGCCTTCTGAAACAGACTTTTCATCTATAATTTAAAAAATGGAGCAACTTTTAAGACAGCCAAAATCACATCTAGTTTCAATATATTACTTTTTGAAGACTTTTGTCAAACCTAGAAATAGGAACAAATATGTTCAAACAAAAAAAAATTACCTAAGGCTTATCAACAGGCAACATGAACAATAAAGAACTATATGCAATAAATGAAAATCTAGTTTTACAAAACAAAGGGGTGATCAAGCTGAAACACTAGCTCACTCAACATGCTATTTCAGTAATGTGTAGAAAGTGCCTTGTTTCTGTCATTTTGCTTATAAAAATTTGTGCTTTGCTTTAAGTCATCCTTCACATTCGTTTCAGTTTCTTCTAATGTTCAAATCCATGGATGCATGCAGTCACAAGGAATACAAAGACGTGTGACAATCTTCAAATCACAGAACTTGAGATTTGAGAGTTCACTGGCCATCCAGTCCAGCCCACACACTAAAGGAATCCTGACTGTATGTAACATATATGACAAATGGGCATCCAGCCTGAACATGTACAAGGAAGAGGAGTCCATCATCTTTCAAGGAATTCCACTTTTGGGCAGCTCTCCTCATGAGAAAACGTTTCCTGCCATCTGAGTTACATTTGCCTCTTGCTCCTGGCTGTACTCACAGAGGCCAAACAAGTTTGAAATCTCTTCCACATTCTAGCCCTTCTGATACTGAAAGAATGGAAACACCAGAACAACCTAGAGAGTAACAGCAATGCTGTAAAGACAAGAAACTTTGAAGGGTTTAGTAACTGATCAAAATCATGACCAACCATAATTCCAAAGAACTCACGATGAAAAATGTTCTCCCTCTGCAGGCAGAGGTCTGATGCACTCATGCCCATTTCTTCTTTAACGTTTGTTTTGTGTGACCATACGTATTGGTAATGAGTTTTATCTCTCTTGCCATCTCAATGAATGGGGAAGAGGGAGGATGGAGGGGAAGAAGTCAAAATGGAAAATAAAACTGAATTAAAAACTGCTATTTAAACATACTCCTTCTATCTTATACTGGTAAAAAAATTGATTTTGTACCCAAATATAAGAGATTTCATAGCACAGAGGACAGGGCATTACACTTGGAGTCACAAAGACCTAGAGCCAAATTCCACCTCAGAAATTACTAGATGAGTGACCCTGAGCAAGTCACAACCTCTGCCTCAGTTCCTCAGCTTGAAAATGAGGCTAATAATACCAACATCCTTGGGTTGTCGGGCCAAGTAATTTGTAAAGTACTCACAACACAACATATGCTATGCAAATTTGTTAACAGTATTATTAGTTATGCCTAGATGAAATCTTCTTCTCTGTCACCAACTCTAGGAATAAATGGTTACTTCAACAACCAGCTCCTCCCCATCAGTGAGAATCAGATGCAGTCAAAACTAGGTACTACCTGCATCTACCTGCTTCGTAAATGAAGTACCAGATTTGAACAAGATACCCTGAAACATTACCACAAATAAGATTTTCAAAATCTACAATCATGTTCTTATCTTTTCCCCCACTAGACCATAAGAAAATAGTACAGAGGGACCTGTTAGCAGGCATAATAAAGTTAAGAATTCAAAAGGGTCTCACCAAATTTGGGGTTAGAGGAACTGAGTTTAAATCCTGGCTCTGCCATTTACTACCTGTGTGACTTTGGCCAAGAACTTCTCAGGAAGTAGACTGTACGACCTCCAATGCCTGTTCTTCCTGTCCTACCTCCTCTTGACATCTTAAATAAAAAGTGATGGCAGAAGTAAGCAGGGGCATTAGAAATGCTGGGAATGCATTTTCAAGGCCAATATTATGAATGATTTAATTTCCTTTCAAAAGTACTTTTCAGTACAAACTGAAATGTTTTTGAGTACACTGAAATTCTTAACTGAGAGAACAATTCATTCTAAGCAATCTCAGAAGAATCACATTGTTTCTTAGGAATCTTGTCCAACATAATTTGTAACTGAAGACAAATGAAGATGATCCTCCATATTTTCTTACGAAATTAAATGTAATCCAGTGATCCCAATACTGTAGGTGACAAGTTTAAGTCACTAGCAACATTACTAGAAAAACATAATTTGAAGAATATTTTAATCCATATAAATCAGAGGGGGTAATCAACACTAACTTAGGAACACGGATCTAGAGTTGGGATCTCAGAAGTCATTTTATGGATGGGGACACTGAAGCTTAGAGAAAGAGTACGTGACTTACCAACGGTTATGCAACTATCAAGTGTCTGAGGCAGGATGCGAACCCAGGGCTTTCTGACTCCAAGTCCAAGGTTCTAATTGCACACTAACTGGACAGTTTATGGGAATCTAACATATTCTGGTGACAATCCCTTGGAAACACCCGCTACAGTGGTCCTGCATAGGAGGATCCATACTGGGATCTTCTGAGGGATAAAAATGATAAAAACCTAGAATATTCTTTTTTCTCTTTAGAACATTCTGGAGGTGAACAACATCACTACTGTCCAGATGGATAATATGCACGCTAACAACTTAGTAATAACAGTGGCTCATGAGTTCTAACCTGGCACATTTCTACTACAGTAACGTTTGCAAAACTACGATTTAGAAAATCCTGGAGATGATGAATCTTTTATCTTGTGGACCAGAACACAGGATTCGGAGTTGGAAGGGGTCTTAGCAACGCCCTAGTCATACCTCCTGCGTCAGAGGGCGATCTGCTCAATATCACACATGTACTACGTACGAGATCCATGATACAACACCAACTTCTGATCGGAAATTCTGTGTTTGCACTTTTTTTTTTAAACCACTACACCAATGATGCCTCATTTGGTCCGTAGCCTGATTTCATCCCACAGAAATGTGCTCTGGTAAACAATTTCCATGCTGGAGGTATTGCTAGGTGCTCTTATTCAGGTTTGATAACATTTATGAAAATTGGTTATCTTTAGAAGAGAGATCACTTCAAAAGGAAAACACAACTGGACTAAAAAACTGGCTTCTCAATTCTACTCAACTGTTCCTGGGGCTCCTTTCCTTACTGTATATTGGCAAGCTCAAGACATGCAAATTAATTTAAATAGTAAACCATAATTAGAAAGGCAAACTACCAGCTTAAAAATATTACATAAGGTATGTTCTACTTCTTAAAAAAACCTGATATACAAACATGGGCCACAAAAATTTACCAACAATTTTCCTTGAATAGCTATCTTATTATGTTTAAAAAATACTTTAAAATCCAATTGATGAAGGCATTCCTCATTTTCGAGCTACAGACCTCCTCCAAACCTTAATATTTTGGTTGACAGTTTTCTTCTTAACTTGTGATACTGTATTTTCTATCAGTTAACTGCATATATCCTATCTCCTACTAAATGGAAAACCTCTTAAAACCAAATATCTTATTTATCTTTGTTATTTCCCTAAGGGCCCAGCACAGACACTTATACTTCGCAGAGGCAAGTTCAATATTTTTTAATTGACCTAAGTATCACTCTTATTTGCTCAATAAATTAATGCATGGCTTATGTGTCTGAAGTTTCTTGGCTTTGGGTTCCAGTTCTGGTTCTGTCACATACTACCTACATGACCTTAGACAAGTGCCTTAACCTCCTTTTGCCCCGGACGACCCTCTAAATCTCTAAGTGGGAGAACATCTGTCTACAGTAATAACAGCTACCATTTATATAGCTCTTACCAGATGTACTAAACACTTTACAATTATTATCTCATTTGGTCCTTACAAGAACCCTAGAAGACATAGGCTATTATCACCTCTATTTTACAAATGAAGAAACTGTGGCAGAGGTTAAGTGATTTGACCAGGGCCTGACTCCAGGCTCAGGGTGGTTCTTAATGTGTCATTTGGCAGAGAGGTGGGATGACTAAACCATGTCCCTGGAAGGTCTTGGAGTGGGGGAGAGAAGGATAGTGCACCCCTGACACAAAGTCCATCTACCTCTTCTAAAAAAAGTGTTCCACATTTAGGTCGCTCCTGGGGAGTGGGGGGATAAATAATTGGCCTTAATGGAAGGTGTCAGAAGGGAGAGACAGGACCCCTTCGTAGGGACTAGCTCTAGGTAAGGAAAATCCTTATCCCTGCCACGGCTACGGCTCTTGGATGGGTCCTGCGACTTCTCCCTGTCCCCTGGCCGTCCCCTGGGCCGGCCTTGGACAGTGACAGCACAGCACCCAGAGCTGGCTTGGTGCTGCAGCCTCCTACCACATCTGGCACCAGAGGGTAGTGCCACCCAGCGCAGGCCGCTGGGCACTGCACCCTGTTAGCGTGACAGGGCTACCAGGAGGGAAACAAGCCCTTTGGAAGCAGAGCGAACAGAGCCCAGAAGTGGGGGGCTGGGGAGGAGAGGACCAAGGATTGAGAGGCGCTGAAGCCTTCCCGTCACGGCTGTGGGTACAGCTGCCTCGGGCCGGTGGGGGTGCCCAAGTCCCTGCCCCTCTGCCCACCGCAACACGCGGCTCGGGGCCAGCCTCCGCACGGCGCTGCCCGCTCCACCGGACTGCGGGGTCTAGGACGCGCCCCAAGGCCGCACCCCGTCGCCTTCCCCTCACCAGGGGCGATACACGCCCCCAACCCTCTTCCTGAGAATTCCGCGTACTCACCGTGTGAAGAATTGTACATCCAGCTTCATAAAAAAAGAAAGGAAAAAAAGATTATTCACCGTGGAACGAAACCGAATAGAGAGGTATGGGGGCGAGGGGGGAGAAGGGGGCGGGAACCGGAGTCAGTTTCCAGCCACGCCCCCTTTGGGTCACTGCGCATGCTCTCTGCGCCCTCCCACTACACAGCCCCGGAGCCTTTCTCCCCTTCTCTCCCCTGAAGTAGGTCTCGTTTTCTCTTACAGAAGATACCGGGCCTGGCCCGGGCAGGCTTCCATTAGCTTCTCAGCAGCCACTCTGAGGAAATGCTTATTCTTCATATCTCCCGCCGCCGCGGGACAAACTCCACGCCAGCCAGGGGAAAAAGGAAATCGGAGGCCCCCTCTTCGCGCTCACTTCCGGCCTGCGGCGGCCGGAAACAACTGCCGGCGGCGCACGAGTTTCAGCGAATCATCACGCAAGCGCACATCCGGGGCAGGGACTGGTCTGCGCTCGGCGCTAAGCCCCGCCCTCTGTCCCGCCCCCTGGGAGGTGCCGCCTGGTGTCCCTGAGGGAAGCGTCGGAGGGCACGGGGAAGGGCAGCTGGGTCTTAGTTCATTTTCCGCAGGCTCCACGCCGTACCCGAGCACTAGGGAGGGGCCGGGGGCAGGCGGAAGGCCCGGCCCCTGTCCGCCCGAGCCCAGATCGGAAACCTTAGTTCAGTCGTGGAGCTCCCCTTCAGGCCCTGCTACGGACAGCCTAGACGTGGCCGCCGGTATCCATGAGCCGGAGCGGGACAGCGGGCAGCCAGGGCTTTGCTCCGCAAGGCGAGCCGCCGGGCCTGGATTCCTGACTTTGGTCAGGTGGAGAAGTTAAGACTGGGGGGCATCGACTCGCCCAGTTTAAGTGTCAGATAAAAAATTCCGCTTCTGCAGGAAGCCTTGCTGACTACTAGTTAGGGACGGAGCCGGTGCTGGAGCCCAGGTCACGTAGTTCCAGGCCACCTTTGAAAGACCCTCCTCACCTCGGTCAGCTTCTTCAGGAAACCGGGCTCCCCAGATCCAGCCTGTTTGTTTTTAGAGCGATACCGTATTGCTTTTCCAAGTATAGGAGAGACGGGCCGTGTGAATGATAGCGTAAAAATTCAGCAGGCATTTATTAAGCACCGACAGTGTGCCAAGTGCTGGGGTACAAAGAGAGGCAAAAGAATCCTTGCCCTCCTTGCCAACAGGGGAGACAACCAGCAAATACATGTCTGAAGTGATAAGTAGGAAATAAGAGAAGAAAAGTGAATGCATTAAGAATTCGTAGAAAGGGAAGAGTAATTCAGCAGAGGAAAGGGGTTCTGTCACATCCAGCCTTTTATTCTCTGGCTTCTACTATCCACCTTAGTTAATCAATCAAGCAATCAACTTTTATTAATGTGCGCCTTCTATGTAAGTAATGCTTTCTACGTGCCAGGCGTTGTGCCAAGCTCGAGATACAAAAGAGGGCAAAAGACAGTCCCTGCTCTTGAATGAAATCACAATTGAATGGGAGAAACAACATGCGAACAAAAATAGGCGAAGCAAACAGTGTACAGAATAAATTGGAAATAGTCAAAAGAGGAAAGGTACTGGAATTAAGAGAGGGAGGTGAAGGCTTCCCATAGAAGGTGAATTTTTAGTTGGAACTTAAAGCCGGGGAGGTCAGAAGTTGGAATGAAGGAGTTAAGGTTCTCGCATGGTAGGTTAAGTGTATAGAACTATACTATTATGGTAAAGTGGATCAGCCCATCTCTTTAGGTTCATGTCCTTATCACTAATCAATGTTGGCTCTATCAGCATAGAGTAATTGTGATGCCCCATAGGTTTTTGGTCTGTAAATAGCTTCCAGGGAATCATAAAAGTGCTTTGGATTGTTACTGTCAGCATAAAACTGAATTTCATCTCGCTTCTTACTGAGCCAGGAATTCTGCATCTCTCTTAAAGCTTTGCTTGTACTTGCCTTTTGATGGAATTAACTCTAAATCCTGGATTCTTCAGTAAGACTTTAAAAACCATTTTCACTACGTGCCTTCATCTGTTCCAGAAGGTACTCTTCATTAAATCTAAACTCCTTGATTTGAGATGACCTAAATTTTAAGTAATCTTTAGGTCCTGAAGCAGCTACAATGAAACTGAGGTAGGTTGTAAAGGGTTTCATATTCATTTGATACTTGTGCTACCTGTGTAAGAAGTTAGAAAGACCTGTTAAACACAAAACACTTGGCAAACAAAATATGAAATTGTTGGTTACAGAGGTCCTTTTTCTGACATTCCCACAGAGTCAAAAGAAAGTAAAAAAATCTCATCTGAAAATGAAACAGAGGAAGATTTACCCCAGTAAAGTTATATTACTGGACCTGAAGAACCAATGACTGTGTCATCCAGTAGTTTTGAAGACTTTGGGAGACCTGGATCTAAGTGAGAAATAAATCTGTGAATATTCGTATTAGTATAGGGAAATATTACTGAAAACTGGTTTCACTAGTCATTTGCATAACCTTTTCTAAAAGGTGAATTTCCCACAGATGGTTTAAAATAAATTATCTTCTCATTTGAATTTCTAGACTCTCACTTTCTTTCCATCTTCTTCATCCCCATCAAATACTTATCAGAGGAATTTCTCACCTTTTGGGAATGATGACTGTTTGATATTATAACAAACCTTCTCCAAAATATGTTGTCTGGCACATATTTATTTTTGAAACTAAAGTCAGATAAAATTAATTCTATTTTGAAAGTTTCAAAATATCATGACATCTCCCTGAGATGTTTGGAGATGCTTAGATTGTTTCAGCAAGTATTGAAAGGCACTGATTTATCAAATAATTTTTGTGTACACAGTACAAAACACTTCTAGTATTTTTTATCTGTTTTCAGTTATGTCGGACTCTTTGTGACCTTATTTTGGGGTTTTCTTGGCAAAGATTCTGGAGTGATTTGCCATTTTCTTCTACAGCTTATTTTAGAGATGAAGAAAGTGAGACCAACAGGGTTAAATGACTTGCTCAGGGTCACACAGCTAATAAGTTTCTGAAGCCGTATTTGAACTCAAGAAGAGTCTTCTTCACTGTGCCGCCTACCTACCCTTTCTAGTCTTTAAAATGATTCAAATTTGCTTGGGGCATTTTTTTCTTTCTTTTCTTTTACGAAGAAAAAAGATGTTTATTAGTCAATGTACCAGACAGTATAACATCCTACATTTCATATTTCATATTTGAAATGACATTTCAAATTTTCTTTTCTACTAGTCCTTCAGCTGAGCCCACAAATAGAACTGTCTGTGATTTGAAAAACTCATTCTATTGAGAAGGGGAAGTCCTTTGGAAACACTTAACTGTATGTGGCTTTTTATGTTAAAAAAAATCTGGATTTTTGTGTAGGAAAAAAAATTTGAATTGTAGAAGGTCAGAGCTGGAAGGGACCTTAAAGATCATTTAATATAGTGCCTCTTACTTGACATATATGGTTACTGGGGACCAGAGAGGTGAACTGATTTTCCCGTGGTCTTAGAAACTCAGATTTGGAGGGAACCTTACAAGTTATTTACCCTAACTTCCTACCTCAGGGAATAATTCCTCTTCTATATCCACAATCAGTGGTCAAGCTGGGAGAGACCTTATTGGTTATCTGGTCCTATGCTCTCATTTTACAGATGAAGAAACAAAAGTTCAGAGAAGTAAGGGACTTGCCTAAGGTCACGCAGGTAAGTTACAGAATCAGGATTCACACTCAGATCCTACGTTCAACTTTTTTTCTCCACCAAACTATACTTTCTTTCATGACCCCACAAGCTAGATATTCCATAGCTTTAAAGGGTCTTCTATACATTGCCTGATATAACAAAAATAATAAAATTCCTTACGGTTATATAGTGCCTCACAACTTATAAAAATGCTTTCGTACAATGTTCACAACAGCCCCGTGATGTAGGTAGTACAAGTATTATCTTCTTTGACTTTTTCACTATGCCCCTAGTAAACTCATCATTGGGAAGTCTCATCACCCTGCAAGATCCAATCATACCTCATCAGTATCGTTAGTCTCTCTGACTGGAGGGAGGAGCAATAAACTCCTCCATTTAAGGAGAAGGGACAGGACAGACATTGTGTCACTTCCCACTGGCTGCATTCATTTTGCATTATTTTGGCTTCTCCAGTATTCCTTCCTCCTCTTTTATATGTTTCTTCTCAAGTTGATTGTAAGTTCCTGGAAACCAGGGACTATCTTTCTTTTTCATATCTGTGCCCCCAGAACTTAGCACAGTACCTGGCACATAGTGATGCTTAATAAATGTTTAATTATTATTGGCTATTTTTTATAGATGAGGAAACTGAGACAGAGATGTTCAGCTTAATGTTATGTAACTAGTAACTGGTGGAGTCAGATTTTGAAAAGGTCATCCAGTACAATATTCAATATACTATGATACTTTGTTGTAACTTCCACACTTGGGTCCTAATTTTACCCTTTGGGATGATATAGAATAAGTCTGACCGGTCCAGTATTCAAGATAGCTCTGATAGTCATCCTGGGTCTTTTCTTTTACATACTAAAAACTCCTATATCCTTCAGCAGTTTATGATTAATTTTGGAAATGAAATCTTATTATTCTCTCATTCTGTTTCATTAGTTTTGCCTTTATATTTGTACATTGTGTAATTTACTATTAGGATCCAGAGATCTGTAGTGATCTTTGGTCATGGAATATCATTGCTGATTTCGGCTAGAAGTTGAGAACCTTCACACTATGGGTTAATTTGGTTCTCAGCCTATTGTCCTACAAAAAGTGATGATTGCAAAATTGTAACACTATTTTAAAACACTTTAGTGGCAGTATCACAAAGTGATATTCTTATCCTTTGAAAACTCTTATCTTTTTACTCAACAGGAAATAAAGTTTTTTCTTAAAATAAGAAAAATCAAGGATTTCAAGAATGCTTGTGTGATATCCTAGGTATTGCTTAGTTGTAATTTATGAGTTTGAGATAATACTTAACCAGACTTTGCATAATTGAGCTGAGGAATTGTTTTTTCCTGCTTTGGGTTTTGCTGAAATGAGGTACAAGTTACTGCCAGGCAATGGCGTGCTGATACATGTTTAACAATCAGCTCTCTGGGGAAAAAAATTCCTGTGACACTTGTAAGTTTAATTTGCATTGTCATTTCTCCACCACTTTCTTAAGTTTAGACAAACAGCAAAACAATAAATCAAGCCCTGAGTTGTATCTTTGGCTAAATTCTAAAGCGCAAATGCTCAAACTGAAAATTCAACAGCTGGCTTTCTCCAGTCAGTTTGATTTGACTTCAGCAAAACCCTGGAGGCAGCTATTTTGATAATTTAACGGAATACTGTGGAGATCTCAGGAATGTATAATATAAATTCAGAGAGAACATAAATAAGAATTCAAACCTTATAAGAAATATCTATACTTGTAATCCAATAACACTAAGTAAATATAATATAAACTGAATAAGATGTACCTTTTAGAACAAAGTTATAAAAGTAATAACAAAACTCCTCTTTACTTCCGAGATACACTCTCAGAAATGAATTATGCAGCCTTTTGAGTGTATACTATAAGAATATGGCTGTTACCCACTCTATGTGCTCACTATACTGAATTGTTCCTATTGTCAAAGTGTTTGATTTAATACTTCAATGATTAACTATGCCATCCTCACTCTAATTCTAGTTATTGGAATATTGGGAAGATGAATAAAATTCATGAGATTTGTGTATAAACCCTTTAAGAGGTGAGCTAGGCAGGATGGTGGCATAAATTATTTTCAGCAAAGTTCTGCTCTCTAACAACCTCAGAAGAACAAGAAATGTCCAAATATATAATAAAGTAAACTTAAACAAGGAGGAGAGATGGAAAATGCTTCTACAAAAGGAACTATCACATGGTTGTTGTTCTTAATTGTCAGAGGACCAAAATGACATCACTGTGTTGCAGTCAAGGTATAATATGTCTGTCCGACTGTGACTGATCAGACCAATGTGAGCTTGGAATACTTTACCACAGGTAAGGCACAAATGGTGCACATGGAACATTTATAGTGGAGATGTCTCTAAATTAGTGCATCCCTATTTCTTTTGACTTAGTGCAATTCTGTTTCATTCAGAGAGCAGAGTGCCTTCTTTGATGGGGCATACCACCCCAGTGTCAGATTCCAAAGTTCTTTAGAGAGACCTTGAGAGAGTTGACCTTCCTCTTCGCAGCCTACCCAATACTCAGTGCAAATGACTTGTGTTAAAGGCTCTGACTCTAATGTCCTCAATCCTGTCCCCTTATAACATTAAATCAGTCTGAACCTCCTACAGCCCATAACAGATGGAAAACAAAGGGGATTCAAATGCGAGTTGTGAAAGAAGGTCCAGTCACCTAGTGCTGGCTATAGAGGAAAGGGTCTTCTCCCTATGGAGTGGCCACATGATAGGAAACCAATGAAGCCGCCTTGTCCTTCAAATGAAGAAAGATTAAAGAGAAAAGAGACACTACAGAAAAGGAAGTAGAAAGGGCCTGCAAATGGTCAATAAAACCTACCAGAAAAAAAAGAGAAAGGATAACAGACAAAAACAGCTAAGAAAGACTGGGCTTATGCAAGTTAGTTAATATTAAAACAAATCAAGTAGGAAGAAATGCAAAAACTCCAGAAAAGATCACAATTAAATGATTAAATCCTATGTCATTAAAGAACGTGAACCAGAAAGCCCAAATGAAAAAGCACCTTTCCTGATCACCCCAGTTATCAGAGGTCTCTGACTACCTGAAATTACTTTGTACTTATCTGTGCTTATGCTAGTATCTTCCCATAGACCTTAAGCTCCTTGTGGGCAGGGATTGTTTCATTTTGTCTTTACAGTACCATTGCAAAGTACCATGCTTTGCACTTAAGATGTGCTTAATAAAGATCTCTAGAAACGATGGAACAATAAGAAATTCTGGAACGGTTCAAAAGAGAAATACAAATATTAAAAGAAGAAATTATTGTAGCCCTAAGGATGGAAATCAGAGTAATCAAGAAAGAACTCTATAAGATTAACAATAAAGAATACAATATCCTGTAGAGAATTTCTCCAAAATAGTAAAAGCTTTGAAAAAAAGAACAACAAATTTGGAACTCAGAAAATATACAAGAAGACACATTCACAAAAGAGATGCAAAAGGCAGTCTTGGAAGAACACATGAATTCTAGAGAAGCCAAAGTTGTTGATATTGAAGGTAGTGTTATGTAGATAATTTAAGATTTTAAGTCTAAGAGAAACACAATAAATTAAAAATTCTTAATTCCATATTGTAGGAAATAATATAAAATGATTTCCCAGAATTATTGAAAAGGATACAAAGTATTTATTAATACTATCCATAAATTACTGACTGTGAAAAACCTCAGGCTTAAAACACCAAAGTATATAGTTTGTTAGTTTCAGAATTTCAATACCTAACAGCAAATATTGCAAGCAACCAAGAGATTTTAGCCATCAATGAAAGTCAGTTTATAGAGACCAGAACTACTCTCCAGCTATGATAAAACACAGAAGAGATTGGACTATCATATTGCAAGAAGTAAAGTAGATTGGGATTGTAAGAGATGAATTGAACTTTTTTTTTCCCACAGAAAATATGTAATGTAAACCAGGAAGTTTTTTATTCACTGTGGAATGCAGGAAAACAAATGGAAAGTCTTGGGCACTTCACTCAACCAGATGTGGGCTCCTGCTTATCAGCATATCCAGTTTATCAGCATATCCAAAGGCAACATCTCCTTCTTTGTACTTTGGATAAAATCTACAACCCCCAAAGGCAGGAGAACTTCATTTCACAAAACTACTTTGAATGTTAGCATTGAGGTTTGGGGTACTGGGGAACCCAAAATACCAACACATCGGGTCCTGCTCTAATGAATTTGACACAAGCCTTCTTAAAGACAAAGAAAAACAAAGTTTATTAAAGATTCACTGTAGTGGGTTGATCTTAAGGAGCCTAAGCATTTGTAATGTTTATTTTAACAAGAAGGCCAGATAGAATCTCAGCTAGACAGAGTCTGAGCTGGATTGAATCTGAGTGCCTTCATGGAGGTGAGATGGAACTTAAATATAGAAAAAGACTTTGGTGTCACCAAGCTGTCTGGAGGCCCCAGGGATGGTCTTGTTAGGGGAAGTCAGCGTGGAATGTAGATCAAGTTCAGGGAGGATCTGATGGGAGTGGTTGGTAGTCCCTGGTAATAGGACCCTGGTAAGAACAAGGATCAAAGGCAGGGAGCACCAGGCTGGGCAACCAGGACCCCAAGAGAATGCTAAATCAAATAAGGGAAATCCAAGGAGCCCTCCAAGGCCAGGCTTTCCGGGGCCCTTCAGACAAACGGGACCAAAACCCTCCCAGTCCAAGAGACAAAGGTCTCTACTTGGGCTCATACCCCATCACTGGGACTCTTGTTGGGTTAATGGTGAAGGAAACTTAAACATCCTAGGTTCAATCTCTTATCAACTGAGGAAATTCCTTTAAAAGAATTTGTGACATCATTCTTTTACTAAGTAAAGTATGAAGACTTCCTTCCTTCCTTCCCTCCCCTCCCCTTTCTCTTCCCCTCCCCTCTCCTCCTGTGCCTTCCCCTCTCCTCCCCTCCCTCCCCTCCTCTCCTCTCCTCTCCTTTCTTTCTTCCCCTAAAACCTTAGACCCAGTGAGCTCTGAAGCTCATGGATTCAACAAAAATGGGTCCCTGCCCAACCTCCACTCAATGGCTGTTTTTGTACCCTTGGCGCTTAGAGTGAATGACAGTAGTGAAAGTTTCTCTTCAAAACAACAACCCGGAGTCTCCTGCCCCTCACAGGGTGATTTATCTATTTTTTTTTCTTTATTTTCTTTTAAAGGGGTCATCCCCTGGACTACTTTTTAAAGAGGCCTATTCACTGAATGGGCATTACCTCACTTTAAGTGAGTATCTGAAAGGGCCTTAGCATAAAAGGCCAAGGTCTCCCATTGCAGCCAGGATTGTTTCGTCATCCTGATGAATATCTGGTCACTGGATCTGTATGGCTCAGGAGGAGAAAGTGAGACTGGTGACCTTGCAGGGCCCTCCCTCACTCAAAGCCAGGTCAAGCACCAGTCACGGCATTGTTTCTCCAATGTCATGGTCCTCCTCAAAAATGAAGGATGAACACAGCAGCAACAACAAAATATAAAGAAACTGAGAAGTGTAAGCAGGAATGGAGACCTATGTGGGGGTGGATTGAGGTACTGTGAGATCAATGAGAGGCAAGGGTGGAAAATTCAAACTGGGAGCAGCATAAAAAATCCTGCATTTGTCTCAGAGAGCTACCCATTCAGAATGAATGAATGAATGCAAAATAAATATAGGAGAACTTTCACAACGAGTATTATTTTTTCTAGAGTGAGCATGATCCTCACAGGCTACACTCCAAATGAACATATCCTACAAAAGGGAGAGCATTTTTTTTTACTGAGCCATTAATTATAAATATAAAATGATGGGATCTCCACAAAAGGGAAGCATCTGAGTAATTTCTCCAAAAGAAACTAGAAGTTAGTAGAGTTGTTCACTGTTCTAGAAAAGGACCAATCCTGACTTGCTTGTGAGTTGGATCTAAGTGAAGTAGAGTTTCACAAAGTCATCAGCCTCCATCTCTCCTCCAGAGTCATCAGAGTCCATTGGCAAGACAAAGTCAAGATGACTAGCAATGGCCCAGAGAAGTTAGTAGAGTATTTTATTTGTGAATACTTCATACAAGAGAAATACAAGGTAAATGAGCACACTTAAGAAAATACTAAACAATGACATAAATTCTTTAATGCTTCTAGAGAAAGACAAAGCTTTTTTTAAAAAAATGATGGCAGTCTTAAAAAGATCATCAAGGACAAAAAAGATCTCATTGGGTAAAGATCTGGGAAGCTCAAAGATTAAGGAGAAAAGGAAGAGGAACTTAATATTCCATGGACTAAAAACCATTTCTGTAATAAGTGAATCAATATTTTTTGCAGAGTAGGGTGGGGAGAGTAACACAGAGGAAAGTTGTATGAGTAGAGAAGTAGGTAAGAAGAAGACAAAAATTGGAGATACACTCTGACTTGGCCTGGGAACAAGGAGAAAAGGCATAGCAATTTTTTTAAATCTTATCTTGAAACCATGAGATACTGGTGCTTGTATTGGCATTGAAGAGGCTTCCGAAGGACTACAAGAAATTCTCCACATCCAAAAGAGAGTGCCCTTCATCTGGAAGTAGTCAAGGGAGTCACAGTTAGCATCCACACTTCCAGTAGTTGCTATCCATCTGAGATATGAACTGTTGTAATTTATCTTTGTAGTAGCTTATCTGTTGATAAGTATCACTGGAATATAAGTGAATTGTATGTTAGGTTTTAGTCTCTCCCATTAGTACAGAGGTAACATTTGTAGAAACTATTTGTTTAGTCAGCATGAGTTGCCAAATGTTAGGCAGGGAAGCCTGATTACATACCGATTACAAATCACAATTCAAATTAGTCCCACAAATTAAGAGCTCAGCCTCCTTTTGCAGGAGAAAAAAACTGAGGCTCAAAGAAATTAAGTGATTTGCTCCAAGGTATATAGGTCATAAATGTCTAGGGCAGGACTTGAACCCACTTTCTCTTCTAGAAGCCCTACCTTGTATGAGTGACCCAGGGAGAATAAGTAACATTAGACAAACTAATATAACACTAGAGTTTAAAATTGTCTAGATAGAAGAAGAAATAACAAAGGGAACAAAGTTCAAAACACTGGTTGTGATTTCCCAAAGGATCTTACCCTGCCCTTATCAGTCAGAATTACATATATGATATCATAGTTTTTTTAAAAACTTTTTTTGGGATAAATTTTAAATTTGTTTGAAACTTAAATACAAAATGAGAAAAGAAAACAATTGCCATGTAGAACACAAAAGAGTATTCAATACAAAAATTACATTTCTGTTTCAAGAAAACTTATATAATAAATACAATACATTGTTTTCAAAGCTGCCCAGCTTTTCTTTGCTTCCCTGCAGATTTTCTTTTCTTCTCTGTTGTGCACTTTTACTTTATTTTTCCCCCTTTCCTCTCCCCTGTCTACTCTGAAGAAGGCTACAATTCAGCATGGATAAGTGTATATTTATACCTACATATACATAGATATCTATAAACATACATATATACACTCATCCACATATATGTAATATCTTATTGTGTAAAGTTACAAACCTCACCTTCTCCTCTGGAGCAATCTGGGTCCAGTGGCAAGACATAAATCAGGCCAACTGGGGATGGCCCTTACTTTACTTCTACCTGCTACCTTGCCCTCCTATTCTTTAACCTAGCCACCCCTTCAAGAGTCCCTCCTTTATCCTCTCCTTACACGCTATTCGTCTGCCCTCTCATTTCTTGCAAAATTTAGAAGACTTTTATACCCTTCTAGATAGACACATCTCCCCTCTCTTTTTCCCATTCCCAGTAAGAGTAAGGTTCTAGCACTATCCCCCTTTCCCCATTTTAACTTCTTCTGTATCAGTTTTTCCTTTTATGACTCATTTGGATGAGATAATTACTCCTTTTTATCTCTCCCTATACAGTTTTTTTAGAATCACCCCATCATACAAGCTCAAGTCTTTCTTTCAAACTACCTATATCATGTTGACAGTCATAAGAGTACTACTAATATTTTCCCATATAAGAAGTTAATTTGACCTTATTGACTCCTTTATAATTGGTCTTTAATGTTGACCTTATATTTTCCTGGATGTTCTATGTCAAGGTTTCCCTTAAGTTTTAGGGTTTGTGTCACAAAATCTTTGAGTTTCCTAAATGTTCATTTTTTTTTTTCCCATTCTGGCTTACACTTTGCTGGATAAATTACCCTTAGTTGTAACCCCAGCTCTTTTGCTCTGTGGAATATAGTATTCTAAGACCTATAGTCCTTCAGTGTAGTAGTTGCTGAGTCTTGCATAATCCTTATTATAGCTCCATGATATTTAAATTGCTTTTTTCTTGTTGCTCCAATATTTTCTCCTTAACCCAGGAGCTTTGAAAGTTGGCTATGATGTTACTGTAAGTTTTCTCCCTGGGTTCTCTTTCAGGTAGTGATCAGTGGATTTTTGTCTATTTCTTCTTTCCTTTCTTGTTCTAGAACTTCAGGGCAATTTTCCTTAATAACTTCTTCTAATATTGTATCAAGATTCTTTTTTTTATCGTAATTTTCAGGTATTCTGACTATTCTTATTTCTCCTCAATCTGTTCTCTAAATCAGTTGTTTTTCTGATGAGATGATTCACTGTCTCTTCTATTTTTTCATTCTTTTGATTTTGTTTTATTATTTCTTGGTGTCTTAGAGCATCATTAGCTTCCCCTTGCCTAATCTAGTTTTTAAGGAATTACTTTCTTCTTAAATTAAGTTTTTGATTCTCTATTTCAAGTTGGTTGACTTTCTTTTCATAATTTTCTTGACTTTCTTAGATTGTTCTTATTTTTTTCCCTAAGTTTTCCTTGATTTCTCTTATTTGACTTTTAAAGTTCTTTTTAAATTTTTCCAAGAACTTTTTGTGCTTGGAATCATTTGATGTTTCTCACTGAAAAAGGAGTGACTTTTAATGGAGTTCTATTATCTTTTTTTGAATATGAACCCAGATCTTCTCTATCCTCATAGTAGTTATCTATGGTTGAGTTCTTTCTCTTTTCTTTACTTATTTTTATTTATTCATCTTTTGTTTTTAGCAGTTGTTAGTATAATCAATTTCTAGTCCCAAGGTATGGGGAATGATGGCCCAAGCCTCAGGTCCTTCTTACTGTTATTTTCTGAGTTGTGTTCTGGGGTCAAACCTTGAATTCTCCTCTCTGCTTCTGTCATGAATAGGGCCCTCAGCCACACTGTTCCACAAAGAGTCTTGCTCCAGTGACTGCAAACTACAGCTGTTCTCTTTGCCCCAGAAACCCTGCTCTCCTGCAAGTGCCCACGGACAACAAAGTCCAGGCCCCTCGCTAGGGCACTCACTAGCTCCCTGCAGCTACACAGCTCAGGATGTCTGGTCAGCACAGCTGTGCTTGGTATGACTTGACAGTGAAAGGTCCTTCAGTCTTTTCTCACTCAGTGGTCAGACTCCCACACAGTCTCTGAGATGAAAATTTCCAAGGCTGAGACTGACTCTCAACTAGCTGCCCCAGGGTTGCTGTTCGTTGATCCTACAAAGTAAGCCTGGAGGTGTTCACACTTCACTCAAGCCAAACCTTCACCCGAAGGTCAGGTATTTCCTGGGGTCTTCTCAAATTGTCTTAGAAGAACAAATACTTTACCCAGTGTTTATTTCTCCTGCTCTGAGGCAATGTTCTGGTTTTGTTTTTTTTTTGGTGGAGGAAATTTGGAGAGCTGAAAGTTTTCTGACCTACTCTGCCATCTTCCCAGAATCCTCTCTAGTTTTTTTTTTTTTAAAGGACTTTTACTTAAAACAGAATGCAAGCTATATAGCAAGAAATTAAAATAAGCAGTGAACACTCTGGTACCCAAAACTACCTCAAGTCATGTTCTTTCCCTGAATGGTGTGAGTCCAGTTATTTCTAAGGGATGACTTACTAGTTTAGTGCTGTAATCTAATAAATGGCAAATGGGGGACAAACAATGGAATCTCAGTACCCTGCAATGGCACTGACTCCTAGCATGAACACAACAGTATTGAAGGGCCCTACAGCCGCCACTTTTTCCATGGGAGCAGCACTCTCCACATGGTGCAAAGTGCATTGTTGCTTTAATGTATGAAAGTACCAACACTGCTTAAGGGGAAAGCCCACTGTTCCATTGCTCCTTCTTTCTCCCCTCCCCTCCCCTCCTTTCTCCTCCTCTCCTCTCTTCAACCTGAGGAGTGAATCCCCTAATCACCTGCTGGGAGTTAGATACACAAGTCTGGAAATCCTAGAAATCACAACTATGCCACATCTTGTAATTAGCTGGCTTTGCACGGGGTAAAATGCTCTATTTCAGTCCCACTGGACCCAGGGTAATATAAACTGGTACTTTCTATGATAACCCTACCATCTCCAAAATTCTCCTTCCAAGTCCTGGAATCTGATCAACTCCTGGGCTTTGAAACTTGATTATAACAGTTCTTCTTAGTTAATACCCCCTTAATGGAACTAATCTAGAAGTGTACTCTCTCCAAATTAAAATTAGCCTGATTTGCCTAGGGCTATTATTCTCTTTCTCATAAAAAATATATTCTTTCACATCTCCTCCCCCACCAGACTAACCCCTGCTGCTCCCAAAATAAAGTCTCATTATGAAAGGAGAAATCCCTTGGAAGTACATTTTGAGATTTCTTTTACATACATATATACAACACAGAATATCTATCATAGCAGAAGCTTATAATTAAAAAAAACTAATAAAAGCTAATTTTATTTAAAGAAGAGAAAGGAAGACCAAATTGTAAATGTCAAAAGTGAAAAAGGATAATGTTCACCCAAAGTAAGATAAATTATTAACAACCCTTCTACCCAATAACTTTAACTTTAATCAATAACTTTAATCAAATGGATTTTTTTGTTTTCAGTTTTGTTTATCTCCTTTTTGATTTTCAGAATTTCCATTCTTGTGTTTGTTTGGGGGTTTTAAAATTGTTGCTTTTCAAGTTTCTTTTTTTAGGTGTATACCCAATTCATTGACTTGTTCTTTCTTTGGTTAATGAAAGTAGTCAGACATATGCATTTTCCCCTGAGGATTGCTTGGGCTATATTCTAAAAGTTTTGGTATATTGTCTCATTGTTGTTATCTCTTTTAATGAAATTATATATTGCTTCTATGACTTGATGTTTGAGCCATCAATGTTTTTTGGATTAGTTTATTTAGTTTTTATATATGTTTAAACCTTTTCTTCAAATGTTCTTTATTGATTATAATTTTTATTGCATTGGGGTCAGTAAAGACTGTGTTTAATATTTCTGTTTTTATATACTTGTTTATGAGATGAATTTGTATTCAGGTGTGTAGCAACCCTTCCAGGCTCATTCCAGCAATCCACACTGGCACTGGTAAAATGGCTCCTCTCATGGGCAGGTGCTGCTAGTTAGGGCTCTGGTGGCAAGCTCTGCTGGCTCTCTTCCTAACACTATAGTGCTTCCTTTAGCAATCAGGTAGTAGGTACAGTTATTTCTTTAGGAAAGGCATTTGCTCAAATGGTAAAACAAGAACAGGGGGCAGTTAGGTGGTGCAGTGGATAGAGCACCAATGCAGGAGTCAGAAGGACCTGAGTTCAAATCTCACCTCAGATACTAACCCAGTGGTCATGTCAATTCACAACTCTAAAACAGTGGAACCTCAATGTCCTTTCTTTCTCTGGAGGCTGCTGTAGAATATAGATGGATATAGGTGAGGGATGAGTTGCTCCCCTGTTCAGTTGGAATGATTCATAAGGAGCAGCATTTTGGTTATATGGGCAGATTTGTTGCTGGATAACTGGGTCAGACAGTTGGCTTAGTTGCAGTTGTTAGGACCTTGGTAGGTTGCTCAGCAACTGGGCTGCTACTGGACTACACAAGCTAGGTCACTGGGCTGCTGGGCAGCTACTTCCAGACTCAGTTGGTAATATTGATTTGCCACTGGGCTATGGCTACTCAGATTGGACTGGACATTACATTATAAATTCTTTGAGTGCAGAGACTAATATTTGTATCCCCAGTGCTTAGCACAGTGCCTGACACACAGTAAGAGCTTAATAAATATTTATTGACTGATTTGCTAGACAATTGCTTAGCTGCTGGGCCCTTCACAAGATGTAGCATTTCTGCTGGACAAACTGAGCATCTTGGAATCCCTGGCCTCACTCCTTTTAACCTCTGGCTTGACTGAGTGTTATATTGATATCTAAGCTTAGATTTGTTGGTTCCTTGGACTGTATCTTGGGCTCCATTCCTCCTTGGAACACAATATTCTATTCTCTTCTATGTTTTCTTTCAATATTTATTTTACCCTCTGATTCTAGAATATCAGGGCAGTTTTCCTTGATAATTTCATGAAAGATGATGGTTTGGAGGTTTTAGATACAGAAGCCTTGACTTTTATGTCTTCCTCCGATGATATGCCTTGTTCTTCCTCATCCAAAAGGATGGAGGAAAATACCTGTTCACCAAGAAAGTAACCCTCTATAGTCTTATTTTTTTGCTTCTTTTTTGGGCATTTTCCCAACTAGTTACTTGACTTTTGAGTCCTTTGTCAAGTAGATAGTATACTCTAGGGACCTGTAAGTTCTCCGTTCCTCCAAGGTGGCACAATCAAGGGAGAGGAATTTACTCCTCTCCTTGGCCTGTACTCTGGTCTGGAAGCAACCATAAGCTTTTTTTGCCCAGGATCTGTGAGTAGATTTCCCTCTCCAGAGCCTCCACCAGCTCCACCACGCCCGTGCTCTGCCTCACCTCAGGACTGCCACTCAATGCTGAAATCCAGATCAGCAGCTTCGATTCCCCCAGGGTCTTTAGGCCAAGGGCTCTGCTACTGTAGTGGCTGCTGTTGCCCTGGGCCCTGGGCTAGGGCTGGACTTTGCTTTCTTCTCACCCAGGTGAAAGAGTTTTTAAACTGACTTTTTAAGCTGTCTTTGGCTGCTGCTGCCTGTGATTCCATGACCTGAGGCCAGCTCCAGTTCTGTCCATACTGCCCTGCATAGCCAAGGCTGGACCTTTCCTATTCACCTTCTAGTGTGTCTTGGGCTGGAAATCTCTTTCACTCTGTCTTTTGTGGCTTCTGCTGCTCTAGAATTTGTTTGGAGTCATTTTTTATAGGTATTTTATGGGCTATAGGGGGAGAGCTTCTACAGGTCTGTCCTTTTACTCTGCCATCTCGGCTCTGACCCTCTTCTATGTTTTCTGATGAATGCAGAACATTGTCTTTGTTTTGTATTTGAAGGTTTCCCCTGATGGATTTATAGAACTTGTTTCTGAATTGAATTATTAAATTTAAACACTGGAGTTTTGCAGCCTTGAGTTTTTTTCTTCTCTAGAAGTGTTCTATAAATCCTTTCAATTTGTATTTCATTTTCTATGTTCAGAAGTTCTAAGTAGTTCTTTTCTATTATTTACTGTGCTGTGGTTTTGAGCTTTTTGTCCTATCATGTTCTTCTGGGAGACCTATGATCCTCCTACTATCTCTGTGCACCCTGACTTTGGAATCAGTATGTTTTGCTTGTGTAGTGAAAGTGTTTCTCTTAACATTTTTTGGCTTCTCTTCTTCTAGATTGTCCTTCACTTCTCTGTATTTACATTCCCAAAACTATTGTTCTGTTTTCTTTCTGTGGTGAGACTTGTCATTGCAGATTCTAGTCTTTCTATTTTGCCCATTATTTTTGCTGTGCAGACCATACGTTCTGCTTTCATAATTCTCATTTCTTTTTTGAACCACTCAAGAACAGCACACTATAGTTCCAAGTTCTCAAATTTCACAGGGTCCTTTGTCTCATGAAGTATTGGGTCATTTTCCTTTGTTTTATAGTATTTATTCATAGATGACTAAACTCATTTACTAGTTCTGGAGGCCATATTTCCTTCTGTTGCTAATGTTTTCCAGTTGTTTTTTTCTGTTTATTTTCAAGGTCCTTGAGTTTCATTCTTTCTGAGAATCCTTGCTTTTCTCCACCCCTGATTTTCTCACATTGCTTACTTCCTTACTTGGACAAGTCACTTAACCCCTATTTGTCTCGGTTTCCTCACCTGTTAAATGGGGATATTAATAGCACCTACTTCATAGGGTTGTTGTGAGGATTGAATGAGATATTTGTAAAACATTCTGCAAACATAAAGCACTATAAATGTTAGCTATCATAAGTGCTTATTATTGTATTCCAAATGTGGTCTGACCATCTCAGAGTACAAGTGTGACATTAAGTGCCACGATCTGGCCATCATACTGTAATTCTATTAATATAATCTAAAAAACCAAGTGTCAAACCTAGGGTTTCCTGAATGATGGGCAAGAATTTTGACTATTAAACCACTAAGGTACACCAAGGTAAAAGAGATGGTCCTTGCCCTCATGGAGTTTATAATCTAGTTGACATGACAAGACTAAGACATTTGAAACGATAATGGAACAATACAAGGTAATACATGATTAAGTGCTTGGTTGGATGATATCAATGCTATAGAATTTCAGAGGAAGAGGAAAGCAAAGATAGCTGGAAACACCAGTGAAGGTTTTATGCAAGAAATTGGGTTTCACTTGGGCAATGAATGTCCTCCAAAGGATATAGATAAATGGTCAGGAAAGGAGAACTTATTCCAGGTAGGGAGAGAATGACACATGAAGGGACTATGAACCCAGTGTATTTTTGGAACTGTGAGATGAATGACCTGATTGTAGAAAAGAGATAATGTTGCAGACTTGGATAGGTAAGGAATGATTGGATAGACAGAATCAGACCATATTATGGAAGGCATTGAAAATCAGTCAGATTGACTTCATATTCAGTATGGTAGGAAACAAGGTGTTACTGAGGGATCACAGGATTTGGAGTCAAAGGACCTGGGTTCAAATTACATTTCTGTTATTATTTGTGTGACCCTGGGTAAGAGACTTCATCTTTCCTTTGGATTTAGAAATCTCATCATCCTTCAAGATCACTTTGGTTTTGGGATTCACACCTCATCATTACCTTCTGCTCCTGGGACCCTCTGAATGGAAGGTAGAGTGGGGAGTTCCTCTCCAAATCTCCATTTATAGAGGATACCCAGACCAGCCATCTCTTCATGGCTGGACTTCTTTGGACTTGGTCCCCTGCCAGTACTTTCCATTTTCTACCCCTCCTTTAGTTCCCTTTTGTGTTTTTTCTTTCCTCATTAGACTATAAACTCCTTGAGGGAAAGGGTGGTCTTTTTTAAAAATTTGTATCCCCAATACTTAACACAGTCCCTGGCACATAGTAGGACCTTAATAAATATTTACTAATTATTTTGGCCTCCATTTCCTTATCTGTAAAATGAAAGGGTAGGCTTAGATGCTATTTAAAGTCTCTTCCAACTCTAAATCCTATGCTCCAAAGCAAAATAGAAACTAAGAATTTTTGTAAAGGAACAAGTATGAAAAATCATGCCCAGGGCAAGTGACATGACATGAATTACACCCTGGCCCAACAGTGGAAGTGACTACTGGGAAACTGAACTGGGAAGGGAAGGAAGCTTCTCATTTTAACTAACTCTTCTTACTAACTAGGTACTAAATTGTATCATTTCTTTGCTGCTAAAAGACTGCAAGAGCCCTCTCAATTTGATGCTCTGAGGCAAAATCCATCTAGTTCTACTCTAGTAATTACTATTTCATCATGAGGAGTGACAAGATGAAATAGATATTTAAGGAAGCTTGGTCTACTTTTGTTACACAGAATGGATGAATGGAAGAAGATCTTGGAATGAAGGAGGGCAGCTAGGAAATTGTTGTGGCAATCCAGGTATGATGGGACCTTGACTAGGATGGTATTCAATTTATTGGAGTTAATTTTATGCTACTTGCTTTTTCTTTTTAAAATTTAAAGTATGAATTTAAACCTACATTTCCAGCCTTATTATATGTTGCTTCCCTTTATACACTGTAAGGTTCAGACTGGTCCTTTCATAGTTCCTCACACAGGATGTTCCATCTCTAGCCTGGATGCCTTGGCAGTGCATTTCCCCCATGCCTGGAGTGCATTTCCTTCCCATGTCATAGAATCCCCAATTTCCTTTAAAAATTAGCTCAGGTACCACTTTCTACATGAAATCTTGTCCTTGTTCTTTGCCCTTCCAATTACTTTGCATTTAAAAAAAATACACACACACATACACACACACACATACATACATACATATATATACTTGTTTTTTAATTTTTTAATATATACTTGCTCATGGAGAGAGGCTGTATGATATAGCTAGAGAACTATCCTTAGAGACAGGAAGACCTAGGTTTGGTTCCACCTCTGACACATACTGCTTGTGTCACCTTGGACAATTTATTCAACCTTCTCAAGTAGCTTAGACTTTGAGTTGCAGAAAAAAATTGACAATTTGCACGAGTAGAGGGAGTTTCCTCTTTTAGGAGTTACCCATATCAGTGAAATAAAAATTCCCTCATATGGTACATGTTGTTTCTCCTGACAGAATGTAAGTAAGCTGTTCAAGAGCGAGACGGCGTTTATTTTTGTTTTTGCATCCCCAGACGCATTTAATAAATGCTTGTCGATTGACTGGATGGGTGGAACATTTCTTATTTCTCTCTCTCTAAACCAATGAAAGAAAACTTCACCCATGTGGCATCTGATGTTCACTATGGGCCTGATATTTTTTGCCTCCCAAGACAAAACTTTGCTCGCATCTGCTGCCAGTTATTTATTCCCAGGTGTGCTGTTCTAAACAGCCAACAGCA
This sequence comes from Bettongia penicillata ogilbyi, assembly GCA_023548195.1. NCBI lineage: Eukaryota > Metazoa > Chordata > Mammalia > Diprotodontia > Potoroidae > Bettongia > Bettongia penicillata. Next base: position 8,255,932 of record JAJHZJ010000531.1, on the reverse strand, counting down.
GAGGGCAACAAAGATGCGCATTTCCTCTTCATTGAAAAACTGAGCCGCGGCTGATTGTACGAAAACCAAAAGGAAAGGAGAAGAAATAGAGAGCCAGGAGGAAAGCTTTAGTCAATTACCAGAGGAGACCAGGCTGTGAAGGGTCTCCAAGAAAACAAAATATTCTAAGGCAGTGGAAAAGCTACCTTCCTCTTATCTCCAGGGGCACATGTAACAACTTCACGGAAAGTTACTGTTGCTCGACGGAGGGTCTCGGGGCCAGAATAAGGATGCTTCCTTCAAACAGGAGGGAGAGGGAGGAGGAAGGTCTACATTCTGCAGGTACCTGAGGTAAGTAACGGTGCCGCTCCTCTCTGTCAGTTTAGAAATAAGTCAATTAAAGACTGAGTGAAATTGATTGACGTAGTGGAGTTTTTATGCGTGTATGTATAGGGACACAATGTCGGGCTGAGCCTCCTCCAGAAGGGCAAGCCCGTATAGATATTTGCTTCTGTGCAGAGTAAAAACAAGTAAAGCTAATGAGGCAATGTATGTGGTTTTATTGGAATATGTTATTAGAGCCATGTGGCTGTTAGTCATTCTCCGGAGGGCGCTGGTCCCTGGCTAGCCTGGTTCTATTATATTGGTGAGTGGATCGGAGGAGCCTTTTGAATAAGTGTCTGGGTAGAAATGACTGGCAGATTTAAGGACACTGGCTGCCACATTTGAAGTGCGATAGAAAGGTGGCCAGTGGATGCCAAAGCAATTAGTGTTAAGGAAGCACCAGGAGATGACAAGCTAAGCAGGAAAAGATAAAGAAGCAAAGATAAGAAAAGTCAAAGGAACTAAGTTGTAGGGAAAGAAAAGAGATCATCTTCACTAACAGATCCAATGGAAGAAAAAGTTTTTTTTTTTTTAAAGCCTTTTTCTTTCCTTCAGTTAAGTCCAGCAAAAATTGTGTTAGAAAAAAAACCGGGACAGCCTCAGAGCTAGTGGCTTTGCTAGAGATCAGCAGGATACTACAAATTATCTAGGGATAAACTTTGACCTTAGCTGTGTTCAGAGTGACTCCAGAAAGACCATTTGGGTCAGGGGGAAGTCATTCATAAGTAAATATGTACTTGAAGATTATGAATGCAGGAATATGAAAACCCTGAAGAGATTGAACAGTAAATCTTTGAGGTAAAGATGGCGAAATGAGACAAATATTCACTTGATTTAGGAGATAACTAAAAGGAATGGCCCTAGTGATTTTCTTATGCTCTGGGGAATCTTTCAAATATAATGCCTAGAAAAGCAGGAGAATGATATGGCTAGCCTTCTGGATTGGTATATTAAAAATCATAATTATTTACTGTTAAGTAGAAGTGATATTATGGAGCTTTGTTGCAGCAGAAATATTCCTGCACATCATTTTATACCTATCTAGATACTTCAGAATCTGGAAGGGAATTTAAATATACCAATAATTTTGAAACATGTAAAAGTGATAGTTTCCCAGAAGTCATGGCACAGACTAGGCAGTGTTCAGCAATCTTTTAAAAGAGGTCTGTTGAGGAAGGAGCTGGCTCTTCAAGTTTGAAGAATGAGAGATAGTAGGAGGAGGACAATGTTGATTTTTCAGCCAGCCTAGGGCTGATTCTGCACAAATGAAAGGGAGTCTTCACCAAGACACACAGTTGGTAACAGGTCTTCGCTGCTGGCAAGAAGGGGATATGGCAGGGTGGGTAGCAGTTGGCTTTTATGGTAATTGGAGGTAGCCTCTTATAATGAAGACAGCATAGTTTCTCAGAGTTAGAGGACCTGACTTTGAATCTCTTCTGTGTTGCTTTACCACCTACATGACCTCAAGCAAGTCATTTACCATCCCTTGGGTCTTGGTTTTCTCATCTGTAAAATGAGTAGTTTGGATCAGATAGACTCTGAGGACCCTTCCATTTCTAGGTCTATGATCCTATGGTAATTAAAATTGGCTCAGCTGACATCTTTGGGTCCCACACCTCTGGCAAAGACTTGTAGTTTGAACTGTGAGAATAACAACTCATTATTTTGTGAAAGGTTTGAATCCAGGGAGATCCTGAATTTTAAGTAAGGGGATCATCAGAATGACAGCAGGTGGTAATATTAATGCTAGATAAAGAAAAGCTGTGCTAATCATATATTACTGTTCGAGCACATCATATCTTAACTAAGCTCAAATGCCCATCTCCTTAATAAGGTCCCTCCAGGAGTGACATCTATGTGAGGCATTTCCAATTGCTTGGCAGCCTACTGAGGGAGATCTTTTTGGTCAGGGGGCAATTTATCACCCCACTGGCATACAGCATAGAGAGCTGCCTACTTCTTCTTCCTCCCCTGGAGCTACTGGTCTTAATAATAAGCGTGCTTGGGGGAGCAGCTATCTTTAGATCAGTTTTTGAAAAACTAAATAGTTTTTTTCCCTGGGTGAGAGGGGGAATAGGAAGAAGAGGAAAAGGAAAAATGAAATCATTAAAAAAAAACCCCAATGTTATTTCTTAAGCACTTAGTACAATTAATGTCGTATGCTAGATGCTTGTGGAGCCACAGAGATAATTCTACTCCCTGCCTTCATGGAGTTTGGAGTCAAGAAATTTTAGCTTTCTAAGTTGAGAAATGCAGGGTGGGATGGAAGAAGAGTCATCTTTATGTTAGAGACGATGTTTCAGGAATATCCCTTTCCCCTTGCCTTTTCTTTTACTTCACTCCATTTTGGGACACATCCCTTTCTCTTTCCTTTACCCTATCATGATAAAAACCTTTCTGGTCTACTCAGATTCTTGATTGGGAACAATAGGAATCAGCCAAACATTGGAAGGCCACCTCCAAGTAACTTCACCTTTAAATTAGGGTGACTCCCTTTACAGAAGTATGAATTCAAGGGTCACGGAGGTGGAAGGGACTTGGGGACAAAGTGGAAAGAAAGAGGGGTAGGGATATCTATTTTGAGTTACAGGGTTAGAGGTCCTTGAATAATTTTATTTGAGTGCTCTGGGTGAGTTCCCACCAACACTGAGAATCCATTTACATGTCCAAGCCTCTCAAATTTTTGCTATCTTGATAAAAGTTGTTACCCTTATCAAAAGGTATGGTTCTTTAAATTTGTGTGTGTATGTGTGTGTGTGTGTGTGTGTGTGTGTGTGTGTGTTTATCTTGTCATGTTTCTTATCTTTGATTCCAGCTCAAGCTTGCTAGGAAAATTCTCCTGCATTCCACCATTTTCCACTTGGAAGGGGCCAGAAGGTAGGAGGGCAGCCTGTTGGGCAGCACTAAAAGTGAGGTTCAGTGCCTGGCAAACAGTAAAAAGTGAGGACCACATATTTCTGCTTCCTAGGCAAGACACGAAAATGATCCTCTGCTCTGTTGGGAAAATGTGTCCCCTGGGGATGCCTGGGGGCTTTGAACTTTCACTGTAGTATATGTGACTTAAGTACATATATGTGCTATGTAGAGTGGCATCTTTTGGCATTAAAATATGAACATTTATAAAAATTGATATTAAAAGTGCTACTTCTGCATATTGTCCCCTGCCCCTCCTTGGTATGGTATTATCGAAATGACTTGGATGTATCTTAAGAGAGTGGAAATGACTTAAAGTATTCAGAAAGGACCATGGAAGAAGTCAGTCAGTCAGTAAGTACTTATGAAGTGCTCACTAAATGAGAGACACAGTGCCTTGTGCTGGGGATGCAGAGAAAGGCAAAAACACAGCCCTGACTTCCAAGAGCTCACGATCTGCTAAGAAGGGGAGAAAGCAGAAAGGAACACGCAGTTAGTGAGTAACTACTATATGTGAGGAATGCTCTCAGTGCTTTACAAGTGTTATTTCATTTGGTCCTGACAACAACCCTGGAAAGCTGGTGCTGTTATTATCCCCATTTTACAGTTGAGGAAATTGAGGTAGATGGTGTTTAGTGACGTCTGAAGCTAGATTTGAACTCAGGGCTTCTTGACTCTCCAACTCTATTATGTTGCTTAACATGCAAATAATCACTATGCATGAGATATACATAGTATAAAAAAAAGTAATATTCATGGAATGGGGAAGGAAGGCACTTACGGAGTGGGGGCTGGGAAGGACTTCCTGCAGAAGGTTGGATTTGAATTGAGTCTTGAAGGAAGCCATGGAAACCAGGAGGCAGAAGTGAGGAAGGAAGGCATTCCAGACACACTGTTGTTCAGTTGTTTCAGGTGTGTCTGACTTTTCATGACCTGATTTTTTGAGTTTTCTTGACAAAGATACTAGAGCGGTTTGCCGTTTCTTTCTCCAGCTCATTCTACAAATGAAGAGCTAAGGCAAACAGAGTACAGTGACTTGCCTGGAAGAAACCCAGCTAGTAAGTGTCTGAGGCTGGATTGATGAATATGACTCTTCCCGATTCTAAGCCCAGAGCTCTTTCCACTGGGCCACCTAGGTCCCCCATTCTAGATAAAAAGAACAACCAATAAAAAGTCATGAAGGAAATAAATGGAAGAGAGTAAAACATAAAGAGACTAGCCAGGTAGGAAGAAGGGCAAGATGTGGGTGTAGATTTCAGCAACCTTGAGGAATTTATCACTGTTATATCCCTTTGGTGTTTCTGTTCTCTGTACTTAAGACTTTGGGTCACCCACCCATTAAAAAGTGAACATCAACTTAAGGAAGACTATCCCAGGACACCAGACCTCCACAGTTATACCTTTCCACTGCAACAAAGTTCTACTTGGCTGTTTCTTCCTCCACAATAGACAGTAAATTCTATAATAGCAGTATATGATTAGAATGATCTTTAAAATGACAGCTAAATGACAGTTTAGTGGATAGAGAGTCAGGCCTGGAGATAGGAAGACCCAAGTTCAAATCTGACCTCAGACTCTTACTATTGGAATGACTCTGGGCAAATCACTTAAACTCTGTCTGAGTTTCTCTCCACTGTAAAATGGAGTAATAATAGCACTTGCTTCAAAGGATTGTTTTAAGTATCAAATGAGATCATAACCGTAAAGCATTTAACTCAGTGCCTGGCAAGTGCTATATAAATGTTAACGACTATTCTTCTTCTTCTTAAACACCAGTAAGTTCTCCTTCTTTTTATGTGCTATTAGTCCCAATGTGGAAGCAGGCTCTTGGTAGGGGCTGCCATCTTCCCAAGAGCTCAATTGCCCAGCCTTTCTAATTGTGATGATGTGCTGTTTCTAATTTAGGGGATCTTAACCTCAAAATCATGAACTTGGTTTTCTTTGAAAAAAGTTTTGATAATTGTAATTGTATTTTAATACAAGTATTTTCCTTAGAAGTTGAACATAATTCATGTTATTCATGGAAAGACATTAATCTGAGAAAGGGTTCATGGTCTTCCCCAGACTGCCAGTGGGCTCCATGCCACAAAGAACCCTTGGCTTCATTAGCTGCCTCCTCTGCCCACCTCTAGCCTCAGTTCTGCCAGTCATCACAGTTAACCCTAGGAATGGTTCTCAGAAGTACAAAGTTAACCCTTAATTATCAGCAAATGAAAGGCTTTTATGTTTTAATTATTACTTTTCCCTATAACCCTGATATTTTTCTTCTTCCTAATGTGAAGACTGAGGAAGGGTTTTGGGTATGCGTTTTACAAACTCTCTGGCTTACTGTACCCCATCCAGAGAGACTCAGGGCATTTCAATGTCTGATTTGCTTCAAAAATTTCCCTAACTTGTGCTCCTATACAGGGAAACCCTGGAAGCTGCAACATCAGGCTCCTTTTGTTTCCAAAAGAAGGGCCTGCACTTTTCCTTCACCCAGGTTAACAAGAGCGTGAAACAGAAAAGAGAGAAGAGACTTCTTGTTAGTTCTTCATGGGATACTCCTGTATTTAAACAACTTACTACTTTTTAATGAAAGCTTTACATGATAAGTTTTTCTTAAGTGGGATATATCCATACTTAACTGTGAAGGTTGACTCTAAAGCATCTAAAAATCAGGTTTTTCATGATTTTACAATGACTGCATTTACAGTTTGTAGGCTTTATACTTAGTGATGAGTAAATAGAGAGAATTTCTGGTAAATAACACTAGCCTACCTTCATATGACATTTTACTGTTTACAGAGAACTTTCATCATAACATAATAACTCCAAGATGGTGGCAAATGTCATAATTATCTTCATTTTGCCTGTGGGGAAACTGAGTCTTTCAGAGATAAATTGATGTGGGTAGGGTCATTCAAGTAGCATCCAGAAGAACTGGGACTCAAATCTAGGTCTTCTCACTCCAAGACCAACATTTCCCCCAGCCTCCCACTATGACCCACTGTTACAGAAGAATCAGTGTCTCCCAAAGTCACCTACCAGGGCCAGAGCAGAGCAATTCCTATGGGGCTAATCTATGCATTGCCAGAGTTCCGGGAAGGAGCTTGTGATGGACAGGGGATGGTACAATTCTTTGGGATCTCCCCCCCTTTTTAGGTACTGGTGAATTCAGCAGTCACTCAAGGGATCCAGGGCTGGAAGTGTGGATTTTCACAACCTTTCAAATACACCAAAAGAAGAATTATAGACCCTTAGAGCTGGGAGAGACCTTAGAGATCACATGAAGACACTGAGGTCTGAAGATGTTAAATTACTTGCTCAGATTCCCACAGATGGTTAGTGGCAGAGCTGGAACTAGAAACCAAGTCTCCTGATTCCCAGCCCTGGGGTTTTCCTCCTCAATTTGACTTGTGCGTAGTCAGAAAGGTTGCAGCCAATCCCAGAGACTGAGCTAAGAAAAATCATGAATAAGCATTAATGAGTAGAGAGGTTGGGGAGAGGTGAGGTTGGGGAGGGGAGGTGGAGGAGGAAGGGAGAACAAAAGACAGAGACCAAGGAGGAGACTATTAATACCAGAAGCGAGGTGATGAGGGCCTGGATCTGCGTGGTATCTGTGAAGGTGGAAAGAACAGGGAATATGCAGGAGAGATTAGGAAGGTGTATGACCTCTTAGAGGACTGTGCTCCGATTCTCGAGTTCTATTCCAGGACTGTAATTGCCAAATAAAGCTTACTGAAGTCTACGTAAAGCATTTTACCTTCACTTATCAGTGTTTATTCTTTGGAAGAGCTGGAAAGGAGGTAAGGCATTAAAGGGCCCACTGCTCGAAGTGCCGGAATGCTGAGTGGAGATTAGAAGAAAATGTATAAGAAAGATAAAAGGTGCAGGGCTAACTTTGAAGCTGAAAAGCCATCCCACTGCACGGAAGAATGTGGCCTGCGTACATGCGACCAAAGCTTTGTAAAGCTGCAATCATCAGGCAATTAGGGATGCAAGGACGCTTTAGGAAGCACATAATGCGTTTGCCCTGAAGATGTCCTGCTATTTATTCTGTCATTTCTCTGTAGTCTCCCAGGTTTAACCTAAAAACAATTAAACTCATGAGTACCATTCTCTTTAATGTCCATTAGGGAGTAAAGGGTCGTATGTGGAGCAGGGGTGACCTACAAATGGACTGAGAGCCTTTATGCAAAGGAGGGGATGGGGAGGCAGAAGAACTTTTTATATTAAGGCCTTTGTGGATATTTATATGATTGTAGATTTAAACTTAAAATTAATTGGCTCCTCCCCCCTTTTTCCCCTGCATTCTTCTTCTTTGGCCCCTGCCTAGGATGGCTGATGATGGGAACCATTCAAATTACTTCTTTGCTTTACCAAGTCCCATCTGTTATAGAGCAGTGGGTCTGGAGTCAAGATGTTGTTCAGTCATTTTAGTCATATCAGATTCTTTGTGACCCCATTTTGGGTTTTCTTGGCAAAGATACTGGAGTGGTTTGCTATTTTCTTCTCCAGCTCATTTTACAGATGAGGAAACTGAGGCAAACAGGGTTAAGTGACTTGCCCAGGGTCTCATAGCTAGTATGTGTCTGAGGCTGGATTTGAAGTCAGGTCCTGACTTGAGGGCAGCTAGGTGGCCCAGTAGATAGAGTATCAGCTTTGGAACCAGAAACACCTGAGTTCAAATCCAGCCTCAGACACTTACTAGCTGTGTGACCCTGGGCAAATCACTTAACTTCTGCTTGCCTCAGTTTCCTTTTCAGTTAAATAGGGATAATAATAGCACCCAGCTGGCAAGGTTGTTGTAAGGATCAAATGAGATAATAATTGCAAAGTGTTTAGCACAGTGCCTGGCATTTAGTAGGTGCTATATAAATGTTATCTGTTAATGTTATTACTCTGAATGGTAATGTGGTGATCCTTCCTCCCCTTTGAACATGATTCATTCAACACCAGGCCTGCCCCTGGTTGAAACCTAATTGGCCCAATGTTCTTAGGCTTCCCAGAACACACTCCCGGTTTCTCCTGTCTGTCACCTCCTTGACTCTTTCACCAAACATAGGTCTTAGAACTAAGAGACACAACATAGACCAATTATCCAAACTCACCTCCACTTTTCATATGAGGAAACTGAGACCCAGAGAAGTTAACTGATTTGCTGAAGGTTGTATAGGCAGAAGTGTAAGAAGGATCTGCATTCAGGTCTTACCCCAGGTCTTCTGATTACAGAGCCAGCTCTCTTACAACTGGATAGCGATACTTTCATCATGTCAAAAAGTCCAAACTGTCCCAGTCATCAACCATAAATGTCATGTTCTGACAGATATGACTTCCCCTGGACAACAAGATTTTCTGAATAACTGAAGTTAACCCTTTAAGTGCTCAACATGTTTGATTTCCCTACTTTTGGATGGAATGCTTACTCCCTTACCTTAACAAAGAGCATTTTACAGTCATGCTCCTTTATTTTTGTAATTGAGTATTATCCATTATACTTTGTTGGCATGGACCACTGAACTGATTATGTACCAACCAGAAACTTTATTTCTGGAAAATCCCTGATATCACCTTGTTTCCTTGTTGTTTTCTTTTTTATTCCTTTCCTCAGAAAAGTTCAGAAAAGTGGGTGTCACAAAAGACACCCTTGAGCAACGCAACCTGGTTGCTTTTCTGCAAAATCCAATACTGAATTAGAAACTGGAGTTGCAGACTCCTGAAACTTTTCACATCCTTCTGGACAACTCCTCTTCCTCTTCCTCTGTGTTTTCAGTCTTCTTTTAATTTTCAGTAGTATTCAGAACACTGTTTTTGATTTCTGCACCAAGACCACAACGTACCATCTGAATTTCTTCCATCTCACTTGCATTCAATTTGTTGATACAGTGTGAAGGAGAGGCATCTCTTATCATTTCCAGCATGCTTGCTAGTGTATTTTAATCCAAAGCATATAGATTCTTGTATTGCCATCTCATCATGAAAGGACACTCAGTAAAGGTGCCATCTGATTGCATTTTTCTTCAAGCTTTTCTTAACATTTTGACTTTTAACACAATTCCAAACAGAAGCAACATTTAAAATCAAACCTGTAATATTTTAAAGACACTGAATATTTTGTCATCATTTCAGTAACTTTCTTATGAATCCCTCTTATAAAAACATTCTCTGAAGAGGGTCCATAGGGTGATTCAATGAGGTGAACACTGGCAGGCAATGGATTATAAAAATATTATCATATGCTACCCTGCTTTCTCAGAACTGTCTATCAATAGAACAACTTTGCTGTCCTTAGACATAACTATGACTTTAAAATCCTTCATTATCCTTCACTATAATTTCAAAGATATAATGCAATTAGAAAAAAAATTCTTCATATGTATGTATGTATGTATCTTATTTTGGGCTCTGTAATCAGAAGATGAATGTGAGGTATATTTAAAAGATTCAGTTTGCTACCTCCTTTTGTGTTTTGCCTCAGAGGTTAGATTGTAAGATATTTTTTAAAAAATTAATTATTTTTAGGGGGAGGAGCCAAGATGGCGGAGTAGAAAGATTCACATATACTAGCTCCAAACCCATAGCCCATAAAATACCTGTAAAGAAGAACTCCTAACAAATTCTGGATCAGCAGAAGCCAGGCAGCAATGGAGTGCTGGAGATTTCTGTTCCAGAGAGCCCTGAAAAACCAACACCAAAGATCCGTCACACACTGGACCCAGAGCAGAGCCCAGCCCTGCCTTGACCGCATGGCACTGAGAGAAGCAGATCTGAGCAGGCTTCAGGGACAGAATCTCCAGTGGCTGCACAGGTCCCTCCATCCACAGGCGCAAAGGTTAGTGAGAGAATCTTTATGGCTGGCCAAGAGGGGAGTGGGGTGTCTCCATAACTCAGGTCCCCTCCGGAGGCGGCGGTGGAGGCAGCAGCGGACAGGAGCTCCCAAAGCAGACAGGAGCTCCCAAAGCAGACAGGAGCTTGGATCCATTGTTGAAGGTCTCCACATAAACCCTGTGAAGGAACTGAGCCCCGGGTGGTGGCCTTGCCCTCACCCAAGCAGCTGAACTTAATCTCACACTGTATAGCAGCCCTGCCCCCACCTGAGCACCTAAATTTAATCTCACACTGAATAGCAGCCCTGGCACTGCTGAAATCCCTGAGGCTGGGGAGCAGCATCTGAATCTTAGACCCCAAATACTAGCTGGGCAGGTCTAGAGGCAAGGTGGGTCTGGAGAGGAATCTCAGAAGTCAAGTAACTGGCTGGGAAAATGCCCAGAAAAGGGAAAAAAAATAAGACCAAAGAAGGTTACTTTCTTGGTGAACTGGTATCTCCTCCCATCCTTTCTGATGAGGAAGAACAATGCTTACCATCAGGGAAAGACATAGAAGTCAAGGCTTCTGTATACCAAACATCCAAAATAAATATTCAATGGGCTCAGGCCATGGAAGAGCTCAAAAAAGATTTTGAAAAGCAAGTTAGAGAGGTGGAGGAAAAACTGGGAAGAGAAATGAGAGAGATGCAAGAAAAGCATGAAAACCAGGTCAACACCTTGCTAAAGGAGACCCAAAAAAATGCTGAAGAAAATAACACCTTGAAAAATAGGCTAACTCAATTGGCAAAAGAGGTTCAAAAAGCCAAGGAGGAGAAGAATGCTTTCAAAAGCAGAATTAGCCAAATGGAAAAGGAGGTGCAAAAGCTCACTGAAGAAAATAGTTCTTTCAAAATTAGAATGGAACAGATGGAGGCTAATGACTTTCTGAGAAACCCAGATATCACAAAACAAAACCAAAAGAATGAAAAAATGGAAGAGAATGTGAAATATCTCATGGGAAAAACAACTGACCTGGAAAAGAGATCCAGGAGAGACAATTTAAAACTTATGGGACTACCTGAAAGCCATGATCAAAAAAAGAGCCTAGATATCATCTTTCATGAAATTATCAAGGAAAACTGCCCTGAGATTCTGGAACCAGAGGGCAAAATAAGTATTCAAGGAATCCACCAATCACTGCCTGAAAGAAGAGAAACTCCTAGGAACACTGTGGCCAAATTCCAGAATTCCCAGGTCAAGAAGAAAATCTTGCAAGCAGCTAGAAAGAAACAATTCCAGTACTGTGGAAATACAATCAGGATAATACAAGATCTAGCAGCTTCTACATTAAGGGATTGAAGGGCATGGAATAGGATATTCCAGAAGTCAAAGGAACTAGGACTAAAACCAAGAATCACCTACCCAGCAAAACTGAGTATAATACTTCAGGGGAAAAAAATGGTCTTTCAATGAAATAGAGGACTTTCAAGCATTCTTGATGAAAAGACCAGAGCTGAAAAGAAAATTTGACTTTCAAACACAAGAATGAAAAGAAGCATGACAAGGTAAACAGTAAAGAGAAGTCATAAGGGACTTACTAAAGTTGAACTGTTTACATTCCTACATGGAAAGACAATATTTGTAACTCTTGAAACTTTTCAGTATCTGGGTAGTTGGTGGGATTACACACACACACACACACACACACACACACACACACACACGTACACACACGTACACGGAGACAGAGAGCACAGAATGAATTGACTAGGATGGGATCATATCTTAAAAAAATGAAGTTAAGCAGTGAGAGAGAAATGTATTGGGAGGAGAGAGGGAGAAATGGAATGGGTCAAATTATTTCTCATAGAAGAGAGAGGCAGGAGACTTTCCAGTGGAGAGAAAAAGGGGAACTGAGAGAAAAACAAGAAGTTTACTCTTATCACATTTGACTAAAGAAAGGAATAAAATGCACACTCATTTTGGTATGAAAACCTATCTTACAATACAGGAAAGTGGGGGAAAAGGGGATAAGCAGGGTGGGGGGGGAAATGATGGAAGAGAGGGTAATGGGAGGAGGGAGAAATTTGAAATCAACACTCTTGGGGAGTGACAGGATCAAAAGTGAGAATAGAAGCAATGGGGGGTAGGATAGGATGGAGGGAAATATAGTTAGTCTTACACAACATGACTATTATAGAAGTCATTTGCAAAACTACACAGATATGGCCTAATTAAATTGCCTGCTTTCCCAAAGGAAATGGCTGGGGAGGGAGGGATGGGGAGAAGTTGGAACTCAAAGTTTTGTGAACAACTGCTGAGTATTGTTGTTGCTACTAGGAAATAAGAAATACAGGCAATGGGGAATAGAAAGTCATCTGGCCATACAGGACAAAAGAGAATATGGGAACAAGGGAAGGGAGGGTTGATAGAAGAGAGGGCAGATTGGTGACAGGGGAAATTAGAATGCTCAGTGTATTGGGGTGGGGGGAGGGGACAAATGGGGAGAAAATTTGGAACCCAAAATTTTGTGGAAATGAATGTAAAAAGTTAAATAAAAAAATTAATTATTTTTAGTTTACAACATTCAGCTCCACAAACTTTTGAGTGTTAAATTTTCTCCCCCTCCCTCTCCTCTTCTCTCTCCCCAAGATTGCATGTAATCTGATACAGGCTCTACATATATATTCATATTAAAACATATTTTCACATTAGTCACATTGTAAAGAAGAATTATAATCAAAGGAATGAACCATGCGAGAGAAGAAACAAAACCAAACAAAAAAAGAGCAAATAGTATGCTTCAATCTGCATTCAGATTCTGTAATTCTTTCTCTGGATGTGGATGGCATTTTCCATCATGAGCCTTTTGGAGTTGTCTTAGAACCTTGTATTGCTGAGAAGAGCCAAGTTTATCAAAGTTAGTCACCACAGAGTGTGACTGTAACTGTGTATAATGTTCTCCTGGTTCTGCTCAGGAGAACTCAGAATCAGTTCATATAGGTTTTTCCAGGTTTTTCTGAAGTCTGTCTGCTCAGCATTTCTTATAGCACAATAATATTCCATTACACTCATATACCACAACTTGTTCAGCCATTCCCCAATTGATGGGTATCCTTTCAATTTCCAATTCTTGGCCACCACAAAAAGATCTGCTATAAATATTTTTGTGTGTCCTTTTCCTATCTGTGTGATCTCTCTGTGACACAGCCCTAGAAGTGGTATTACTGGGTCAAAGGGTATGCAATTGTAAGTTCTTGAGGGCAGGAACAGTCTTTTTATTAATTGTGTTCCTAGCACCAGGTGGTACAGTGGATAGAGTGCTTGCCCTGGAGTCTGGAGAACCTGAGTTCAAATTTTGCCCTCAGACAAAATTTGCCTTCACATGAAATAGCTGTGTGACCCTGGACAAGTCATTTAATCTCATTTGCCTCAATTTCTTCATCTGTAAAATGAGCTGAAGAAGAAAAGGCAAACCACTCCAGTATCTTTGCGAATAAAACTCCAAATGGGGGTCACGAAGAGTTGGGCATGACTGAAACAATATAAGAACAGCAAATACTCAGGACTTAGCACAGTACTTGGCACATAATAATGATTTAATGAATGATAATATAATAATCATTTAATTTATTGGATCTTCTGTCCACCGAAGATTGAATTTTGGGGGAACCAAAAGCATTACCACGCGCACAGCCTGTTCTCATTTATCCTCTTCCCTCCTTGTGGGGAGCAGGGAGCACAAGCTAGCTGCCTCTTGGTCACTGGGTTCAAAATAGTGCTAATAAGAATAATTATAACTAGCGCTTTAAAGCTTGCAAAGTGTTTACGTATGGTATGTGATCCTCACAATAACTGTGAGCTATTATTCTCATTATACAGATGGAGAAGCTCCTTTTCCCAGAGATTACGTGACTTGCCTAGGGTCAAACAGCTAGTATCTGAGGTTTAGATTCAAACTCAGATCTTATTAACTCTAAGTCCAGCAGTCTATCCACTGCACCATCAAGCTGCCTAAGACCCCTGGGTAGATGTGCTGTGCTCAGAAATAAGTTGTTCAAAAAAGGTCACAAAGTGGTTCTGAAGTTCTGTCATTTTTTTGATTGACTCACTTGGAAATGCCCAAAATGCACATTACTATCACTGACATTTCTATAGAGCTTTAATGTTTTTAAAGCCCTTTCCATATAACATCTCATTTGAGCTCCACAACAGCCTGATGAACTAAGTACTCCTGGTATCATTATTTATATTTAATAGACAAAAAATGGAGGCAGGGTTTCTCCAACAATTCTTTCATCCCTCATAACAAATCTGAATACCTAATTATCCAACCTTGGGGGCTCAGGAGGGTTAGTCGTTGAACACTTGAATGGACTTGAATGGATCCACTTCCAAGGTAGAGGAGTCAAGGTTCTTTTAGTGCTCTTTGTCCCCGTTGTCTCAGGGGCTTCCATGAGAGAGATGAGACTTATCAGGGTATTCAGAAACTGAATACTAGCACTTGGTCTGCAGGATTCTTACCAGAAGCAACTGGAGTGGGTCCTAATCAGTCCCAAGACATTAAAGGTATGGACCAGGTGTGGATGTACTAGAGCTATGATGTCAACTTTTCTGCTGACACCCATGACTATCTCAAAGAACTTTAGGTTAAAATGATATAGCCCAAATGTGGGGAGTCTTTACTCACCCCACAGAGGTCTAGGCTAGAGAGGTATCTTGTGCAAATACTTTCCCCAACACTGCTTCCATCCTCAAATTTACCTCTGTATAAGATCTTGTGAATCTTGGACAAAAGAACCCAGGAAAGGGTGTTGGTGGGTTGTAACCAAAGCTTAAAGTTTGGGGGGTTCTGGGAGAGCTCCTATTCCTGATCCCTGTTTCTTAAAGCTGGATGGGTCACATAAGAGTTCCTGGCACACCAACTCTGAATTTTTGTCTTAAGAGCACCTGTCACTTAAGCATTTGAATGTCTGTGCACTCTGCTGCTGTCGCACCATGTAGTTGCACTTCCTAGGATAGTCTCCGCTGATGCTGTTTTTGAAGCGTTTTGCCCTTACTGGTGGCCTCTTGCTTTGTGCCCGCTGTGCTGTTTTTCATCCGATCTTTCCTGCACTTAGATCTGAGCAACTCGATGTGGTCTTTCTTTCTGCTTTTATGTCCCTGACATGACAAGATGTTCTTAAACAGCTAAAAATGGTTTTCTGCATTGCTAACCTCTCTACTTGTCCTCTGACCACCTATGAAAAAATGTAATCTACTCAGCAACTGGTTATATACAATCCGCCCTCCACTTTCCTCAACACTTCTCTTTATTGGACAACTCACAGCCTACCTGGGATAATCTGATGCTATCCTCTTGACTTTCACTGTTGTGACTATTGGACTTTTGAAACAGCCTTTCCATCCACAGTCAAAATCCTAAAGGATTTCTCTCTCCTACAGATACATGCTGGACATAGGCTTGCTGTACACTTTTTAAGTCACCAAAAAAACAAAACAAAACTCACCTCTAGGCTCTTTGCAGATATTCTTAGTATCCCATGTATTGCTTAGAATTCTGGTTCCTTGAGGCTTTCCATGAATCTCTTCTACATCTCCACCTCAGTTCCCTGCTACCATTGTAGTGTGTCAGGGAAATATGAGTTTGGGACAGTGAATTCCTTGAATTTGTATTGGCAGTTTTACTGGCAGCTCATTTCTAGCTGCTACTGATGTTGTCTTTCTCATTCAGGTATCTCACTCTATCTTCAGATAATCCCTCTCTTTCCAGGAAGGTTTTAAGACTCTTTATTAGCTTCTTGTACTCAGTGGGAAGTCTAATGACCAGTTTCCAGACATTCTTCCCAAATGTTACACATCCAGGGATGCTGAGATGTGCCACTGACTCAGTTAATTTAATAAACTTGGGAAAGGTTTTTCTGTCTCCTAGTATATGCTGGTGTTTCACTTCTCAAATTGTCGACAGCATCACAAAATTAATAGATACCTCTTAAAACAAGACGTTTCCTTTGAAGATTCAAACCTAGTATTTCATATCAACACTCCAAAGATTTAGTAGCCATTTTTAAAATTTTAGTGTTAATCATACACAACACAAAAAACATGAATATTTAATTATACAACCACAGGTGACTCAGGCAGCTGGGTGGAAGTGCTGGGCCTGGAGTCAGGAAGAACTGAGTTCAAATTCAGTTTCAGAACCTTACTAGCTGTGTGACCCTTGTGATAGATGATTACTTGGACCTCTATTTTATTGGACTCCTATTTTATTCCAATCAATATTAATCAGTTAGATATAGTTCCATAGGGGTGGTGATTATAAGTTCTGATAGTAGGTCTCAAAAGTGAGCTGCAGGTTATAAATTCACTTGCTTAATCATAGGAAGCTAACTAGAGGACCTCCACCCTTGTTTGTCCTTGTTATGGTAACCAGCCCAATGTGATGGAGGTGACTCAATTTCGTGAAAAATCCTCTATTTTTGTTGCCCCTCTGTCTTGTCATCCCTCTATTGCCCCAACATGGGGAGGTGACCATAAGCATGAAGCCAATGAGTGGCTCTAGTTGCCAGACTGTGACTAGTCCTACCAGTTCATGGGCTCATGTAGATATTTTGACATCTGCTCATCAACCTAACCCCATGAATTTGTCAATTTTGGTAGGACATCCTGGAAGGTCAAGATAGGTCTGTTAAGGTCAGCTTGAAAGCCCATTTGTCAACCAATGGGATTCTGTATTTTTTGGTCTTCTTCATGTGTATTGTCCAATATCAATCTTGTTCGATTGTCCAATATCAATCTTGTTCGATTGTCCAATATCTGCCCCATGACACAAAGTTTAGATGCAATGAAAAATAGCAGTTCTGTTCAGGAAACAAACTATTATTGTTTGTTTTCAGTCGTGTCTTCGTGACCCCATTTGGGGTTTTCTTGGCAAAGATACTGGAGTGGTTTGCCGTTTCCTTTTCCAATTCATTTTACAGATGAGGAGACTGAGGCAAACAGGATTAAGTGACTTGCTGGGTCATACAGCTCGTAAGTGCCTGAAACCAGCTTTGAACTCAGGAAGATCAGTCTTCCTGACTCCAGGCCCAGCTCTCTATCCACTGACCTAAAGAGATTTTTTCCCACTAAGCAAAGTCCCACATGTAATGACCATTCTAACTACATTCTAACTAACTAGTTACCCTCAAGCTGCAGTCGCTTCTCAATGAAACTGGAAGTCCTTCCTGTTAGTTCCTCCCACCATGTAGGCTTCCACAGCTGAACCTAGGGGTGTGTCTGTCTCTTCTGCTCACTTAGCCACGCCCCTTCTACACCTTCAAACCAAGAGTCACCTTTTCTCCGTCAGTACTTTGGATAGCATTTAGTTAAAAGGCTAGCATAATCAGATCCTTGGGTACTTCAGACTGTGACCTTGATTCAAATCTAGTCCAACTCGAGAGCAGCAGGAGAAGCAAAAAAGTCTGGAAACTCAGTTCTCGATGATTCCCAGCCGGGAGTTGAGCAAAAGGCAATTCCTTCACAAACAGGGCAATTGCTCAGACTGTGCGGATGAATGCAGTACCGGCAGGGTGCCTCGGTGTTACTCCAGAAAGCCGCTGCAGAAACTGTTGCAAGGAGAGCGGCAGCTGTCATCAGTCTCATCTTCCCTTTGGTTACTTGTCAGTTTCCTCCCGCATTGATCTAGACCTCCTTCCCTTTAGTCCTGAAACAAAGTCAGCTGGGTGTCTGCAAAGAGAGTCCAGCTTCCTTATCAAGGTCCCTTCAAAGGCAGATGGGAAGAGAGGAAAAAGTAGGCTGGCGTGAGCTGGATACCATTCCTCCTCCCTCCCTCTCAGCTTTCTCTTTCAAATTTCCCATTCCCAAGGGCATCCTCTATTCCCTACGTACGGCTGTGACTGGTGTCTAGGACAGGATCCCTAGAGATATTTTGTTTCCGTTCTCTCTCTCACCACTCCAGACTATAAACTCCGTGAGGGCAGAGACTGTTTATATAAACTTTGCACCTTCCTCAGTGTCTAGTATAGTGCTCAGCAGTTAGTAGGTTTTTATTATTTATTGAATTAGACTGTACAATTTCCATCTAGGGACTAAAATATTCTAATGTGATTCTGATACTTGAAGCAGGAATCGCACCAGGGAAGCCTGAATTAAGTATTCTGTGTAATGTCATGAACCAGGGCCTTATATTTGTAATGTTCATTGGAATGTGTTGTGATCAGGCTGAATGAAGATGGGAGGAATAAATGACTAACCGGGAACGTGTAAGATAAAGGCTCATTAGAAGAGGGAGTGTACTCCAAAGACCTTGGAGAACATCTGTGCCTTTGTAATAGGGAAGAAAACAGGGAAAATTAGTCTGGGATATGAGGAAAGTTTGCTGTTGAGTTGTGTCCTACTCTTGTGACCCCATTTGGAGTTTTCTTGGCACAGACACTGGAGTGTTTTGCGTTTCCTTCTCCAGCTCATTTTACAAATGAGGACACTGAGGCAAGCAAGGTTAGGTGACTTGCCCAGGGTCACACAATGAGTAAATATATGAGGCTGGATTTGAATTTATGAAGATGATTCTTCCTGATTCCAAGCCACTGGCTACCTGGCTGTCCTGTGAGAAAGGTCTGGGATGAAGTAAAAAAGGGAAAGAAGTTGAGGATAGAAAAAGAGCAGACTTGAAGAGGGACAAGGGGGGATGCAAAAAAAATGGTGGAGAAGGATCACAAAGAAACATGACTTTGTAGCTACTTCTGCTTGAAGGCTGACTAGAAATGTCACTGGTCATTGGGGTTAGTGTGGGGCAGAAGTTAAATAGAGCCAAATCCAGCAGTCAGTCCATGCCTCAGTATAACTGGGGTGCTGCAGCGTGTGGTTTAGGCCACTTGTATTTTGTACTCTCTGACCCTTAGTTCTATTTGTTGTTGGTTATTTTTTTTTGTCTGGGTAATCCCTATCCCAAAGCCTATTGGTATGGGACTTACTCCTAATTGGTGGAGGTAAAGCCTGTCTTCAAGGAGGACCCAGAGAGCTCTAACTTTTTCCAGTCCTCTTTGGGACTCTTTAAGGGCCAGTCCTTTTTGAAGATTTTTCAAGCTTTGAGTCTTCTTTGAGACTCTTCAGGTGTCAGATTGTTTCAGGTCCTTCTGACTTCCAACTTTGAGAGAGGAGATGGAAGAACACAGCCCCACCTGAGGTTGCTGAAGAAAAAGACTCTGGGAAGGCACAAATGGAGCCCACAGTCTCCATCATGTTTCTAGCCCCAGTTTACTTTAACTGGGGGCGTTAGGCAGTTTCTCCTTAAGTGAGGTCAAAGACAATCTCTCTTGGTTGATCTGAGTTACCTCACTTCCAATGGGAGAACTCCTTCACTCTGTATTGTCTGGTAAATATTCTCCTAGGTATACCTTCTCTAATTGGATAAAGAGATTTCTTTACTAGTTGTTATGTGTGTTCATTGTGGAACTGGTATTTGGTGAAAGGGGTCAAGCACTGGATATAGAGCTTGGGAATTCCCTATTTCCTCCTGCCCCCAAATGACAAAGTAATCAGAAATTAGATTGAGGCTTATCATATCCCTTAGAAGAACAATATTTAAAGGAGCAGATAAAATATAATTCTAGTCTGCTATCCCCTCTTTCTGAGGAGAGCAGCGTGGTCTCTGGCCCTGACTTGCAGCTTCTTCTCCAGGCAGGAATGAAAATACCTTTTGGAAAAGAGTAGGGGGAGAAGACCCTAAAGATATCTATGATGCCTCTTGTTGAACCACACAAGGATAACTTTCTCTACATATGGGTCTCACCATGTTCCCTACATGTCACTGGGCAGACTATTCCTGGCTTAGCTTGACCTTATGCTCAGTGAACCACAGGATTTCCCCTTCTACTTCCTTCCCCCACAAAATAAGTTAATCATTTGGTGTGTGGGTGACTGCAGTCTGAGGCCACACTTTGTCATGACCTCCAGAACCTGGTAGAAGGCACTGTGACTGGTGTGACTGGTGTCACACGATGCTTCCTTCAATGAATTGCTGTTCCTTCTATATTATTTTGCAAGTGCTGATATAAATATTTCTCTGCCAGGATCAGATGATGCTCTAAATTTGCTGGAATCTTGTTAACGTTGACACTTTTGTTGAAGCTAAAGTAGTTGACTAATGTAAGCCACGTCAGCTGGAAAACACCATCAGAGATGCAAGCTTTTTCCTCTCGTCATTGTTGTCACTTTTCTCACCTGTGCTTCCCTGAAATGCCCTTCCTTATGACAAAGAAATAGAGTTAAGCAAAACGAACCGATACCTTGGCTGTGCCTGACAACAGATGTCTCATTTTCACTCATGGCCAACCTTATCTAGCTGGCCCCAGCCATTCTTCACATTCTCCTGTGGACATCATCTTGCCATCTGCCCTGCCTGCTGCTGCATCCTCTGGTCCAGATACTGTGCCCTGGGGCTAAATCCTCTTGGCTCTAGACTTGGCATAGTAGGATCTTTGTTGTCCCAATGGAGGAGGGCATTCCACAGTCTGTAGTACACTATAGGAAGTCAGTTTTCATATTCCATTCTGGCCACTTTTTACCCACATACCCCTTTCCCTGTTCACTATCTCTATATACCATTTTTCTTTTCCCCCTCCCCTTTCATCCTTGTAATTATAATTGAATCAATACTGTTATTGTTTCTGAAGCGATTGTGTCAATAAACTCCCTATGGTACCACTCACAATCCTTGAAACTTCTCAAAATAAAAGAAGCCTTCCTGACCACTGCTTTCTTATATGTGTCCTCTTTCGTTGTTAGATTAGGGCAGAGGCTGTTTCAATTTTGTGTTGGTGTCCAAGCACTGTGCTTGGCATGCGCTAAGTGCTTTTTCATTCATTTGTTCTAAGTCCATGGTTTATAACCTTGCTGGGTGACTGCACTGATCAGAGTTCTGATTTCTTTCAGTGATATATTCCTTATGTTGTCAGGGTCACTGTAGAGTCTGAGAGCTCTGCTCATTTCACTCTGTATTGTTTCATTCAAGTGTTTCTAAATTTCTCTGCATTCTTCATATTTAAATCTACTTAGGACCCAATAATATTCCACTTTGCAATTTGTTTTTCTATTCTCCAATTGATGAACCTCTTTGTTTCCAGTTTTTCACTAGCTCAAAAAAAGATGCTATGAATATTTTTGTAGACAAGGGACATTTCCCTCTGCTTTTCTCTTCTAGTGGGTATGTGGGTATATATGGATTTGGTGACTTTTCTAGCATTATAGTCCTAAATTATTCTCCAGAATGGTTGGATAGAGTCACACCTCCACCAACATAGCACTTAAATGCTTATCTTCCCATAGCCCCCCTCCCCAACTTTATCATTTTTATCAAAGCTTAGAGTTGCTTAATTTGTAGTGATCTGGAAAGTAAAAACTGGCTTTGGAAAATGCTTGATGTAAGACGGTGTCATCTCAAAGATTTAAAGATGAAAACAGTATTTAAAATGTATATTGTTATTTATAGTATATAAACTATTTATTATTTAAAGATAAAAACAGTAAAAGACCAACAGACAAAAGGAAAATGGAAAATACCTGCAAAGGTAAGTTAGAGTTGGATTGTGAAGGGTATTAAATGTAGGAAGGTTTTGTATTTGATCATAGAAGTAATAGGGAGTTAATGTTGATTGAGCAGTGGAATACTATGGTCAGACCTATGTTTTAGGAATATTCCTTTGGGAGCTGTGGAAAGGATGGGTTGGAGAAAGGGAAAGTCCTAGGGTGGGAAGACAAGTTAGGAGGCTATTGTAGTTGTTCGAGTAAAAAGGGATGAAAATCTTAACTAGAGCAGATGTTGTGTGGTTGGAGAAAAGAGGATGGACGGATGGATGCCAGAGGTTTTGGACATAGAATAGGCAAGATTTGGTATTTGATTGATTATGTGAGGCTAAGGAATTGGAGGTGACTCCAAGGTGGTAAACCTGGGTAACTGGAAAGACCAGACCCATGTGTGTAGATAATTAAACCCAAGATAGAGTGAGCATTGTTTTTTTCTGTGTGGTTATTGTATCGCTTTAATGGGCGGCTATTTCCATACAATCTTTCTCTCTTTTACCTCCTCTCAACTGAAAAAAAAAGAAAACCCTTGTAAATGCTTTTTCTTAAAGTTGATGGAATCTTTCTGATTGCTGATGGGAAACATGACAGCGGGGACTTGTGAGCAAAAGTACTAGAAAATCCATCCCTTCGGTTTTATCTACTTCCAGAACTCAGTCGGAGAAGTACAGTCTAATACTGTTCTTAAAATACAGTAATGAGACAAGAATGTAGAGAACATGTGGCAAAGGGATACTTCCCAACTTCTGTCACAAGAAGTCT
This sequence comes from Bettongia penicillata ogilbyi, assembly GCA_023548195.1. Taxonomy (NCBI): domain Eukaryota; kingdom Metazoa; phylum Chordata; class Mammalia; order Diprotodontia; family Potoroidae; genus Bettongia; species Bettongia penicillata. The sequence continues at coordinate 8,233,520 of JAJHZJ010000531.1, read as the reverse complement.
TTTTGTCCATTTGTAGAGTCCTCAAGAAGTTCCCCTTGGGTGTGGTTCCATACTGGGTAGGGAGCCCATCTGGGCTACAAAAGTCCACAGTTGGCACTTCTCTTTGCCATGGGGCATCATGCTCCTTGAAACTGCCTTCTCTTGGGTGACTGTTTCTTAGTGCCCACTTATCCTCAGTGTTTTTACACTTCTGATACAGATGATGCCACTCTGGTAGTCACCTCAGTTGCTATTCATCTCTGACCAATAATGGAAGCTACAATGGGACCTTTGGGTCTCCTGAGCTCACAAAGTTGCCTGGGCACTCTCATATCAGAATATGCATTTGCTAAAGATCAGAAAAGGATAAAACGGAAGGGGACTGTATGCTCACGGCCTGTACTTGAGTATGGGGAGAGCATTCCTTCCCCACTTGACCTCTTCACACACTTAGAGCCATCCTCGTCCTTCAGAGCCAGAAAGAAGACAGCAAGGGAAGGGCGAGTTGCCACTTCACATATCCATTTACTTCTAGCCCAACAACCAAGTAAGTATCTCTTGTTCATCACGCAGTACAAACCCCTGAGTCATCCTAACTAGAAGTAGGTTCACCCCAAGCTTCCAAGCTCTGCAAGATCAGTGTTGTTTTGATTTGCATTTTCTTAATTCATGATTTGGAACAATTTTTCACATGGTTGTTGGTAGTATACAATTCTTTTGTGAAATTTATTCATATTCTTTTGACCACTTTGACAGGAATGGTTCTTGGTTTTATAACTTTGTGTTAGTTCCTTACATATCTTGGATATTAGATCCTTATCAAAGATATTTGATGCCAAGATTTCAGCCCCACCCCCCTGCCCAATTGACTGATTCCTTTCTTATACTAGCTACATGGATTTTGTTCATGCCAAGCTTTTCAATTTCAAGTCATTGAAATGGCCTATTTCCTCTTTCATGGTCATGTCTGTCCCTTGTTGGGTGAAGAATTCTTCCCCTAGTCATGGCCATGAATATTACCTGATCTCACACTTTTCTAATCCATTTTTGGTACGATCTTTCACATTTAGTTCTTCCTAACTGTGTGACTGTGATCAAGTCACATAACCTCTATGAATCTTAGTTCTTTCATATGTAAAATGGTGATAATACTACCTGTAGTGGCCAGCTCAGAGGGGTGTTGTGAATTATGAGATAATATATCAAATGCTATATGAATGTCAGTTATTATTACCTCCAGTACTCAGCCAAGAGTACCTAAAAATTCAGTAATTGAGATTCTTTAAGGAACATTTATTTAATGTGTCCCTATTATACAATTCCATTACAGCAATTTTTAAATTATATGATTCATTATAAATTTAATATTGAATACTACTATGGCTCATTAAACTTTCTCAGTAGTTATCTACATTTAAATTAATTAATTTCAGTTCATAAAATGTAATTTTTCAGTCATTCCCTCTAAGTCACTATTAGAATTCCTTGTCTATTCCTTTTTGTTCATTTTTCCTCTCATTACTGTCATAGTATCTATTTTGTTCTCTGCTCTCTGCTCTTTTTTGTTTACCATTATTTCATTAAAAACTTTCCAGATTTCATTATATTCCTCATATGTAACAGTCTCAACTGCTTTATATTTTTCACCGATATATTGACACACAGAACTGGCCTGACCTAGATCCTGGGCACTTTGCTTCAGGCAGACGTGGCAGATCCTTGCATTCCTGGCATCATGTCTCAGTTTCCCCTGTTCCTCAGTTTTCTAGCTGAGTATTGTTACAGCACAGAATGTCGTCATGCCAAAGTCATAGCAAGCTTCTGCCTGTTGGTTTTCCATAGTGCTGAGAGAAGGAGGAGGATGTATGGCAGAGATGAGTTTACTGCAAGTTTCTGGGTTGGCTTGCGTAGCCCTGCCTGAAGCATAGAGAGGCAACTAGGTGGCTCAGTGAATGGAACCCTGAGCATGGAGTTAGGAAGACCTGAGTTCAAATTTAGCCTCAGATACTTCCTAGCTGTATGACTGTGGGCGTCATTTAATATTGTCTGCCTCAGTTTCCTCAACTGTAAAATGGCAACAACCATAATAGCATCTACCTCCCAGGGCTGTTGTATCAAATGAGATGTGGTTAGCCCAGTGTCTGGCGTAGAATATGTATTATGTACATGCTAGCTATTATTATTATATTATTGATAGATGGTAGGTGAGTTGGTTCTGAGTGAGAGCCTTCAAGGCAACACCTTTAATGAAAGGATTTGTTCTGTGAAGTTTGGATTCAGTCAAAGGGTTGTACTTGAGGTCCTAGAGGGCCACATGTGACTACAAGGCAGCAGGTTCCCCACCCCTGCTAGAGATGAACTTTCTGTGTCAGTTTGTTGGGTTTTTACCACATTAGGGTTCTTAATATCCTAGACCTTGAAGACATCTGAAATTGCTTTTTTCATTTATGCATAATTTCTATTTTGGAGAGGTTTTAGAGATCATGAGAATCAGGGAAAATGTCTTGTTCTCTTTCTTGGTCAAGTCTTCCCAAATTCAAAGTCAGCTCTTTGCCCACTATCGAATGAGATAATATGTGTAAAAGTGCTTGGCACATAAAGTTATTCCACTAAATCTGCTGCCTGTAACACGTATTATTATACCTATTTTACAGATGAGGAAACTGAGCTTCATTGAAGTTATGTCTGTGAAGATTTGTCTAACATCACACAAATAATAAAAGACACAGCTGAGATTCAAACTCTGAACTTATGACTGTCCATTTGTGAAGTAATATTGATTAGCAATGGGCTGCCTTATGTGGAGGTGGTGACCATATTTGGTGAACTGTAGCAAATAATATATTCATCCAGATATTTTTTACTTTTAAATTTTTACTGAAATTTTGTATTTTCCTTACCCTTATTTCTGAATATATCCTTACTGTCTCCCCTATTTTGCAACAAAGAATAAGGAAAGAGAAAAAAATAATTCTGTAAAATTAACCAACCCCTACAGTATACGAGATGTTCCGCACCTGTAGTCCCAGCCTCTATAAAGAAACTGTATTTCTAAAATGCAAAATCTCTTTGTTTGTATCCTTTTCTAGTTCAGAGATTGCTTAAGGTTTCTTTGAAGCATTAAATGTTGATGTGGTGTATTAGGAAGAGCTCTAAACTCTGGAGTTAGGAGATCTGGGTTCAAACCTTGCCTCTGATACTTATCAGTATGTGACTGCCTAGAAGCAAGTCTCTGAACCACATTTCTTCATCTAGAAAATAAAAATAATACCACTTGCTTTCCCTACGTCCAAGGGGTTGATGTGAGGACAGAACTTTGTGAACCTTAAAGCACTATAGAAACGTAAGTGAATAAGTGCTTTTATTTCTACTCTGGGAAGCAAGAAAGTTCCAGAGGGACCAGATTAATTATCAGGCCTTTTCTGTTAGTGTTGTCTTTCATTGAGCTCAAACGTGGGCCACTGGAGAAACTGAGTTACAAAAGAGAGAAAGAGAAAAGATGCAGAAATACAGCAGAAATCAAATTAGTTTTCAGACTTCAAGCAAATGTAGCAAGACTGATGATTTGCATTTCTAAAGGAAGAGTAGAATTGTAGAATTTCAGAACTAGAAGACACCAGTCATTTAGTCTAACTTTCTGTGTTCCGCAGATGAGGAAACTGAGCCTGGGAGAGATAAAGACCTGCCCTCACTGCCCTCACTGCCCTCACTGCCATCACTGCCATCACTACCCTCTTCAGACGACATCTACAGCACTGCGTGCAGTTCTGGGTGCTAAATTTAAGAAAGAACATTAACAGATAGGAAAACAGAGAGCAGAGTGTTATAGTGAAAAGATTCAGAGCAACTTAGTTCAAAGCCCACCTCTGTTACTTATTACCTGTGATCTTAGAAAAATTCCTTAACATCGGAGGGTCTAAGTTTGCCTCATCTGTGAAATGAGGAGGTTGGACTGGGTGACCCAGTCATCTTCTAGACTCCTTCTCATTCTCAGTCTGTAATCCTACATCCAGAAAGGATCACCAGTGCGATAAAGGGCTCTGGAAATTATATTGTATGAGGATCAGTTGAAGGAACTAGATTTATTTATCTTGGAGAACAGAAGACTTAGGGGAGACATGCTAGCTGTTCTTTTATAAGTTTATGAAGTTTTGGCCTGTGAAAGAGAGATTAGATTTGTTCTGTTAGGCCCTGGAGGGAAGAACCAGTAACATTAAGTGGAACTTATAGAAAGGCAAATTTAGGCCATATTTAAGGAAAATTTCCTAACCGTTAAAAATGGAACGGTCTGCCTTAGGTGAGAGTGGAGGTTTTCAGGGGAAAGCTGGATGAACACTGGGGGTTGGAGAAGGGATTCATTTTCAGGTACAAGTTGAACTAGATAGCCTCAGAGAACATGAACCACACAGAGTCTGTGAAGTGACTTGCCCAAGGCCTCACACTTTGTTGTGACAGATCTAAGACTGAAAATTATACTTGCTGATTCCAGGAAGTATCTTTTGATATATATTGCATTTTGGGGTGCATATTTGTAATATAATGTATAACAATTTTATAGAGAATGAAATATATGATTTTCTAACATTTCTGAATTTTCTTTACCAAGTCTATATTATTAATAATGTAGAAGAGGAGATTTTCAATGTGAAATTATTTGTGTGACATTTTATTTATGAGGCAGTGAACCAGTATAGTATTGTAGGCAAGGACAAAATTCTTTAAAAGCTGTGAAGCTCTTTTTTTCTCTTCTTTTTTCTTTTTTTTTGCTAAGAGCAAAGCGAATAGGAAAACAAATAAGTTTGTAAAAAAGCCAGTAACCTTTGGATAAATTTAATGAAAGGTAAGAAAAGTATCTTTTAAGTGACAACTTATGTATATGTAGTTTTCTTCATGACAGAACTGTGAGGCAGGGCATACAAGTGTAAGGAGAGTCTTTAGCCTACTACTTCAGATCCAGATTGACTACTTTGCCCCCTTAGAGTCCAGGGATTACAGGCATACCTTATTTTATTATACTTCATTTTATTGTGTTTCACAGATATTGCATTTTTACAAATTGAAGGTTTTTGGCAAGTCTGTGTCCTGAAAGCCTATAGGTGCCATTTTTCCAGTAGCATATGCTCACATCGTATCTCTGTGCCACATTTTGGTAATTCTTGAAATATTTCAAACTTTTTTCGTTATTGGTTATATCTGTTATGATGATCTGTCATCAGTGATCTTTAATGTTACTATTGTAATTGTTTTGGGGTAACCATGAACTGTGCCCATAGAAAATGGCAAACTTAATTGATAAATATTATGTGTGTGTTCTGATTGCTCCACCAACTGACTGTTCCCCATCTCTCTTGCTCTCCTTAGGCTTCCCTATTTCCTGAGACACAACAATATTAAAATTAGGTCAATTAATAATACTACACAGACCTATAAGTGTTCAAGTGAAAGGAAGAATCAATGGGGCAAAGCCATCAACATATAGTAATGATCTTCTAACAATGAAAATATTATGGCTCGCTGAAGATTCAGATGATGGTTAACATTTTTTTTGCAATAAAGTATTTTTAATTGTTTTTTTGACGTAATATTATTGCACATTGAAAAGACTACAGTATAGTGTAAACATTTTATTTGTACTGGGAAACCAAAAAATGTGTGGGACTTGCTTTATTGTAATATTTACTTTATTGTGGTGGTCTAGAACTATCCCTGAGGTAGATCTATATTCCTGAAGACTTGGGATGTCTGTTCTCTGCTGCTTTCAGTGCAAGCTCCCATTCTGGTATGGTCTTCCCATTGTTGGCTCTCTTTGACTAGCATCCCAGGTTCATTTAACCAGTTAACATTAATTAGGTTTTATGAAGTAATATTTACTTCAAATATATAGCAGGAACAGTCTTATAAAAATTTCCCTACACACGCGCACACACACACACACACACACACACACACACACATACACACATATTCTATCACTGTAGTCTTAGGGCAAAGTGAACTCAAGCTTAACGCAGTTTCTCCAGAGCATTATTCTACCATGCACATCCCTACTGGATGGGTCTTTGGACTAAGTGTTGAATCTGCAGACCTTGGAGCATTGATGCTAGACTTGCTGGCTGATAAAATGGCATGGACCTAACTTATGGACTTTTTGAAACTCACAAGATCATAGCCTTTAATCTCCTTTACCTAAAACAAAAGAGCAAATGTTGAGCCAAAGACTGAAGTCTTGTATTTGAGGACCACACGTCCGTTTCAAATTGAGAAGTCCTAAGGCTTCTCTCCTTATAAGCATTGTCTCTTCTTTTACCAGAATGCTGTTAGGCAGGTTAAAGTCATACGCGGAGGGAAAGACAAGGTGGAATATCCCCTTCCCTGATCAACTTTCCCCCTAATCCCTAAGTTCTTCTATGTTACTATAGCTAATCAAAGAGATTCATTATCACATAGTTAACAGATGGGAAACAGTTATAGAACATCTGTACAAATTCCAAACCCTTCCAATATACTTCCCTTACATGTCACCATGATTCTGGGAGGCTCCTCAGTCTCTTCCACATTATAGTAACTGAGTTATATCATATTACATTATTATATTAACTGAGCATGCTGGCGCCTGTATATAAGGGCTGGCTCATTGATGAGCCCCCCCATTAAAAGGTATCCTCATTTAATAGATGAGGAAACTGAACCCCATCAGAGCTGGGATTTACACTAGTCTTCTGTCACTATGAAAGTTCTGTGACTCCAGTGCTATACTGGCAAATATTTAACAATTGGCTTCTGAAAAAGAATGTATGCATGACATACTTTAAAATTTAACCTTCATTATTAACATTTCTCCATCACTTTCTTAAATCTAGGCAATTGATAGAATAATAAATCAAGCCTTGATTTATAGTGTGCCAATTTCTGAAGTACAAAATCTCACACTGAAAATTCAACATGTAGTCTTGCAAAATGGTTCCAGTACATGCTTGCATGATTTCAAGTCTAATGCTCTTTTAGTTCCACTGAGTTATTAATCAGTCAATCAATTCATCAGCAAACTTTTATCAAATTCTTACTATGTGCCAGGCACTATGCTAGGTGCTAGAGATAAAAAAACAAAGACAGTCCCTGATCTCTTGGGGTTATCATACTGACTCTAATTGCTATAAAAACATATCAAGTGTCAGAAAAAATGATGTGGTTAGTGGATTTTTAAGGTTAAAGGATTTTAAGGTTGTTTTCACTTATAATTTATACACTGGTCATTATTGCATTCTGAAAGTTCATTATTTCTGTGATTTACGTTGTGGTCCAGTCATTTTTCCAGCTATGTCTGACTCTTTGTGACCCCATTTGGAGTTTTCTTGGCAAAGAACTGGAGTGGTTTGTCATTTCCTCCTCTAGCTTATTTTACAGATGAGGAAACTGAGTTAAATAGGATTAAGAAAGTTGCCCAGGGTTACACAATTAGTATCTGAGGCCAGACTTGAACTTAGGAAGAGGAGTCTTCCTGACTCCAGGTCCTATACTCTATCCACTGTGTTGCCTAACTACCCATTTCTGTGATTACCTCTTGCTTAAAGCTTTTTTTTATAAGCTATTCTTTCAAACCTTTCTTACAATCCTCATTTCTACATGCTGTTATTTTGGGAGCTCTTGGAGGGATCTCAGGGGATGGAAATGAAAGTTCAACTTGTAGGATATAGAGCCACCATCTCAGCTGCTGGAAAAAAGGAAAATCTGGTCTGTGTCAATTTGGTCTGTGACAACTATATTAAGTACAATCATTGAGATTACTTATGGGTAGGGGAAAAGATTGTAGGGAAGAAAGGGAGATTTGGTGGGTAAAGATCTCAAGAGCCCACCTGGTTTCATATGTCTGGATTCTGGTGGATAAAAAGTTATTTCTAACCCAAAAGGCACCACATGTTGGTTCTAGCCATGAACGACTACTTTATGAACATCTTGGGATTGTTCAAAATAAAAATCATCACACCCAAGACAAACAACCCATGTCTAGTGTGATCTTTTCCAAAACAATAAAATAACTTATAGTAACACCACATTTTTCCATAGGTCACTTACCTAGCAGCCTTCCCTGGATACATTTGAGAACCAGCAAGCAAGTTTTTATATCTTTTTTAATAAACCAAAGAAATCACTATTGTCACTTTTTTCAAAATGAAAAAGGAAACTATGACTATTTGTGCTTATTTTTCATGATCCTTGCCATTTCAGAATTTCATGCTATATTGACTTTATATACGTATTACATACATATATACCATATATCTTTCTATACGTCCTGTCAAGTGTGGTGGTGTTTTCTGTGCAGCTAAGGGTGTTTCTCTGATCTGAATAAATTTTGGTTGTAATGAAATTCTGGGAATAGGAGTCACAAGCAAATCAATCAGCAAGAATTTGTTACGTGGCTGCTATGTGCAGGAGCACAATATTAGGTACTAGCCGCAGAAATTCAAGGTGTTCCAAAAGACTTTGTGCGATTTTAAGCTACTAAAACAGGTGGTCAGCTGAAAACTCTTGGTTGTTTGTTAGCAGTTTTCACTAGTGTCTGACTCTTCATGATCCCTTTTTGGGGTTTTCTTGGCAAAGAGACTGGAGTAGTTTTCCATTTCCTTTTCCAGTTCATTTTATAGATGAGGAAATTGAGGCAAACAGGCTTAAGGGGCTTGCCCATGGCCATACAGCTAGTAAGTGTTTGAGTTCAGATTTGAAACCAGGTCTTCCTTACTCTAGGCCCAGCCATCTATCTTAGCTTTAAACTAAGCTTAGCTTTAAACCTATTTTAGCTTTAAACCTATTTTAAAAAACTTTCTACATCTATTAAAGATTATTGCACTAAAACTTTTGGGATAGCTTGTACAAAATCAAGACAGTTCCTGCTCTCCTGGAGCTTCTATTCTACTAAGCTTTTCCTTTGTCTAGTCTTTCTTCATTTGCTTTTCTCTCAGTCTTTGAAAAATGAGGATCTTGGAAGAACTTTCTTCGATGATCTTTTCTTCAGTTAATCATGTCACTGACAAAGGCAGAGAACAGAGGGAGCTTTTCCCCTTTACTTAGTCTACTAGTTCTTTCTTTTCCAATTTCTGGGTATCTGATCAGTCTTCATAGAGACATGGTTTCATTAATGGGTCAATTTATTTTTAGTCTTGTGGGGTTCGGAATATCTTGACCTATGGAGATAGAAAACAGAGTCCAGGTCTGTTACCTCCCCACACTGTGGTCTAAGTCCCTTGCTACTGGTTTTCCTGGCCCCGAGGGATACATTATGATCCTTTTCTCTTACTAAGAGGCAAAAAATTTGACTATTTCTTGATGGAAGGCCAGATCCTCTAAATCTGAAATTTGGGTTTGCCCTTGAGGCCTCTTTCACACCTGATGCTGACAAGTAATCTTTTTTATGACAGAAGGCTGAGGTTAGGAACTCTTACTATTTGGCCCATGTGATTCCCCTTTCCATAACTGTACATTTTTCTTTACCTTCCTATAGCAGTGTAATGGTGGTAAAGGGGTGGCTAATACTCATCTAATACTCCCCAAATGTAGCACTTTGAATGTATTTCAGTGGGGTATAATCAACACCCACAATGTGCAAATCTTGGACCCTCACACCTCTCACCTAGGTGAGTGAAGTACTCTATCCCTCTAGGTTTGGCTCGTTTATCCAATCCCTTCTTATGCCAGCATGTCTAAGTTTTCAGGGACAGACCACTACCACATGATTACTTTCAGACTCTCTCGGGGTGCTAGGGAACAATTTGGTTTAAGGGAAATATACTTTCGCTACTCAGTTCTCTAGTTCTTGAATCCCTACTGTGTGTGTGCGCATGTGTGTGTATTTTATGGAGGGGGGATGGCAAGGCAATTGGGGTTAAGTGACTTGCCCAAGGTTACATAGCTAGTAAGTGTGTCAAGTGTCTGTGGCTGGATTTGAACTCAAGTTCTCCTGACTCCAGTGCTGGTGCTCTACTCATTGCACCACCTAGTTGCCTCCCTTAATATATTTTTTTAAGTACGCAAGCCCCTACTCACAATCATGACACTCTTGAATCTTGAATATCACCATTTATTAATTAGGAAAATAAATAATATTATAGATGTAAATATACTAAATCAAACTCGTAAATAATAAAATGCATCACATCATACATATAAATTTGGATCATTCTCTCCCACCAATCTCTTTCAATAGCTTTGTTGCAGAGTGGGCACATACTTAAGGAACTTGGCATGGAAACACATGAGAAAAGGAAACTCATATGCTTAAGGCAACTTAGAATTCTGCAGATTTCAATGGCACTGGTTAGTCTAGGAGTATGTGTGCTGTACACAAATGCTTCTTTGTTCTTGACTTGACTGTTGAACTTCACCATCTTCAGCTGGGGAAATTCTTTTCTTTTCTTTACTCAACCTGTTAAGGTCCTTAAGGTTCCCCATTGTATCCTGGGCCATCTTCAATTGTCCTGATCTGTGTTTTGCCCCTGGACCCTGATGGCTCTGGAGGAGAAAGGGAGGCTGGTGACTTTGCATAGCCCTGCCTACTTAAATCCAGTTCACTTGCATGTCATGGCGTCACCTACCTAATGTTATATTCCTCTTCGAGAAAGAGGTACAAACAACAACCTCTGGCTAATCAAGAATCATTTAATGAAGGCTCTCTCAGCCCATTCCCTTTTAACTGCTACAGTTCCAATGGAGCAGCTGCTATACCCCACTGTGGTGTTTTCCTTTGTCTTCAGGGTCTTCAACACATGCTCCTGTCATCTCTTACTGTTCATTGGGTTTAATGGCTTAAATGAAGGCCTCTAGACTCTCAGTGACTCATTTTTTTCTGAAAAAAGTCACCACTCTCCACATTTCTTCTGTCAAATTGACAATCCTTGTTCAATCGTACCTTAAGATCTTCAAATATTTATACTTCTTGTTTTCTTACTTTTATCCTCTTTAGTCATAATTTTTTAATATTTAGTTCAATAAACATTTATTAAGTGTATACTATATGCCAGGTACAGTACTAAGTTCTAGGGATTGTGTGTTCATCCTTTGTTGCCGAAGAAGACCATGCCATAAGAGAAATGATGACATGACTTGCATTTGACTTTGTTTTGAGTGAGGGAGGGCTGTGCAGGTCACCAGCCTCACTTCTCCTCCAGAGCCATCTGAATCCAGTGACCAGATATTCATCAGGATGACTGGAGATGACCCAGGACAAGGCAATTGGGGTTAAGTGACTTGCGCAAGGTTACACAGCTAGTGAGTGTCAAGTGTCTGAGGTGAGTTTTGAACTCAGGTCCTCCTGACTCCTGCACTGGTGCTCTATACACAGCACCACCTAGCTGCCCCACTAGAGATACAAATAAGGAAAGATGGTCCTTGCCCTCAAAGGCCTTCCCCCCAATCTAATGGGGAAAGATCACAAAAAAGGAAGCTAAAAATTGAGGAGGAAGAGAAGGGGAATACCAGGGGATACCCAGCAAGGGAACATGGTATTTGTCAGGGTTGAAATTAAGCAGAGATGCTAATGGAAAGTGATAACTACTTGAAAAGTTCTAAAAGTTCTGAGCCCTCTGTTAAAGCCTTGGGAGTTCATTGCTCCACCCTCCAGCTGAGGTACCCATCATCTTACCTTAGTTCTGAAATCTCCAACAAGGCAGTCTAGCGTCTCTTTGGTGCCCTTGAAATTATGTTTCTTCATGTTCACGTTTCTCTAGTTTTTTTTTTTTTTTTTAGTAAATAAAGTATCATTCACTGCCTCTTTGTAACATTAGTTTCCATAGAAGTGAGGCATTACTCCACAGTGTTAAAAAAAAAAAAAAGAAAGAAAGAAAAAGAGACCCAATTTCTCAAATACACACCAAAGATCATTTTCTCTCCAAAACCATCCAAAATGCAATTTTGAAGCTATGTTTCTCCATATACATATTTTAGCAGCATATAGATATTGTAGACAAAGTTCTTTTTTCTACTTGGGTTAAATATCAAGATGCTCATTGAAAACAGGGGCTATATGTTATATCCTTTGACAATCAATAAAAATCTCTTCCTTAAATTGAATACATTTCTTCTGCCATTTTCATGATTAATTGCTCCAAATAAAAAGGGCCTTAAAGAGATAGCAGCATTATTTTACATTTAAAATTTAAAGTTTTATTTTTTAAATTATTAACTATAATTTTTGTCCCTTCCATCTTTTCCTCTAACCACTGACACAGTGACAAATGAAACCTTTTTTTAAACAAAGAAAAATAGTCGAGCAAAAAAAAAAAGTCTCATTAGCCATCTCCAAAAAACATGTATTTCATTCTATATATTCTCTTCACTGTCAGGGGTTGGTGGCATTCTTCCTTGTTGGTCCTCTGCAGTTATAGTTAATTACTGAATTGATTAGAGTTCTTAATTCTTTCAAAATTATTTATTTTTTACAATATTGATGGTATAGTATAAATCGTTTCTCTGATTTTGCTCATTTCAACCTTGATCATTTCGTACAAGTCTTCTCAGGCTTTTCTGAAAAGACTTTCAAAGATTTGAATTCAAAAGAAATTCAAAGATTCAAATTTCAAATTTCTTCATTTCTTGTATCACATTGGTAACAAATTGCATTCATCTAACATAATTTGTTCAGTCATTACCCATTTGATGGGCCTTCTGCCAAAGAGCTGCTATGAATATTTTTGTACTTATTTTTATATATATAAAAACTTTTTCTCTGATATCTTTGGGGTATTGGTCTTCTAAGTTGTATCACTCTGTGGTTTTTTTCTCTCTTAGACTGTGAGCTCTTTGAGAGCAAGGACTGTCTTGCTTTTCTATTTTTATTCCCAGTGAATAATTTCATTCTTTCTTAGGAATGAGATCTTTATCAGAGAAACTTGCAGCAAAATTTCCTTCCTAGTTAACTGTTTCCCTTCTAGTCTTAGCTGCATTGGAGTTTTTGTGTAAAACCTTTTTTAATTCATTGTAATCAAAATTGTTTGTTTTATCTTCCTATCCTCTCTGTTCCTTGGTTGGTCACAAACTGTTTCTCTCCATAGATTTGGGAGGTAATTTCTTCCTTGTTCCTCTAATTTGTTTATGATATGACCATTTGTATCCAGTTCACATATCCTTTTGGAGATTATCTTGGTATATGAGGTAAGGGGTTAGTCTAAACCAAAATTTTGCCAGATTGCTTTCTAGTTTTCAGAGGAGTTTTTGTCAAATAGTGATTCTCTGCCTGATGAATTGGGGTCTTTAAGTTTCTTGAATACTAGAATGTTAGATTTATTTGCTTTAGTATGTTGTGTATGTCATCTGGTTTTGAAATTATGCTGTTACCTCTCCAAGCCTAGGATCAGAAATTTGACATTGTCTGGAAACTCTTTTCTTGGACCTTTGCCTCAAGACAACCATTTGTGACTCATAGTAGGTGGGGAAGGTCTTTCCCCCTATCCATCCCAGCTACAATCTTAATTCTGCCATTCTCTCAGTCTTTCTCTGGAAAAGGGAAGTGGATGGAAGACAGAAAATAAATTTTATAAAAAGATCTCTGAATAATCAAAATAAATGTTCAAAGTCCAATGATTGACTGAAAGAATCAGCCACATTCCTTGTGACCTAGTTAAAAGGAAGTTGCTCTCCCTCTGTGAGTTATTTCTGAGGAAAGAGTTTACCTTTTCTCTTGAGCCTCTTATACAATACAGCAAGGGGTTGAGGAGGATGGGGAGAATCTCTCCCTCTTTTTTTTCAGCAGCAGCAGCAGCATTTTTAGTAGAAGCACACGGTGGTGTCCAGTGGAGAGAATCCAAACACAGAATTGAGTAGAGTTCAGTCCAATCTAGTCCAGTAACAACTGGTGAAGGAAGAGAGATCTTGGTGCTTGAGGCCAAAACCCTGATGCTTGGGAGATGGCAGGCCTTAGAGCTAAGACTCTAAAGGAATAGGATTGAGGAAGCTCCTGCTGTTCATAGGGTGTGAATACCTGTTCTTGCCAAAAGTTAGTAACAGTATCCTTGTCCAGAATCTCATCTGAGCCAAAAGCTAGAGATGATGGTAGTCATGGCCAACCATCAGTAACTTGGTGCCAGGGTACATACATTGCCTTGGCTACATGTGTTTCTTATCTTTCTACTTGTGAACTCTATGTATATGTCACCTCTTACACTATGTTTGTATGAGAGTGCATTCTGGGCTTATGGGGGACATGTTATACTGCTACTATTTTTACAATGCCATTTTGGTAAATCTTTTACTCTGAACAAATTGTGTCCTTTCTCTGACCACACTAAAGCTAAACACACTGCTGGGGGCTCTTGAACTATAATTTTAGGAGTACATATCTGTTAGTTGAACCTGGGGTAGCCATCCTTTAGATCATCTAACTTACAACTGCTGTTTCTATGGGTAGGGTGAGGGAGGGTACTCCAGAGAGAACCTATAGTGGAATAGCTTCTTCCCTGAGCATGTCACATAAGTGATGGGTGGCTGCACTGTTGAGAATATGCGTGGTCAGTGTACTGAATGCTATTAAATATAGACTTCCTCACATATAATTACTGGCATTATTCAAACGGAGCACTGAAGACTACTTAGAATCACCTCTCCATTATAGGAGATACACCTGGCTCTCGAATCTTTCATCTTTTTCCTCTCAATGGCTCTTACCACAGATAATTGTGATTGAGTATGTGCATCAACAGGGGAGCAGACCTCTTATCTCAGTCTTAGGTATTTAATTAGTGCTACAAGTCAAATTATTAATAACTTTGCCCAAGGAAAATAATATAAGCAAAAGCCTTTGCGTTACTTAATAATTATAATATGGATACATTAAGGGAGAAAGTAATTCCAATGATACATGGGGTAATTTCAATGGAAATGATGAAATATTCATTCGTTTATTTACTCAACCAATATTTGCTGAGCATTTACTATGTACATACCATTGTGCTTGGTCCTGTGAAGTTTATAAAATTGATTCCTTCCCTCAAAGAGCTTCCACAGGAAGAAAAGTGGAATCACTTAGAGCTGATAATCAGGGAGTCCTTCATGCTTTAAGGAAGTATTTTCAGCAGAATCCTTTAGGAGAGATAAAATTCTGGTGGCTGGCAATGAAGGAATGGCATTCAAGGCAGAGGGAATGATGTGGACAAAGTAACAACAGTAAGAAACAAGTGGAAAGGTTGAGGCATATTCAAAGAATAAAAGCTCCTTGAGGGAAGGAGCCATTTTTATAGCCTCCATAGTACCTAGGACTTTTCTGGAGACACAAAAGCAAAATTTCAATTTTGTTTTAACATGGGGTGTATATGATGTAGCATGAAACTAGTCTGAAAGGTGGATTGGAGTCATGTTTTAGAAGTGCTTGAAAGTCATGTTCATTGATTGGTAAAGTTGAGAAAAAAGGAATGTTGGAGGGGTTTCAAGAAATCAAGCACATTAATGCACTATTGGTAAAGCTGTGAAGGGTCTGACTGTTCTGGAAAGCAATTTGAAATTATGCCCTGAAAGCTGCTAAACTTTGACTCAGTGATACCACTGTCAGGACAATGCCCCAAAAGCGATCAAAGAAGGGGAAAAGGTCTTGTATGTATAAAAATATTTGTTGCAGCTATTTTTATGGTTGCAAATAACTGGAAGCTAATAATGTGGCCATCATTTGGGAAATAGCTGAACAAATTATGTGTTGTGAATATAATTGAATGCTATTGTGCCATGAGAAAAGACAGTTTCAGAGGTACTTGGGAAGATTTGTATGAACTGACTCAGGATGAAATGAGCAGAATCAGGAAAATAATGTATTTGTTTATTTACAACAATGACTTTACATTGTTATATAATTTATTAAAGGCACCTGCCTATATCTGAAAAATAGTAATTGAGATACAAGGAAGACATTTTTATTCATTGTACAGAAACCATATTTATTTGTTATTCTGAAATGTGTATATTTTGTTAGAACTAAATAAAGATAAAAGGACAAAACTTGGTGTAAATGTGGACTTGAAGACTCTGAATTATTCTAAGACTCTGGTCCTAGTTGACAACTTGAGAACCCTGGGTTTGCATGTACCATAATGACGTTCAGGAGAAGAATCTAGAAAATAATAACAACATTGTAAAGATATTTTTGAAAGACTGAAGTACTCTTATCAACATAATGACCAATCATGATTCCAAAGGACTGATGATAAAGTATCCTACCCACCTCCTATCAGAGAGGTGATGGATTCAGGGTGTAGATTAAGCTATAGTTTTTGAATATGGCCAATGTGGAAATTTGTTTTGTTTTGCTAAACATATTTGTTACAAGGATTTTGTTTTTCATTTTTCTTTTTCCAGTGGGAAAGGAGTAAGTGGGAGGGAGGGAAAATAGATTTCTGCTAATTAAAAAAATCTATAAAGAAGGGGAGGAAATCAGACTGGAGAATATGGACTTTATCTTTTAAGAGATGGAGAAACATTAAGCAAGAGAGTAACATGGTTAATAAGAATTTTAGGGAAATTATTTTGTCTGTGAAAGAAAAAGACAAAGGGGAAGGAGACTATTGATATTTCCTTTTCTGTGCTCAGAAATTCTGGGCAGTTTGTGTGTGTGTGTGTGTGTGTGTGTGTGTGTGTGTGTGTTTGTGTGTGTGTTATTCCTTGCATTATACTGTTTAGGTTTTTTGATTTGTCATTGCCTTCAGGGAGATTTATTTTCCTTAGGTTATCTCTATACAAAACTGTCTTCAAGATCAATATGTTTTGTTGGAATAGAGAATATGTTTTCTTTTAATGCCATCTTTTGCTTCTCTTCCTCTAGATTGTCCTCTACTTCTTTGTATTTGCATTCCTAATCAGTTGTGCATTCTTTTGTTTCTTTAAGATTTGCCATTGAAGATTCAGGCTTTGCTATTCTCCTGTACATAGATCTGCTCTCATAATTCTTATTTTTCTTCTGACCCACACAGGAATAGCATGTCATAGTTTCATGCTCTCATCAAATTCTCATCAAATTCTGTCTCATTAAACATTCAGTCATTTTCCTTTGTTTTGTAGTATTTATTCATAGAGGATTAAACTAATTTACTAGATCTGAAGGCCATATTTCCTTTTGATGTTAATATTTTTTTTTCCTATATTTATCTGTTTGTGTCTGAGGTCTTTGAGTTTCCTTCTTCCTGAGGTCTTTGGTAATTTAAGACTTTTTTCTCTTATCGCTCCACTTTTCATTCCCTCTTCTCTGATGGTGGTTCTCTTGGGCATTGAATCTCAAAGTGTCTTAGCCTTCTCCCACACTGGCAATTCATGATTCAACAGCCTAGACCTCTAACCGCAAGTGACCTTTGGGTGAATGGAACTGGCCCCAACTGGATGTTGGCCTTTCTCTCTTAGTCTTAGTGGAGTCTTGCATAGCCACCCTAACATGGTATCCTGTCCTGTCCCTCTGTTCCTCAGTTCCTTGGCCCAGCAGTTAACCGTCAGGCAGATGCTATTACAGTCAGGGTTGATTTCTGCCCTTTGAAATTTGGATCTCTGAGACTCTGGGAGGAAGTGGAGAGGGTTGGTGTCTGGAGTTGAGCTTTTTATAAGCTCAGGCATGTATCCTGCCCTTTTCTCTCTTCTCTTTCCTCTCCCAAAGATATCTTTTGCAGCATAGAGTGCTGCCATGGTGCTGGCTGTCACAGCCTCAGCAAATTTCTGCAGTTTAGCACTTGGATCTTCCCAATCCTGGAAAGAGGGAGGAAGGACTAGGTTTCATGTTGTTGAAAGCTATGGGCTGGGTTGGCTAGTACAGTATGGCAGCTGGTGGGTGATGGTGGGGAGATGCTGAGGGAGTTTAGGTATTAGTTTATGAATTTTTTTAAACCTTCTTTTTGGGTTCCTGGTCTCTTAGATCATGGAGACAGTTGAAATTCCTTAAAGTTTGGTGCATAATTTCTATTTTGGTGAGGTTTGAGAGGTTATGAAGATCAGAGGAAATGTTTTAATCTTTTGTCTTGTTGGTCATGTGAGCTCAGGTTTTTTTTTAACATTAAGAATATTATGTAACTTTACCAAATAAAGATGGCTTCTCAACATTAAACTCTGATCCATATGCATCACTTTGGATTCTATTTTGATCGTTTTAATTATGCTAACATATTTTTGTGCTTAGCTGTAGTCAGTGGCTAAGTACTGTTTTGTGTTCTACTTTAACTCAGGATTTATTTCAAGGGAACATTTGCATGTAGTGATATGGTCCATATAACCATCCTTTTTAATGGCCAGATAATGGTCTGCTGTGTTAATTGAGTTAATATAGCAAAATTACTTACCCATTCATGTATTGTGGGACATTGATGTTTTCCTCCTCACATTTTTGTTCGTGTAGTGTTGCTAGGAACTTCACTTTGTCCAAATTTCTTTTGTCCCCCCACCCCTGCCCTTTTTTGGAACTTATATTGGGTCTTTTTCTTGTAGCATATTCCTTAAAAAGATGCTAATAGGTAAAAGGATATGAACCAGGTGGTAGCTCTTGTTCATTGCTAGATTACTCTCCAGATATCTTGCATTGTCACCAATAGTGATTAATTGCACTTATTTCTCTAGAGCTTTTCCAACATTGGGTTTTATCCTTTCTATTTAGGTTTGTTAGCTTAATGGGTATGTGATGTTATCTTAAAGTTTTTAAAATGTGTTTTTCTTTAGTTTCTAATATGTCTGGGTATTTCTTATGTTAGAATTCATCACCTGCTTTCCCTTGGGTGTAAATAATTATTCATCTCCCATGACCACTTATCTAGGGAAATACAGATATTGACTTGAATCATTGGGGAAAAGAACACTGGATTTGAAGGAAAAAAGCCTGGGTTGGAATTCCAGCTCTTCTCTTAATTTTGGGTTCTGAAAGTACACCCTTAGGATGAAGGGAGGGTTTAAGAACTACTGGGCTACTACAAATGCATTTTAAAATACCTCTGAAAGCCCCTCTCATCACAGACTTAGCCCTGGTTTGACTCTAGTTCATCACTGGGTGCTTCACGAAGTCACTTTACTTCTCTGCCTCCTTCTCCCACCCATTCAATAGGTAAGCTCCTTGAAAGCAGGGACTGTTATTTAAAAAGCAACAGCAAAACGTTTGTATCTCTGGCGCCTAGTTTTGTGTCTTGCTCATTAAATAGATGCTTTATATATGTTTGTTGAACTCTGACCCCCTACTGCTACTCTGGAGGGTAGCAGATACAGATATAATATATCAGACACTGAGGGAATAGGCACAAAGATGCAAACTCTCCCCTCACCTCTTCCCTATGGGTCATTGTATCAGGGAAGAAACATTCAGAGCAGCTTCTCCTTAGGAAGTTCAAACAATGTGTCAGTGCCCTTCCCATTCCCCATGGGCTCATTTGAGTCTTAGATGCACTCTGTAAACAAGTCAGGTCATTAAAGGGCACAAAAATGGGCCAGTCTAATAAATATACCAACCTAAGCAGTCGTATAGCCCTGTCTTTTCCTTAAAATATCCATCTTAATCCTGCAGTGCAGCCAGACTGCTCTGGGTCCTCTGCTATCCACTACCAGCAGTGCTATCCTCAACTTTGGTGACTGTCAGTGAGATTGTGGGGTTGGAGTAGCTGATCTCAAATTTAGTGAAATTCAACAAACATTTCTGAAGCTCTCCTTTCTACTTCTAAATGCTGGGATCTTCGTTGTGTAGCTACCCTTCAGTCAAATATTTTTTCCTACTTTGAAAGATTTGTTTTCGTTGGTGTGGCTACCCCTTTCTCTGCTACAGATCCTCCATGCTTCTCTGTGGATCGCAAACCTTTGCATGATATATTTGTCACACGTATTTTCCACATTCTATTGTTTCCATTTTGATATTAACTTTACTACTTTTTTTCTATGTAGATATTTCATTTTTATGTACTTGAAAAAAGCTGTCTTGCCCCTAATGATATCCTTCATCTCTTTGGTAGCTACAAATTCATCTCCTTTCCCCAACTGGGATAAATATGCAATTCTATTTTCTTTTTTCTCTCTCTCTTTCTCTCTCTCTGTCTCTCTCTCTCTTTCTTTCTTTCTCTTTCTTTCTTTCTTTCTTTCTTTTTTTCTCTTTCTCTCTTCCTTCCTTTCTTTCTTTCTCTCTCTTTCTCTCTTCCTTCCTTCCTTCCTTCCTTCCTTCCTTCCTTCCTTCCTTCCTTCCTTCCTTCCTTCCTTCCTTCCTTCCTTCCTCCCTCCCTCCCTCCCTTTCTTTCTTTCTTTCTTTCTTTCTTTCTTTCTTTCTTTCTTTCTTTCTCTTTCTTTCTTTCTTTCTTTCTTTATTTCTCTCTTCCTTCCTTCCTTCCTTTCTTTCTCTCTCTTTCTTCCTTCCTTCCTTCCTTCCTTCCTTCCTTCCTTCCTTCCTTCCTTCCTTCCTTCCTTCCTTCCTTCCTTCCTTCCTTCCTTCCTTCCTTCCTTTCTTTCTCTCTCTTTCTTTCTTCCTTTCCTTCTTTCTTTCTCTCTCTCTTTTTGGATACAGATTGATTTTCCTTTTATGCTTAACTCATTGGCTCATCTGAGGTTTGCTGCAGTGTCTGGTTAATTTTTCTCGAGGCTGCTGTCCAGTTTTCCCAACAATCTTTATTAAATGATGATTCATTTCTCCATCATGGGATTGCTAATGGTTTGTCACATATTAATTTCTTTTAGTTACTTAAAACTATTTCTGAACACCAATTATAATAATAATTGGCATTTAAATAGTATTTTAAAGTTTACAAAACCTTTCTACACATTATTTCATTCAATCCCCCAGTGCCTCTGTAAGGTAGGTATAAAAGGTACTATTATCCATTTTACATCATAGGAAACTGAGGTTGAGGAGGATTAAGTGATCTTTCTAAATCAAATAACTAATAGATGCCAGAGTTTATCTTGTTCCATTTCCTCCAATTTTTACTCTTTGTTTGACATCAACCATATAGTTTTTATAGTTGTTATTTTATGATATATTTAAAAATCTTATGTAAATGATTGTTTTATTTCTTCAGTTCAGGATAAAATAGATAAAATAAAATAAAAAATCTGGAGTGGTAACTCACCATAACTACTTCTGAAAAATATAATCATTGTTATCCTTGTCTATTTTTCCAAAAATTTTTTAGAATCATTCTTGTCAAGATTTATAGAATATGCCCTGGGAATTTTCATGGGCATTGCATCAAATCCATGCATGCACTTCAGGAGACTGTTACTTTTGTTGGCTTTAGTTTCCCCAAGTGGGAACAAGATATATAATCTCTTATCCACACCTTTTTTTGTTTCTTCCATTAGGGTTTTATAATTTTCTTTTAGGAAATTGCTTGTATCCCAAGTTAGGTTAATATCCAAGTATTTAATAATGTCCTTACTGTAATAGAATCTTTCCTTTCCTGTATTTTCTAGTGTTGTGTCATTACTATATAGACAGGCAATTGAATTTTTTATCTTTATCTTATATCTTGACTCTGTGCTGAGCTCATTTATTACTGCTAGCAATTTCTTGGTTGATTGCCTTGGTTTCTAGGTACACAATTATGACACTTGCAAAAAGTGATTTTTTAAAATTTCTTCCTGTATTTCCTTTCTGTATTTATGCCTTTACCTCTCTTATAGCAATTTTCAGCATTTCTCTTACTACATTAAATAACATTGGTGACAAGGACATCATTATTTCATTCTTCCTTTAAAGGGCTCTAGTATTTCTCCATTCTGCCTGATAATAGATCTTGGTTTTCAATATACACTGTTTAACAGATTAAGAAAGAATGCCTTTACACTTTCCTATTTCAATGGATCCATGATCTCTCTGATGAGGCTATTTGTTTGTATCATTCATAACTTTTCATTCTATGGGATTCTGGGTCATGGTCTCCCGCTGATCTTTTATTTCAGAGAGGAGCCACTCAACATGGTGGAGGCAATCCTCTAGGTCTTTTGAAATTTTGTGGGTACTAGAAGAGCATTTGATCTTCTGTTACCCCTTATGTTCAGTAAACAGCAAATTGATCTCTTATTTTTATCATATGTTTCCTGGATATCTTTTGCATCATTTCTCTAGTGTAGATCATTATTGAGAAATTGCTGTGCCTTACTTGCACCCACCATACCCCTCTCTATTGCCTTTTGGGTCACCCCAAATATTGATTCCTTAGAGACTATGATTTTTCCAAGATTCATAAGCATTCAGCATTGTTGAATGGTGGATATTTGTATTGAGAAGATGGGTCTTCGTATGGAGTAACAATTCAGCATTAACACAGTGTGTAGTTTACCAAGCATACTATATACACTGCCCCCTTTTTCCTTTTCCATTCTAGATGAAACTCAATGCCATTTACAATGCTTATCCATTATATTCTGGTGCACTGACTCAATGTACTTACCTCATGATTTTATGTCATAGTCTGTACAGTAAGAATTTTTCATCCATTTAGTTTATCATGTATAGATTCCTAGGGTAATCTCTTTTGAGATTAAGGTTTTAATGTTCTCTCTCCCTAACTGCCATGTATTTATTCCCTATATATGCATGTTCATGTTCATGTTATTCCTCCTCATAGAACGTAAACTTCTTGAATACAAGGGTCGTTTCATTTTTGTGTTTGTATCCTCAACACCTAGCAAAGTGCCTGTTACATGGTAGGCACTAGGTGCTTGCTAATTGCTAATTTTATTAAGGACATTCTATAATGTTATAGGGCTTGGTGCAATCAGCACAATGCTATCTACAAACAAGAGAGTCTAGCAGATGCTAGACTCTCTCTTCCATTTGGACCTTACTCAAAACATCTTTTTTGACAATGGCAATATCCTTTGATGAACACATACCTCTATTTTATGTTCCACTTGATGCTAATAAAAGGATCAATGAACTTTATTCAAGGATCTTGTATGATCTTAACATGTGCATGGGACACTCTTCAAAGTGTCCTTCAAAGCTATATTTTGCATTTTGTATTTTGTATTTGTATATTTGAGTCAAATGCTTTTTTGTAGTTAAAAGAAATACAGACAGAAGGAGCTCCTCATATTCTCTGTACTTTCCAGTCAATTGTGTAGAAATTAAGATATGGCCTATAGAGATATGTTCTGTTGTAAAAGATCATTTAGGAAAGTGTACCTGTTCCCTTCTCATATTTTCTTTTAGAATACCCTTGATATGCTTATAGATTATTCTTACAAAGAGAGAAAACCCCTAGGAATATGAGGTATTTTTTGTTGATGTTATCTCAGTTGCCTTTGATTGTCCAATATTTTTCTCATTCTTTTGATTTTTCCCTTTCTAAGATATCTCATAAATTGATCCCTCAATGCTTCTAAGATTGTCTTTCTTCCAACATAATTTTATCATTGTGTACTTGGCCCAGTCCGGTAGCTTATTCAGTTTTTGTCCTACTAAGTGCCATTTTTGCTTCTTTGATTCACACATTGAGGACTGAAGGAAGGGTTAGTAACACTTCACCAACAGTCATCCTCCCCTTGCTTTCACATTTTATGTCTGCTTATTGCCCTTGTGCCAGTTTCATTAGTGAATACTTTTGTGATATGTAAAATGAAGGGGTTGAACTTGATGGCTTTAAGGTCCCTTCCACCTCTAAAACCATGCTTCTATGATGGAACCAACCTTTTGGGGTCTCATACAAACTTTCTGTACATTTGCTTTTACTTATTCTGCTTTACAATGGTTTCTGTGACAATACCACACATAATCCATTGCCATCCTCCTCTACAATGTTTTTACAAATAACTTTGTATTTTAAGCAGGTGCTGCCTTTGGGCTATGTGGTAGAAAACATGAGGCTGACTTCATAATGACCCACTTTGGGCCATATCACCACTGTAATCTTCAGCCCCTACCAGGCTGTCAAAACTAAAAGAGATCTGGAGCCTTGGAATCAGAGGCAGCAGGGACCAGTGCTGAGGGGAAAGCCCCTCCATCTAAGAGCCTATGCAGATCCAGCAGACATCTTAAACCTCAAGGGGTTAGAAGTACTAGAGGAGAGATTTTTAACCACCTTTGTGTCATGCAACTCCTTGACAACTTGGGAAAGTCAATGAACTCCTCAGAACAATGTTTTTAAATGTATAAAATAAAGCACATAAGATTACAAAGGAATTGAACTACACTGAAATAAAAATGTAATTTTTCCCCATCCAAGTTCACTGATCTGAAATCTATCCCTTTGGGGGTTCATGGATCCTGGATTAATCTAGAGATTCTGCACTTTTAAAAATGCAGGGATATGAAGGGAAGGTTATTTTCAGGGTTTGCCCCCTTCTTTGCCATCTTGGGATAATGTTATACACCGTGACCTCTTCAGAAGACCTGAATACTATTTACTGGCTTGAGCATCTGAATAGATTTCTCTGCTATCCCTCCCCACCATCAATACATGTAATTCTTCTGTGATTGGAATAACCAGCCATGATACAATGTGCAGACCTCTATTAATGTTATGCTTAGTCACTGCATGGGCTTAAAGGTAGATGACCTGGTCACCTGGTTTCATCCTTTTTTCTTTAAGTGAGAAAATTTCTAGCTCCTATTCCTCTTATTCTTGGGCTTGAGTGTCTGTTGATGAGAAAAAAATTTCTTCCCTGAATTCTCCTCACCTCTGATTTACTCCTTTATAGCCCATAGCTCAGGAACCTTCAAACTTACTATAAAATTCTCCTTCATCCTAAATCTCTCCCTCTAGGATAGATATCCTAGAGGCAGGTAGTTGGTGCAAGTGTATAGAGAGGGGAGTCAGGAAGCCCTGAGTTGTAGTCTGGCCTCAGAAACTTTCTGGCTGTGTGACTCTAGGCACTTAACCTCTGTTTGCCTCAGGTTCCTCAAATGTAAAATGGAGATGATAAAAATAGCATCTATCTCCCAGGGTTGTTCTGAGGATCAAATGAGATAGTAATTTTTACAGCTTAGTACATAGTTAGGTATTTAATAAATATTTCCTTCCTTCCTTCCTTCCTTCCTTCCTTCCTTCCTTCCTTCCTTCCTTCCTTCCTTCCTTCCTTCCTTCCTTCCTTCCTTCCTTCCTTCCTTCTTTTCATTTTATACTCTTTCCATCTTCTGACACTCACAAAATTCTGAATTCCTCTGAAAGACACTACATCCCTATCTGGGTCTTCTCCCAGTAGCCTAGTTGACTACTCCTCTCGTGGTATCCAAGACGCATTAGACCAAGAGGAGAAATAGGCATAATCTTTGTTCCTTATTACCACTTCCAGACTGTTCTTTTGCTACCATCATCTAGCAACCTCCTTTTGATATTTCCATTTTCTGTTTGTATTATCCAGTCCAGATACATGTTAAAAGCATCTACAAACTTCCAGGCTTTTTCCCCTTCCTTTTTCCAATTAATTTTAAATCTTTACTTCAAAGTCCCTTTACTGAATATTTTTGCTGAAATATTTTTACTGAATATTTAATGCATTTTGGTGAGCTAAAAATATATTTACTATTTTTGCTTTTGTGCTTATGGTTGTGAGGTGCTTATGCCCTAATACACGGTCATTTTTTGTGAAGATGCCATATACAGCTGAGTAATAGGTAGATTTTTTCTATTCCCATTTAATATTCTCCAGAGGTTTATCACCTCTAATTTTTCTAAAATTTAATCAGATCCTTAACTGCTTTCTTATTTTGAGGGATTAGATTTATCTAGGTCTGAGAAAGGTAAATTGAGATCCCCTTCTATTGTAATTTTTTTATTTTTTCCCCTATAATTTATTTAACTTTTCTTTAAGAATTTAAATGCTATACCATTTTGTGCATACATGTTTAATATTGATATTAATCCATCATCTTTTATAACTTTTAGCAAAATATATTTTCCCTGTCTGTCTCTTTTAATTAGGTTTTTTAAAATTTTTTAAAATTAGGTTTAATTATGTTGATGTTCACTCAAAAACCTTGACCCCTTAATTTATCAAATTCCTCACCTCTCATGACCTATACCTCATTCCACTTCACATTCTCACAGAGATTGTCATATTTTAGATTTCATCATCACCCATAACTATGCTATATTACCTCACTTACCTTAACTACCTATCCTTCTCTCTCTCTCTCTCTGTCCTTCTGTCTTACTCTTACTATACTGATATACCTTATCATTCTTCTCCCTTGTGCTTTCACTTCTTGTTTTTACTTTACATCAGTTCAGCTAAATAAATATTAAGTACCTACTATGTACTAGCCACTGTACTAGGTAGTTTTACTGAAGAAACCCAGAAAAAAACTAGGCTATGAGTCCTTGCTATGTAAAGTGACCCAAATATGAATGTTAACAGATTTTCATCCTTCTCTAAATAGCAGAACCTTACTATTTCCATAGAACAGAAGGAGTATGAATTGAAGAGGGAGAGGAAGGATGAATGGAAAGAAGTCCTTTACCACTGTGTCACTTAGTACCTATGCACTGGAGAAAGTTGAGTTGTAGGTAAGGGGTATGGAGAGATCCAAGAATCAAAATGGATGTCATTAAGTGACAATTGAACTAAAAGACTCAGGGGAAAGAGTAAGTAACAAGACAACTAAGAAGAATTCAGAGAGTAGACTCAAGGAGGCCTAGATTGATATAACTTCTGGGGCAACTAGAGAGCCACAGTTTGAGAGTATTGACTGAAAAAAAAGTAAAGAGAACCTCAACTACTGAATAACAGGAAATGAAATAGTCCTTATTTTTAAGGAGCATACATTCTACTTGTGAAAAGAAAACATATAGATAAGAAAACACAAAATATAGATTTAGTACCTGGGACCTCTCAGGTTAGCTAATTCAGGTTACAGGTATTTTGTTAGTCAGAATCTACTCCAAACTTAACTTCGTAAATCTCCACATATATTTAATTTTACTAGTCAGCCCGAAAACACACTTATTCAAAGATAAGGCTTATAATTCAATATCAATATCAATCAATAAGAATTTTTAAAATGCCGGGCAATAGGCACTGAGGATACAAGTACAAAGAATGATATAAAATCAAGTAACAGTAAAACATTTTTCTGTGGACCTTAAGATTACTTTCCCACAAATACATACATACTCAGAAAGAATAATGGACATTCATAGGGATGTTGAATGAGGCATCTAAAAGTGGGAACAAGAGTAATCAGGGTACTCACATGAAGGCATTCACACACAAAGTACACATGTGACCAGTACACATACTTGGCAACACAACTCTAGTATTGTAAAGCTGCTTATGTCTTCCATTGTCCCTGCTGGACCTGCTTCCCATCAAGCATTGTCTTCTACTGTGATCTTCCAGGCATCATATTCAGCTACTACCCACTGAACACCTTTGTTCTTTGATCCCGTATTTAATTATCCAGCTGCCTATGGTTAGTCAGACTCTTCCATGCAGGGAGAGCTACGGTTCTTTCACCAAGTCCTTTAGAAACCTCAACCATTTATGAGGGAGAGCTGTGGTTGGTAAGCCTCTTCCATAGACAGCAGTTTTTTCAACTGCTCTTTTGGACTGTTGTTGGGCCTCAGCTGGAGGGCAATCTTCAGGCAGATCTGCTCCTTTATCCTCCATCTATTGGAGGTATGACAACTAGTAATCCTCTCCCCTTCAGGGAAGGCTGTGGCTCTCTTCAATCAAGATTCTTGGTCAATATTGGAGACATTTTTCCTTTTTTCTCAGATAGCCTTCTCAGTCAATAGTTGAGGTTCTCTTTACCTTTTTTTTCTTTCAGTTAACACTCTCAGACAGTAGCTTGCCTCTGTGGCTCTCTAGCTGCTCCAGAAGATATATCAATCTAGGCCTCCTTGCCCCTACTCTTTTAATTCTTCTGTCTTAGCTGTCTGTCACTTACTCTTTCCCTGAGTCTTTTAGTTCAACTGTCACCTAATGGTTAGACATCCATTTTGATTCTTGGGTCTTTCCATACTCTTGTTTGTGGTAAATATCCCTATGACTCAACTTTCTCCAGTGGAAAGGTACTGAGTGACACAGTGGTAAGGAAGCTCTTTCAATTTATCCTTCCCTCTTCAATTCATACTCCCTCTGTTCTATGCAAATAGTAAAGTTCTGCTGTCTGGAGAAGGATGAAAATCTGTTAACATTCATATTTGAGCCACTTTACATGGCAAGGTCTCATAGCCCAGTTTTTCCTGAGTTTCTTCAGTAAATGCATTGCAACCTTAGGGGAGGGGAGTACATCTGCAAATGGGAAAGGGATCAGTAAAGGCCTTCTCTAGATAGTGGTACTTGAGGTGAGCCTTGAAGGGAGCTCATCTCCATTCATAAATCCATTACCTTAATTAAATCCCTCATGTTTTCTCCCTTACACTGTCCTCCTAATTGATCTCCCTCTCCAGTCTGACTTCCCCAGAGCTGCCAAACTGATATTCTTTAAAAACAAAACCAGGCAACCAAACAATCCAAAGAGAGTGTTAACCCTGCTCAAACTCCCTATTGCCTCAAGGGTAAAATGCAAACTTCTCCACCTAACATTTAAATGCTACTACAGTATGTTTCCCTCCTTTTTGAATTTATTTTTTTCTAATAAATCTTTCCAGACTTATTCTATGTTATTCACCTTAGTTTGCTCTATATTCTCACTAAACAGGTTTGTTTCTCAAATCTGATACTGCATCCCTATTTTTTGTGCCTCTTCACAGGCTGTTCCCAAAGTCTGGAATGCCCTTCACCCTCAGTTCCACCGCTTTAGAATTACTAGTTTTCTTCAAAGCTTAGTTCAGATTCATCTCCTACACAAATTCTTTCCTGATTCACCTTGTTGTCAATACTGTCCCCCTAAAATTACCTTTTATTTGCTTATCTGTTGTATCCTCCAAGTGGAATGAAACTTCTGGGGTAGGACTGTTTCATTTTTGTCTTTGTCTTACCACATTGCCTTACACTTAGCAGGCATTATGTACTTGTTTGCTGAATTTGAATTAAATTGAGTTTTCTCTCTATGGAGAACCTGTAAGTTATTCTTCCATCTAGCTGCAAGTTTCTTTTGTATTCTAGTTTTATTTATTAAAACAATACCAATATTGATGCAGTATGTTTCTTCCAATAATATGTCTATTTGTAGGTCATTGCACAAAGATCTCATCTTTAGAGTACCTATAGAAAAATTAATGTTTATAGATGGTCTAAAAACTACATAAGTCTTGGCATCCTTTCTCTGACCTTTGCATCACTTAGTCTTTGTCCCAGAAGAAATGGGAGGAGGCTACGCAGGACCATAGCTATTTTTAAAATTTCTCTTTGTGTCATGACTTGCTGTGGTCAAAGAGGTCATCAAATAGTCAGCTGTTTGATGTTGCCTTCTTCATCCTTAATTGAGTTTGCCCATGGAGAGCAAGAGACTGTGTTAATTTTATATAACTTCAATAACTTTCATATATAATGTTTTTAGAATTTTAATCAAGAAAATGTTGAATTTTAAAAAATGATATTTTGTATTAGAATAATTGCATATCAATTCCTAGAAAAGAGAGCACTGCACTTGTAATCACAAGCCATGAATTTAGCTCCTAATTTTTCTATTCTAAGCTGTATGAACTTGGGTAAATAACTTCATTTGTAAAGTGGAGATATTAATATTTGACATACCTATCTCATAGAAATTTTTACAGGATAAGGACTTTGAGAACCTTAAAGCACCATATGGCTGTGTGCTGGTATTGTATTTCCCTCCTTCCCAGAGTCCTGAAGATCAACTTAAAGGAGAAAGCATTATAAAAATATAAATATAATTGACTTAGTGAATGATGTTGTCACTTTTCCTACTGTAAGTAGGTGTTCAGTGTCTGTTGAATGAATAAATGGATGAATGAATGAAGTTTATTCTTTTAACTTGTAGTGGAGAGGGATAGACTGAGAGTTAGGAGATCTGAGATCAAATTCTGGCTCTACTTTGTGAACCAGTCACTTGTCCTTTCCAAACCTTTGCTTCCTTATCTTTAAAATGGGAAAACTCAGAATGCTTTCTTTTCAAGACTTTTATGAAGAAAAGATTTTGAAAATTTTTAAGCACTATATAAATCTAAATTAGTAGTTGTAGTATTTATTATGTTTGATAAAATTTTATTCAATTCCTCAGGAGGGAGATTTTTGTTTTGTAGTAATTTCCTAGTTAGGTTTGAGGATGAAAACATAATTTGCAACATAAATGAGTTGGCTAACTTGCTATTCTTTTGTATGTATTTATAGTATGGGAATTATTTGTCTTTTTAAGGTTTGAAAAGTTCTTCACTAATCATTTGGGACCAATTGACTTTTTGGAGGGTAAATATTCAATAATTTTGCTTATTTCTTACTCTGCTTTTGTTTTATTTAAGTCTTCTATTTCATATTGTGTCAGTTTGGCCATTATTGTGTTATTGTAGGTAGCTATTTCTATTTGGTTAATAAATGTTTTTCCAGAGAGTTGCAGACATCATTTCCCAATTCATTTCTCTTTTACATGGGTCATTCTATTCTCCTTATGATTCTCGATTTTATTTAGATTTTTTTTTCTTTTTGATAAGTTTGGTTATCGATTTTGCTAAGTCTTTCCAAGTCTTTCTTAGTTTATTGATTTTTTTAAATTTTCTCTCCACTTTTTTCTGATTAATTTTGTTATTTCCCTTTGACTTACAGTTTGTTCTCTTTTAAAATGAATCAAATGGAGAGAATTCATTACATGTGGTATAATGGGGAAAAGGTACCAATTTAGGAGTCAGGACAAGCATCACAATGCTAACTTTGTGACCTTGAACAAATCACTTTAACTCTCTGGCCCTCAGTTTCCTCATCTGTGAAATGAAAGAGTTGAGCTAGATGATTTCCACAGTTCCGCCTTATGGCTCTGCTTTTCTGGGATCCTAGTGATTCTGTAATTTTATGGGCTTTTTCTTTCTTAGCAATGTTGGCCTTTTAGAACAATATATTTTCCTCTAAGGACTGCTTTGACAGTTTCCCATAAATTTTGATATGTTGTATTTATGTTTTCATTGTTTCAAAAGTATTCTGTTAGTGTTTTCTGGATTTCCTCACAACCGAGGCATTATTTAAGAGGGTATTTTTTACTTATATTTTCCTGTGGCCGAGTACTTTTAAATTCTGTTTTCATTATTCATTTCTGAGTTTATTGCACTGTGGTCTGAGAATATGATAAGCAGAACTTTAGGTCTTTTTTATTTACTGAATGTCTTTTGTTTTCTAGTATATGATTATTTTATTGTGTGCGAATATCCAAATGTATGGTTAGAAAGAAAATACATTTTCTGGTTGTTATAGTAAGTTCTTACCATATCAGTTAATTCTCCCTTATTTATTGTACTGTTTGGCTCTATAGTTTCTTCATTAATCCTTTATCTCTTGGATCTATCATAGTCTCATAAAAGTGTGTTGACATTGCTGATTACAAATATCTTTCTATTCTTTCCTTTCTACAGTTTAGAGAATATTTTTGTTCTTTCATGTTCATTATTTACACTATTCTTTTTTTTAAACCAGTATGTAATGATCTTGTTTTACCTACTTAATGCACTGAGTCCCAGCTCTACCACTTGCTAGTTGTATGACCCTGATATGTTACTACTGCGTCTCTCTGAGCCTTAGTTCATTTGCAAAATTTGTAAAATAAGGGTAGTAACACTTGCCAAGCCTCCCTCATGGGGATTCGTAAATGACAAAACATGATATAAATATTATTTTCATCATCATCATCGTTGCTGTCGCTGTAATTGTTTTAAGCTATGCCATGTGCTTTATTTGACACTATGATAATGACCCTTTCTATATTCACATAGGCATGCTAGGCATTAGATCAATGATTGATTTTTGATCTGTTTGCAGCCTTGGATTTTGTGTGTTTCTTTTTGGCAATGCTTGTTAAAGATTGATTTTTGAAAAATTTTGATAGATTTTGTTTTTACATCACCTGTATTTCCTGTGATAGCTTTTCCTTTACCCACTCCCAGAGAACGATGCTTTATAACAAAGAATAAATAAGAGGAAAAAAGTTGTATATTGCTTTGTAATGCAACTTTTAATAGGGAATTTTAGACCATTTATATTTAACATTGTAATTGATATATTTGTATTGTCTCTCATTGCCCTGTTGGTGTATCTTTGTTGTTCTTTATTTTGGCTTTTGTGTATTTCGCTGTCAGCTCTGTGGAGGTTGTAGTCTAGCTTGTTGGGTTAGCCCTGACTTCCCATGTCTTCTCACACTTCATCATATCATCTTATTAGACTGACATTCTGCATATAAGGGAGGGGGCAGAACCTCTTCTCCCAGTTAATGTAATCACAGACCACCAAGATGATCACAGATGTTAAATATAAGGGTGGGCCCTTGTGATGAGGTTTAAATAGGTAAACCAGATGCTTTTACATCTTGTGATCTTTGATTTTGCCAAGAAGTGAATGGCTTACTGGCTACGCAGGTGGACTGAGAGTCTGTAAATAGTCATAATAATTTCAGCAATTTGACAGTTGGAGCTTTGGAGCCAAAAAGTGGAGGAATGACCAGGATCCTAAGAGAGAGTGAGTCACTTTTGGGGGGAGGGAAAGCACTTTTTTTCTTGAGATACTAGATCAGTAGCAGACAATGCATCCTACCTGGTAGAGCGATATGCTGAGGACAGACAGTAATGTGGAGAAAGGAGGTAGCCTCAGGAAGTATGACCCTTGTGATAGAGGGGAGTGACAGTTTTGGACTCGAGAAAGAAGCAGATGCTGGGAGTCCACCTAACTGTCACACCCAGAAAAGACAACATACCCACAAGCTGAATGAAGGCACTGCAAAGAGACAAAGGAATTCCAGTCCTTGTGGTGGTGGATTCATATTTCTGTTAACTCGAAGACCCAGGTAATAATCCCAACTCCAAGGTTGTGAGACCTTGGGCAAGTCACCTCCTCTTTCTAGGAGTGTTTCTTCATCTGCAAAATGAGAAGGATTGATTGTATGATTGCTTAAGTGTCTTCCAGTCCTAGCACACTATGATCTCTTACATATATGACTAGTTTCTAATAAAGGAAAGAAAGCAGCTATATTTTTGGGGGCAGTGTTTGTACAGAAATATAAAAAAGGTTCTTCAAAGGAAGAATAATAATTTTCCAAATTGTCTTTTCAAAAATATCCCTATATTCGAACTACAGTCCAATTTATACTCAAGTTTCTTCCTCCAGCCAGAAGTCTTTTGAGAGAATCAACTTGATGAGACCCGTTGACCTCCAGTTCTGTCCATTTTGCAGAGCAATGCCCCTCGCTCAGAAGCTGACCATGTGGACTCCACGTCTTTCCAGTAAGTCTTAATGTCTGCTGATGTGTGGGTGCTTGAGTGTTACAACTGATTTTTCTGGAATATATTTTCACCAATGTAAGAGGTGAAAGTTCATAGCCATGGTGATGTAATTACATCAGCTACTGCTTCTTCTCAGGCAAAATGAGACCCTAGTACTAGTTCATGCACTTATGGCATTTATATGAGCTTAAATGTCTATAAACAGCCCTTGATTCTGCCCCTTGAGAACATGGGCTCTTCAAAATTTAGCCTCAGGAACTGAAGTCTTTCTTTTTTGTGCAAATTCCTTCAGTATGAAAAAGGAAGAAAAATCCGATGATGCAGTGCAGTGACTCTCTGCACATGCTAGCTATGTAATCCAGGGAAAGTAATGCTACCTTTTTGACCTTCAGTTTCCTATTTTAAAAATGGGTATAATTATCCTTGCACAGCCAATTGAGGAAAGTACTTTGCAAACCCTAAAGTGGTCTGTAAATGTGAGTTATTTTTAAACAACCTTTGTCTCTCTTTCCACATAACTTTTGGACACCTATGGGATCCAGTTAGTGGTTGACCTTAGATACCTTGCCTGCTATGAGCTTAATTTTAGATCAGCCTGATAATAAGTAGCTGCTCCTGCCCAATCTGACACCAAATGGACTTTCTTAGACAAGGTGTGGGCAGGTCACAAGCGCTGATAAAGCCCTGCCCAGGCATTATCAGGGAGCTGTTTATTCCTAAACTCCATTATTATAATTGTTCAAAGGTTAGGAATTTTAAAAATATGACTACATTTTCTCTGTCTGATAGACCCATTTGATCAAGGTATCTATCCTCACAATCACGAGGTTGTTTCTCAGCTCTTTGCGTTAGGGGGTGGTCACTTGGGAAGAGATTTTAATTCTGCACTTTGGATCTAATCTTTGTTCCTGCAACTAAACTCCACTTTGCTTCTTGAAAGCCTCTGAATGAACAAAGCCACAACGCCCTGTTTTATCTGAAGTAGATATGAAACAAGAAACTGCTGAGTGGAGTAACATGGTGCTTTTTTTCTTTGGTGTTGCAACTCAACCTCAACAGCTGAGCAGGTTATGGGAGTTCTGATTATCAGAAGGCTTTGGAGGAGAGATTTCAGGAGGTCACTTTGTTGAAATGGCCACAGAGGGTACCCATTTATCTTTCTTCTTAGCCTTCAGGCTAAGAAGGGCCCACATAAACAGGACTCTTGTTTCAAAGAAACCTCCAGCATGAAGGCCTGGGCTATTTGGAGGACCGTTTCATGATTGCTCTGACTTGAGCCCCAACTCAGAAAATGGGGAAATTCCTACCTTGGATCTCCTGAAAAGCTGGCACTGGGTTCCTCTTTTATAATTTTGCAGGTCACAAAATATCAGAGGAAAATTTTATTGGGAGGAAAGGAAATCAATGAACAAAGAACTCGTTGTTGACAAATCCCACCATTAGGTGGTCCCCATGGCACTAAAAGTTTCCCAAATGTGTCCTTTTTCTAAGGTCCTTCCTGAATCTATTATTGGCTATTCAAAGCTACTCAGTTTCCGTCTGGTGCTACTGTGGAGTTGTACCTGCTTCTCCTCAGAAATATAACTAGGGTGAGGTGATCGAAACTTTGCCTAAGAGCCTCCAAATTTAAGGGGCATGAAAATGTAAAATAATGATTTTAAAAGATTGTGCCACTTTGAAATTTGTTACTTTTACGTTTTGACAGTACATTTGTTCTTTCAGCATTTCGGAAACTAGTTAGCAAGTATATGATTAGGTAAATTAGGAACCTGTCAGATGGCATGTTTCCTCCACACACTGGTTGAGTTTTTTCTTGGTTCTTCCTTTACTTCTCGGGTAGTAGGCTCCCTGTCCAGAGCTTCCCATGGTGTCTGTCTGTCCATCAGGAGGCTAGTGTGGGTCTCTTCCTCTAATGGCTGGCTTCAGTGCACCTTAGTGCTGTTTGCCTCATGTGTCAAAATACTAGTTACAGTTCTGCTTCTTTGTGCTACAGCTACAACTGTCCTTGACTGGCTAGTGGATGATACTTCTCTCAGGGACGTCACTCCTGTTACTGCATCTCTCAGCTGGTAAGGAGGAGGAGAGTCAGGCATAGAAGACTATATTTCTCTTCTGATCTTGTGAGGGATAGGGCTTTCATTAGAGAAATCATGTCTCTAGTAATGGAGTAGAAGACCAGGGATGCCCCTTCCTGATGAATACCGCTGAATGTAGTCAGAATTTGGTTTGAATTATAGCTGTTTCTTACTATGTGGGGCAGCTAGGTGGTGCAGTTGATAGAGTGCTGGCCCTGGAGTCAGGAAAACAGGAATTCAAATCCAGTTTGAGATATTTACTAGCTCTGTGACCCTGGATAAGTCACTTAACCCTGTTTGCTTCAGTTACCTCATCTGTAAAATGAGATAGAGAAGGAAATGGCAAATCACTCCAATATCTCTGCCAAGAAAACCCCAAATAGGGTCACAGAGTCAGACATGATTGAACAACATTTTTTCTACCTGTGGGTCCTTAAGCAAGTCACTTAACCTCTTTGTGACTCATTCAAATAGGGGAGCCAGACTAGATAATCTCTAAGATTCCTTCTAGCTCTAGATCCTACAACCTTTTATTTCTCTTTTTCTAAAATTCCAACAATTCGGTACTGAATGAATCAACTTTGGATTACATTTTTCCAGCAGAGACACTTCTTTTTTATTTGGTGCTTACCTCCATCTGTCCCACCTGAAATTTTGGCTCCATAAATGTCTCTAATATATTTTAAAATATTAAATTAAATTAATTAATATTTTTTATTTGGGGGAGGAGGACCAGAATTACCTTCCAACCCTGAATGTTCTTTTACATTTTGTTGGAGATTCCTTTCTCAGACCTCCACTAACAAGGTATCCCAACTGCTACCTAGTTCGCTCTGCCTAGTTACTGGATGAGATTAGGCAAAATGGGGATATATTTCTCAGTAAGGTTTATAGTGTCTATGCTCTTGAGGTCTGCTTATAATTTTTAGTAAGTCATCTTGGCAGGCATGGGAAGGCTCCAAGTTCATACTGAGCAAGGCTACATTAGCATAAAGCTTTTACTTATGTTATCTTATTTGATGCTTTTTTGTTTTTTCCTCATTCACATTTCATCTGTCATCTCCATACCTTAGCACTGGCTGGCTTGGATGCCTGGAATGCCCTCCTTTCTCATATTACCCCAGAGAAACCCTACTTCCTTCAGAACGCACTTGAATGCTCCCTTCTATATGAAATCTCTCCTGATCCCTCAACTGCTAGTGACCCTCCTTTCTCTCATGTTATAATTACTTTGAACATATTAATATAGACTTATTTTATACATATTTAATGTATATATGTTATTTCTACTCTTAAGGACTATTAAGAGGTTCCTTCAACTTGTCTTTTTGGGTCATCATATTTTCCACAAATAATGGATTCAGAGTGTGCAGGAAGCCCTAAATGTGTAAAGAATGCCCCAACCACCTCTTCCCAGGCTAGGCCAAGCTGACATAATGTGTTGTTTGTGTCCCAGGCTGGACTCTCTGTGTTCTTGGGAGTTGACAGGCACAGGCAGCCTTCACTAGACTTGTGTATCTGGGACCATTGTAGATAAGCAGACCATCTTATCTTCCTGGTCAAGCAGTTCCCAAGGGACAAGAATGCTGCTTTTGCTATCAGCCTGCTCCTCCCCTTCAGGAGAGGCTTTGTCATTTTCCCACCTTTACCTCATCTTTCCCCCACCCATGTCATAGCCCTTTAGGTGGAGATTTCTGGCATGTCCTCCTTCCTGTGTCCTGCTATCATAAATAACCGAACTTCTGTATGGTCTGTGAACACTTTGGATTCCACATTCATGTTCATTTCTCTTGTAATAAACCTAGTTTTCATGTAAGTTTCATGAAGTTGTTGACACTACTGATAGGACTGATTCATTAATGTGTCTTCAAAGCCTAGTACAGTTCCTGGATTATAGTAAGATGCTTAATAAAAAAAATTGTTTTTTGGATGGATGTTTTATTCTTATAACCATTTTGTGAAGAAAAATAAAACAAGTATAAAATCCCTGTTTTATAGATGAAGAAACTGGGACCCAGAAAAGTTGTCAGTTTTCCAGGATCACAAAACTTTTTATTAGAAGGAGATAGGCAGTTGTGGGTGTAGCTTAAAAAAAAACAACTGGACTGGAGTCTGGTGATGTGATTTTGAGTCCCAGTTCTGTCATTAACAAGCTGTGTGACATTGGGTAATTTTACTTGCGTTATTTTACTTCCAACTAAGGCATAGACCTTAGTTTTCTAAGTTATAAAATGAGAAGATCAAAATAGATGTTCTCCAAGGTCCTGTCCAGCTCAGTCATTCTAAAGGGAGACTGGGCTTTAAGCCAGGTCTTTGGATGCCACAATCAGTGATCTTCCCATTTCACTACAGCTGTCTCTCCTGTGCCTGACCAAGAAGAATCCAAATAAAAATGAGATGTAAGAATTTGGGAGTGAAGTTAGGTAATAAATAAGCAATAAATTCACTATAGGCATATTGCAAAGAGGTAGCAATACTCTTTTGTTTACTACCTTATTCCCAAAGTGCAGATATTTATTATAATTTAGGGCAATTCATTGCACTACATAGGCATTTATGAAAACTCATTGTATTATTCTAGCAAGAACCTATTTCCCAGGAAGTATTGTTATAATAAACTCTAATTAGTGGTTTGAAAACAAAATACTTGGCTTTGCTTTTTAAAGGGAAAGGAATGTACACAACTTATATTGAACTTGTATATTTGATTACATCTATGAAGGAGCACAGTGGAGGAATGATAGCACTAGGTTAGCATCAAGAAATAATAATAATATTAATTAATAAAAATAATCATTTTAATTATTATTAGTTTAATATATTATATATAATATATAAATATAATTTAAATATTAATAAAAATAATAACATTTATATAGAGGTTACTAAGTACTTTACAATCACTATTTCATTTGATCCTCACAGCAATCCTAGGAGGTGGGTGCTGTTATTGTCCCCATTTTACAGATGAGAAAACTGAGGCAAATAGGAGTTAAGAGACTTGCCCAGAGTCACATTGCTAGGAAATCTGGGTTCTAATCCTGGCTTTGCCACTCCTAAACAGATTTGGGTGTATCATCTCTTCTCTTCTGGTCTCAGTCTCTTCTCTCTAAAATGAGGAATGATCTTCATTGGTTATAATTCTTCTATACAACATGACTAATGTGAAAATATGTTTAATATGAATGGATACGTAGAACTTATATCAAATTGCACAACATCTTGGGGAGGAGGGATGGGAGAAAGGAGGAGAAAATTTAAAACTCAAAAGTTTGTGGAACTGAATGTTGTAAACTAAAAATAATTTCTGAAAAAATAAATTGAGGAAGGATTTCTAAGGTCTTTGCAGCTGACTAATAGGATTTTATGCCACGCTGATAATCAGTCAAAAAACATTTATTAAATTCTAGGTACTGTGCTAGGTGCTAGAGGTGCAAAGACAGAGTACCCTCAGGGATCTTACTCTCTAAGTAGGGAGACAACATATATAGGTATATATGAAGCAAAGGGTTCCCACGTGATATGTGGCAAGTCCTCTCCTAGGTGCTAAAGATACAATAACAAAAATCAAACTGCTCCTACCTTCAAGAATCCTGCAATCTTGCCAGTGGAGGTGTATCCATATATAGGTATATATAGAATATATATATAAAGGAGGAGATTCCCTCCCCTCAGAAAAAGCCCCAACCTCAGTTGCTATATTTATAGAAAGAATAAAATGTAATCACAAAATGTTAATAAAGTACTAACATTTCTCTTACTGAATCAAGAAGAGAATAAAAGTATTATCTTTGCAAACAAATTAACCACACCCATGAGCTTTATAAAGCTGAGGCCTGGACAGATTTCATCAAAGTAAGTAATTGTAAGCAGGGCAGGAGGCTATGGAAGAGGTACCTGCAGGGAGGGAGAAAAGAATTTCCATTTTATCCCCCACATCCCACATCTGCCCTGCAGTTATGAAGGGGAGCTATTCCAATATTAGGAGACATCACTCATTATAGACAGATAGAAATATAGAGAGACAGTCAACTGAAGGGGAGGCAGCTTCAAGGAGTGCGACTCCTAGAAAAGAGCTCTATTATGGAGAGGAGTGGGGCAGCTAGGTGGTACAGTGGATAGAATACTGGACCTGGAAGTCAGGAAGACCTGAGTTCAAATCTGGCCTCAGACACTTACTAGCTGTGTGACTCTGGGCATGTCACTTAACCCTCTTTGCCTCAGTTTCCTCATATGTAAAATGAGCTGGAGAAGGAAATGGCAAACCATTCCAGTATCTCTGCCAAGGAAAACACAAATAGGATTTGAGTCAGACATGACTAAAATGATTGAACAGCAAATGGAGAGGAGCAGACCCGGAAAACCCAGCTGAGTACCTGATTGAGCAAATGTCTAAGGGAAATCTTGAAAGATTCTACAAAGAAAAATGACTTCTAGGTATGGGTACTCTTGCTACATGCGTGTCCTTTGTGGGTGCCTCGTCATCAATATGCTCTAAATTTGAACTTATTTTTCCCCTTGACTTTGTATTTGTGGGAGAGTGAATTTCAGGTTTACGTGGGGTGGAGGGGGAATGTTTTGTAGTTATTGTGCTTGCTGGGACATCTCAGTCAATGCCTTTGAGAAGACCAAATCATGTCTAATGGTTTAATAGGAAGCGCACCAGTGGGGGCTCAAAAATGGAGTTTTAGAAGGGTAGTAACACAGAGTATGATCTTGAGCTCTGAGAATAGGTACTCCTGAGTACTTAGCCTGAGTTACAATAAGATAAACAATTTTCAAAAAAAAATTTATTTAAAAATTTTTCCCCAGTTACATGTAAAAACAATTTTTAACATTCATTTTTAAAACTTTGAGTTCCAAATTCTCTTCTTTCCTCCCTCCTCATCCTTTCTGCCCCACCCCATTGAGAAGGCAAGAAGTTTGATACAGGGTTGTACATGAGTAGTCATGTAAAACATATCCATAGTAATCATGTTGTGAAAGAAAATATAGATAAAAAAACCTCAGGAAAAATAAAATAACAAAAAAGCATGCTTCAGTCTATATTCAGGCACCATCAGTTCTTTCTCTGGGGATGGGTAGAATTTTCATCCTAAGTCCTTCAGAGTTGTCTTGGATCACTATATTGCGGAGGAAAGCTATGTTATTCACAGCTGGTCATCTTACAGTAATGCTGTTACTTTGTACATGGTACCTTTCACTTTGCATCAGCTTTCCAGGCTTTTCTGATGGCA
Source organism: Bettongia penicillata ogilbyi (assembly GCA_023548195.1). Classification (NCBI taxonomy): domain Eukaryota; kingdom Metazoa; phylum Chordata; class Mammalia; order Diprotodontia; family Potoroidae; genus Bettongia; species Bettongia penicillata. The sequence continues at coordinate 8,192,993 of JAJHZJ010000531.1, read as the reverse complement.
TCCTGCTCATCATTTCTTATAGTATAATAGTATTTATCATAATCACATACTATAACTTGTTCAGACATTCCCCAATTGATGGGCATCCCCTCAGTTTCTAATTCTTTGCCCTCAAAAATGAGCTGCCATAAATATTTTTCTACATGTAGGTGCTTTTTTTGGTCTCTTTTGGGATACAGACCCAGCAGTGATTGGTTGTTTGTCCTTCATTCTCGAAGAGGACCATGACATCAAGATGATGCCATGACAGTGGTACTGCTAAATCAAAGGGTTTGCATGATTTTATAACCTTTTGAGCGTAGTTCCAAATTGCTCTCCAGAATGATTGGATCATTTCACAACTCCACCAACAACGCATTAGTGTTCCAATTTTTCTACATCTTCTCCAGTATTTATTTTCTTCTTTTTTTATATTAACCAATCTGATAGGTGTGATGTGGTACCTCAGAGTTGTTTTAATTTGCATTTCTCTAATCAGTGGTGATTTCATATGACTATAGATAGCTCTAATTTCTTCATCCAAAAACTACCTGTTGATATCTTTTGACCATTTATCAGTTGGGGAATGATTTGTATTCTTATAAACTTGACTCCATTCTCTATATATTTGATGGTCTTTAATATGATAAACATTTATTAAGAGCCATATAGTGTGCTAAGCACTGGAGATACAAATAAGAAAAAGAAAGACAGTTATTGCCCTGAAGGAGTTTATAATCTAATAAGGGGAAGACAACACACAGAAGGAAGCTGAAAAGTAGGGCCATAGCAGGAGAATGCCAGAGGATACCCAGTGTGTACGGCATGATGAAAATAATGGTGGTATTGAAACCAAGGACAGGAGCTGGTGGCAAACAAAGAAAAAGTGGCATATTAAGCCCTCTAAAAAGGCTAAGCCAGAGGATTATTCTAGAAGGGGTGCCACACATACAAACTAGACAAAATGTAAATTTGAGGGGGAGACCCTCGCAGTTGGAGGGATCTGGGGAGAGGTGGTGCTTAAGCTGAGCCTTGAAGGAAACCAGAGATTCTTAAGGAATGGTAGGTAGTAAGGAGACACTGAATTTCAGGCTTGGGAGTGGGGTGGGTGTGCGACACACCCAATGCAAAAGCATTAAGGCAAGAGATCAGAAACATTCTATTGGTTGAATTGAAGGTTGAAGGAGCTAGGAAGACCTGAGAGCCATCTTCAAGTACTTGGGATCGTCTGTCAGATAGAAGGGGAAATTCTTCTGCATGTCATTATGTGAGCAGAAGCAGTGGGTGAAAGTGGCAGAGAAACAAGTTTCAGCTCAATATAAAAGCAAACCCTTCCTAACAATCAGATCTCTCCAAATGTGGGATGGGCTGCCTTAGCAGGTATTGATTGGGCTTCCTCACACTGAAAGGGAAGCAGAGGCTGGATAATTCAAGGAGAGGCTGGATGACCACTTACTGGGAGATTCCCGCTCAGAAATGGGTTGGGACAAGGTGGGCACTTCCAATTCTGTAATTCTGTGATTCTAAGCCTGTGACTAATGTCCTTGTCAATGTTGGATTTTCACAAACCATCAGTCAGGCAGCCCAAGGAATGCCTCATGGAACTCAAATCCTTGACTACGGGCTGTGGATACATGTTCATTTCTCTGTTGGTAACTGTGACCATAGCAACAGAACCTGATGTTATTTGCATAGCTGGACCCATGAGCCAGCCACTGACATCAAACCCCTGGTGACTATTCTTTACTATTTCCCTTTTCTAGATCAATGGAGCTGGAGTCCTTACCTTTGAGTGGAGGTTTGGCATCACATATTGTGAGACCTCTGGCTACAACACAGGACACGGGAGCTTTTCTGAACCCTCGTGTCTTGTGTTGCAGCCAGAGGGGCACATCTTTTCAGCAGAACCCCGCTTTGCCATTGTGGAGAGTGAGAGGCATGGAAAAGGAAGACCTGGAGAAAAGAATACAGACCTCAGTGGAAAATCTGGCAAGATAAACATCCTATTCGGAGCTTGTTTGAGTTCTGCAGTCTTTTTCAAGGGCCAGGAAAAAACCCAATTTCACACCTGAGCTAGAGCAAACCTGAGGAATCTGGTGGAGGTAACAAGCCTAACTACCAGAGTTCATTCTCATTCTTCTCTCTGCCTGACCTCAGGCCACTGTGGGTTTGTATAATGGCTCTGGGCCAGATCTCTAGTCTTGTGTGTGCATGGGGTACATGTCATAACCATGCTCTGAGGAGAGGCCTGCCTTTCAGCAACTCTAGTTTTTTGGTAAATCTGGAAGCAAATACACCCAAGATTAAACTCAATTTAGCCACCTTTCATTAAACATTTTGGTGCTCCTCACCAAGGATACAAAGATGCACAGACCAGTCATCCTGATCTGTATCTGGCCGTTGGACCCCGATGACTCCAGAGGAGAAAGTGAGGCTGGTGACTTTGCACAGCCCTGCCTCACTGTAATCCAATTTACTTGCAAGTCATGACATCACTTCCGTGATGTCATGGTCCTCTTCGAGAGCAGAAGACAAACAACAACAGAGATATCCAGAGACACAGTCCCCGGTCTCAAGGAGATTACAGCTTAATGGGGCATACGGCGTGTACGCAAATAAGTATGATGCGAAGTAGAGTGGGAAAAGAGCAAAGGTGAAACCAAGACCGAGTGTTCCAGTAAAATGTGAGGAGGGAGAGAACAAGACAGATATAAGGTCATTTAAATGGAGCCAGTCAGGCTTAAACCCAGTTACTTTCCACTTTCACTATATAGATCCCATATGGACATAGTTTATGCATGTTCTCTCCCTCATTAGAATCAGAGTTCCTGGATACTTAGCACAGTACCTAGAACATAGTAAGCACTTATTAAATTCTTGTTGATTGATTGAATACATGAATTCACACAGGGTGTAGTTTAAGGGGTCCCCAAAAGGCCCATCCACCTCAAAATGTCTCCACCATAGCCTGCCAGTCAGGGCTGTAGTCACTCAGGGACAATTCCTCGTTTCGGGGGTAACCAAACTCCAGCTGGAATTCTGTCCCCTTTTTTCCCTGCTGCTTTTCTCCTAACCCCCATATCTGGCAATTGACTCACAAGGTGATGAGCAAAGTGCTTACAGCAGCTGTCTGAGGTCTAACCAGGGTCCATTGTTGCTCTGTGATGTTAGGTGGCACTTAATGAATACAGCGCCAGGCCTGGTCAGGAAGACTCATCTTCCTGAGTTCAAATCTGGACTTAAACACTTACTAGCTGTGGGACCCTGGGAAAGACATTTAATCTTGACTACTTCAGTTTCCTTATCTGTAAAAATGAACTGGAGAAGGAAATGGCAAACTTCTCCAGTATTTTTGCTAAGAAAACCCCAGATGGGGTCACAGAGAGTTGGACATAACTGAAAAATGACTGAACATCATTATTCTAGTGTTTCATTTGCTACTGCCCAGGATTCCTTACCTCCCACGTTGGGTAACCCTCATTGGACGACTCCTCTATTCCTGCTCGAGGGCTGCTATGAGTGTGGTCCTTGGATAAAGGCATGTAAATAAGTGAATTTCATCCAGTTCAGTGAAACTCAATGCTGCTTGACAATCCTGATCAGCTCTTATAGAAACTTACCCAACATTCTCTTCTCTCCTCTTGCCGCCAATCATGTTCACCCCTTCCATCCCCAGTTCGGAGCAGATGACCTAGTCACCCACTTCATCAGGAAGATTTAGGCCCTCCTACATGTACCCTGCCAGCTCCCTTTCTTAAATCACTAATCTCTAGCCACAAAATAAGAGTCAGCCTTAATACTCACTAAGACTAATTGTTCTCTCAGCACTCTTGATCCCATTTCCTTCCACCCACCTCTTTCAGACTCATGCTCCAATAGCCATTCTCCTGCAGTCTGGAAAGAGAGAATAATGTAGTTTAAAGAACAAGAGACTGGGCGTCAGGAGATCTGGACTGGAATCTTGAAATATGTATTAGCTGTGGGAGCATGGGCAGCTTATTTAACTTATTTGAATCCCAGTTTCCTCACCTGTAAAATGGGAACAATAATCCTTGTGTCTCAAGGGATTGTTGGCAAGACAAGGCAAGGAGCATTGATTAAGCTCTTACTATGTGTCAAACATTGTGCTAGACACTGTTGAGGAAAGTGTTCTATTAATGGTAAAGTGTCATATAAAAAGAAGTTTATTATTATCTTCAGTCTCTCCCTGGCCAATGACTTCTTCCCATCTGCCTACAAACAGGCTTTCCTTGACCAGCTGCCAGATCATCTTTCTCCTCATTTCACTGTTAAACTTCTTGGAAAAAAATCCAATTCTTTATTTCCCATTCTCCCAACCTTTTGTATTCGGGCTTCTACCCAAACCACTCTATTAAAATTGCTCTCTCTAAAGTCAACGATATTCTAGGCCAAATTGCCAATTCCTCTGATCTTTCTTCCGTGTTCATGCTCATTAATATCTCTGAGACTTTTAACAGATCCTGAATATGTACAAGATAAGTCTCAGCTGACTTCTGCCTCCTGTTGGATTTTCTTTCCTTCCTCAGCTCTTGCATACCCTTCTTCTCTCCTCTGACCCCATCACCAGCCTGGTAAAGTCAGTCATTACGTTCCACCAGAGCTATTGAAATAACCTAATGGCTAGCTGATCTGCCACAAGACTCTTCTCACCTGAGCTCATCCTTCACCCAACATGCAGGTCTGAGTGTGTTACTCCCCTGCTCAATAAACTTTAGTGGCTCCCTACCACCTCTGTGATCAAATATAAAATCCTCTGTTTAGCGTTCAAATCCCTTCATAATCTTCTCTTGCATCTTACCAGTCTTCTTACACTTCTCTCCTCACCACTATCCTCAGTGATTCAGTGACATTGTCTTCCTTGCTGTACCTCAGACAAGACAATCCATCTCCCAACTCTGGGCATTTTCTCTGACTGTTCCCCATGTCCAAAATGCTCTCTCTCCTCATTTCTGCCTCCTGAATTCCCTGGCATCTTTCAAGTCTCAGTTAAAATCCCACCTTCTATAAGGAACCTGTCCTGATTCCTCCTTAATTCTAGTGCCTTCCTTCTGTGGATCATCTCCAATTTATCCAGTTTACAACTTGGTTGTATATAGCTGTTTACATATTATCTTTTCCATTTCTCCTGTGAGCTGCTTGAGAGGAGAGATGAGTTTTTGTCTTTCTGTCCTCACCATTTGGCACAATAAAGTATACAATAGACACTTAATAGATGTTTATTAACTAACATGCTGTGTTCCCCCTTTTTTAGCCACTTTTTTTGGTTTCCTTCACTGCTTCTTAGTTCTCTTTCCAACTCCCTCATTGAACTGTCCTTGACCTCTTTTCCTCTCTCTACACTCTCTCACTCATTCCCATAGCTTCATCCATGACCTCTTAGTCTGTATGTTCCTTGCTTTTGATCTCCAGATCAGCACCTCTGATAGTCTACAAGATAGCTCCACCTTGATGTTCCACCAGGACCTCAAACTCATTTTGTCCAAGACCAAGCTCATTGTCTTTCCCCCTAGACTGATTCTTCCATTGGTTTTGCCATTTTTGTCAATGACACTACTGTTTAGTCATTCTCCAGTGTCTGCAACCCTAGGGTTACCTATAACTTTCCCCAATCGTTCCACTCTGGTCATTAGTCAGTTACTAGATCCTATCTACCTCTCCAAGAACTCTCATGCCTTTCTCTTTATCTCTACTCCTGTCCTTACCCCCATAATATAAGCCATTATTATCACCTATTTAGACTATTAGACTTTTTTCAGGCCTCCCAGACTCTACCTTCTTTCTTCTTCAATATAACTTTCATACCACTTCCAGAATGATCTTTCTAAAGTACATATGATACAATCATAGATTTAAACATGGGTATGGTTACTTTTGTCCTAAAACACACACAAACACCTCCTTCCCCCCCTGCAAAAGCTTTCAGGTTTCCCTTTTACTTACTGAATAAGGTTCAGACTCCCCTCTCTGACATCTACATTATGCTACCATACTGCCTTTCCAGGCTTATCGCATATCACTGTCTTCCATGAACTCCACACTTCAGTCAAACTGGACAGCTTAGACCAACCCCCTGAAATATGCGTTGTGCTCTCATTCTCCCATGCTTTTGCTCAGAATGTTCCCTGCACCTATGATGCCCTTGCTTCCCTCTTAATTTTTTATATTTCTGCCCATCTTTTAGAGTGCAACTTAAGTATTGCTTCTTTAAATAAGGCTTCCCCATTCTCTCCTTTCCCCAGATGGTAACAATCTTCCAGCTCTGGCCACACAGGGCATTTTGTTCTAAATCTTTAATAAATATATCATATGCTATTGTGTACTTTAGCTACCAATTGTTTTCTTAACCCACTAGTACACTCTAGGAGGACAGGAACCCATCTTGTCTAAGCTGTTTCTCCCCCAGTGACCAATACAGTGTCCTGCACTTGGTAGGCACTTCGTCAATTGTATTGTATTTTTATTGTGTTCTGTGGTAGCTAGATGGTGCAATATTACATAGAGCAGTGGGCTGGGAATCAAGAAGACTCATCTTCCTGAGTTCAAATCCAACCTCAGTGTCTATTTACTAACTGTATGACCCTGGGCAAGTCACTTAACCCTGTTTGCCTCAGTTTCCTCATTTGTAAAATGAGCTGGAGAAGGAAATGGCAAACTTCTTTGGTACCTTTGCCAAGAAAACCCCAAATGGGGTCACAAAGAGTCCTACAGAAATGAAACAACAGAACCACCACAAAATTATATTCTGTATGCCCTTTGCTCCCTTGGGAATCAGAGGGCTTGTGTGTGAATGTTGGCTCTGCTACTTACTCCCTCTGTGACCTTGAAAAAAATCATGTTGATTTTTAGGTCCTTAATTTCTTTAACTGCAAAATGAGGGATTTAGACTAGATAATTATTAATGTAGTTTTTGTAGCTCTAAATTCTATGATTCTACAAAGACTATGTCCAGGAACTTTTTTCACTGAATCATTTGGAAGGAAGATGGGATGCCACCTTCTTTTGTCTCCACAACTGGTGGGTTAAGCCTGTGAAATAGTATTAGCAACCAATTAAATCTGCCACTTGGAGTCCTGATGTTGATTGACAGCTTATCAAGTTTGAGAAATTGTTGTACCTTCTATTTCTCTAGCCTCATGAGTAAGAATTCCTGCACTCAACTCTAGACATGTTTGTTTAAATCACACCATTAGCACATTGTTCCTGTAGGTTAAGGTTTTTCACATCAGATTACTTTCTTAACATGACAGCTAACCAAGAGAAAATGTGATGCAGAATGGCTAAGTTTTAATGGGGAAATAAACTAAGAGAGAGGAGACCACAAATGGAGAGAGAGGAAGATGCTAAAGACAGACATTACTTATCTTGCGGTGAATCTACTCCGAGTAAAATTGGACTTTAGTTCAGAGTGGACCTCTTAGAATTTTAAGGGACTGGACTGATCAGGGGTGCTCCCCTTCCTCAATCAATTTGATGAGCAAACCTTTTCTCCTATAGAATATGGACCACAAGCATACCACTTCCCTTATTGTATGAATGGGAAACTTGGTTTAGAGGGAAAAGACAGCTTCTAATTAGTTTCCAGCTGTTCCTGTACCTTCAGCTGGAAATCAGGAAGAGAGATTTCTGTAGGAGGACCCATCCCTTTGTGATGGCCTCTAAAAAGCTCTTCCTCTTTCCTTGTTCACAGGACAAATCAGAATCCACACCAAGAACCAAAGGATGTGATGTTAGATCAGAAATACACAAGGATTGCACAGCAACTGTGCAGCTTTCTGAGAACATCAGGAACTGGAGACCTTTGACCTTGCCCAACATGAGACGGCAACAGCTGGGTCATTGAGGAATTTCCTTCAAAAAATGTGGCAGGGGCACACACGCTTCCCTTCTTGGTTCAACAGGAGAGTTCATGGACAAAGTTTCAGTCAACCTCTTGTTTTACACAGGAGGATTTAATTTCCTAGGTGTTGTGATCCTAGAATCTAGTGTTCTAGCCAGAGGAGAGACATTTCTTGGACAGTCCTACCCTTGGAGATCACCTCAAGTTTGAGAGTTTGGAAATTGGACTTTATATTGAAAGAAGGGGATTCCTACACAGCATTGCCTTTTGGAGAAAGAAGTGAATCATCAATGTGGATTCTGAACTGAAGAACAAAGCCACAACATGGTGGGAAGCAGGAAACAAGAGATCTGGATCTTTCCCCTACTCTCACCCACTACAGTGAGTTATTCAGATGGTAAAGGTCCATAGGGAAATGATATTACTTGTTCATCACACTCAATATATGTTCATCTTTGGAGGGAACCTAAACCGTAGAATGACACTAGTAGTCTTAGGAGGGATATGTAGGATGTTGTGGGAGAGTGAACCTCACTAAACTATCAAGAAATTATACCCCAAGTTCACTTCACTTTTCAAAAAGATCTTAGGGACTCTTTAAATGTGTTATGTATTTTTTGTATCTTCTTATGGACTCCTGGGATGGGGGGGAGTCATTTGAGTATCTATAGTATTCATTTTCTTTATCTTTATCTAGCATCTTTTTTCTCTTCTGCATTTTTGTAGGGTGAAATAAAGACTATCTTGGACATATGCATATGTTATCTTGAATGCTTATATAAGAGCTGGAGACTCTGCTTCTCTCATTTGTGGAAACCCAGACATGAACTATATTTGGAGATTTTCCTAGAGTAAATTCAGGATGGGGGTAACAGGTCAAAAACAGAGAATGATTCTCTTTGGAGTCCTCAGGATTGGACTCAGTCTATGTTAGCTCAGAGTCTTGGAGAAACCAGGCTCTTGTTCTTAGGCTCCATGTTACAGAATGTTAGAGCAAGAAAGAATTTAAGAGATTATCTAGTCCAACACTTTATAGAGGAGAAAATGTGTCCAGAGAGGGAAGTGACCAGCTTCGTTTACTTGGAAAGTTAATGGCATAGCCAGCATTTGAATCTGGGTCTCCAGGATTCTCAACCATGCTTTGTCTGCCAGTAGCATTAGAAAACCAATTTATCCTTTTATACAATTCTTCCTGTTGTTTTCAATGCAGTGTGTTATAGCTGTCAACCAGAAAGTGTACTTGGAATTAGAAGACCTAGTTTTGAGCCTTTGTAGCTATATGACCATGGGGGAATCATTTATGGTCTCACAGGCTGTTTTCTCAACCTCACTGAGTGGCCATTTATTTATTTTATTTTTGATTTGTGCTATCTACCTTGTCTACATATAATTAAATCTCCTCTCCTCCCCGCATCCTCTACCTTCTCTCCCTGTAAGCTTTTTAATTTTTGCCCTGGGAAGAGTAATGAGATCAGTGCCACCCTTGTTTCTGGAAAGTGAATGATAACCTAGTGTCCTGAGACTACACAGCATCTCTGATTCCCCTGGCCACTACTCCCTGTAAGAACTCTCTTCCTTTATTAAAACACAAGCTTTTGGAGGGCAGGGACTATCTCACCTTTGAGTTTGTATCCACAGAGCCTGACACATGGTAGATGCTTATTAAATGCTATCTGTATTTATTCATTTATTCATGTAAGTTTTTGGTATTCATGCCATGCTCTTTCAATGAAAGGTCATAGGACTTTGAATGGAGCTAGTTTAGTCATTGTCAGTTCTACTGATTGATTTCAAGAAGAATGAAATTACATCAGGGGAGGATTTAAGAAGATAGTAAGATGGCCAGATCTGTGTTTTTGAAGTGTTTCTCCAAAGTGCATAAGAGGTGTCATTATCATCAATGTTAGCTCCATGTCTCAAAGGAGCTAAATCTCCTCATCCACGCCAACATAAGGGTCCATTTTCTAGGAATGATACCCTAATGATAATAAGAGAATGTAGCAACATGAAGTTTCTTCCCAGGAAATCCAGGTACCTTGTCAATTCTCTGCTCCACTCTGCATCTGCTGTCCTGCCTGGTTTCGGCCGGTGAGTAACAAAACATTACCTCCCAGGATAAGCTCGTCACTTCTAAATTCACCACCTTGCAGTTAAACTCAAGCTTCTATGGATTCCACCTTCCTCAGCCTCCTGCCCCTATGATTAGAAGGTGGAGGAGTATCAAGCTCCTCCCAATCCCCTTTGAGGGCAGAAACTGCATTCTCAAATCTCTACTTTCCATCTGCTACCTTTCCTGGTTTCAATTCCAATTTCAATTCAATTCCAATTCAATGCCCCCATGCTGGGTACTTCCTGGTGCCCCTTCCTCTTCCACACTGCCCACTCCACCTTTTATTTATGTTGTCTCCTCTGTAAGCTCACTGAGAGAAGGGACTGTCTTTCTTTTTATTAATTGTATCCTTAACACCTAACACAGTGCCTAGCAGACACACCATAGGCACTTAATCAATGTTTATTGGTTTGGATTGGATTATTGCAACATTCTGGAAGACATCTCAGACCAAGATGTAAGCAGTAATACAGCTCAGTAGAAAGTGTGCTGAGACCAGACCTCAACCAAAATTTGCAATCCTAGCACTGATGCTTACTAGGTTTATGATTTTAGAAAATAACTGAACCTCTCTGAGCCCCAATTCTCCCTTCTCTAGAGGGAGAAGAATACTGATATTACCTGCCCCACAGGTTCATTATGATCTCAAAGAATTATTGAAATTAGTGGTGAAGGTAGCTGGGAATCTGGCGGAAGGTAATGGAGTCAGGAATTGAAACCCTATCTAAGTTATCAGTCATCACGAACAATTGGTCTTGTTCACCAATGCTGTTATGATGGTCGTTGCTGTTCATTTTAAACCAGCCTGGTCTTGTTCCTCATGATGAACCAAGAGAGCTGTAACAATCAAAAGAAATGGACTGATGGTGGTTGGGAAGTGACCAACCCTGTTGAAAAGCTGGAAGGAAGAGTTTGTATTCATATCCTGTTTTGCTGATAAGGGTCTTCATTTGGTCTTTGAAGCAATAGCTTTACTAGCTCTATGCTTTTTTCATTATCCAAGCTTGGGGCTTGATGCTGGTGTCTGAAACCTATTAACCAGGCCAAATAGGAACGTATTTCAACTTCAGTAAAAGGCAGGCAATGATCTTTTGGAAGGTGTAAAGCAGGGGAAGTGATGAGGTTTATGGGTGATGGGGACCCCAAAACACTGACAGTCCGGGTCATGCTCGAATGAATTCAACTCAAGCCTTCTTAAAGCCAAAGAAAATAAAGTTTATTAAAGATTCACCAAATTGGGTTGCCTCTTACGGAGCCTAAGCATTTGTAACACTTGTATTCAAAGCAAGTCAGAATCCCAGCTAGACAGAGTCTGAGCTGGATTGAATCTGGGTGCCTTCAAGGAGGCAAGATGGAACTTAAATACAGAAAAGACTGGGGGGGTGGGGTGGTCTGGTAGTCCAGGGTGATGGGAGGAGGGGTTTAGGAAGGGTCTTGAGGAAAAGTCCAATGAGGGAACCCAAGGACGGTCAAAGGCTGGAAATAGCTGGAAGCTATCAGGAGATATCAGACAATGGAGGGTTTGGGTGGGAAGCAGGTGGAGCAATGCAGAGATCTGATAGGGGCAGTATGGCGATGGATATAGATCTTGATGGCAGCCTGGGCAATGGGGTTTTGATGGGATCAAGGGTAGGGAGTGTAACAGAGACCTGAAATGATAATGAAAAGCCCACGGGCTTCCAGAGACTGCCGGAACAAATGGGAAGATTAGATTTGAGTAAGAAAGGCCAGATTAAGTGGAAGATTCATGAGAAGGTTCCCAGGGTCTGAACCCCATCAGAAGTCTTTGCATTACAAAATAAAGGCTTTCCCTCTAAGTTGAACACAAGTCATCCTATTTAGATGAAATAATTTAAGACAATCCCTGAGAAGCGAAAAAATAGATAGAAAATATTGAACCCTTTCTATGCCTAGAATGGCCTGTTTCCTGTCTTACTTGTGCATATGAAATCTTACCATCCCCCTCCCTTGAAGACCTAATTCAAATATCACCTCCTCCAGGAAGCCTTCTGTCATCCTCCCAGATCAGTTATATTTCCTTCTCAGTTAAACTGCAAATATCTCTTTGAAGTCTTTTGTGTTAACTGGTTTTTGTAGTTATATGTATAGATATCATGTCTCTGCTATCTCCATGAGCCTCCATGAGACCAGAGACTATGCTGTATCTCCTCTTGTATCTCCTCTGTGCATAGTAGGAAACTAAAAAAGGTCAAAATCGTAAAGATGCTTCCCTCCAGCCTTAGCATAGAGACCATCTCTCCCATTGTTTCTTTGTTCTCTTCCAGCTGAAAGTTCTTTCTCCCTAATCCCTCCTTTGTCTCATACCACATTCTATTTTATATCTATCTTTGTTCCTGCCTTTCTGATTGGAGGGTGGAGCAAAAAAACCCCAAACCTTTCATAGCTGTCCCTTTATTGAGAGCTCAAAATCCCAGACATCTCTTTATTCGTCACCAGCTCCTGTGCTTGGTTTGGATTGTGTCATCATCATCTTCATCATGTGCCCATGCCTTCTGGTGCACCCCTCACTCACACTCCTGCAGCTTCTTTGTGTATTGTCTTTCCCCCATTAGATTATAGGGGTAGCTAGGTGGCCATAGTACACAGAGTTTGAAACCTGGAGTTAGGAAGACCTATCTTCCCTGAGTTCAAATCTGGCCTCAGACTCTTACTAGTTGTGTGACTCTGGGCAAGACACTTGGCTCTGTCTGCCTGTGTTGCTTCATTTGTAAAATGAGCTGGAGAAAGAAATGGGCAACCACTCTAGGATCTCTGCCAAGAAACCCCCAAATGAGGTCACAAAGAATCAGATGTGATGAACTCCAAAATTAGATTGTAATTTCCTTGAAGGCAGGAACTGTTTTTTAGTTTATTTTTGATCACAGTGTAAGCACTTAATTTGTAGCACAGTGTAGACCCTTAAAAAATGTTTATTGTATCATATCAAACTGATTTTTTGCTTAGTATTATTTGTTAAATGATATATTGTGTTGTGATTTGGAGAACTGGGAACCTTGAAGTGTAAGGGTATGGGGGTGTCTGCCTGGAAAGAATTCAACCATTCAGGCCTTCTTTCAGTCAAAGTAGTGAGGTTTATTGTAACACCAGTATGGTGAGCAAGACTCCTAGTGAATTTACAACTGTATGGGAGAAAGACTGAAAAGGGTCAGTGAGAAGATCTGGATGAAATTAAGCAGAGGTAAATAGCCTGGGTGGTGGTGTGGCCCCACTGTGACAGTGAAAGGAGTTAAGAAGTTGAGCAGCCTCAGTGAAAGAGCTGTTTAAAGGATTATGGAGTATCTAGGTGGGCTTGGCTAACCCATATGCCTTAGGGGAGAAGCCATGGATTGGGTTGTGTGGGCAAGTGTAGGGACTGGGATGCTTTCAAAGACATGGTCTTTTCCTTTTAGAGGTTCAGGTCCTAGCATCCCATCGTATGGATACCTCATATCCACATTTGAATTCAGTTTTTGGAGGGGATTACATATCAAGAACTTGGAATGAACCTCAGGGGTCATGTCCTTCAAGCTCCCTTATCCTACAAATAAGGAAATGAAGACTAAGAGGTTGAGCACCTTGCCCAAGGTCACATAGGCAGGAAGTGATAGTGCTAACATGGGGTCTGACTTCAAGAATTATTCCACTGGACCACGATGAACGAAGATTGGACAGTGTTAGTGTCATCTTTGTAATCCCCAGCTATTCCCCAGCATAGTACCCTGAAGTTAGTCTGCACCTAAATGTCTATTAGGGCAGCCACGCGATCCTATGGATAAAGCACTAGGACTCAGGTCAGGAGGACCTGAGTTCAAATTTGATCTCAGACACTTTACTAGCTGTGTGACCCTGGGCAAGTCACTTAACCCTGTTTGCTTCAGTTTCCTCACTTGCAGAATGAGCTGGAGAAGGAAATAGCAAACCACTCCAGAATCTTTGCCTAGAAAACCCCAAATGGGCTCCTGGCTAATCAAACTAAATGACAGATAAATGTCTGTTGAATTCAAGTGAATTTGTAGTACATAGAAACAACGCTTTTAGATAGATGTCGATTCTGAGTTCCATTGCAAGGATTTGAGAAATTCTGTATTAGATAACCATCACATTGAAACCAAACAAGTTATTAATTTTCCCCCTCCGCTAGCAGTTAATTATAGCAAGAACCTATTCCTAGTAAGAACTGTTATAATAAATTGTAATTAGTGGTTTTAAAACAGGAATACTTCAGTTGTGTTTTTTTTTTCAGCACAGCTGAGTAGGTTGTATTAGAGCTGGCAAGGTCTGAATCTGAAAACAGCCAGGATGGAAAACTGGTTATTTCTTGGCAGCTAAGAAAGAAAGTAATCTCTGTTACAAGTCAAGAGGGAAGCCAAGAGCTCTTCATGTTATGCCGACGGCAGAGAAAAAGACTTGTAAAATGTTCATTCAGGTGTTTATTGGAGACTTGGAGCAATGAGGAAGGTTATTGTTTGTCAATTCTAAATGCCTAATTGAAGTCGCTCCACTTAGTACTGCGGTGGTGAGTTTTAAAGATCTATTCACATCAGGCTTTCTCTGACTCAGAAAATATGGGCGATTAAAATGTGCTCTGCTGTAATTGATTATGGGCCAAGGAATGAGCTCAGAGGAGTCTGAGAGCCCCAGTGGCCTGGTCCGAGGTGGGAAGATGAAGCCAGTGCTAGGCAGGGGGCAATCTTTTCCTGAAACAATGTGGGAAAATGTCTGCACCAGCTAATCTGAGAGCTGTTCAGGACTGTTCCTTAGCCTTTCTCCTTGGACTCTTCCTCTCCTGTGTAGTCCTTGGAAGCCCTTCTCCTTCCATCACCAGTTAATTAGGATTCCCAGGTTTAAAATAAAGGGTTAGATTCTATAGGACCTTCACTTTTTTTTTTTTTGGGTCCAGACCTATGAATTTTTTTTTGAAGTGATCAGGGTTGAGTTTTTACCCAGGGTCACCTACTATGTGCCTGAGGCCAGATTTTAACTCAGGTCCTCCTGACTCCAGTTGGTGCTCTATCCACTGTACCACCTAGCTTTTCCAGACCTTTGATTTCTTGATGCAGGAATTCTTGATAAGGAAGCTTCCCCTGTGCTGCACCTTTCACCTTAGACAGTTCCCAAGGACCTCTGGGAGGTTGTCCATGTCATTAAGCCAGAAGTATAACCTAAACCCAGGTTGTCTTGACTTAGCAGACACCATGTCCACTACTGCACATCGCCTCTGCATGTGTCAGGGGTTGATAGTCATTTGAATATATGACCAATAATTTTGGATTAAATTTGGTTTTATCCTCTAGATGTAAGCTCCTGGAGGGCAAGCGCTGTTCCATTTTTGTCTATCCCCAGCACCTAACACAGTGCCTGGCTTATAATAAGCCCCATCATTGTTCACCCTTTCTTTTCAAAAAGATCAATGACATTACAGTGAATTGGATTTAAGTGAGGTACAGCTACACAAAATCATCAGCCTCACTATTCCTCCAGAGTCGTTGGAGTCCAATGGCAAGATGAAAGTAAAGATGACTGGTGATACCCCTAATTAAGTCCCTTAATAAAGCTTACTGATTGATAATAACTGATTGTAATAATTCACATCCTTTCCCAAGAAAAGGATGAGTAGTATGGGAAGCCAACTTTGGTGACAGGTACCCGAGATAAGTAGACAATTCTCTCCTCTTTTGGTTGCTTTGATACTGTATACTTAGGATTCTTCTCCTGCCTCTCTAACTGTCATTGGCTTTTTCTCTCTCTTCTGTCTCCTTAATGGGACTGTTCCCTGAGGCTCTGTCCTCTCTTCTTTCCTCTTCTCTGGACTTTCTCATACTCTTTCTATCAGTGATCTTATACATTCCCATGGCTTCAATTTTCACCTGTATGTGGATGACTTCCAAACCCTTATCTCTAGCCTCTGAGTTCCAACCCAGCATTTCCAGCATTCTCCTAGCATCTCTAACTCAACA
Source organism: Bettongia penicillata ogilbyi (assembly GCA_023548195.1). Classification (NCBI taxonomy): domain Eukaryota; kingdom Metazoa; phylum Chordata; class Mammalia; order Diprotodontia; family Potoroidae; genus Bettongia; species Bettongia penicillata. Next base: position 8,177,089 of record JAJHZJ010000531.1, on the reverse strand, counting down.
TGGCTAAAAGCAAACACATTTTTTTTTCTCCTGACAATCTGTTCCTCCTTCTGACCTCCCTATTTCTGGCAGTGGCATCATGATTCCTCCAGGCTTGAAACCCAGGAGTCAACTTAGAGCACTCTCCAACTTTCTCATGCCCTCTCCACAATCTATTCTGCTAGCAAAGTTCTGCCAATTCGGACTTTGCAGTATCTGTAGCATCTGTCCCCCTCCTCATTCTTCCCACTGTCTCTACTCTGGTTCAATCTTTTGTTACTTAAAGTTAAGTCAACAAGCATTTATTTTTAATGCTCTTTTGAAAATCGAGTTCCAAATTCTCTTCCTCCCTCCTGGCCCTTCCTTTCTTACTGAGAAGGCAGGCAATATGATACCCTCAATAAGCATTTATTAAATGCTTTCTATGTGCCAGACATCGTGCTAAGCACTGGGGATACAAAGAAAGGCAAAAGCACAGTCCCTTCCCTCAAGATACTCACATCCTAATGTGGAAACAAATGCAAACAACCAAGTTCACCTAAGGTCCATACAATGTATATCTCAGATGGGCAGCTAGATTGTACAGTGGATAGAAGGCTAGGCCTGGAGTCAAGAATACTCCATCTCCCTGAGTTCAAATTTGGTCTCAGAAACTTGCTAGCCATGTGACCCTAAGCAAGTCACTAAACCCCATTTTCTTCATCTGTAAAATGAGCTAGAGAAGGAAATGGCAAATGCTAAGAAAATTCCAAAGTGGGTTCATAAAGAATCAGACATGACTGAAAAAATGACAGAATAAGGACAAATTTCAGTGGAAGAACTCCCATCTCATCATCCTTCTCCCCTTCAGGCCACCTTCTAGAGACCTGTCACTTTCTATACTCTTCCCTGGAACTGGAAGACTGATACCTGGAATATCAGAGCCTGACTCTGGGGAAACACCCCCAAACCCTCTGGGACTCTGAGAAATGACTAACTACCTTCTCTCTTACTGCTGTCAACAAGAGGGATTCCTTTCTGAACCTCCTCAGCAAATTCATAGAATTATAGTCTCATTACTAGAAAAGACCTTAAAGCTCATCTAGCCAAACCCCTTCATTTTATAGATGAGGAAACAGGGTCAAAAAAATTAAGTCACTTCCTCAGTATCTCATTATGCTATTAGCATAGTTGGGAAGAGGACCCATATTACATGTGTTAGAATTACATTATCCTTCTATCTCCCTCAGAAAAATTGCCAGCAACCCCAGGAAGGTATAGTCCATATAGGATATAACAGCCTGCTGTGCTAGCAGCCCTCTCACCATGGCTAGGTTGTGCAGATCTGGAAGTCTCTGAGGATGGGAGAGTTTTCCCAATTTATGGAGGACCGCGTTTTTGCAGTCATAGCGGCTGCTACCCCTCTTTTCCTTCTCACCACTATTCCTGTTCCCCCCTGTTATTGTTCTTCAGTCATATCTGACTCTTTGTGACCCCCACGGACCATAGAACACTAATACTTGCCATGAGATTTTAAATTTTTTTAAAAAAAATTAAAAAAATAATTTAGTTTTAGTTTTCGACATTCACTTCCATAAGATTTTGAGTTCCAAATTTTCTCTCTCTTCTTCTCCTCCTCCTACCCAAAGATGGTGTGCACTCTGATACGGGCTCTACATATATGTTCATGTTAAGCCCATTTTTACATTAGTGATATTGTAAAGAAGAATTACAACCAATGGAAGGAACCGTGAGAAAGAAGAAACAAACAAAAAGAGGGCAAATACTCTGCTTCGATCTGCATTCAGACTCCATAGCTCTTTCTCTGGTTGTGGATGGCATTTTCCATTGTAAGTCTTTTGGAGTTGTCTAAGATCTTTACATTACTGAGCAGAAGCAAGTCTATCAAAATCAGTCATAGCACCCTCTGACTATTACTGTGTACAAAGTTTTCCTGGTTCTGCTCACTTCACTCAGCATCAGTTCATATAAGTCTTTCTAGGTTTTTCTGAAGTCTGCCTGCTCATCATTTCTTATAGCACATTAGTATACCACAACTTGTTAAGTCATTCCCCAATTGATGGGCATTCCTTCAGTTTCCAATTCTTGTCCATCACAAAAAGAGCTACTATAAATATTTTTGTCTATGTGGGTCCTTTTCCCTTTTTATATGATCGCTTTGGAATATAGCCCTAGCAGTGGTATGGCTGGGTCAAAGGGTATGTATGCACAGTTTTATAATCCTTTGGGTATAGTTCCAAACTGCTCTATGAGGTATTTTTTGGGGTTTTTTTTGGCAGAGATAATAGAGTGATTTGCCAGTTCCTTCTCCAGTGGATTAAGGGAAGCAGAGTTAAGTGACTTGCCCAGGTTAAGTGAATGTCTGAGGCTGAATTTTTAATACTGAGGTCTTCCTGACTCCAGCCCCTGCGTTCCATCCCCTGAGGTCATCTAACTGCCTCTTCCCAACTCTTCTGAAGTTCCTCCACAGTCTTCCTCCAAAGGCTTTTCGTGGACTGACTCCCTTGCCTACTCTAGCATCAGCTGGATAGAACTTGCCACAGCTTATTCTTTATAGCAAAGCTTCTGAGACCCCAGGATCACCTCCATACCAAGCAGAGACATTGGAGCAGGATTTTAGTAGAGACTCATTTTTGTCATTTTTTAACATCCTGAAACACAATCCCTGTGTGGCTTCTACCTCTTAGCTGTGAAGTTTCTTATCCTTGAAAAGCATCATTTCACAATAGGAGCAGAGAATTGAAGTTGCCCGATGCTTCTCCCTGCCTGTAGTCATGGAGCAGGCTTTGCTTGGCAGATGTGAGTGCTGAAGTCTCTACTTGCCAAGTTGGGCTCCAGACTATAAAAAAAGGGAACTCAGGAGACTGGCATTATTTGAAAGATATTGGCAGCCTGGTGACCATGCTGGACCAAATCGCTGCATCTGAGAAGTGGTCATAGTTCTTAATGCTGGCTACTGAGGCGATGATAAATGCTTTCCTCAACATATCCATCTGTAAGTGAAAGAAAATGTTCCCACTCCTGCAAGTTGCTGCACCCTCACTGGTAATTATAAGACACTGGACTTATTTTGTGTATGAAGTTTTGGAAGCAGTGGAAAGGTACTGAAACAGATTCTGTTGTCCATATATTTTCCTGTGAATTAACTTGTTACTCTTGTTTTAATTAAATGCTTTACTATTTTAAACAATGTCCCCCGTCCCCCCTCTCTTTTTTTGATAGAACCATAATATTAACCCTGGAATGCCTTCGAAACCTTCTGGTTACTAGAATAGGGTCCATTTCATTCATTCTCTAGTTGAAGAAACTGAGCTTTGAAGAGGTGAAACCCAAGGTTACGTGACTAATTAGTGGCAATGCAGGAATCAGAGTCCCAGACTTCTTGTAGACAGAGTAACTAATGAGCTAGACAAGGAGGGGTAAACTTGTGGCCTCAAGGCCACATGTGGCCCTTTAGGTCCTCAACTGTGGCCGAACCCCACAGTTTGGATTCAGTGAAAGGGCCACACTTGAGGACCTAGAGGGTCACATGTGGCCTTGAGGCTACAGGTTCCCCATCCCTGAGCTAGACTCTCATAATTTGGTGTTTGGATTATTGAGAGGTAGAATTTGGCCAAACATTAGCTTGAGCATTAGAAGGACAGTACACCCTCAAAGGACACCTTTGGTTTCAATTGTACTAATGAGTAATGAAAGTAGGATTATAGATCCAGCTATTCTATAACTGGAAGACTCCTTAGAGGCTGTCCAATCAACCCTTTATTTAATGGATGGAGTAACTGAGGCCCAGAGAGGTTGGAGACTTATATAGTGTACACAACAAATATGTGAAGGAGGGGGTATAATTTTACTTCAATTTTATGGATGAGGAAACTGAGAGTCAGAGAAGAGAAATAATTTGCACAGGGTCATATTAACAATTATTAGAGCTGAGACACTAGAACCAAAGTGTTTTGTTTATTTGTTCTGGACTGGGTCTCACTCAGGTCAGTCCTCTGGTAGTTAAAATTTGATATTGGAGTAAAAAAAATAAACTTAGGCATTTATTAGGAGCCTATTAGTGCCAAGCACTATGTAAAATGTTACTTCATTCTATCTTTACAACTTATCTGGGCAGAAAGTGCTTTATTATCTCCATTTTACAGTTGAGGAAATTGAGGTTGTGACTTGCCCAAGGTAACATAACAAACAATTATTTCGGCTGGAGATGAACTCAGGGCCTCCTGACTTGGGGTTCAGTACTCTGTCCACAGTACCACTTAACTGCCTATGTTGCAGTTGGGGAAGAGAAGGGGACAAACATTTATATGGTGCCTTCTGTGTGTTGAGTACTACAGAATTTTTTCAAATATTATCTTATTGGAGTCACACAATAATCCTGTGGGATGAAATGAGACACTCTAAAGTCATTTTTCAGCTAATAAAAGAGTTACTTAGATGTAGCAGGGGAAGAATATTCTATAAGGGTATGCATTGAAGACACTGTGAGTTGACTCCGTTGAATGAAGCTCCCTTGGCTCTACGCTGCCAGTGGTGGACCACCAGTCAAGCATCAGAAAATGCCTAGAGCTCTTCAAAGCTGTTTTATACTCTGGAAGTGAAAATAGTCTACATTAGTCTCCTGAACTAATTAAGCCTTGAAAATGGTTTCAATACCTTTTAAAGAAAAACTAACCTAACTTGCATGTGGTTTGTAAGTGGAATGGGATGGAATATTGCTCCCATGCTTTGATGGAAGAACTCTTTTCAGGTGTAGTCACTTGATATTCTGAAACTAGGTCATGTCAGTAGAGGTGTGGGCCAGACTCTGGGGCAAGGAGGAAGCACTCTTGAAAACTAGCCCAAATCAGTTAGGATTATTCTTGAAGCGGATGGGGAGGATGACATACCAAAGGAAGAAACTCTTAATCCTTCACAAGAATGGCAAAAACAAGAATTAAATTCAACAAGCTTTTATTAACCACATCCCATATGCCAGCCACCAAGATTATTACTGTGGATATAAAGACAAGAAGTAAACAATCTCTGCCCCCAGGGAGCTTGCATTCTCCTGGAAGGCAGTGATGCTTCACATGGAGTCTTGGGGAGTCCTCAGTAGAGGAGATGAGGACCTCGAAAATGGATAAACTTTGTTTCAGGAGCTGACTGGGATATGCCTTTGGTACCATGCAGAGGGCAGAGGCTCTGGATGAGTCTTTTTTTCTCTTTCAAAAGAAAACTTTATTTAATTATATATCTTTGGTTTACAGCATTCAGTTCCACAAACTTTTTGAGTTCTAAATTTTCTCCCACTCCCTTCCCTCCGCCTCCCCAAGACAGCATACCATCTGATAGAGGCTCTACATATGCATTCACATTAAACATATTTTCACATTAGTCATGTTGCCAAGAATTATAACCAATAGAATAAACCATGAGAAAGAAGAAACAAAACAAAACAAAAAGAGAGAGCAAACAGTATGCTTCAATCTGCGTTCTGAATCCATAATTCTTTCTCTGGATATGGATAGTATTTTCCTCGATGACAAGTTTCTAAAGATGACTCTGGATGAATGTAAATTCTGTATAAAGGCAAGAGAAGGTACTTCAGAAAGAAATGATAGAGGGGGTGGGGACTACAGAGTTTGTGTAAGTGATTTAGAAAACTCACAAAACACTAAGAGGGGTGGTCAGTTGTGGATGACAGCCAATGAGTTGCATAATATCACTGGGACTGAAAATTATTTGTGACTAGAGTGAGGACCCTTGTAAGTGGGCTGTAAACTGTCTGATAAGGTGTATCTCTTAGACTTTAGAGTAGGGGCTTGAGCCGAGGGAAGCAGTGAAAACGCCCTACAAAGAATAATGTGACAAGATGGCGGAGAAAAGGACACAACTTGCCTGGGCTCTCCCCCAAACCCTTCCAAATGCCTTTAAATAACGTCTCCAAAAATCACGTGAGATAGAAGCCTGGTGTGCTAGTAAGTACTCTAGATTTGCTGTTGAGAGGCTCCTCCTCTTCCCATTCCCCACAAACTTTAAATATGGGAGGGGCAAGCAGAGGCTGTTCTGACTTAGTGTCTGAATTTGGATTTCGTTGGCCCCTTAATAATGAGTTAAATGCTTAACTGGAGTCCCTCTCTCTGTGCAGTAATTTACTGGAGACAGCTTGGTTGTAAAGTGGATAGAAACGACAGACCAGGAATCAATTAAACATGAGTTCAAATACAACCGCAAAAACCAGTAATGTGACCCTTGGCAAGTCATTTAACAAACCTGCCTCAGTTTCCTCATCTGTAAAACACAGATTATAATAATAGCTCTTTCCTCCCAGAGTTGCCATTAGACTAAAATGAAATATTTTCAACTTGCTTTGCAAACTTTAAAGTACTTTGACTTATTAAATTTTAAGTGAGTAGCTGTGTGACCTTAGTCAATTCACTTGATTCTCTGACTTCATCTATAGGATGTGGGTAACAACACCTACTCTATTCGCATCCTAGGTTAGTCAAAGAGGAAGTGATGGGGTTCAGACTCTGAGAATCTCCTTGAGGATCCCCAGCACCCCAAACCTCAACAGAAGTACTTCTAAAACCTCGAAGCCCTTCATGAACGGGTTATTATTTGGGGGCTCTTGGGTATCTCTGGCATAAACAGTAGATGAAGAATTTTATTGAGAGAGTCCTGAGCGGTTTATCCCCTAACCTCGCCTATTCCAAAGTTGTCAGGACAACAGGCCTGGGTATTCAGACAGCTTTATTTTTAGTCTCTCCTTTTCTTCTCCAGGGGGCAGGCTCTATTCTGCTTTCCCCATTGACCAGCGGGGCACCCAGTTGCCTCAGAACTCCTCTTGATGCAGTTGGAAAATGTACTGTAGGTGTTTCGCTAAAGCCATTTTTCTTCCTCCCAATTATTTAATTTCTCTAATAAGCTTGCTGGGCTGGCAGCCCAGTGATTACCTTGCCATGGTTAGGCGCTCAGCTCATTATCGAGGGGCTGCTGCCTGATGAAAACCAAATCCCCAAGCTGAGTCAGGATGGTGGCTGCCAGCCCAAAGTGATTTCTCCAGTGGAAAAAAATGGTGTTGGGGATATGGGGGGAGAAAGGCAAAGGGATGTGTCTTGAGAAGGAGGTATTCCCATTTCAGAAGCTTTTTTTCTGCTTCAGGGAGTTTTTACTGTTTTCAGGGAACATACAAAAAAAATTGCAGAAAACAGTTTTAATTTTGAGAAAATAAACAGCAGATGGGGTGTTTGAAGAACCGCAACGTCGCTGGCAGAGGGGAAAAGTGAAATGTCTATGCAATGAGGTTGGATTGGCCTGGAGGAACCATCCAGCAGAACATGCTCAGAGTTACTATTTCTGGTTCCAGTCCACCATGTGGCAGCTTTTGGGGCCTGTTCCAGTCACGTGTGATTCAGGACTAAAGGGCTTGAACTTTGAGATAACAGTCAGTTCTCTTATCCACTATGGGGCTGGGAGAGCTGATGACTCAGGATCTGTACAAGAGAGAGCCACCTGATCCTCTGTTTCTCTCATCCTTTTGGATGCAAATTGGGTAAAATTATTTTGAGCTGCTTTCCAAGATGGGGATTGTGGGAAAAGTAACAGGTCTTATTTCTCACCTAAGCCTCCATGAAGTCATGAGCACATGGCATCCAAAGCATCCAAGGTGTGTGTCTTGTTTAGACAAGCTTGAGTTTGAGTCACCTCTTTTATGTTCGTTCTTTGCTGATTTTAGATGAATGAATGCCTATCCTGAGGGAACCCTGTGAATTTGAAGGACCAAAGGGCCTGTGATCCATTGGGTTGAAACTGGCTTATGGACCACGTTGCCAGTAGAACTTTAGAGTTAACATGTCTACCTCGTCTCAAAATTACCAGCAACGTTTAGTGTTCTGGTCTTACTGTAGATGTCTAGAACTTATCAGGGGTTTATATATCACAGGACCCTGACAGCAAAGTCTAAATGGCTTCCCTTGATTTAGGACTTATTCTCAAGATATGATTTTTGGTTAATGTGTGATACAGTTTGCAAATTATGCTTCTTTGATCTTTGGGACATTCTTTATGTGAGTTTTAGGTTCCTCTTTTGCAGTCTTCCTGCTATTGCTACTTTATACTACACTGACTAAAGATGGTGGTGGTGGTTACAAGATAAAATTTTAGCACAACTCTAGTATGAAGATAAAAGTTACGATGGAGAGTGAGACTCTGACCTAGGCACTGAATTCATTGAGAAAGGAGAAAAATTAGCCTGAGATTCAGTATAAAATGGCCACTAGGATCTGGAATAGGATATGAATAAAGTGAACCTCATAGGGTGAGAGGTGGCTACATAAGAGTGATAGAAATTCTGGGATTGTCAATGGTTAACAAGGGGTATTCTGACTCTCCCGTAAGGACCCACTGGTCAGGGACTATTCAAGAAGATACAATCAGTTGTGGAAAAAATGACCCAGGGATGCAGTATCATGGAGGAAATCCATATCTTAGCAAGGGCCAGAAGAGGAAACAAATAGGAAAGGAAGAATAAAATGAAAGCAAGCTTGATGATAAAGAGGGTATTTCAGAGGGCAGAGTGGGCAGATTTGGAGTGTAACAGGGGGAGGTAGTGATGAGGTGATGGAATGAGGGAGTTGAAAGGGGGCAAGGGCTTTATCTCTAGGAGTCATGGGATCAGTATTAAGGGGATGGGGAGAGGCCCAGGGAGTTCTAACATGTTAAGCCCTGGGGAATGACTCCCCCGAGAATATTAATAAATAGAAGAAATTTCAACGAAGGCTGGTGATTAGAAGGTCCTAGACTGTCTTTAGCCCCTGCCTCTAAAGATCAGTAATCAATATTGCTGTGGTCCAGGGATCTGGAAACCAAGTCATCAGTCAGGAGGAGATATTGCTATGTTCCAAAGGTGATTTGAAACTTGACCTTGTTGCATGTGGAAGTCTGGCCTCCAGAACCTTTGCCAAGAGGCAGGAGTTTTTGCTATGTTCCAGGGAACTCCAGAAGCCTGCTAAGTTTGAGCAGAACCTAGCATTGTTGTGTCCAAACCTTGGACTTCTGATAATTTATTCAACAGAAACATATTAAGCACCTACCTTGTGCTTTTCTTTTCTTTTTTAAAGTTATTTAGTATTTTATTTTTCCCCAATTACATGTAAAAACAATTTTTAACAAAGTATGCTTTGATCTGTATTCAGATGCCATGCCATCAGTTCTTTCTCTGGGGACAGATAGCATTGTTCATCATGAGTCCTTCAGTTACCTTGGATCATTGTATTTCTGAGAACAGCTAAGTCATTCACAGCTAGCTGATTATCTTACACTATTGCTGTTACTAAGTACAATGTTCTCCTGGTTTTACTCATTTCACTTTGCATAAGTTCATGTAAGTCTTCCCAGGTTTTTCTGAGAGCATACTATATATTTTTCAAAAAGAAAATAAACAGTCCTTACCCTCAGGGGACCTGACATTTTACTGGGGAGGTTGGGGTGGAGATTCAGGATAGATACAGACAAGTGAATAGAAAATCTCCTATGCCCAGCTAGGTGTTCCTTGCACTATATAATACCAATGTTATCTACACAGGCTATTCCCCCATGCCTCACATTCTTGTTTAAAATATTTATTGTACTCTTGCATTATTACTTTTTAATAAGCTCTATGGAGTATAGAGCCACTTGCAAAGGTGAAGCAGGATGGGTGTTACAGAGCTCCATTCTCTAAAACAACGTTTATTTTATTTCCCAATGGACAAGTCAGAGAGGGGTGTGTGTGTGTGTGTGTGTGTGTGTGTGTGTGTGTGTGATCACCAGAAGCTATATTCAGCTCACCTGAATATATTCACCCCTACATAGTCTACCAATTAGAAATTAATTTGATTTAACATGTTCTTTGGGAATATACATACCCCTTGGAAAGTTAAGCTGATCAGACATTCACCCTTTAATTTTAATTGCATTAATTAGATAATTGGATCAATATTCAAGAGCATTTTCAATGAATGGGAATTTTGATGGAGGGACAGACACATGAAGATTGATTTTGGAGCATGAGTACTGAGGTTCAGAACCTGAAATGAGTAGATATCGCCTGAAGAACACAATGAATTAGGGAGCTTAATTCAAGGTGCTAAAGTGGACTTTACAGATCTCATTATAGCTTGGTAGGATGTGGCTCAGGATTGGAATGTAGAAATTCAGAAATAGCCAGTGAGATTAAATAGCAATGAAATAATATTAAGAAATTAAGTAACATTAAGAAAATATCATCAAATGAAGACTTTTCAAACTGGTGGGGAAAAGCATGGGGATTTGGATAAAGATCAATGGAGGAAGAAAAAAGGAAGGAATAAGCATTTATTAAGCACCTACTATGTGCCAGGAACTGTGCTAAGTCCTTTACAAATGGCACCTCATATGATCCCCACAACAACCCTGAGAGGTACTATTATTATTCTGATTTGACAGTGAAGGAAACCAAGGCAATTAGTTGCCTAGGGTCACATACTTACCTAAGTGACTGAGGTCATATTTGAACTCAGGGCTTTCTAACTCCCAGACCCAGCTCTCAATCTGCCACTGCATCATCTAGTTGCCTCTATGGATCATCAAGCCAGGAAAGTTCAGGAAACGGACCACAGATCAGTCATGGAGATACAGTCTAAGGGTGACATGCTTTCTGCATATTTTCTGGAACTCTTTGCCAATAGCAGGGTAGCTGACCCATTCCTGACATATCTTCTTCAAAATACTCATTCTGCAAAAGAATGAAGGGATGAGAAAAGGGAAGAAGAGATGAGGAAAACTGTTGTTCTTCACCTGTGGCACCAAACGGGGTGGGATTTATTTGTTTGGAGTTCAGTCTGCTTTGAACCCTGACGGTTCACAGCGGCGCTGAGTTATGTGGGTTTCGTGCCTGCTGACCGAGCCACTCAGAAGCCAAGTCTTTGTTATATATACTGGGAGGTTCGTGTTTTACTTGGGGAGCTCGCTTGTGAGAAGGATCTTGTGATTACCTGGTGGAGACTCAGAGTGGCCATATGCTCAGACTCCCCAACTGCTCGGATGTAAAGGCTCTCTCAGTCCAGGGATGCATGTAAATTGTATGGCAATATGAGTCAGGCAGTACAGTCTTGTCTGTTGGTTTTGATAAAGATGAAAAGGTTGTTTGTTGAAGAGAAGGAAGGCTTGGCAATTTTGGGAATGTAAAAGATAAAAAGATGTGTCTGGAAGCATTTGTTTGAACTGATTAAAGTGATTGTTGACCCCTCAAAAATTGCCTTTCCTTTTATAAATGCAGACTTAAGAACCTGTGATAGGCCCCTCTGTGTATGTTGGGGTGCTTACTGATACACCAATAAAGAGGAACTTGTTGCAAAACAGAATTGATAGGGACTTCAGGAGGCCTCAGGAAGGCATAGCCTGACATGTAGAAGAAATTCAGGGCTTAAGGAAGATATAAATCAGAATCCTGTGGCCTGAAAGTCTATAGGGGAACTCAGGCCAAGAAGGCTGGGAAACTCTCAAGAGTGATTTTCTAATGATACAAATGCAAACAATTCCAATAAGGATGGATGAAAAGGGTCAGTGGCATAAAGAAACTAAGATGTGGATTCCCAGGGAAATCATCAACCAACTTAGATTTTTGAAAGACACAGAAGCATGCGAAAGTAACTGAGAAAGAATACAGAAGAGTGGCAGAAGTCTGTCATCAGAAGTATGCTAGTAGATCTTTAACAACTGGCTCTCCAGGAAAAAAACAGAAAGTTGGACACTCTTAAGTTTAATCTGCATTTAAAAAAATTTCTCCATTGCTTTCTTTAATCCTCACAGATTAGCAAACTCTCCCTCTCCCTCCCACTCCAGTTACTGTCTGTTTTTGTACTGCCCAAGAACTAAAAACAGTCTTACATTTTAAAATAATATTTCATTGAATTTAAGTATATAAAAAAGCATTCTTACCTCCTAGGTCTTCCAAACTGGCATTGGGACTGGATTTGCTTTGAAGCCGCAGTTTGCTGCCCTGACAAAAAAAAAAAAAAATCAAGGCCTAATTTGTGGCATCTCCCAGGTATAAAAACTTACCCTGAAAATTTTATAGTCAGTTCTCACAAACCAGTACAGTGACTCAACTGCCCCTGCCTGTCAGAATAGTGAGTGTCAGAAATGCTAAAGCATGACTGCTATTGAGTACTAAAGGTGACAAAAATGGTGGGTGCAATCAGGTAATGTAAGAAAGATAGGGTCCATTGATTGTGGCACTATAGACACACATGCACGCGCACGCGTGCGCACACACACGCACACGGCAATGATTGTCTTTTTTATCCGTGTTCTTGACATTAAGAGGGTGATGTCAACTATGATAATGAATGACAGAGAGGAGGCAGAGATACTTAACTTTTTTTTCCCCTATTCTCTTTATCAAGGAGAATGATCTTCTTCAACCTGGAAAAAGATAAAACAAAAAATGGTTACCAGGGAGTTAAGGTCCAAGCTAAGTGAGGACATGGTAAGAGTGTCCAATGAGTTCAAGGTACCAAACCTAGGCCAATCATGTTCCAAAGAGACTGATCAGGATTTCTCTGCTGTTGCAGATGATTTGTGGGAAAAAAAAAAATTAAGAACAGACTATGTTCCTCAGGTCTGAAGATGGATAAATATTATCCTGATTTTTTGAAAAGGGAAGATGATAAATTACTAAAAATGTAGGTGCTGTAACTTTGATTTGTACCAACTTCTAGAACAAATAATTAACACTTATGAACATTTAGAAAGGGGAATGGGGATCACTAGGAGCACCTTCATGAATTTACGAAGGACAAGTCAAATCAGTTCAACCTTGTTTCTTCTTTTAACAGAGCTTTGTGGTATGGAGGTGACTTTGGACTATGCAGGAAGCTATGTGGTTCTGTGAATAGACTACTGGGCCTGGAATTAGGGCTTTGTTGCTGGCCAGTTGCATCCAACTTTTTTCCCTTTTAATTTTTAAAAATTCATTTAGTATTTTACTTTTACTTAGTTACATGTAAAAACAATTTTTAACATTTGCTTTTAAAACTTTGAGTTCCAAATTCTCTCTATTCCTTCCTTCTCCACCCCCTTGAGAAGGCAAGTCATTTTATATAGGCTTTATATGTATAGTCATGTTGTAAAAAAGAAAATATCGACAAAAAAAATAAAGAAAAATAAAGTTAAAAAGTGTACTTCAGTCTGTATTCAGACACCATAAGTTCTTTCTCTGGGGTTAGATGGCATTTTTCGTCCTAAGTCCTTCAGAGTTGTCTTGGATTGTTGTGTTACTGAGAATAGCTAAGTCATTCACAGCTGATCATCTTACAATATTGCTGTTACTTTGTACACAGCACATTTCACTTTGTATCAGTCCATGTAAGTCTTTCCTGGCTTTTCTGAGAGCATCCTGCTCCTCATTTCTTAGTCCAATAGTATTTCATCATAATCACATGCCATAATTTGTTCAGCCATTCCCCAATTGATGGACATCTCTTAATTCCCAATTCTTTGCCCCCAGGAAAAGTTGTTATATTTTTGTACACATAGGTCCTTTTCCTTTTTGATATTTTATCCCTTTGGGCATAGTTCCAAGTTGCTTTATAGAATGGTTGAGTCAGTTCACAACTCCATTAACAATGTATTAATGTCTCACTTTTCTCACATGCTCTCTGACATTTGTTACTTTTCTTTTCTGTTCCATTAGCCAATATAATAGGTATGAGGTAGTACCTTAGAATTGTTTTAATTTACATTTCTCCAATCAATAGTGAGTTAGAGCATTTTTTCATATGAATCATAGATAGCTTTGATTACTTCACCTGAAAATTGATCATATCTTTTGATCATTTATCAATTGGGGACCGGCTCTTATTTTTATAAATTTGACTCAGTTCTCTATATGTTTGAGAATTGAGGCCTTCATCAAAGAAACTTGCTTCAAAACTTTTTTCACAGTTACCATTGTTGTATTTCCTTCAGTTTTATTCCCCCCCCTCTCTCATGTTTATTCCATTCTCTCTCCTTTCACCAAGTCTCTCCTCAAAAGTGTTCTGGTTCTGATACTCCCTCCTTTTGTCTGCCCTCCCTTCGATCATGCCCCTCTTCTCTTATCTCCTTCCACTCCAACTTTCCTGTAGGATAAGATAGATTTCTATACCCAATTGAGTGTGTATGTTATTCCCTCTTTGAAACAATTCTGATGAGAGTAAGTTTCACTCACTCCCCCTTACCTTCCTCTTCTTCCTCTCCACTGTAGAAGCTGTCTTGCCGCTTTTATGTGAGATAGTTTACATCATTCTGTCTCTCCCTTTTCCTTTCTCCCAGAACTTTTCTCTCTCACCCCTTAATTTTATTTTTTTAGATATCATTCCTTCATATTCAACTCACACCTGTCCCCTCTGTCTATATATACCCCTTTCAACTGCTCTAATAATGAAAAAGTTCTGATAAGTTACAAATATTATCTTCCCATGTAGGAATGAAACAGTTTAATGTTATTAAGTCCCTTATGATTTCCCTTTTCTTTTTTATGCTTCCCTTTACCTTTTTATACTTCTCTTGAGTCTTGTATTTGAAAGTCAAATTTTCTATTCAGTTTTGGTCTTTTCATCAAGAATGCTTGGAAGTCTTCTATTTCATTGAATATTCATTTTTTTCACACCTGAAGGAATATACTTAGTTTTTCTGGGTAGATGATTCTTGGTTGTAATCCTAGCTCCTTTACCTTCTGGAATATCATATTCCAAGCCCTCCAATACTTTAATGTAGAAGCTGCTAAATCTTGTGTTATTCCGACTGTGGTTTCATCATACTTGAATTGTTTCTTTGTGACTGCTTGCAATATTTTCTCTTTGACCTGGGAGTTCTGGAATTTAGCTATAATATTTCTTAGAGTTTTCATTTTGGAATCTCTTCAGGAGGTGATCAGTGAATTCTTTCAGTTTCTATTTTATCTTCTGATTCTAGAATATTAGGGCAGTTTTCCTTGATAATTTCTTGAAAGATGATGTCTAAGTTCCTTTTTTGATCATGGTTTTCAGGTAGTCCAATAATTTTTAAATTATCTCTGTTGGATCTATTTTCCAGGTCAGTTACTTTTTTCAATGAGATATTTCACATTGCCTTCTATTTTTTCATTCTTTTGGTTTTGTTTTATTGTTTCTTGATTTCTCAGAAAGTTATTAGCTTCCATCTGCTCTGTTCTAATTTTTAAGGAATTATTTTTTCAGTGAGCTTTTGTACTTCCTTTTCCATTTGTCTAATTCTACTTTTTAAGGAGTTTTTTTTCTAAAGTGAATTTTTGCCATTTGGCCTAGTCTGTTTTTTAAGGTGTTATTTACTTCAATTTGTGTGTGTGTGTGTGTGTGTATGTCTCCTTTACCAAACTGTTGACTTGTTTTTTGTGATTTTTTTTTGCCTCTTTCATTTCTCTTCCCAATTTTTCCTCTACTTCTTTTACTTGATTTTCAAGCTCCTTTTTGAACTCTTCCATGGCCTGAGACCAATTCATATTTTTCTTGGAGGCTTTGGGTGTAGCAGTGTTGATTTTGTTGTCTTGGAAGTGTGTTTTGAACTTCCTTGTTACTATAGTAACTTTTTAGGGTCAGAATTCTTTTGTTGTTTGCTCATTCCCCCCCTCTATTTCTTGACTTTTAACTCTTTGCTAAAGTGGGACTCTAATTCCAGAGTAGAGGGCATACTATCCCAAGCTTCAGGGTTTTTGTGCAGCTATTTTCAGAGATACCTCTAGGGATCTATATATTTTCAGTTCTTCCAAGTAATATGATCTAAGGAGAGGTGTTTAATCTTCTCCTGGCCTGTTTTCTGGCTTGTGAGAAACCACAAGCCCTCTTTTCTGGCCTGGCACTGTGACAAGGGTTTTTGCTCTGCTGTGGCCACAAGTTTTGATGTACTAGTGCTCTTTATCACCTTGGGACTGCTAACCAGAACAGGGACTCAGATATGAATATAGGCAAAGCAACAGAGTCCTGACTGCAGTGCTAGCAAAAAGACCCCTGTAATCTTCTTCTGACCAGTTGTTCTATCCCCTTACTGTCTGTGGGCTGAGAACTTTGGAAGCAGCAGCAACTGTTACTGATTTAATCATTCCCAAGACCTGTTCTTAGTTTGCTGAGGCTGGGGCTGTGGTGGCACAGCCTGTCCTGGATTCTGCTCCACTCTTGCCCTGGGATGACAGACTTTTCCCATTGACTTTCTAAGTTGTTTTTGGCTAGAGAATATTCCACCCTATCCTTTTGTGGGTTCTGTTGCTCCAGAAATTGTTTTATGGTTTTATTTAAAGGTATTTGGGGGAAAGCTCAGGTGAGTTGCTGCCTTTTCTCCACCATTTTTGTGTCTGACTCTTTGTGACCCCATTTGGGGTTTTCCTGGTAAAAACACTGAAGTGGTTTGCCATTTCTTTCTTCAGCTCATTTTACAGATGGAAAAACTGAGGCAAATAGGATTAAATGACTTGCCCAGAATCACACAACTAGTAAATATCTGAGGTCAGGTTTGAACTTAGGACTTCCCAACTCCAGGACCAGCACTCTATCCACTGTGCCACAACTGCCTTTCAAACAAAAATACTTTGCCCTTTTATACTCACATCTCCCTAACAGGGATAGGGATTGAACCTAAGATTTCATTGACATAAGGAATTATCAGATGAGAAATGCTTCCACCAATGCAGCTGGGTATGTTAGGCAGTTAGGAAGATCTGAGTTCAAATCTGCCCTCAGACACTGTGATGGCAAGCAAAGTAGGATCTTTTGCTGTTTCTATTTTGGTATAATCAAGTGCCTCTGATTGAATCTTGCCTTTATCAACCAAGAATCTTTACTAGGAGTAAAGTACAGAAACAAGAGCTTCTTTAACTAGAATTATATATGTATTTGTATTGTTAATTATTTTAATGTGATTAAAGAAGATCTTCCCCATCCATTAATGGACCCGGGAAGATTTGTAGGAAGCCCCACACCTTTTGTTAATGAGGTTCTCAAGGGTTGTGATGCCCTCTGACTCTAAAAAATGTTTAAGTACTCTGAGGTGAGGATTTTCTTTGGGGTTTAGTTTTTGGAAGAAGATTTGTGTGCCAGATGAGACTCTAGGAAGCTGCTAAGCAGCCCTTCCCACCTCCCGCTTGAAAACCCAGATGTTGCTGCTTCCCTCTCTGGTAACTACGTATGAATGGGATGGTCAGACAATTTGGAAGCCTGTCTGTTGGTCTTTGTTTATCTTCTTGCATTTTTCTCTATTGGTGAATGCTACATGTGCTTGCTTAAAGGAGATTGTTAACCCCTCAGAAGTTGCCTTTTCTTTTAGAAAAGCAGATCAAAGAATCTGTGATAGCAGTCTCCCCTGTATATGTCAGATGCTTACTGTTACAGACTCTCACTAACTGTGTAATCCTGGGCAAGTCTCTAAACTTGGAGATTCCTCTATGTCTGCCTAGGGATAATGATATCTAAAGATACCTATCTTGAAGAGTTGTTGTGAAGATCAAATGAGGTAATATTTGTAAAGTATTTAGCATAGAGCCTAGAACATAGCAGGTACTTAATAAATGCGTGTTCCTTTCTTATGCCAACAGAGCACAACCTTTGTCAAATTCGGCCACATTGGAAGTGGTCAAGTTCAGTCTTGGCAACAGACTGAGTGTGCTTTCTGATGCCCAACCAAGCAAAGAAGGGAGAGACTCATCAATAAGTGAAGAATTCTTTGTATTTTAATAGTTGGTAAACATGTAACCACCTACTATGTGCCAGGCACTGTGCTAAGCCCTTTGCGTGAAAAGGTAAAAGACAGTCCTTTCTCTCAAGGAGCTCAGTCTAAGGTGGGAGACCATAGCATGCAGCTATGTACAAATAAGATCTATACAGGATAAATTCTGGAGTATCAATAGAGGTAAAACGCTACCATTAGGGACATTGGGAAAGGTTTCTGGTAGAAGGTGGGACTTTAGCTGGAACTTGAAGGGAACCAGGGAAATCAGCAGGTGGACATGAGGAGGGAGAGCTTTCCAGGAATAGGGAACTGAATAGACAAGAAATGATTAATTACAAGTGTGGAAGTCATTCCTGAATCAGCTGTCTATGTGCAGTTTGACCACCAACTTATTAGAATAAAGATTAAAATAAATACAAAGCCAAAAGGAAAAAATCATGAGAAAAAGATAAAACATTCAACTGAAACAAATCTGTCATGACCTGTTCGAAGTTATTGATGATGAAACGTATAATTTGGATGGAAGAAAGAACAGACTGTGATAATTTCATGCAGAAGCTTAGCTGATGTAAACCATTTGCTATAAAACAAGGAGACCAAAAGATTCTTAAAAGACCCTTAGTCAGCAAGCACTTGACTTATTTACCAAGGGGAGAGATTTATCAGCCAAGGGCAACACTGGTTTCGAATATCAACTCATTTGTAAAATCTTACAGAGAAGGATTATGGGAGCTTACAAGCCCTACCATAAACAAAAAGAAGCAGAGGGTAAAAACTCACTTTAAAAAATCTCCACAAGAGACAGAACTAAGCAAAGTCATCTTGAGGGCATTTGGAAATGGAAAGAAGGCAAAAAAGAAAATTGTTATTGTTTGTCCTTCCATCTTAAAGAGAACCATGACATCAGGACAATGATGCCATGACTTGCAAGTGAACTAGATGTAAGTGAGGGAGGGCTGTGCAAGATCACCAGCCTCACTTTCTCCTCCTGAGTTATCTGGGTCCAATGGCCAGATATTGATCAGAATGCCTGCAGGTGGCTCCCAAAAGACAATAGGAAAGTTTGGCAAAGATTTTTATAATGAGCTAAATGAACTCTGCATCCCTTTCCAACTCTGTTTCTGTTAATTTCATCATTCTGTATTCTTTTCTCAAACCTTTATTAAATGTAGATTTCCTTTTTCTGAAATGTGACTCTGAGATGTTGGGGATAGATGGCCACTTTAATCATAGGTCACTTCAAGGTATGGTAGAAAACAATTGAGTTGGGGACTGGGGAGGTTCTGAGAACTTGTAATCAGGATCTAGGGAAGCATTTTGCTTATTTAGCAATTTTATTTAGCAGCTGGTGTGTCACTGCAGTGAGCAAATCCAGTTTTCAGGGTTTAACCTAAAGTCTGTATAGACAGTCCTGGGTCTGATGATTTACGGGGAGTGAAGGAGGAAGCAGAGGGGCCCCTATTCATGACATTCACCAACTGGTGAGGAAAAGGCAGGTCAGACTCCTATTCTTACATCAGAATGTAAGAAACCCTAATCCCAAACCCTAATCATAATCTTCCAGCTCTGACCTGGACTGTTCATATTTATCATGAGGACTTTCATAATTGTGCTCATGGGGAAAAGAAAATGCTAATTTTATTTCCTTCCCCTTTAGAACATTCTCCCTACTCCATGTTCAGGAATGTCTCCTATGAGTCATATACCAACTAATAAGATAATGAATTGACGACCAACTAATATAAAAATCTACTTAGTGCTTTTTGTTGTTGTTTTTTTTTTTTGGAGAGACACGTGAAAGACTGAAGTTGTTTGGTTTTTAATAACAATAGAAATTATAACTTTAACAGGTAAATATACAAATAATTGTAATTATAGAGCTGGCACAATGGAGAGGAAACAGATTTCTGGGTCAAGAAGATTCAGAAGTGTAGTATAATGGATTTGCTTTGGAATGGTGAAGACCTGAGTGCAAATATTGACCTTATACACCTTACTAATTCTGTGACTGGGCAAAGCACCCTTTGGTTCCTTAGTTTTCTCATCTGTAAAATGAAGTGGTGGGATTTGATGACCTCTAAAGTACTTTTCAATTCTAATTCTATGATCTTATAAATTCTGTTTCTTCCAGACTGGTTGTGTGATACTAGGCAACTCAACATCTCAATTCCTCAATCAATTTTCTAAGACTATACATTACATAACAGTTTGCTTATCTTCAAGGCTAAACCAAACATAATTATAAATATATTTTAATTGCCTAGTGTGACCATTTAATGAGTGGGAGGATGGAAGAATGAGGGGATAGTAGGGAGAAAGAAGAATTACAGTCCAGGAGTGGAACACTGAGAGAAAAAGGAAGACTAAAGGAGGGAGGGAGGGAGAGAGAGACAGAGAGAGAGAGAGAGAGAGAGAGAGACAGAGAGAGAGAGAGAGAGACAGACAGAGAGAGAGAGAGAGAGAGAGAGAGAGAGAGAGAGAGACAGAGAGAGGGAGGGAGGGAGAGACAGAGAGAGAGAGACAGAGAGAGAGAGACAGAGAGAGAGACAGAGAGACAGAGAGAGACAGACAGAGAGAGAGAGAGAGAGAGAGAGAGAGAGAGAGAGAGAGAGAGAGAGAGAGAGGAAGGAGGGAAGGGAAGAGAGGGGAGGGGGAGAGAGGGGAAAAAGAAAAGGGAAGGGGAAGGGGAGAGATAGAGACCGAGTCAGAGAGGAACCGAGAGAGACAGAGAAAGAGAGGAAGGGGGGAGGGAAAGAGAGAGGAGGGAGGAGAGAGGGGAAAAAGAAAAAAGAAGGGAGGAGGGAGGAAGAGAGAGAATGGTTTCAATCAGTTAAAGAAAGTACTTCGCCTACCCCCTGTAGAGAATGTTAGCATCCCTTACCACTTTTCCTTTAAAATGCTAATGAGTGTATTAGCCGTTGCTCTAAGCAGCCTACTCCGGCTGCAGGTGCGTCCAGAACACAATTACCCTAGGGGACAGAGGAAATCAAAAGGGCACCCACCCTGGAGCTAGAGGTTAATAGGATGAACTAGCACTCAAAATTACTCCTGGGTCACCTGGGACCCTCCCCCGCCTCCCCCTGCTAGAGGCTGCTGACCGGCAAGATGGAAAGACCATTGTTAATGAGAAACGCAGCTCCTGCGTAGACTTTCCCAAGGAAGGTGTAAGGAGGTTTACGAGTTAAGCCCGCTGGAGGAAGGAGGCACTTGGCCAGCGCCGAATTTCTCCCTGTCTCTGTCCCTGGGCAGCCAGCTGTTGAGATGACTTCTTCCACTCGCTGCTGCTGTTGCCCTGAGCGGTGCTGGCCTTCAGTACAAAATGGATAACTTTCCGATTTAGTGAGCTGTAGCAAACGCCAAGCAATTTTGATTTTCTGGTTTCCCCGGGCCATTTCGTGCTATTGATTTGTCTGCTTCCTTTTATGTTGGCCTCTGGTCTGGATCTGTCTTCCCCTCACCTTCTGCACTGTCGGTGTCACGGTGCCTGGCCGGGCGAGCTGACTCTGGCTTCTGAACCAGTTCCTTTCCCGGTCCGGCTCTCCTCTGAACCCAATCAGCTCCGGCCCTCCTCTGAACCCAATCAGCTCCGGCCCAGTTGGTGTCCACGGCCAAAGCAGCGGATCTAAGTCTGTTTGAGGCCGTACCTGGCCGCCTGGGACGTGTCGGATTCAGATCCCAGCATGGAAGGACACTCCAGTCAGTGGTGCGGTTTGCTAAGGAGCACCCTCTCCCCCTCCCCTCCCCCTCAATCAAATTGACTGGATTCAGGCTGATTAAGAGGCTACGGAGAGGCCTGACCTCAGCCTCTCATCTTTAGAACCTCTCTCTGAGTTCCAGTCTCATTTAGCCTCTCAGGAAGCTTGACTGTGAAGGGAAACCGAATTCCCCTGGTGTCAATGGGAAAAGAAGGGAAAGTGTCCCCCATTTGCTGTTTCAGACCTAATGGCAGCTTTTAGTTTTCTTTTAAATTGCTTTCCATCCTCACCGAGGATTTTCCAGCATCCAGACAGATTCCAAAGTATAATTTTTTGTTTGCTTTTAGCTTATATGATTAATAAGCCGTTGAGTATACCATTTTAGCTCTCCAAGCCTCAATTTTTTCATCTGTTAAGTACAGAAAAATAATACCTCTTCCCTACATTCCCCACACAGAGAATAATATTCTCAGTGATGAAAAGGGGCTGGATTTTATGGTGATTGAACTGATTTACATTCTTTTCTGAAGCTAGAAAAGGACAGCACAGAAATAGGAAAACAGCCCTCCCACCCTCTGTCTCCCTTAAACTCTTATCTCCATTATCTGCATAAATAGAAACTGAGCAGTGTGGATAATCCAAGAGTCTGAATTCTCAAGTCGCTATATGATTTCTTCTGGGAAAAATTAACCTCCTAATTGTGCTTTTCTTTCTTATCCATCAAGTCAGTACTTAATGCATTACTATTTATTCATATTATTTAAAACATTTTTATTTTCAGTTCCAAATTCTCTTCCTCCTCCACCCCTCCCTCACCTATTGAGCAAGTAAGAAATACAGTATACATACGAGTCCATGAAAAACAACTAGCCATGTTCCAGAAAAAAAAAAAAACCAAAAACAAACCCAAGAGTAAAGTAAAAGTAGTTGGTAGTTTGGCATGGCACTGAGTAGGTTAATTTAGGTAGTATTTTTATCATATTGGCTAGTCCTCCCTATAAACAAGGGTAACTAGGTGGTGTAGGATAGAATACTGAGTCTGGAATCAGGAAGACAATCATGCTGAATTCAAATCTCACCTAAGACACTTACTAGCTGTGTGACCCTCAACAAGTCACTTAATTCTCTTTGCCTCAGTTTCCTCATCTGTAAAATGAACTGGTGAAAAAAATGGCAAACTTCTCCAGTATCTCTGCCAAGAAAACTCCAAATGGGGTCATGAAGAGTGTTGAAGAGAGAGATGGGAGAGCTGATTCAAAATGTGAATTAATTCACTTAGACCTTCTCTGTAGCCATTGGGAGCTTTATTGATGTAAAAATGGCAGACCTGAGATTTAGCAAGGAGCTAAATAAAGACAGTGATACAGAAAAAGTCAAACTTATAGGATGATTTTAGGATTTCCTTATGGGGGGTTGGAGAGCTAGAGTAAGTCTTGCAAAATAAAGGAGGCTTGCAAGATAAAGACACAGATTGAGGACTTTGAATGACACAAGATAAGAAAGATAAGGAAATTCCATTCCCCAGGATGAGGAGTGGGGACAAGGAATTTTATGGTCCAGGAAAAGGGGAAGTTTTGTGGTAAGGGAAGACTTTAGGGCACATTCAGGTTAGAAAATAAACCAGGGGCTTCACAAAGTCAGTCCTTAATGATGAGGGTTGGAAGGGGAGGTGAGACCCCCACAAATACAGAGGTATCAGGGGTAGGTCACCTGGAAAGAATTCGCAGACTCAAAATTGTTGAGGTCAAGCTAAAGATTTATTACATTTTTCAGCAGGCAAGAGTTCTTAGGGAACCTGCAACCTTAGAGGGGTACAGGTAAAGTTTATATAGGATATTCTATAGGAAATGTGTCTAATATGCTAACTAGGTGTTTTGGGGTGGGATTAAGGAGTTCTTAAAGGAACATGCACTTTTGGTATCTACTGTGCAGGTATTTTACCCAGAGTTCATAGGAAAATAGCACAAGTGGGGGGGTGGGGCTCCATGGAGGTGTAGTTTTAGGTCTGAACTGTCACTAAGTCAACTAATGATCACGGCTGACTCAGAAATACCAGGTTGTTCTCAATGTCTTGTTGGACAAGACAAATGTAAGGGCATATACGTCTAAGTCTAGGACACATATGATTGGTCAGTGAGTAGTAAATGTCATTATGACCCAGTGCACAATCAGTTCAGCCAGTACACAGCTTGTTCAGACTATTAAGTTCTATAAGTGCAGCTAGCTTCTGTAGCAAGAAGGGAGATAATGGTTGCTGCTGGGGCAGGCTGTATCCTTGGGCTGGGGAGAAACTGCCTGGGATGGTATTTTGAGGCAAGGGAGAAATGTGATTTTTAAAGAAAAATGTGATTTTAGAATTGGGGCCCAAGCGCATGTACCCAAGCACTCCATCACTTCATGTTATTTTTAACTCTTAGGGCACTATTTCTATCCACATCAAGAGTTGGACGTGACTGAGCAAAAACACTCATGAACAGTTAATATTTATCTAATTATGTATTGTCTTTATTTGTATCAAGAGTGTTTTGTAATTTTGTTCATGTGAGTTCTTGTGAGAGTCTTGTCAAGTAGACTTCCAAATATTTTACTGCTGTCTGCAGTCATTTTTAATGGAATTTTTTTCTCTCTCTTCCTGCTGGGTTTTGTTGGTAATATATCACTGCATTACTATACAAGTGTACTTATATTCCTTAAGAATATACTGTACCTTGCCTGGTGAGATGGTACACACTTGTAATCCCTGCTACTGAGGAGGCTGAGGCGGGTAGATTAATTGAGCTCAGGAGTTCTAAGCTGCACTAGAGCTAAGATGATTGCAAGTCTGCCCTGTCTGGTACCAGTACCAGGTACCCATCAGGCTGCCTAAGGGGAGGTGAACTGGCACAGGTCAAAAACAGAGCAGGTCCAAGTTCCCATGATGATCAGCAGTGGGATTGGCCTACAGACTTTCTACCTGGGTAAGATAGGAAGCACAGTCTCAAAAACAATTATTCCCTCCTGCATTTTCTAGATAAGGAGTTATTACCCTCTCCTGACTTTCAATCTATTTCCTAACATGTCTTGATGCCAAATGAACAATCAACAGACAGGAAATCAAGAACTGGTTAACTCATTAGTATTGTGGAAAAGTCTTAAAATTCTTGGAGCTTTTAAAACTATTCAATACAGTCAGTGTTAGTGTCATCCCTGTAATATTTCAAGCTGGAGGGAGCCATAGCGATCAATTAATCACAAACTCTTCCTCTACGTAATATAGTAAGCTGATAGAATTACTTTAAGGTCTGCAAAATGATTCACATAGCTTGTCTCATTTGAGCCTCACAAAAAACCTAGTGTAGGTGTTACTGTTATGCCTTCCCATTTTTCAAATGAAGAAACTAAGGCTGAGAGAAATATACCTAAACATTACACTAATTTTAAGGTAGTCAAGAAGGGATTGAATCTAAGCATTCTGACCCCAGACTTGATACTTTTTCTGTTGAGGTTTGAAGTGATGTGGACCCCAAAATATCGACACTCCAAGTCCTGCTTGAATAAATTCCAAACAAGCCTTCTTAAAGCCAAAGAAAAACAAAGTTTATTAAAGATTCGCCATACTGGGCTGACTCTTAAGGAGCGTAAGCATTTGTAATGCTTGTATTAACAAGTGGACCAGATAGAATCTCAGCTAGACAGAGTCTGAGCCAGACTGAATCTGAATGCTTTCATGGGGTGCGATGGAACTTAAATATAGAAAAAGACTGAGGGAAGAATCCAGGTGTTATCAAGCAGTCTCAGTCCCAGGGATCAAACCCAGGAAGGACCTGGGTAGTGGCTGGTAGTCCAGACAATTCACAATCCTGGCTGGGTGACCTGGACCTCAGAATAATTCTAAGTAAATGGCCTGTATTAGGATCAAAGGGAGGAATATCCAAAGAATGCTAAATCAAGTAAGAGGAATCCAAGGAGCCCCCAACGAGGCTTTGGGGGGCCCTTCAGACAAATGGGACCAAAACCCTCCCGATCCAAGGGACAAAGGTCCCAGCTTGGGCTTGTACCCCATCAGTTCCACTGGACTCTTCTAATGCCAAAATTTCTGCTTGTACTCCTATGACCACCACTACCATAACTACTTTTTTCCCTGGACTCTCTATTCTCTTGACTCACTAGCTCCCAGAATTAAGAGGATAAAACCTCCTACTTAGAGCAGATACTCTCAGAATCCTTTCTCAGGAAGGAATCTGTAATTGTTCTCCTTCCTCTGCTTTTAGAGGCCCATACTGCTGTCTACTTAGAAAATAACAGTTATATCCAAAACTTGGGTGCGTACGTTTACAATGTGGGTGTTTTAGGGGAAAAAAATAGATTTCTTTAAGCCACTATTAAGTTGATAAATTGATGTACACCCTCAGTTTTGTTTCTGAGGGCATTGTGGTGCTTCTTTGTAGTGTGGCTGAACCGATTTGGAACAACTACAAAAAGTCCTTGAGGCAGCTCTTTAGTTTATAGATTCATTTTGGGACCTAGAGTCAGGAATCCTCTAAAATCCCTAGGATACTAGGGAAACTTCCACATCCCCATCCCTGTAGCATCATTCAGTGCTCTATTGGATTGTAGAAACTCTAAAATTCTGATTGCCCCAGACCCCAATTCTTTTTTGCAAACGAAATTGACTTCCAAGTCCCATGATGGTTCCTGAGAAACATGAAAACAAACCCACGAGCCCCTCTTCAGTGACTCAGACACCTTTTTCAAATGCTAATTGCCTTCCCTGCCTAGCTATCAGTCTCTTGTTCACACCTACTCAATCCCTGCCCCAGGCATTCATGCATATATGATTCTGACAACCTCCAAAAAGGGGAAGAGTGAACCTGTAGGTAGGGAGGATGTAGAAATTCTGGACTCCTAGAACCTAGAATGCCATCCAGATTTCTGTGGAAAAGTCCTTAAAAATCTAAGTAATTTTCTTTTTTAATTTATTTATTTTTAGTTTTCAACATTCATTTCCACAAGATTTTGAGTTCCAAATTTTTACCCCATCTCTTCTCCCTGCCAAGACACTGTGCATTCTGATTACCCCTTCCCCCCATCTGCCCTCCCTTCTATCACACCCATCCCTTCCCTTATCCCCATCTCCTCTATTTTCTTTTCTTTTCTTTTTTTATTGCAAGTAAGAAAAGATTTTATTTTGGGGTAGTAGGAAAAGAGAAAGTTGGATGGGGCAGGTAGGTTATTTGCTGGATGCTTTCTAGAATTCCTCACTTTCATCTTTGCCCTCTATGGAGTCTGTGCCTACTTCCTCATAATCCTTCTCCAGAGCAGTCAAATCTTCCTGAGCCTCGGAGAATTCTCCTTTCTCCATGCCTTCACCCACATACCAGTGCACAAATGCCTGCTTGGCATACCTAAGGTCAAACTTGTGATCTAGATGGTCCCATGCTTCAGCAATGGCTGTTGTGTTACTCAGTATGCATGCAGCCCTCTGTACGTTAGCCAGGTCTCCACCAGGTACCACAATTGGGGGCTGGTAATTGATACCAACCTTAAAGCCAGTGGGACACCAGTCTACAAACTGAATGCTTCTCGTGGTCTTGATTGTGGCAATGGTGGCATTGACACCCTTGGGTACCACGTCACCTTGGTACAGCATGCAACAGGCCATGTACTTGCCATGACATGGGTCACACTTTACCATCTGATTGGAGGGGTCAAAGCAGGCATTGGAGATCTCTGCTATGGAGAGCTGTTCATGTAGGCCTTTTCAGCAGAGACAATGGGTGAGTAGGTGATGGGAGTGGGAGGGTAGGGGGAGTGGGGAGTGGATTTGAGGAGAAGGTACTAGGTTGGTCTGGAACTTCATGAGGTCTACATTGAGGGCACCATCAAATGATATGGCCAATGAGTCACTTGAGGTTGGTGTATGTTGGATGCTCAATGTCCAGGTTCCAGCAGCAGATATCATAGATTGCTTCATTGTCAACTATGAAGGCACAATCTGAGTGCTCCAGTGTGGTGTGAATTGTGAGGATGGAGTTATAGGGCTCCACTGCAGCTATGGATACCTGTGGGGCTGGGTAGATGGCAAACTTGGACTTCTTACCATAGTCAACAGAGAGCCTCTCCATCAGCTGAGAAGTGAAACCTGTGCCACTCCGAAAGTTGTGAATATCAAGAATCCCTGTAACCCTGTGCATTTGTCTCACAGTTTTCAGATGTGCTGTAATACAAGATCAATTATTTCCTACCCAACAGTGTAAAAAAACATGGAATGCTTCCTTGTGCAGGGGCCATGTTAATCTTCTCTGTATTATTCCAATTTTAGGATATGTGCTGCTGAAGCGAGCACCATCTCCTCTATTTTCTTGTAGGGTTAAGATAGATTTCTGTACCCCATTACCTGTATTTCTTATTTCCCAGTTGCATATAAAAACAATTTTTAACATTCATTTTTAAAACTTTGAGTTCCAACTTCTTTCCCTCCCTTCCCACCCATCCCCGTTGAGAAGGCAAGCAACTCAATATAGGCTATACATGTGTAGTTATTCAAAAAACTTTTGTAAAAGTCATGTTGTGAAAGACTAACTATGTTTACCTCCATTTTATCATACCCCCATTTATTCTATTCTCTCTTTTGACCTTGTCCCTCCCCAAAAGTGTTTACTTCTAATTACCCCCTCCTCCCATTTGCCATCCCTTCTATCATCACCCCCAGCCCACTTATCCCCTTCTCCCCTACTTTCCTGTAGTGTAAGGTAGATTTTTTCATACCAAATTGAGTGTGCATGTTATTCCCTCCTTAAGCCAAATATGATGAGAATAAACTTCATGTTTTCCCTCTCACCTGCTCCCTTTTCCCCTCCACTGAAAAAGCTTTTTCTTGGGGGGTGGAGTCAAGATGGCGGAGTAGAAAGACGCACGCATGCGAGCTCCGAACCCACAGCCCATATATTTAATGTAAGAAGAGCTCCCCAGAAGTTCTGGATCACTGCAGGGTGTGCAGAAACATAGTGGAAGAGATTTCCGTTCCAGAGAGCCCTGGAGAACCGTCCCCAGGGTCCCTCGCACCCCAGAAAGGGGACCCCACCCCAGCGCTGCCCTGGCTGCGGCCCCAGAGAAGCTGATCCAAGCAGGCTTCAGGAACGGAAGCTCCAGCAGCCTGGAAGGTCCCTCTGCCCACAGACTCTACAGGTCAGTGAGAGACATGCCTGGGCTGACCGAGAGGGGAGTGGGGTGTCTCTGTGGCTCGGGCACCCTTGGGAGGAAGCGGTGGAGGCAGAGGCAGGGGCAGGAAACAGCGGAGGCAGAGGTGGGGGTGGCGGTGGAGGCAGTGGCAGTGCAGCCGCGGAGGACCGGGACTCCCCCAGCAGCAGGCAGGATCTTCATTACTGAAAGTCTGCATAAACCACCTGAAGGAGCTGAGCCTGGGAGAGGGCCCTGCCCCACTCACTCCATTTCTGAAGGTCTCTGCATAAAGCCCCTCAAGGAACTGAGCCTGGGAGGTGGCCCTGCCCCTACCTGCTCCATTACTGAAGGTCTCTGCATAAAGCCCCTGAGGGAACTGAGCCTGGGAGGCGGCCCTCCCCCCACCCCAGCACCAGAACTAAAGCTCACATTGAATACCAGCCACGGAAAGCCCATTTGAATCTCAGACTCCAAGCACTAGCTGGGCGGATCTAGGTGGGGCTGGACAGGAATCTCAGAAGTCAAGTAACTGGCTGGGAAAATGCCTACAAAAGGGAAGAAAAATAAGACTATAGAGAGTTTTTTTGAACAGATGCAAATGATCCCGACTTTCGGATCTGATGACAAGGACATATTCTTGCCATCAGGGAAAGACATGGAGGGCGGGGCCTTGGTACCCCAGACATCCAAGGGGGATGTCGGGTGAGCTCAGGCCTTGGAAGAGCTCAAAAAGGATTTTGAAAAGCAAGTTAGACAGGTGGAGGAAAAACTGGGAAGAGAAATGAGAGAGATGCAAGAAAAGTATGAAAAATGGGTCAATACCTTGGTAAAGGAGACCCAAAAAATGCTGAAGAAAATAGCACCTTGAAAAATAGGCTCACTCAATTGGCAAAAGAGGTTCAAAAAGCCAATGAGAAGAATGCTTTCAAAAGCAGAATGAGCCAAATGGAAAAAGAGGTTCAAAAGCTCACTGAATTTAATAGTTCTCTCAAAATTAGAATGGAACAGATGGAGGCTAATGACTTTCTGAGAAACCAAGAAATCACCAAACAAAACCAAAAGAATGAAAAAATGGAAGAGAATGTGAAATATCTCATGGGAAAAACAACTGACCTGGAAAATAGATCCAGGAGAGACAATTTAAAAATTATGGGACTACCTGAAAGTCATGATCAAAAAAAGAGCCTAGACATCATCTTCCATGAAATTATCAAAGAAAACTGCCCTGACATTCTACAACCAGAGGGCAAAATAAGTATTGAAGGAATCCATCGATCACCGCCTGAAAGAGATCCAAAAAGAGAAACTCCTAGGAACATTGTGGCCAAATTCCAGAACTCCCAGCTCAAGGAGAAAATATTACAAGTAGCTAGAAAGAAACAATTCCAGTATTGTGTAAATAAAATCAGGATAACTCAAGATCTAGCAGCTTCTACATTAAGGGATCGAAGGGCGTGGAATAGGATATTCCAGAAGTCAAAGGAACTAGGACTCAAACCAAGAATCACCTACCCAGCAAAACTGAGTATAATACTTCAGGGGAAAATATGGTCTTTCAATGAAACAGAGGACTTTCAAACATTCTTGATGAAAAGACCAGAGCTGAAAAGAAAATTTGACTTCCAAACACAAGAATGAGAAGAAGCATAAAAAAGTAAACAGCAAAGAGAAGTCTTAAGGGACTTACCATAAGTGAACTGTTTACATTCCTACATGGAAAGACAATATTTGTAACTCTTAAAACTTTTCAATATCTGGGTAGTTGGTGGGACCGCACACATACATACACACATGCACACACATACAGAGACAGAGAGCACAGAGTGAATTGAATAGGATGGGACCATATCTTAAAAGAAATTAAGGCAAATGGTGAGAGAGAAATGTAGTGGGAGGAAAGAGGGTGAAATGGAATGGGGTAATTATATGTCATTTAAGAGGCAAGTAGGAGACTTTTTAGTGGAGGGAAAAAGAGGAGAGCTGAGAAAAAAAAACATGAAGTTTACCCTCATCACATTCGACTAAAGGAAGGAATAAAATGCACACTCATTTTGGTATGAAAATCTATCTTACACTATAGGAAAGTGGGGGAGAAGGAGATAAGCAAGGGGGGGGGATGATGGTGGGGAGGGCAAAGGGAGGAGGGGGCAATTTGAAGTCAACACTCGGGGAGGGACAGGATCAAAAAACAGAAGAAAAACAATGAGGGGCAGGATAGGATGGAGGGTAATTCAGTTAGTCTTACACAACACGACTATCATGGAAGTCATTTGCAAAACTACACAGAAATGGCATTTATGGAATTGCCTGCCTTCCCAAGGGGAATAGGTGGGGAGGGAGGGATGGGGAGAATTTGGAACTCAAAGTTTTAGGAACAACTGTTTAGTATTGTTGTTGCTACTAGGAAAGAAGACATACAGTTAATGAGGAATAGAAAGTCATCTGGCCCTACAGGAGAAAAGAGAAGATGGGGACAAGAGAAGGGAGGGATGACAGAAAAGAGGGCAGATTGGAGATAGGGAAAATTAGATTGCTTGGTGTATTGGGGTGGGGGGAGGGGCTAAAAGGGGAGAAAATTTGGAACCCAAAATTTTGTGAAAATGAATGTAAAAAGTTAAATAAATAAATAAATAAATATTTAAAAAAAAGAAAGAAAAAGCTTTTTCTTGCCTCTTTTATGAGAGATTTGCCCCATTCCATTTCTCCCTTTCTCCTCCCAATATATTCCTTTCTCCCTTTCTCCCCTACCTTTTTCTGGGTAGGTTATTCTTGGTTTTAATCATAGCTCTTTTGACTTCTGGAATATCATATTCCAAACCCTTAGATCCCTTAATGTAGAAGCTGCTAGATCTTGCATTATCCTCATTGTATTTCCACAATACTTGAATTGTTTCTTTCTGACTGCTTGCAGTATTTTCTCCTTGACCTGGGAACTGTGCAATTTGACTACAACATTCCTAGGAATTTTTCTTTTCAGATCGCTTTCAAGAGGTGATTGGTGGATTCTTTCAATATTTATTTTACCCTCTGGTTCTAGAATATCAGGGCAGTTTTCCTTGCTAATTTCATGAAAGATGATGTCCAGACTCTTTTTTTTTGATCATGGCTTTTAAGTAGTCCCATAATTTTTAAATTGTATCTCCTGGATTTATTTTCTAGATCAGTTGTTTTTCCAATGAGATATTTCACATTGTCTACTATTTTTTCATTCCTTTGGTTTTGTTTTATAATTTCTTGATTTTTCATAAAGTCATTAGCTTCCATCTGCTCCATTCTAATCTTTAAGGAATTATTTTCTTCAGTGAGCTTTTGGATCTCCTTTTGCTTTTTAGGTCATTCTTATTCTCACTGGCTTTTTGGATCTCTTTTGACATTTGGGTTAGTCTATTTTTTAAAATGTTATTTTCTTCAGCATTTTTTTGTGTCTTTTTTAGCAAGCAGTTGACTTGTTTTTAGTGCTTTTCTTGCATCACTCTCATTTCCCTTCCCAATTTTTGCCCTACTTCTCTTACTTGATTTTCAAAATTCTTTTTGAGCTTTTCCATGGCCTGAGAATAACTCATATTTTTCTTGGAGGCTTTGGATGGAGGAGTTTTGACTTTGTTTTCTTCTGTTTGCATGCTTTGGTCTTCCTTGTCACCAAAGTAAGATTCTATGGTCTGATTCTTTTTCTGATTTTTGCTCTTTTCCCTAGCCATTTATTTACTTGACTTTTGAGCTCTTTGTCAAAGTAGTTCTCTGCTTCCAGTGGGGTTGAGGAGTGTACTGTCAGCTGCTTGATCTCCCCTCCCCCTCAATCTGTGGGCCTAGAGCTCCAGAAACAGTGGTTGCAGCTGCCCCTGCAACCTCCCCACTCTGCCGTCCTGGGGCTGGGGCCTGACCATTCTCCTACACTGGTCCCACAGGTTTTTCCCATTGACCTTCCAATTTATCCTCTGTGTTTTGGGGTCATGAAGTCTGGAAACCACCACAGATGTGAGGGATTCAGTCTCCCCAAGGCCTGCTCAGGTCCTGTCTGTGCTGATGCAATCTGTGCTGTGCTCTGTTCCCAGTGTGGCATGATAGACACTTCCTGGTGAACATCTAGGCTCTCCTGGGCTGGAGATTTTCTTTACTCCATCATTCTGTGAGTTCTTCAATTCCAGAATTTGTTTAGAGTCATTTTTTTACAGGTATTTGGCTGGGCTTGGTGGGAGTGCTCTAGAAAGTTCATGCTGTTACTCTGCCATCTTGGTTCCACCTCTTTTATGAAGTACCAGTAGTTTTCAAACTGGTTTGCTTTTCAGTCATGTCTGACACTTCTTGACTCCATTCAGGGTTTTCTTGCCAAAGATACTGGAGCACCTTGACATTTCCTTCTCTAGCTCATTTTTACAGATGAGGAAATGGAGACAAAGAGGGCTGAGTGACTTGTCCAGGGTCACACAGCTCGTAAGTGTTGGAGACTAGATTTGAACCCAAGAGGATGAGTCTTCCTGACTCCCAACCCAGTGTTTCATGCGCTGTGTCATCACCTAGCTGCCCTAATTTCAGTGCCTTCCTTCTGTTAATTGCTTCCTATTTATCCTGTATATAGCTTGTTTGGTATATATTTGTCTGTATGTTGTCTCCTCCCATTACTAGCAGTAACCTTCACATGAGATGATGAGGGCCTGCACAAGGGTGGTGGCAGTCAGGGAAGAGATGCTTAGTCAAGAGATGTTAAGGTGAAATCCACAGGCCTTTGGAAATTGGGAGGATGTGAGAGATAGAGAGGAATCCAGGCTGATTCCTAGGTTGTGAGACTGAGGGCTGGGAGGATGATTAAAATGTCATTGAGAAATGTTTAACAAAATAAACAAAAATACCATGCAACACAGATCATGTTAATATGTGGTTTTCTAAGTCAATATGAGCTCCCCAGGACTCTATTGTTATTTGAGTTTAAAACCTCTGGCTAGACTTAAGTGACAGAGAAAACATCAGTATTAAAGACTAAATTAAAAAGTGTGTCATGCTTTTGAGGAGGTCCATTGTTAAACAACCTCTGCCTGGGGAACAAATTTTATAGACCAGACTTGGGATATCATTAGTGTAGGCCAGAGCTCCAGGTAAGGGCACTCCTTCTACCAATGCAGACCAGCAATAATTCTATATCTTATAGTCTTGAAGGATTCCCTGGGGTACTGAGAGGCCAAGTGACTTGTCTAGGATCAATAAGTCAGTATGTTTCAGGGGTGGGATTTTGGCCCAAGTTTTTCTGGTTCTGAGCTTGGCTCACCATCTCCTATGTCACACTGCCTCCCCAACAGTGAACCATAATAATTCTTGATATTGATATGGTGTAATGATGAATGCTGTATTGATATGGTATAAACAACCATAGGTATTGAGAGTTAAAGAACTTCCCCAACCATCAAGGGGCCTCATTTGGAGCCCCTTAAGGGAAGCTTGATTAGGAGAGGCTTGTTTTGTAGGATGGCCCATACCTTTTGTTAACTGCTAATAAGGCACTGGATCACAAGGGTGGTGCCCTCCAGCTCTGAAAAGTGTATATATACTGTGAGGTAAGGTTTTGCTTTGGGAACTTGGAAGACGGTTTGTGTGTCAGATACTCTGGGTTGCTGTCAGTTCCTGATTTTGAAAACCCAGATGTTGGTGCTTCTTTCTCTGGTCACTATGCATGTATGTAATGGTCAGACAGCTGGATCTGTCTGTTGATCTGTGATGTATGTATTGCAGATAGTTGGAAGCCCTGTCTGTTGGACTTTATTTCTCTGCTTATATTTTCTCTGTTGGTGAATATAATTAAAGAAGATTGTTGATCTCTCAAAAGTTGTTTTCCTTTTAGAAGAGTGGATGAACCTGTATTAGCAGATCATTCTGGATGTGTCAGTGTGCTGGCTGCTACATATGGCCCTTTAAAATGACAAAGTACTTTAATTTTATGACTTCATTTCAAAGTCCCAGCAATTCTGTTGAGTTCACCTGCCACTGTTACCTACGGAGACTAAAACTCTTTATCCCAGCATAAGATTATTGGTACTTAGTGTAAGGCAAAGAGTGGTGGACCTAGAGTCAAGAAAGCTGGGTTCTAGTCTTGGCTGTGTCAATTCCATGGTCAGTGTGAACTGGACTAAATCCCTCCGGGCCTCGACTTTGCAAAATGTAAAATCATTTTTCAAAGTACTTTAAAGTGGAAAGGGACCTTCCCCGAGAAAACTGAGTTAGGGAGCAGTGACATGGATTATCAAAGGTTACCCAGATAATGTGTAGCACAAACACGTTTGACTCCAGGCACTTTGACTCCATATCCAGAGCTCTTTCCAATCCAGCTTTCCTGTAGCTCTGAGTATGTGCATGTGTGAAAACAAATGGGTTGTGTATTTAAAATAACTCCTACTTCAATAGACTTTAAGGTTTACAGGGCATTTTGCTGAAAATCATTCTACGAAACATAGTGCAAGTATTTTGCAAATAAAGAAACTCAAGCACAGTTACGTAGTAGTAGTAGTCGTCGTCGTAGTAGTAGTAGTTGTTGTGTATGTATGTTTTCCCCATAGACTGAATTGGTATTTCATTTAGTTGGCATTCCTTATCAGAAACTTAGAATACTAAAACTGACATGGAAACAACCTAGAATCGAACTCCAAACTCCAAAACATAATCTGACCTGGGTCCTTGAATGGCAGCCTCTCTGCTCATCTAGTCCAGTTTGCAGATAAAGAAACAAACCTAGGGAGGTTAGATTTACCCAAGGTCATATAAGTAGGAAATTGTAAAAGCAGGATTAGATCTGGGATCACTCAGACTCCCCAGATCCAGCATTCTTTGCATTGCTCCATGCTACTCTTCCAGGAAAACAACCTGACCAGACATAAAAAAAGAGACCCTCCTCACCTGACTTCTTTGCAGGTGTGGGAGGTCCACAAGGGTATATACTACATAATATTTAGACTCTTTCAATGTATCTGTCAGTTATGATGGTTTTCCTCTTTTTTTTGTCTTTAAAATAAATTATTTCTTATATAGAATGACTACCTGAGAGGTTGAAGGGGAAGGATACTGGGTAAAATTATGATAATAGGAACCCCCTCGTAATATAGCAATAAAAACTTACTCTCCCCATTTTCCTCTTAGTCTCTCAATCCCTTTTCTTCTACTAGGGATTCTTAGGGCAGCTAGATGGCACAGTGAATAGAGTGCTGGGCCTTGAATCAGGAAGACTCAGCTTTCTGAGTTCAAATCTGGCCTTAGACATTTACTAGCTGTGTGACTCTGGGCAAGACACTTAACTCTCTTTGCCTCAGTTTCTTCATCTGTAAAATGAGCTGGAGAAGGAAATGGCAAACCACTTCTGTATCTCTGCCAAGAAAACCCCAAATAGGGTTACAAAGACTCAGACAGGACTGAAAAATAACTGAATAACAATTAAAAAGGATTCTTAAATGTCTTCATATGATTAGTTTGTCTGGAAGGAGGGAGCTAGCTTGGTACAGTGGAAAGGCTCTGGAGTCAAAGGATCTGGGTTCACATCCAGCCTCTGATGCTTATTATGTATGTGACCATGAACAAATCACTTACTTGTTAGACCTCTGTTTCTTAATCTGAAAAACAGGGATTGAACTGGAGGGTTTCCAAAGTCTCTTCTAGCTCTAAGATCTATGAAGCTATAAAAAAGTCTAAAGGAGATGGCAGACAAGAGAAAGACCAAGAACACTGGACCTGGATGCACAAATCAAACTTGGTGTTCCAAGGAGAAGGTGGATCACCAAATTACAGCTTAGGGCAAGAAGCAATGAAATCATTTAAACGATTCACACCCCTGGCTATTCTGGGTGGATGTAACTAGGTTGTGGTTGTGGCGTGGTTTGTCCTTCGTTCTAGAAGAGGACCGTGACATCAGGGAGATGATGCCATGACTTGCAGTTGACTTTGATTTGAGTGATGGAGGGCTGTGCAAAATCACCAGCCTCATTTTCTCCTCCAGAACCATCTGGGTCCAGTGGCCAATTATTGATCAGGACAACTGGAAATGACCCAGGACTGGGAGAAGCGTGCTGAGAAGAGTTATGGTGAATGGGAATATTTCCTCTTTCCCATTAGCATTTGAGAAAAGCACCTGTTTAGAAGAAAGTTGTTCTGTAAGTAAGTGCTTGTTTGGAGACTGATGAATTGGTTGGTTGATTGAAAATGAAACTGGCCATGGAAATTTTACTGCCTCTAGACAGGAATCCTAAGGTCTCCGTATCTTGAGCAGTAAGACACAGGGCAAAGCAGAGAGTGATAGCCCTAGGTATTACCTCCCAGCCGTAGACAACATCCTGCTTTGCTGCTTTGGGGAAGGACAAGTATAGTTATGGGAGCTACAGAACCTGGAGACGCTTGAGTGGTTTGGAGAACAGTGGCTCTGAATTATACTCCAGTTAATAACATATAAATCAGCTTGCAGAAAATGAGTTTCTGAAACTGATTATGGATTTGTGCTTTTTGAATGGTATAAAATATTATATTAATTTCCTTTTATGTGAAATTAAACTGCCAAAACAATGTATCCTAGCAGCAGAGAAAAGAGCGATAGAGTAACAGACTAAGAGGTGAGATTATTTTCAGGTTTGTTTTGACTTCCTAGATCACTCTAGGTATTATTTCTCTGGGGTTTCTGGTGCCCTGAGTCTCATGGCACTGCATATAACTTTTTGCTTTTGAATCTGGGTAGACACTGCTGCACATGCAGAACAAAGAAGGGGAGGTTACCAGCTGGCCCCAGAAGGTCAGATGCAGATTCGAATCTCCTGTAGGATATTTTGATCTTCCTTTGTCCTTGGAAGCCCACAGGCAGGGCTCTTGCTCCCCCAATTCCATTCAAAGAATTATGGGATCATAAGAACCAGAACTGTAAGAGATCTCAGAGGTCATCTGGTCTAACCCTCTCCTTTCTATCTCCTTTTTTAGATGCAGACACTGAGGCTCAGGGAGGTCAAGTGACTTGCCCAAAGTCACGTGTATTAAGTGGCAACTTGATCCATTTTCATGTGGTAGAAAGAGTGTTTGGCTTGCAATGAGTAAACCTATTCTAGCCTCAACACTAACACTCAGCTATGTTTCATCACCTTAGTTAAAAACACTTGATCTAAACCTCAGTTTTCTCATCTGTAAAATGAGTTTTATAACGTGTATAGTATCTGCCTTGCAGTGGTTCCTTGAGAAAAAGCACTTGGTATATCTTAATGCATGATATTAATGAGGGATTTTATTAGAGGCATTGGATGGAGGTGGTGGGGAAATGAGTTGATCAGTCCATGTTTATAGGATGCCTAGGTAGCTGGCATCAAAGTACTGTACTTTGATGCTCATCTATGTGCCACTTGGCAGTAACTATGCTAGGCTCTATGGACAGTTTTTCTAACATTTATTTTTATTTGTATTTCCTATTGGCAGTTTTGATTCTTATGCGTACTCTAGTAGGAAGTCAGAAGTGGTGGGTTCTAGTTTTACTTC
The DNA here is from genome assembly GCA_023548195.1 of Bettongia penicillata ogilbyi. Classification (NCBI taxonomy): domain Eukaryota; kingdom Metazoa; phylum Chordata; class Mammalia; order Diprotodontia; family Potoroidae; genus Bettongia; species Bettongia penicillata. Next base: position 8,139,053 of record JAJHZJ010000531.1, on the reverse strand, counting down.
AACCACTTACTGCATGACCTAGGTCATTTCACTTCAACATTCTCATCCTCAGTTTTCTTATTTGTAAAATGGGAACAATAAGAACCTCACTATCTCCTTCTCAGAGTTACTGGGAAGAAAAAAGCTTTGCAAACTGGGAGCTGCTATAGAAATGTGAACTGTGGCCGGGAAGACCACTGCTCCTCCTCAGGGTCTTCATTACAGGTTGGAGAGAACATGAGTGAACAAGGATGAAATGATTTAGACAAGTCTTTGAAAAGCAAGATATTATATGTATAGATTGTTAAGCTATTATAGCATAGAGATTACATTTAAAATTGTAGGAACAGTGGAGAAAAATTGTAGAGAGTGAGGCTTGATGTAAGAAAACAGCAGAAGGATGAGACTTGCCCCCAGGTGGAATGAGGTCTCTAGGAGGAGTGGATTCTTCGTCTTGGAAGGGCTTCTCTTGATGGAAGACTGGGTAAGTACTTGCAGGAGATGCTCCAGAGAGAAGTCATGCTCAAGGATTTGCTTCAGGGGTATGCTAGAACCAGCTACTACAGAACTCATTGCTGCTGATAACAGTGTGAGCATTTACACTTCAGATGTTGCCAAAGGCTACAAGTCATGTTTGATTTGTTGTTTTGTAGATTGTCTAGCGTGTTGGACCTGGAGTCAGGAAGACCTGAGTTCAAATATGACCTCAGACACTTACTAACTGGGTAACCCTGGACAAGTCACTTAACCCTGTTTTCCTCAGTTTCTTCATCTGTAAAACGAGCTGAAGAAGGAAATGACAAACCACTCCAGTCCCTCTGCTAAGAAAATCCCAAATGGTGTCATGGAGAGTTGAATTGAATAGTGACATTTATATTTAAAGGGAGAATGTGACATATCAGAATAACTGGTGGGTATAGGGGTACCACTCTCCCCAGAAGAATCAAGTGAGATCTTGGAACCAAAATGTGGTTTTCACTCTGCCTAGGAAACTTCTTCCATAAACAAAGGACCTCATCAGGCTGTGGGACTCTGCCTGACATTTTCTTTTCTCAGTACCTTGAAACATTTCCCCTCATTGGGTGAACTCAGTTGTCCGCTTCTGGCTAGCTCAGCCTTCCCTGCTGGGCCTGTAGGTGTGGCCTGGACAGGACCTGCCAAAGTATAGTTCTGTAGTTCCTACCTTGGGATGGCCTCTAAAGTGAGCAAACCTTGCACAGATACCAGACCAAGAAGCTTAGAACTGTCACCCTTTCTCCCCTCTCCACTTATCCACCCGCCCCCCTAACTTTATTACCCTATCAAATATGACAGATCTCTCTCCTCTGACATTACCTTGTTCTTTTTCCCGGGCACAGTCATTAAAAAGGAAAGGCTAAGAAACTCTCTTCTCCCTAGAGCCGGAAAAAAGAATTCAACAGAACCCATTGTCCTGGACTGATTGAATCCCCGGGGAAAGACTTTATAGTACTTCACCTCTCTCTCCTCTCATATATTTCTCTCTGTGTGTGCCTCTCATCTGTGTCTACCCCGATCAGATGAGAGAAATGGAGGAGTTCACAGAGAGAGAGAAAGGGGAAGATCAAGAAAGAAAGAGAAGAAGAGGGATAGGGAAGGATCCTAGGGAAGGGAATGGGATGGGGTGCTTTGCTTTAAGCAAAATAGAAGAGAGGTGTGTGTGTGGGGGTAGGTCAACAGTGATGTATGGAACCCTCTAGCAGAAATTTTTCCCTTTAAAAATAGGAGTGAGGAGGAAGAATGGAGGGAAAGGGGTCTCTGAAGATGAAGTCTGTTGACTTCACAATTTTGCTTAAATCTGGTACTGACTAAAGGGCTTATTACTGGTAGAAAGGCTGAGGCTTGGACTGGGTGAGGAGGAAAGAATCATTCTGTAGGGAAGAGTGGACAACGTAGTATGTAGTAAAGAAGGGGCATAGAATTTTAATGTATTTTTAAGGTGAACAATATCTACAAAACGGTAGACTGGGAACTATCATGACTCAGGTAAGATGGTATTTATTATTGTGGGAAATAATGTAGGTTTTCAAAGTATACTCTTTTAGTTATTGCTGCCACCCCTACAATTTAGGAGGGAGGGAGAAGGACTCTGGGGAGTAAAACCTTTCATGAATAAATGCCTTTTCAAAATATATAAGCATCTAAAATATACATATACATTTACATATTTATTTACTAGTGATATTTGCTTGGTGCCCTGATTTGGATCATAGCTCTGCCACTTAGAGTGTGACCTTAAGTAAATTACTTGTTTTTAAGGAGTTTCCTCATCTGTATAATATGGGGATTGAACTAGATTTTAGGGATTGTCTACCTGGGGTCCATGGATGGATAGATTTCAGAGGGCACATTAGTTTGGTTGAAAAAAATATCTTATATTTTTGTTTTCACCTCTACACTCCCACTAAAAGTTACCATTTCCTTAAATTATTTAAAATATTCTCACCAGGGATCCATAGGGTTCATCAGAATCCAAAGGGGTCCATGATACAAAAAAGGGTAAAAACCTCTGGGCTAGATGAACTCCAAAGTCTTTTATGGCTCTCAAATTTTGATCCCCAAATAATGATATGAATATTAATTCTATATTTGTTTCCCATGTTTACATATTAATTTCTGAATATATAAATGAATCTATTGAACCATACTCCATTGAACAGTGAACTCTAGCCTTCTAATTTCTGAGAAAATTTTGTTGATGATCTCTACAGGGAGTTTACCCAAAATTTGGGAGGGGAGGATTCTTTTAGGTTTCTTGACATTACATGGGTATCATTTCAGTATAGTGACTGTCCATTTGTTATCCTTTACTCTCATTCGATGACTAGCTCACTTCCTCTTCCAGTTGTATATCTCTTTGATGATATTTTATATATTGCTTTTTGTGTATCATTCATTATTGGTAACATGTGTTAGCTTATTTTCAGCTATCACTCATCTTCCCACTGTCTTTTTGGCAACCCTTTAATTTGTCCAAGCAAAATCCACCTTTGAAAGCTCTTCTTCCACAATGCCATTCATGTTAATATAAAATACTTCATGATAGATGCAACAATAAAAATAACTTTGTTTAGTGATAATTTAATTATGAATTTCAAGGCATAAAACAAGGAGATGTACCCTTCAAGGTTGTTTGCTATGGTCATAGTGTAAAGTACAGATAGTAGATAAATTCCCTCCAGATGCTCCTGTTTGCAGATAACATTGTGTTGATTACATCAAGCCTTGGAATTTTACAGAATCTCATAAGTGAGATTCATAACTACTGAGAAGAGTTCAGCCTAACAATCCACATGGGAAAAACAAAGTGGGTGAAAATATCTACTGCTATGCTTAGGCTACACATCTAGATGGACAGCCTATAGAGCTGGTCTACTAGTACTTTTATCTTGGGCAGATGCTGCAGAGAGATGGTGAACTGGGCCTAGAATTAAGTAGGAGAAGCACAGGTTGAGGGAGTGTGGATTGTGGAGCCAAGATAGCAGAGAAAAGGCAGCCACTTGTCTAAACTCTTCCATAGCCCCTCCAAACAGCCTCAAATAATGCTATAAATAAATTCCCAGAGCAGCAAAATCCACAAATGGATGGGATAAAATAATTTTCCAGCCAAAAACAACTTAGAAGTTCAACAGGAAGGGTCTGTCACACTTGGGTGAGAGTGGAGCACAGTCCAGTACAGGCCACATTATCATAGGCCTGGCCCCAGCAAACCAGGAGCAGGCCTTGGGAGCCACTGCAGAAGCAGCAGCTACAGCAGCTGCAGCAGCAGTTGCTTCCAGAGCTCTCAGCCCATGGACAGTAAAGAGGTCAAACAAATGGTCAGGGGATTGTGGGGGTCTCTTTGCTGGCACTGGGGACAGGATTCTGTTGCTTTGCCTGGATCCAGGCTGAAGTCCTGGGTGGCAATCCCAGGATGAGGAGGAGCATTAGTCCATCAGAATTTGGGGCCACGGTGGAGCAGGGACTTTCCTCACAGTGCCAGGGCAGAAAAGAGTGCTTGTGGTTGCTCACAGAGCATAGCACAGGCCAGCAGAGGAGAAAACCTCTGCTTAGATCATACCCACCTTGGAAAAAACTGAAAACTTACATATCCCTAGAAGTATCTCTGAAAACAGCTGGATAAAACCCCTGAAGCTTGGTACGACATGCCCTCCACTCTGGAAGTAAAGTCCAACTTTAAAAAGAGAGTTAAAAGTGAAGAAATAGGCTAGGAAAATGAGCAAACAACAGAAAAAAATTCTGACCATAGAATTTTGTTACTACGGTGACAAGGAAGATCAAAACACACACTCAGAAGATAACAAAGTCAACACTACCAAAGCCTCCAAGAAAAATAAGAATTTGTCTCAGGCCGAGGAAGAGCTCAAAAAGGATTTTGAAAAATTAAGTAAGAGACGTAGAGGAAAATTGGGAAGAGAAATGAGAATGAGGCAAGAAAATTCTGAGAAGCGCAGGTTGGATTGCATTGGGAAACCAGGTAGTACTTTCAATAACTCCAAACTTTTCTCTGAAACAAAAGCTCATGAAACACAAATATACTCCCTGTGCTAATCTGTATGACTGTGAATCACTGAATAGCATCATCTGTGAGGAATCAAAGTTGCAAGTTTACTTATCCATATTAAGACAAAATATATTTGAATGTAAAGCAAGGTAGAAAATAAATATTACCTCCTAGGCACAATGGCTCATTGCTTAGTTTACTCCACTATTAATCAAAGCTCACACAGAAACTTCCAATCATTGAAAAGCATCCCTAGACTCATGTTTCACAATAAATTCAAAACGGGTATGTGAACTGAATATTAAAATCTTAGGAGGGCGATAGACATGGAAATGTCATTCGTTAGTTCAGGGAACTGCCAGGTTGCACGACTCTCTTTACCAATACAGGTCAGCACCTTCTTATTATTAGAGACTTGTCAAGAGCTCTGAAAGGTTAGGTGATTTGCTCAAGGTCATACAGTCAATATATGTCAGAGGGAAAATTTGAACACAGTTCTTTTTGGCTTTGAGGTTAGTACTCAATCCCCTGAACCACTTTGCCCCTTGTTAATAATTAAAGATCATACCATAAAAAACTTTAGAAGAGGAGCAGATCATCTACCTGTCATAATTATGAGTAGGAGATGAATCCTTAACCAAACAAAGGATAAAGGCAACTTTTAAATGTACAACTTATACAAAATAAAACATAATTTTGAATATATAAATTTGAAATTTTTTCTCATGAGCATAATTAATATTAATGCAATTAGGATACAAAGTAGTCAAATGGAGAAAAAAAATCCTTTGTATCACATATCTCTGATATGTGATAGCCAAGGTATCTGGTTTGATATCCACAGTATATAAAAACTAATAGAAATATATGAGACCAAATACTAAAAAGGCTTCCTTGATACTGTTGTGGATTTCATCTTACCTGCTTATCTGCAGGTTATCTGTCTCCCTTGGAGAATCAATCATTATCAATATCTTATTCCCTATATGTGTGTATATCCCAGGGCTCTCTCCTGGGCCTTCTTTTTCTTTCCTTCCCTATTTTTGGTTACCTCATCTTCTCTCAAAGGGTTGGTGATCATCATCTTCATGTGAATCTACAAATCCAATCCTAATTTTACCCCTAAGGTCTAGTCTTGTATCTCCTACTAACAATAGACATTTCTACCTGGATGTTTCATGGGTATCACATGCTCAAGATGTCTAAAATCAAGTCCATTATTTTTCTCTCCCAAAACTCATTTATCTAACTTCCTCATTTCTCTTGGAGATACCACTATTCTTCCAGTTGCTCAGGCTTTTAGCCTCATAGTCATCCTTAGCCCTTCCCTTTCCAATCCTCTACATCCAGCCAATTTCCACAACTTCTGTCCATTCTATGTCATTTCCCACATTCAGTCCCTCTCACTTGACCACCACCCTAATACATGACTTTTATCTTGTCTTGTGTAGACTCTTGCTATAGCCTCCTATTTGGTTTCCCAGTGTTCAGTCTCCCTTCCCTGATCCATCTTCCAAATAGCCACTGAAGTATTGTTATTCGAAGTGATATTTTTTTCTGATATTCTTTTTTTGGCATTTATTTAGTATTTAATTTCCCCCCAGTTACATGTAAATAATAATTTTCATATTTGGTTTTAAAACTTTGAGCTCTAAATTCTCTCCCTTCCTCCTTCCCCACTCCCCCTCACTGAGAAGGCAAACAGTTCCATATAGATTAGATGCATACATGTGTAGCAAAACACTTCCAAAATAGTCATGTGGTTTCCTTTTACCCTGTCCCTCCTCAAAAGTGTTTGCTTCTGATTGCCCCCTTGATCTTACCTCCCCACCAATCTTCCCTCCCTTCTATCACCATCCTCCTCTTATCCCCTTCCCTCCTACTTTCCTGTAGGGTAAGATACGTTTCCATACTGAATTGAGTGTGTATGTTATTCCCTCCTTAAGCCAAATCTGATGAGAGTGTAGTTTACTTATTCCCTCTCACCTTCCCCTCTTCCCCTTCATTGTAAAAGCTTTTTCTTGCCTCTTTTATGTGAGATAATTTGCCCTATTCTACCTCATCTTTTCTGCTTCTTCCAGTACATTCCTCTTGCGTCCTTTAACTTTATTTTTTAGATATCATCCCTTCATATTCAACTCACTCTGTACCCTCAGTCTGTATATATTCTCTCCAATTACCCCAATAATGAGAAAGATCTCATGAGATAAAAATATCATCTTTTCATGTAGGAATATAAAAAGGTCAACTTTACTAAGTCCCTTATGATTTCTCTTTCTTGTTTATTTTTCATATTTCTCTTGAATCTTGTTTTTGAAAGTCAAATTTTCTATTTATCTCTGTTTTTTTTTCTTAAGAATTGATTAAATTTCTCTATGTCATTGAACACCAATTTTTTCTCCTCATTGAATGCATTAAGTTTTTCTGGGTAGGTGATTCTTGATTTTAATCCTAGCTCCTCTGAGCTCTGGAATATCATATTCCAAACCCTTTGATCCCTTAATAAAAGCTTCTGAGTCTTGTGTTATCCTGATTGTGACTCCACAATAGTTGAATTGTTTCTTTCTGGCTGCTTGCAGTATTTTCTCCTTGACCAGGGAACTCTGGAATTTGGCTATAATATTACTGGGAATTTTTGTTTTGGGATCTCTTTCAGGAGGTGATTGGTGGATTCTTTCTATTTCTATTTTACCCTCTGCTTCTAGAATATCAGGGCAATTTTCCTTGATAATTTCTTGAAAGATGTTATCTAGGCTCTTTTTTTTGATCATGGCCTTTTGCCATGACCTTTTAAATTATCTCTGTTGTATCTGTTTTCCAGGTCAGTCATTTTTTCAATGAGATATTTCATGTTGTCTTCTGTTTTTTCATTCTTTTGATTCTGTTTTATAATTTCTTAATTTCTCATAGAGTCATTAGCTTCCATTTGCTCCATTCTAATTTTTAAGGAATTATTTTCTTTAATGAACTTTTGGACTTCCTTTTCCATTTAGCCAATTCTGCTTTTTAAGCATTTTTCTCCTCACTGGCTTTTTTGGACCTCTTTTGCCATTTAATCTAGTCTATTTTCAAGGTGTTGTTTTCTTCAGTATTTTTTTGTGTCTCCTTGACCAAGCTGTTGACTTGTTTTTCATGATTTTCTTGCATCACTCTCATTTCTCTTCCCAATTTTTTCTCTAGTCTTTTTACTTGATTTTCAAAATCCTTTCTGAGCTCTTCCATGGCCTGAGACCAATTTATATTTTTCTTGGAGGCTTTGGATATAGGAACTTTGACTTTCTTGTCTTCTGAGTGTATGTTTTGATCTTCCTTGTCACCAAAGTAAGATTCCACAGTCTGAGTTTTTTCTGTTGTTTGCTCATTTTCCAAGCCTATTTTCTTGGTTTTTTAACCCTTTGTTAAGACATGGCTCTGCTTCAATTATGGAGGGTTTACTGTTACAAGTTTCAGGAGTTTTGTGCAGCTGTTTTCAGAGATACTTCTGGGGAATTTTAAGTTTTCAGTTCTTCCAACGTAGTACAATACAAGCAGGGGTATGTTTGCTTCTCTCCTGGACTGTGCTCTGGTCTATGGACACTCTTTTCTGTCCTGGAACTGTGAGGAAGGTTCCTTCTCCACTGCTGCCACAAACAAGCTATGCTATCCCAATACTTCTCTCTCCAGGACTGCCACCCAGGACTGCTTCTTAGGTACAAGTATGAGCAAAGCAACAGAGTCCTGTCCCCAGAGCCAACAAAGAGACCCCTATAATCTTCTTCTGACAAATTGTTTAATCCCTTTACTGTCTGTGGGATGAGAACTCCAAAAATAGCTGCTGTAGCTACAGTTGCTGCTGCGCCCTCCCCCCATGCTCCCCAGATTCAGTCACTTCCAAGATCTGTTCCTACTTTGCTGGGGCTTGAGTTGTGTTGCGACTGAACTATCCTCTCTCACCCAATTCTGACAGCCCTTTTCTACTAACCTTCTAAGGTGTCTTTGACGTTTGTGGGTTGAGGAGTTCAGAAACTGCCTCAGCTGCCAGTGACTCAGTTGCCTCAGGCCTGCTCCAGGTTTGCTGGGGCTGGGTCTGTGCTGGTACAGATTGTGCTGGACTGTGCTCCTTTCTTAGCCTGTCTACCTTTCCTGTCTTTCTTCTAGGTTGTCTTGTGCTGGAAATTTGTCTCACTCTGTTATTTTGTGGGTTCTGTGGCTCTAGAATTTGTTTAGAGTCATTTTTACAGATATTTGGAGTGGTTTGGGAGAGAGATTTGGTGTGTCTCTGCTTTTACCCCACCATCTTGACTCCACTCCTCAAATCAACATTCTTAAAGCCTAGTTCTAGAGCTGTCACTCTCCTGCTTAAGATGTTTCAGTGGATCCTATTTTTAGGATCAATTACATTATCAAATGCCTCTGGTATTTATACTTCTTTACACCCTGCTTCCAACTTGCCATTCCAGGATTATTATATAGTATTTGCTTGTATATACACTATTGTCCAGAGAGAATACTCCCCATCCCCATGACTTTGAGCAGGGTGTCTCCCATGCCCAAAATGTTCACCCTCTTCTTCATCTCTGCTTTTTGGAACTCTTAATTCCTTTCAAAACTTGGCTCCAGGGTCTTTCCTGATTCCTCACTTGTTAGTCTGAGCTCTTCTAATCATTTTGTATTTATTTTGAATATATTCTGTATTTGCTTATTTTGTGGACATGTGGGAAACCCCCCAACAGAATGAAAGCGAGGCGATATGTAGGATGTATTTAGGAAATTTAGAATGTAAACCTCTTGAGAGCAGAGACTGTTTTCTTGTTTTTGTATTTCCAGTTAAATGCCAGCACTTAGTAGGTACCTTTAAAATGCTCATTGGATATTTGATTGTGGCCATGAGCCCTTTTTGCAGACTTGATTTTTGCATTTACTTTATTGATTTCTGAGTTATGAATGCTGTCCCTGAAAATTTAACAATGGGCTCCGGCTGTTTCAAACTTGTTCCTGGTCCTTCCTCATGCCAAGTCCAGGGTACTGGACTCTGTTCTGTGGCAAATGTCCCTCTGGGTGCTACGTCCTGACTGCAGGCCCTCTTGAGTCTGTTTGAGTAAAAGCTCCTCTGTATCTTCTTTCCCTTCATGGTTCACTTGAAAAGAAAGTCAAACACAGGAGAGTGTCAATTCTGTTATCAAGAGCTCCCTTTATTCAGTGATGATGTAGACTACTGCACTTGAAGCACTCTTTAGAGAACTGGATTGTGAACTGAATGAGAACCAGCACTTGTTCAAAGCTCATTTGAGGCACTGAGTTTTGAGAGAGATGGTCTAATGGATACATTAATGATGCGTTTATTTCACTTCTCCAAATTGTATCCCTTCAATTGTATGGATGAAAAAAAGTGTTGTGCTGGCATATTCCATGCAATGCTGCTCCAACAAACCTAGTCAAAACTTTACAGTCAAGCTATCCCACAACCTGCTTAAACCAACTGGAGGAATATTAAGCTATGTGATACCTGCCAAGCTCCGTTCCAACTCCAACTCCATTTTGCTTGTCCTGCTCCTCAACCTGATCTCTGCTGGAGACATCCTGGACAACTCCCATACCCAATCCCCCGACTATATCCACCACCCCAGTTCTTCCTCTATTCTGTTCTTATAAGAATAACTGTCCCCATAGTTGTTGAACTGAATTATGTGTAGTATGTTGTTGGAACCAGGTGCTTATGTTAGGATAGGTAAGCAATATAATTTTGTTTAATTCATAGGATCATAAGATCATAGGATTTTGAGTTGGAAGGGGCTTTAAAAGTCATCCATTCCAATTGTTTTCCCCCTGTTTTACAGAGAGGGGCAATGAATAACAGAAAGGTTAGATGATGTGCCCAAAGTCTCACAGCTAATAGATATCAGAGATGAAATTCAATCTCAGTCTCTGTGGACTTTAAATCCCTTTTGAGTTCAAATCCAATGCCTTTTTTTTTCCTATTCCTTTGTCCTAGTCAGAAATGACCTCACTCATCTTTGAATTCCTCTAATATTTTGCTTATCCCTCTCTAGAATGACTAACATGTTAAGAAAAGTATTATGATTTAGGGCTGGAAAAGTTAAGTAGGACCAAAATTATAGGATGTTGTAAGCGTTAGGACTGGGAGCTTATACTTTATTAGGCATTTGATAGGAAGCCTGGGACAGCAAAATATTTAAAATAATTTGGTGTGAGGGCTTCTGCTCATCTATCTTTGGTGTCCACCTAGTACTCAACTCTCACCTGTTGCTCCAAGAAACTACAGCATGGGCAGCAGCCACACTCCAGTAAGCATCTAAACAAGCAGTAAATGAAGGTCTGATTGTGGCAATTTTTTTGCTGATTTCTGAGGTGTGAATGGTCTCCATGAAAATTTAACAATGGGCTTATGCTGTTTTCAGTTTGCTCCAATATATCATGGTCTTTGCTCACTTAAACAAGATAGTCTTCATGCACATTGAAATATGTGACAATAGAGATAATTTTGTGTAATGACCCTTTGATTTTTTAGTATCCAGTCAAGCATAAAATGAGGAGAAATGTAGCCAACGCAAGTGTTTGATGTTATCATCATAGTGGATGTTCAGCCGAGAGTCCAGGAAGAGGGATTCTTTAAGTGGTGAGTTCCCTCAGCTGCTACTCTCTCTGGATGACATTGTGTTAATTGCATAAAACCCTAACCTTGCAGAACCTCCTGAATGAGAACTATTATTACTTAAAAGAATTTGACTCATAGTTGACCAAGTGGATTAGGACTGTCAAATGTCAAGATTGTGATATGCAATTGAATGGACAACCCATAGAGTTTGTTCATTAGTACATGTATCCCAGACAGATATTGAACTATGTGTAGTATGTTCTTAATTAGCTGGACTCAGAATTGAATAGGGTGGGATAGAATACTTTTGGGAAAGTGTGCTATGCTTTCATTGACCTTTAACTTCTGTATAGAACAAAGAGCCATTAAAACAACCACAACAACAAGCTTCCAGTTATATTGTATGGCTGTGAGTCATTAAATACTATGATCTCTGAAGAATTAAAGTAATGAGTCACTCAAACGGCAATGGAGAGGTGCACGGTGATTCTGAGTGAACTATAGCACATTACTGACCAAGAACTGCACAAAAGAAGTGGTATAATGCTTGTCAAACTGATGAATGATTAGAGAAGGTGGACCATTTGTGGGATAAAAGTAAATAACTGAACAGAGGGATGACCTGCATGCTCTACTGGAATCCATTCAGTAATTAGAGATCTTGGGGAAGGCCTCCACCATGTCAGTTAGACCACCTATGGAGGATTCGTACACAAGTGGGATAGGATAAGAGGGAATAGATTGTCTTCTTCTGAGTTTGGGTTTTGATATCCCCTGTTACCATAGTAATTTTCTTTGATTAAGTTCTTTCTTTTTTTTTTTACTCGTTTTCCAGCAATTTTATATTAAAGTTGGGTTCTACTCCTGCAGTAGAGGATGCACAGTCCCACACTTCTTGCCCCGGGGACATGGGACTTTGCTACGGACCTGCTGCATCAGGAATATGGGGCCTCACTGCTGGGCCCTTGCCATTTACCTGAGTGAGACAGACCTTTCCTGGAGAACTTCCAAGTTGTCTTGGGCTGGAAAATGGTTTTACTCCATCCTTTTGTTGGTTCTGTGACTCCAGAACTCATTTTGAGGTATTATTTTATAATTGTTTGGAGGAGAATTTGAGAGAGTTTGGGTGAGTCCTGTCTTACTCCACTTTCCTGATTCCACCCCCAAATATATTTTAGGAAAAAAACTTTGGCAAGTGTGTGGAAGATAGATTGAAAGTCATAGAAGTGGATGGGATCATAAGGGGAAGAGAATGTAGAGGAAAAAGAAAGCAAAATAGAGCATTTAGGAAAGACCATCCATTAGGAGGTTATTATAATGGGTGATGAGAGTGGATTAGAGAGGAGTTAGACTGAAATTAGTAGAAAGACCCACTAGACAATAGTCTAGGAAAGGATAGACAAGAGCTTGGCCTTGTTGTGCAGGGAATGGAGAGCAGGGAAAAGATGAAAGATGTATTGGGGGTAGAATTGAGAGCACTTAGCAACATTGTTGGGGGAGAAGAAAAGGGAAGAATTGACAAAGAGACTCAAGTTCAGTTCTTCTGGAATGGGAAAGATAGTGAGGCATGAACTGAAAGAGAGGAGTTAGAAGGAACATAAATTCTGCAGAAAATTGTTAGGGTTTCTTTTTTGGAGGCAAGTAGAATTAAATGACTTGCCCAGGGTTAGTAAGTGTCTGAGGCTGTATTTGAACTTCTGACTCTAGGTCAAGCACTCTATCCACTGCACCACCTATCTGCCCTATGATGTATGGTTTTTTTTTCATGTTGAGTTTAAAGTGTTGAGGGAATGAGATATTCAGAATGTAATTGAAAATATGGCACTGGAAATCTGGGATAAGACAGACATATTGGGTGTAGCTTGCAGAGATGATAGTTGAAGTCATGAGAATAGATGAGATCAAGATATAGAGGGATCACTGGAAGAAAAGAAAAGAGAGCAGAGTCCTAGGGGATCCCAAGTTTGAGGGATGGGAAGAAGATAAGGAGCTAGAGAAGGCAAAAGGAGAAAGAGTTCTTGGGGTGAGAAGAGATCTGTGAAGGTCTAGCATTTCAGAGGCTGAGTGAGAAAGGGGGATCAAGGAGGAGGAGGTCACGTGCAGGACCAGATGTCACGGTGATCAAGAAAGATTAAAGTATAAAAAAGGGATATTGAATTTATGAGATTGTCAATGATTTTGCAGAGTAGTTTCAGTGGAGTAATAGAGATGGAAGCCAGATTGCAAGCAGTGAGTGGGTAATGAGTAGAGAATGATTATGAGGAGGTGATGAGGTAACAAACTGGTATTTCTAGAAATTTGGAATTGAGGGGGAAGAGTGGGAGGAAGATAAGATGATACCTGAAGGGAAGATAGGTTTTTAGACTGGCGGGAAGACCTGAATATGTTTGCGGGCTAAAAGGAAGAAGCCAGCAAGGAGGGAAAGATTGAAGCTACATGGCATAGGACTGATTGATAAAGGAAGACCAAGAAAGGAGATGGGTTCAAAGGTAAAGGTGGAGTGATTAGTTTTAGCAAGGATGTTCACCTCTTCCTCAGAGATCAAAAGAAAAAAAGCAAAGAGGAAGACTTGGGAAGACTTAGACAACTGGAGTGGGGAAATGAAGAGTTTCCCTTGTGGGCTTGCTTCATCCTCAGAACTGCAAGAAGTGAGGTCATCTGTTGCAAAAGGGTAGGATGGATGGTAAAAGATTTAGGGAAAGAAGAAAAGGTTTAGAATAGCTACTAGGGCAAGGGGGCAGAATTTTAGCTCCCCTAGAGTACTGATTATTTCATTCATTGTATCTGTATCCTCTTTTGTTGTCATTTAGTTGTTTCAGTTGTCTCTGACTCTTTGTGACTCATTCGGGGTTTTCTTGCCAAAGATATTGGAGTGGTTTTCCACTTGCTTCTCCAGGTCATTTTACAGATAAAGAAACTGAGGTAAACAGGATTAAGTGATATGTCCCGAGTCACCCAGCTGGTGGGTGTCTGAGGCTGGACTTAAACTCAGATACTCCTGATTCCAGGGCTGGGGCTCTATCCACTAAGCCAACTGGTTGCCACCTGGCTGCTTTCCTCCCTGCCCGCCTCCCATCAGTGTTTAGTGCCTGGGACACATACTTGGCTCTTAATTAATATTTGTTGAATAATTGCTTCTAATAGAGTCAATATGAGTCAAATACAAGTTTCTTATACAACAGTGAGGACCTAGTCCAGATACACACACACACACACACACACATATGTAAAGCATAACTCTGTAGTGGATCCAGTCAGCATGCCTTTGCCTTCTCTTCCAACGGTGTTTGGCAGTTCAGAAGTAGGAGAAAAGAAGGTGGATGGTAGGATTTACTCAAGGTTAAAATTTAGTAGGGTAGAAATGGCAGGTGAAAGGAAGCTTCACTTCTTAGCTTCGCTTTTCTCATCTGTAAGGCTGGAATAATGGTATTTGTTTTCTCTTTTCTCATCTGTAAGGCTGGAATAATGGTATTTGTATTTCCCACCTCCCAGAATTCTTGGATGCACTTTGCAAATCTTAATTTAAGTAGCTACTATCATTTTTGTCTTATTGCTCTTGTTAACTGTCCATTGCCTAGAGCTCTGTAAGGAGAGACAGTTTCCTATTCAAATGACATCATAAAAATATTTGTACAATTATAGGATGAGGACTTCAAGTAGAAGTACTCTGGAGCCAGCATGAATTGGACTCTTGAGATCTGATTGTTAAATTTTCACTATGAACATTTGCACTTTGGAAATCAGCAAATGACACAAATCAAGGCTTGATTTGTCGCTTTGTTGATTATCTAGACTTAATGAAGTGATGGGGGAAATGTTAATAATTCCCTCCATCCCCCAAGAGTCCGTTGTTAAACATTTTCCAGCATGCTGCTGGCTTCAAGGGTAGAGGGGAAGGTATTATCGAAGGAGCATTTATGTGGTGCTTTAAGTTTTGCAAAATGTTTATGTTGGATAGTCTTCATACCCAAGACTGAGCAGAAAGTGAAGTAAATTCAGGACAGGAATGATAGACTGGAAAAAACAAAAGTAGGGAAGAAATGAGGGTCTGGTGAGGGAGAACAGGTATGCTTCCACCTGGATCACATGATCTTGGCCCTTCCTAGAAATGATTTCACCAAGTGATGATTTAGTGAGATGTCCTCTGCCTTAATCGACAGTGTACATATATAATAGCTGAGTGGAACATCATTTCTCTAGCCTTTGTAAAACTGTGACTGCAGATATTATCCCCCTTGGCACTCAATGTCCTCTATATGGGATTTGTGTAATAAATTCCTGCTTGGCTTCAGTTCTTTGAAAATTTAGTTCTGCAGATGAATTTCCCTGTTTTCTGTTGCCAAGAAAAGAAAACTAAGTAACCCTATATGTGTAGATTTGTGCATTGGCAACCAGAAAATTTTAAACCCAAGTTGTCATTCAAAGCATCTTTTCAACTCCAGAGTTATTAAATGCCTGTGTTAGGTGTTAGGAATTAAAGACAAAAATTCAACAATCTGTACCTTCTGGAAGCTTACATTTTACCAGAGAGATGCAAAATAATAGGTAACATTTATATAATAGTCTGTATTTACACAGCACTTTACGAATATCTAGTTTGATTTTTATAGCAACCGTGGGGGCTAGGTGCTATTATTGTCCCATATTATAGATGAGGAAACTGAGGCAGACAGAGGTTAAATGATTTGCCTGGGGTCATGCAAAAAGTAACGGTCTGAGGACTTATTTTCAATACTGGGTTAGATGTTCTATCCACTGTGTCCCTGAACTGCCTGGAATATAGAAACTTCATTATCTGAGTCCTGAGCTCAATTTGGTATAAAGGAGACTGTACCTCTAAGGTATTGGGGTCGGGGGCAGATTTGTACTTCTGTCTTTGCTGGGTTTTTTTCTGAAGAAAATGTCCCATTGTAAAAGCTAATTAAGGCTAATTGGTTTAATGGTTGTTGTCATTATTGAGTCATTTGTGATCCCATTTGAGGTTTTCTTTGCAAAGAGAGTGGAGTAGTTTGCCATTTCCTTCTCCAGCTCATTTGATAGTTGAGGAAACTGAGGCAAAGAAGATTAAGTGACTTCTCCAGGGTCACATAGCTAGTAAGTATCTGAGGTCAGACTTGAACTCAGAAAGATGAATCTTCCTGATTCCAGGCCTGGCACACTCTATCCATTGTAACACCTAGCTGTCGTAGAGGCAGATTGTAGACACCTTTAAATACCATGCTGAGAATGTATTATATTTGTATTTTGTCTTAGAGGCAGCCACTTAAGTTTCTTGACTAAGTTAGTGATGTGGTCATACATGTGCTTTAGGAATACCACCTTGTTAGCAAGGGAGGTGGAGAAGAAGAGAGTGGAAGCAGGGGGATCATTTAGGAGGATATTGCAATAGTTTATGTGGGAGGTAATAAGAACCTGAGTCAGCACCCTAACAAAAAACCTGTGAATGAAGAGAAGAGGATGGAAATGAGAGATAGGAAGGTAAAATCAATAAGACCTGGCAAGTGGTCCAACATAGAGGGCTCTAGGGAAGAATCAACGCCTATTCGGGCACTATGACCTGGGTAACGGAGAGGGTGGTTGTACTCTGGATAGAAACTTTCCTAAGTTTAGAGGAAAGGCAGGGTCAGGAGGGAAAAATAACCCCTACTGTGACTGTTGTTTCCTTCCATTTTTTTTGTCAGTTTTTAATGACAGCTGACAGTTGTATGCAGGGATATTGTGAGGATCAATGAGAGATAATGGAGGTAAAACACTTTGCAAACCTCAAGGCCCTCTATAAATGCTACATGTTGTCCTCTTATGACCATTATTATTAGCCTTTAGGTCTGGTGATGACTTCATTCCCTGAGCCTTGTACTGCCCTCCTGCTGAGCTCAAGCAATCTTTATAGAACTATACGGGGTTGTGCTGGTGTGTGTGTGTATGTGTGTGTGTGTGTTCATCCTTTGTTGCTGAAGAAGACTATGCCATCAGAAAAAAGGTGACATGACTTGTAAGTGTTTAAAAATTGGGCTACAAAAAAAAGCATTGTACCCATACTTTCAAGTATAATCTACATTATTAAAACTTTTAAAAATCTAGGCTAGACAATCAACGGCAATTAACCAAGACCTGATTCACAGCGGTCATGATACCTGAGGTGCAGATGCTCTCTTTGAAAACTGATCAATCCATAGGTAGAGCTGGCTCACAGATGTATGATGCTTTATGGTTTATAAAATGCTTTGCATATAACAAGTATTCATTTGATTGTTGTAACAAACCTGTGAAATAGGTGCTACAGGTATTAGTAACAAGCATGTATTTTCTCTTCCTTTACCCCTGCTTCACTAGAAAAAAAAAAAGAAAAACAAAGACCTTGTCACCAATATGAATAGTCAAGCGACACAAATTCTCATATTGGCCATATGAAAAAGTGTGTGCCCATTAGCTCTGTGTGGCAGCAGGCACCATGCTTCCTCATGGGTCCTCTGGAATTGCTGTTGCTCATGGCACTGATGAGATTTCCTAAGTCAAAGTTGTTTCTCTTTGCAGGGCTGTTGTTATTGTGTAAACTGCTTTGACTATGCTCACTTCAGTCTAATCAGCTCATGACTTTTTCTCTGAAACCATTTCCTTTATTATGCCTAACAGTACAAAAGTATTCTATTCAGGTGTTAGCCAGATGAAGATACTGAGGTTCAGAGAAGTCGTCACTTGTCCATGGTCACAGATTAGTGCCTGAGTTCAGATTGAAAGTGGGGTGTCTCTTGATTTGAAGTCCAAGGTTCTTTCCCCTATGATAATTTCTGAGTTTTTTCTTTCTTCAGTGCCTTTGGGTTAGTATCTGGCTCTGTTTTATCCTTAAATGTGTTTTAATCTATAAGTGCCTAGAGTCCTCTTAAAAGTAGGTAGGGAATCTGAAATAAATGTCAAACAGGTCAGGTAAATAGAGCCCCCATAGAAATCCCTTTTCCTTTCCCCTTTGGTGGAAAACCCTTCTATGTACAACAGTGGAACTCCTTCCCTTACCTTCCTTCTCCTTTAGCATATGAGCCCTACCTCAGGCCAACCAGTTTTGTTTTCTCCTTTTTCTTTCTACATTAGGTTCTAAGATTTCTTTAAGAGGCTTTGCTTGCTACTTCCAGATCTAATGAACAGTTAAAAACACAACAGAGTACTTTTCTTTTTTTTTAAATTATTATTTATTTATTTAACTTTTTACATTCATTTTCACAAAATTTTGGGTTCCAAATTTTCTCCCCTTTTATCCCCTCCCCCCACCCCAATACCCCAAGCAATCTAATTTTCCCTATCTCCAATCTGCCCTCTCTTCTGTCATCCCTCCCTTCTCTTGTCTCCATCTTCCCTTTTCTCCCGTAGGGCCAGATGCCTTTCTATTCCTCATTAACTGTATGTCTTCTTTCCTAGTAGCAACAGCAATACTAAACAGTTGTTCCTAAAACTTTGAGTTCCAAATTCTCCCCATCCCTCCCTCCCCACCCATTCCCTTTGGGAAGGCAGGCAATTCAATATAGGCCATATCTGTGTAATTTTGCAAATGACTTCCCTGATAGTCGTGTTGTGTAAGACTAACTGAATTACCCTCCATCCTACCCTGCCCCTCATTGTTTCTCTTCTGTCTTTTGATCCTGTCCCGCCCCAAGTGTTGACTTCAAATTGCTCCCTCCTCCCTTTGCCCTCCCTTCCATCATCCCCCCCTTGCTTATCTCCTTCTCCCCCACTTTCCTATACTGTAAGATAGGTTTTCATACCAAAATGAGTGTGCATTTTATTCCTTCCTTTACTCAAATGTGATGAGGGTAAACTAATTGTTTGTTGTTTTTTTTTCTCAGCTCTCCTCTTTTTCCCTCCACTAAAAAGTCTCCTACTTGCTTCTTAAATGACATATAATTACCCCCTTCCATTTCACCCTCTTTCCTCCCACTACATTTCTCTCTCACCATTTACCTTAATTTCTTTTAAGATATGGTCCCATCCTATTCAATTCACTCTGTGCTCTCTGTCTCTGTGTGCATGTGCATGTGTGTATGTGTGTGTGTGTGCATGCATGTACATGTGTGTGTGTGGTCCCACCAACTACCCAGATACTGAAAGGTTTTAAGAGTTACAAATATTGTCTTTCCATGTAGGAATGTAAACAGTTCACTTCTAAGACTTCTCTTTGCTGTTTACTTTTTCATGCTTCTTCTCATTCTTGTGTTTGGAAGTCAAATTTTCTTTTCAGCTCTGGTCTTTTCATCAAGAATGCTTGAAAGTCCTCTGTTTCATTGAAAGACCATATTTTCCCCTGAAGTATTCTACTCAGTTTAGCTGGGTAGGTGATTCTTGGTTTGAGTCCTAGTTCCTTTGACTTCTGGAATATCCTATTCTATGCCCTTCGGTCCCTTAATGTAGAAGCTGCTAGATCTTGAGTTATCCTGATGGTATTTCCACAGTACTGGAATTGTTTATTTCTAGCTGCTTGCAAGATTTTCTCCTTGAGCTGGGAGTTCTGGAATTTGGCCACAATGTTCCTAGGAGTTTCTCTTTTTGGATCTCTTTCAGGTGGTGATCGATGGATTCTTTCAATACTTATTTTGCCCTCTGGTTCTAGAATGTCAGGGCAGTTTTCCTTGATAATTTCATGGAAGATGATGTCTAGGCTCTTTTTTTGATCATGGCTTTCAGGAAGTCCCATAATTTT
The DNA here is from genome assembly GCA_023548195.1 of Bettongia penicillata ogilbyi. Lineage (NCBI taxonomy): Eukaryota > Metazoa > Chordata > Mammalia > Diprotodontia > Potoroidae > Bettongia > Bettongia penicillata. The sequence continues at coordinate 8,119,271 of JAJHZJ010000531.1, read as the reverse complement.
TAAATTGTCTCTCCTGGATCTCTTTTCCAGGTCAGTTGTTTTTCCCATGAGATATTTCACATTCTCTTCCATTTTTTCATTCTTTTGGTTTTGTTTGGTGATTTCTTGGTTTCTCGTAAAGTCATTAGACTCCATCTGTTCCATTCTAATTTTGAGAGAACTATTAAATTCAGTGAGCTTTTGAGCCTCTTTTTCCATTTGGCTAATTCTGCTTTTGAAAGCATTCTTCTCCTCATTGGCTTTTTGAACCTCTTTTGCCAATTGAGTGAGCCTATTCTTCAAGGTGTTATTTTCATCAGCATTTTTTTGGGTCTCCTTAACCAAGGTATTGCCCCATTTTTCATACTTTTCTTGCATCTCTCTCATCTCTCTTCCCAGTTTTTCCTCCACCTGTCTAACTTGCTTTTCAAAATCCTTTTTGAGCTCTTCCAAGGCCTGAGCCCACCTGACATCCCCCTGGGGTGTCTGGGGTACTGAGGCCCCGCCCTCCATGTCTTTCCCCGATGGCGAGAATACGTCCTCGTCATCAGATCCGTATGTCGGGATCATTTGCATTTGTTGGAAAAAACTCTCTATAGTCTTATTTTTCTTCCCTTTTCTAGGCATTTTCCCAGCCAGTTACTTGACTTCTGAGATTCCTGTCCAGCCCTGCCTAGATCCGCCCAGCTAGTGCTTGGGCTCTGAGATTCAAATGGGCTTTCTGCACCGCCCGCCCAGCTGCTAATCAATGCGCTTTAGTTCTGGTGCTGGGGTGGGGGCAGGGCGGCCTCCCAGGCTCGGCTTCCTCAGGGGCTTTATGCAGAGACTTTCAGGAACGGAGTGGGTGAGGGGGGCCACCTCTCAGGCTCAGTTCCCTCAGGGGCTTTATGCAGAGGCCTTCAGTAGTGGAGCAGGGTGGGGCAGGGCTGTCTCCCAGGCTCAGCTCCCTCAGGTTGTTTATGCAGAGACTTTCAGTAATAAAGATCCTGCCTGCTGCTGGGGGAGTTCCGGGGCCGCCACTGCTTCTGCCTCCGCTGCTGCCCACGCCTCTGCCTCTGCCACTTCCTGCCCCCATCTCTGCTGCCGCTGCTTCCTCCCGAGGGGGCCCAAGTCACGGAGACACTCCATTCCCCCTCTCCTCCAGCCCAGCCTTCTCTCTCACTGACCTGTAGCTTCTGTGGGCGGAGGGACTTTCCCGGCTGCCAGAGCTTTTGTCCCTGAAGCCTGCTCGGGTCAGCTTCTCTGGGGCCGCGGCCAGGGCAGCGCTGGGGTGGGGTCCATTTTCCGGGACGTGACGGACCCTGGGGACGGGTCTCCAGGGCTCTCTGGCATGGATCTCTTCTACTCCGTTTCTGTACTCCTTTCAGTGGTCCAGAAGTTATGGGGGTCTCTTTTTACATTAATTCTATGGGCTTTGGTTTCGGAGCTCGTAAACGTGCGTCCTTCTACTCCGCTATCTTGGCTCCGCCCAGAGTACTTTTCAAAAGCAGTTTTACACAGTAGTTTCATAAACTACGACCTTGTCAGCAGCCATGTGGCTGTGATCAAAAAAATTTTCAAAAGGAAAATGAATAGGAAACCATTGATTCAAAATAACCACAATGATATAAATGAAACATACAATAAAACAAACCTAGATACTGTAGCTATAATGACTGATGTTAACCCTAGAAGAAACTGACTTTTCTCCTTTACTGGAGAGGTGAGGGACTAAGGGTGTATTATGCTGTATCCTCTTGGATGGGGTTGATCAGGCAGTTGATTTTACTTAATTGGTTTGTCTTTGTTTAGAAGGGAAGGTGTGTGTGTGTGTGTGTATGTGTGTATGTGTGTGTGTGTATGAAGATATTTAAGATTGTGATATTAAAAACAAAAGGCATCAATAAACTTAAGGAAAAAAGAAAACAAAGTGATCTCTCATGGTATGTCTTCTGCATGTGAAATATTTCATAAAGTCCTTTTAGAGTGGCAAGAAACAGAGAATAGAACTGGAGGTCTAGAGAATGGAAAATGAGATGGTCAAGGGGATTGAATTGCTGTAAATGAGACGATAAGGATGAAAGCTCCAGGGTGGAAAGATAGTAAACAAGAGAAGATATAACCCAAGTTCATGATGTCAGGAAGGCTACACATAGGGGGCATGGAGAGGTTTTGTTCACTAAAGCCTAGAAGATTAACTCTAGGGAGAAGTCTTGAAAAACCTAAGGCAATTATTTTAGGACAAACAAAATGATATAAATTCTACTTTCTGTTGAAGAGAAGAAAATAGAGAATTTGATATCACAAGAGATAGATCAATCTGGAAATCAATGGATGAATCAAAGGTGAGAAACTAGTCTTGTGGTTTCATTAATATAGGGAACTCCCTTCACTGCTGCAGATTGCTATTTCTCTGTATGGTATAGTCTCTGAGAGTTGTTCAGAAAACTTAAGAAATAAGTGATTTGCCTAGCTAGTCGGTTTCAGAGGCAGAACTTGAACTCAGGTTTTCCTAATGCCAAGACCAACTATTGATAGACTATGCTATGCCACCATCTTATCAGAAGAGACAATGTGTAAATGATATACAAAATACATGTAAAGCAATTTGGAGAGGGAGGCACAAAGAATTTGGAGCAGGGAATCAGGAGGGGTTTCATATAGGAGATGACATTTGAGCTGAACTTTAAAAGAAACTCAGGGACCCAAGAAGAAAGGTCATAAGGGAATGCATTCCAGGTATGGGGAAATAGTCTGTATAAAGAAACAGAAGGAATAGGGAATGTTGTGTGTGGAAGAGCAGAAAATTCTCTCTGGCTGGACTGTAGAATGTGATAAGGTGTGCGTTGCAAATATCTTCCCCTCCCCCCATCCCCTGACAGAGTTTCCAGGTAATTAATAATCAATTTAGTAATCAGACCAGCTGATAATCAATAAACTGGTGTTCAGTGCTTTTAGTAATCAAAGATGCCAAGGGAGATTCTGAAACACCTTAAATCAAGTCTGTACCTTCTGGCAGGGAACTCCCCTGACAAGAGAAATTCCACCCCAATTGGTGGACCTTTAATGAGGAAGTAGACTAAAAGGCAATTTTGAGACTCAGCCATCTCTAGCAATGTGGGTATAGGAAGCTGTTTCCATCTGAATCTCTCTGGCTATTTTTCTCCTTTATGAACTGAGTCACCCTAAACTCTAATGGAAGGGATCAAGGACAAGAGTTCCTTTTCTCAGGGTAAGAGTTTAGCCAGATTGGATTCTGGTTATACTCTAAACAGAAATTAGGGTTCCTAGTTGGGTGGCATCCCAGCCTAGTTAACAGAGCATGTGCCTTGGAGATTAGGAGTAGTCTTAGCACTCAGTTAAGTCCTTCGTGGACTGACTGATCTTTATATGAGGGAGGTTTTAACAGAAATAGGAGGAAAACAATGGATCACAGATTAGTAATTAGTTACTAATATAATAGTATAATGTTAATTTCTCTCAAAGAGTAGTAATGTCTAGAAAGATAGTTTAGAACCAGATTGTAAAGGGCTTTAAATGCCAAATAGAGGGGTTTGTGTTTGATCCCAGAGGTAGGATCATGAATTTAGAGTAAAAAAGTGCCTTTAAAGGCCATGTAATCCAATTCTCTCACTTTACAGGTTAGAAAACTGAGGCCCCAGTTTCCAGGTTACATGACTTTCCAAAGGTGACAAGGTAACAAGTGCCAGAGGAAGGACAATAGGAAACCAGTGGGGCTTATGAGACCCATGGTGAGACCCATGCTTTAGTTCTATCACTTTGACAACTGTTGAGGGAGAGACCAGATGCAGCGAATTCAAGAAAGAGGCTTTTGCAATAATTTAAGCCAGAGGATGCATCATCGGACAAGGTCTAGGCTGTGTGATTAGAAAGGAGATAGAGTTGTTGTGCTTGTCCTTCATTTTCCAAAGCAACAATGATATCAGGGAAGTGACTTTGATTTGAGGAAGGGCTTTACAAAGTCACCAGCTTCACTTTCTCTTCCTGAGCCATCTGGGTCCAGTGGCCAGATATTCATCAGGATGACTGGAGATGGCCCAGGAGGCACTGGGAGACCCTGACCCTCTTAGGCTAAGGCCTTTTCAGTTTCTCACTTTGAGAGAGGTAATGCCCATTCAGTGAATAGGCCTCTTTAAGAAATGAGTCAAAGGATGACCCCTTTAATTAGAAAAAAAAATCAAGCTAGGAGGGGAAGATCCTCAGGGTTGCTGTTCCAAAGAGAAACAACTACCACTGACATTCACTCTGAGCCAGGAGGGCCCAAAATACAGCCAGGAAGTGGAGCTTGGGCAGGGACCTACTGTAATTCAATCCATGAGCTTCAGAGTGAAGGAGATAAGGAGAGATGTTCTGAAGGTAGAATTGACAAGATTGGTCAGAGGATTATCCAATCAGTTGTGAGGTGAGTCATGAGGTTTTTGAGCCTGAGAGAATTGTGGAGCCCTTGAGAGTAACAGGAAAGTTTGGGAGAAGGGTGGGAGTGGTGAGGGAAGGAAATGAGGTCTATTTGGGGCATGTTGAATTTGTGATGCCTAGAGCAGAGATATCAAATCCATGGCCTGGCTGATACCCTCAACATCCTCCAGTGCTGCCTAACCAGACTAGGAAAGGGAAGATGTTGGGGGTTCAAAGGACAGAAGAAGGTGGGTGATAGGTTGGAGAAGATCTAACTCAAATTGCTGCTTTCCTCCCCCCAGGTCTTGCTCCCTTTCCAAAGAAGAGCAACTTTTTAAAAGGTTGCTTAATTTTTTTTTTTTTTTTAATGAAGGCTCCAGTTAGGATGTGTTGGTCCCTATTAGGAGAAAATGTTTCAAATTCAGATCTTGATCTGGTTTCTCTTTCTTTGCCCTGGATGCAGAAGCCACAGGTAAGGATGCCATTTTTAAAATTTCTTTCTTTCCTAAAGACAAAGGCTTAATTTTCTGTTCTACTAACTGCATTTTGGTTCCTTTATCACACATCCAGACCTGCTCCATCTAGTTAAGTGCTAATGATATGCCTATTACTTTCATTATAATTGGTTTTACTCTCCCCAGCTTTTTCCACCTAACACAAGCCAAGGGAATTTGGCTTAAAAAAAAAAAAACGGGATTTGTTTGTGCCTCCCTTCTGTCTCTCTGTATTGCCGCCTTCCTCCCTTCTTCATCTCCGCTTTCTCTTTTTAAAACCCAGCCTTCCCCCTTGTCACCCTGTCCTTCAAATGGCTCCCCACCCACCCTTTTGAACGCCAGCTTTGACAGGGACAGAAGCTAGCCTGGCCTCTGCTGCTGTTTCCCGCAGCTTGCCCCTTGTCCAGCACAAGATTCCGATGGGGGGCAAATAGGGCTTTTCATTTTCTGCCTGAGTGTTTTCCTCTTTCCTAGTAGTTTTCAGCTCTTCGTGTAAATCCTGCCAGAGAATTTTCACGCCGTTTAGCTTTGAGCTGTCTTCTCCCCGCGGCTGCTTTGTTTCGTCTGTACATCTGCCTGTTCACTTGAATCAGGCCCTCACGCTGCTATTTCAATGCCCAACCCGGCAATTATCTCTCTTCATGTGTGTGCATCAGGCACGTTAAATGCAGCTGGTATCCTCAGCAAAGTTTTAATGGAAGTCAGGAATGTCTCTGTCTCTTTAATTGTCTCTCTCTTTTATTGAGCCGAGCCACACAAGTTGGGCTGCAAGAGTACTTTTCATTGACATCTCGGAGGCTGTAAATTTTACTTGCTAAGATACATGCTTTTTCATCCTCTTTTAGGATGCCTTTTGCCTATAGATTTTGATTCTTTTCTTATTTCCTGGAAGCCGCGGGCTCTGAGGATCATCTGCCACTCCAGTCTACTACCTCGGGGTCCTTTATCACTTAGTTATAAAAGCCAGCTTTCAAGGAGCACATTCATTCTCCTAAATGAGTCCTTTGCCAGCTCCCCAGGTCTGGGAAGAAAAAAAATCATGCCAGGAGCCCCCTCTCCCTTCCCCCCTCCCCCCCCGCCCAGACTGCAATTCATTGCTCCTCTTATCTCCTGCCACTTACTCGGTAAATGGGAACTAGAACCCTTCCGTAGCTGTCCTCCACAGTAAGCCATTCAGATCTTTACACCTTGCCGGATGTAAGAGAGGGAGAAGGGAGCATCAGATAGACACCTTCTTGGGCTAAGAGAGAGGAAGACCTGGGTTTGAATTCTGCCTTTGATGCTCACAGGCTTTGTGATCCTGGGTAGACCCCTTAACTTCTCAGAGCCTCAGTTTGCTTTATTATTATTATTATTATTATTAGTAGTAGTAGTAGTAGTAGTAATGGTAGTAGTAGTGGTGGTGGTAGTAGTAGTAGTAGCAGCAGCAATAGCACTTAGCTGTTGCAGGGACCAAATGAAACGAATTCAAGGTACTTAAGGGCTATATAAATATAAATGTGGATGCTGCCACTAATTCCTACTACCACCTTTGCTATTCAGTCTCTCCATGACTGGTAATAATGAAGTGGGATTGGTTTCCTTTTACACTGCTGCCATTCTACAGTAGTCCCTAGTCCCAGAAGCAGTGTTGGGAAGAGGAAGGAGCACTAGACTGGAATAAAAAGACATATTAAAATGCTGGCTCGGTCACTCGCTAGTCGTTTAGCATCTTGGAGACATTCATCAAGTGGGGAGAATACAACTTCATTGCTGTTGGGAGCATCGATTGAGATAATGGGTGTAAATGTAGATGTAAGTAGATACATAATCACTAGTTATTTCTGGTTGGTACCAGGCACAATCCTCAGTTCCTGAAGACTAACTGTTTTTCACCAGAAGTGCAGCAAGTTGTATGAATGTGGGGAGGTTTTGTCTCTTTCTTCTTCCTGCTCCCATCAAGAGCAGCAACGATGACATAGCAGAAGCACATGGCAGTGAGAGATATTCTTACCTATCTATGGCTTAAGAAGGATATCAAGAACATGGTCCTAGTTCCCTAATGTATTGGAGTTGGGGAGCAGGGAGAGTTTTGAATTTCCTAGTTGGTATCATCATCGAATCTAGCATTCTAGAAAAGATAGGAGATTTCCTGAGCAACATTCCTCTTGGGTTCATCTTGGGTAGTTTCAAGATCAAGAGTTCTAATGTTGTAGACTTTGGGCACTGTAGGGGAGAGAGAGTAAGGGAGAGCAAAGCAAGAGAGAGAGACAGAGACAGAGAGAGATAGTCAGAGACAGAGAAACAGAGACAGAGACAGACATGGAGAGAGACAGAGAGGGACAGATAGACAGAAGTACCAGGAGACATAGAAAGAAGAGAGACAGAGGAGGTAGGGAGACAGATAACACAGTGAGAAACACAGAGAATTACAGAGTTAGAGACAGAGGGAGAGAGACAGAGATATATGGAGAGACACAGAAAGAGTGAGAGAGAGAGAGGGAGAGACAGTTACTCAGAGAGGGACACACAGAGACACGCAGAGAATTACACACAGAGGTAGAGGCTGAGACAGAGAGAGTCAGAGTGAGAGACAATCTGAGAGAGATAGATATACAGACACACATAATAAACAAAGAGATGGAGACTGGGATGAGCTATGGTTTCTGTGTAGCACCAGAACCAGTGTAGCAAGACTTATGAGAAAGGTATTTGCTTAGCAAGTTCCCTCCTCCTCCTCCTCCTCCTCCTCCTCTTTCTGTTTTTCCTTGTCCTCCTTTTTTCTTTTTTCTTTCCTTCCTTCCTTCCTTCCTTCTTTCCTTCCTTCCTTCCTTCCTTCCTTCCTTCCTTCCTTCCTTCTTTCCTTCCTTCTTTCTTTCTTTCTTTCTTCTTCTTCCTCTTCCTCTTCTTCTTTCTCTTCCTCTTCTTCCTCCTCCTCTTTCTGTTTTTCCTTGTCCTCCTTTTTTCTTTCTTTCTTTCTTTCTTTCTTTCTTTCTTTCTTTCTTTCTTTCATCTTCTTCTTCTTCCTCCTCTTCCTCTTCTTCTTCCTCTTCTTCCTCTTCCTCTTCTTCTTTCTCTTCCTCTTCTTCTTCTTCCTCCTCCTCCTCTTTCTGTTCTTCCTTGTCCTCCTCCTTTTTTCTTTCTTTCTTCTTCCTCCACTTCCTCTTCTTCCTCTTCTTCTTCCTCTTCTTCCTCTTCCTCTTCTTCTTCCTCTTCCTCTTCTTCTTCTTCCTCCTCCTCCTCTTTCTGTTCTTCCTTGTCCTCCTCCTTTTCTTTCTTTCTTTCTTTCTTTTTCTTTCTTCTTCTTCTTCCTCCTCTTCCTCTTCTTCTTCCTCTTCTTTTTCTTCCTCTTCTTCTTCTTCCTCCTCCTCCTCTTCCTCCTCCTCCTCCTTCTTCTTCCTCTTCCTCCTCCTCCTCCTCATTCTTCTTCTTCTTCTTCTTCTTCTTCTTCTTCTTCTTCTTCTTCTTCTTCTTCTTCTTCTTCCTCCTTCTTCTAATGGGACAGTACTCTCCAGACCAGACTTGAGAGCCCGTGACCCCTTCCTGGAGGGCGTTCACCTGACCAGCTTTGGAGCTCTGTTCCACATCTGAACTGCCGTGATTGAAGAGTCAGAACAACTTTACCTAACCCCTTCTATCTTCACAGGCTCAGATGCTAACCAATTTCAAAGGAGCTACATTTACACGGGTTGTTTCTGTTCTGCCACAGTAAGACATAACTGCAACAGGTCTATACACCATCCAATGCTGGTCTGTTTTTCAGAAAACCTGAGTCTCAGGGAGGCAGAGGATCCAGAGTGTCAGAACAGAAGGGGACTCCCATCCACCAGGTATTCCCAGCTCTTGGCCACAAAGGGACTAGAGGACTTTGCTTCCTGGGACTATGAAATTGGCAGCCTACTGTTCCCAGAGTTTCATCCCTTGATATCTTGGGATATGACTTCAGAGCTATCTTTGTACATGAGCTCAGCCAACTTTGAGGTCCCAATTGTCCCATTCATCATCTGCCACCGCCTGGCCCCAGTGCCATAACCAGGGTTGATTTATGGGTCTTTTTCCCGAGGTGCCAATAGCATTTATGCTGCTTCAAGAGATAGAAACAGTAGACAGGCTGAGTGAGTGGCTTTCTCTCCTTGAAGTCTTCTGCTGGATTTATGCCCTCCCCTAGGGGCAACTTCACCAAAATTAGTGCAAGGTTTCTATCTCCCCTATACTGGACTAGTCCTGTGGGTCTTTCTCAGTTTCCTCCTCTGTAAAATGAGCTGGAGAAGGAAATGGCAAACCATTCCAGATTCTTGGCCAAGAAAACCCCAAATGGGGTCACAAAGAGTTGGATACAACTGAAACAATTGAACAACAACAACTCTAACAACACCCCCCGATGGAGATTTATGTCTTTAGATTTGAGGCATTTCTCATATGGCTCCTTCCCCATTTGGTAGCAGTATTGGATGTCCAGTAGACATTTTCAATTGAATGTATCCAGAACCAAATTAATTATTTTCTCCCTAAACCATTCTCTCTTTCTAATTTCCCTAATACTGTTGTGGGCACCACCATCCTCCCAGTCACCCAGTCTCAAGACTTAATGTTATCCTTACTTCCTCACTCTCTCTTACCCTCTCCCCCAACATATCAACCAGTTCTCAAGTTCTATGGTCTCTACCTTCCTAATATCTCTGGTATATGCTCCCCTTGCCTCTAACACTGCAACTACCATGGTCCAGGCTTCATCACCTCACATCTGGTCTGCTATAATAGTCTTCTATTTGGTCTCTCTGCCCCCATTCTCTCCCCACTCCAGTCCAGCCTCCAACTCAACTAAATTCATATTCTGAAAGTGCAAGTCTGACAGTATCACTTCATCAATCAACAAGTTCCAGTGACTCCCTACATAACTTCTAGGATCAAAACTCAAATCCTGTGTTTTGTTTTTAAACTCTTCCATGACCCCTTCCTACCTTTCCATTCTTCTTACACTGTTCTCCACACACAGAATACTCCATCTCCTGACTCCTAATCTTTTCACTGGCTGCCCCCATGTCTAGAATTTTCTGCCTTCTGGCTTTCTTCAAGTTTTTGCTCAAGTCCCACCTTCTGCAAAAAACATTTCCCAGTTCTTAACTATAGAGTCTTCTTTCTATCCCCATTTTATTTCATTTTTTTCATTTTTAATATTTTATTCTTTCCCCAATTACATGTAAAAACAATTTTTAACATTTGGTTTTTTTTTAAAGTTTTGAGTTCCAAATTCTATCCTTCTTTCCTTCCTTTCTCCCCTCCCTGAGATAGCAAGCAATCTGATATAGGTTAAACATACTCAATCATGCAAAACATCTACTACCCCATTTTATGCTGTATGTCTTTTATTTTACATTGTTGTTTGCATGTTGTCTTCCCAATCAGACTGTGAGCTCCTTGACAGCAGGGACTATTTTTGCCTATATTTGTAACCCCAGGCTTTAGCACAGGGCTGGTAACCTATTAGGCACTTAACAAATGCTAGTAGATGAGTGACCTGGATACCCGGTTCTTCCTAACTTTTTGCTTTTAATCCCTCACTCACTTTTAGTCTATCCTCACTTCACTCTGACCCTATCTGTGATTGATCACTTCACACATACAGCACCCTTTACCCTTGAATCCTTGACCCCTTGTCCTATACTGCCTATGCCTTGCCCTGACTTACCCCAATCATTGATTCTTTCCGTTCCTATGCTGCTGAAACCTGCTATAAACTCCCACACAACCACATCTGATGGGACCTACTACAAAGTTGCTATCTGTTCTTAACTGGGACCTCACTACTGCACAGCAATCAATCTTTTTATTCTTCTCTGATGGTCTATCACACTTGCCCATAACAGGCACTCCAGTACTCTCCTTCTCTCTTAAAGCCTGATCACCCTTTCTCTGACCCCCCAAACCTCTAATGAAGGTCCTTACCTCCTACTTTAGTGAGAAATTAGAGTCCATGAACCACGAGCTCTCTTTTCTCTCTTAGAACACACCTCAAAATCCCTTTGCATTTTGCCCCATTCTCTCCTTTGATCCAGCCTCTCAATAAGAGGTCACCCTTCTCCTGGCCAAGCCCAGTCTCTCTACTTGTGCCCTTGATCACTTCCCTTCTCTTCTCCTTTAGAAACGTCCCCCCTCAATCATTCCCTGTATTATTCATCTTCAACCTCTCCTTATCACCTGGCTTGTTTCCCTGCTGAAGATTTCCTCCATCCTTAAAAAACCTTCACTTGATTCTGCCAACCCACATGCTATCATCTTATATCTTGTCTTCCTTTCACAGCCAAAATCCTGGAAGAAATTATCTGTGCCTGTCGATTTCCTTTTCCCCACTTCTCAGTTACGTCTCAACCCTTGAAAACTGACTTATGATACCATAACTCTACTGAAAATTCTCTCTCCAAGGTTATCAGTGTTAACCAGTGGACCAGGTTCAATCTGGAAGAATTTCTTAAACATTTCTTTCTGTTACTTGATTTGTCCCCATGTGGAGTGTTCTCCTGGAACCTCAGCATATAAGCTCACTTTTAGATCTCTACTGATGAGGGATTTAGTTCCTTGCTCTTCCTCTGGGGCCATCTGCTCAATCCTTTTCTCTCCAAGACGCTAGACTCTCCAGTACTCACCATCATCTCTCTAGAAGACACTGTCTCAGAGTTCTCTAAGAACTCAGCACTGTCCAGGAAATTCCCATGCCTCTTTTCAGAAAGCTTTGTTGTGCTTTATGGTCCACTCTCTCCTCTCCCTGGACCATAGGATTGAGAGACCCATTTACTGTTCCTCACTGATCCCTTTCTGGACATCTTATTTTAAACATTTGCATCTCTGATGTTTCTCTGTCCCTGGCTCCTCAAGGCTGCCATTAGGGTTGTGGCTCATGAGAAGCCACAAGTTTATTCTTCCTTTGTTCAACTCAAGATCGAGATGTAATTTTGGCACCCCAGTGGTTCTCTCTCCAACTATCTGAGGTTCAGGGATCATTCCCTTATATAAACCCAGGACAAAAGAGTGGTAAATCAAATCACTGCTCCCCTCCTTTCAGATCCTTAATGAGATGTAGATGGGTCAACAAGTACCTAGCATAAACAAGTCCTAGGGTCTATAAGTCCAGCTTAAAAATCAGTCAGTGTAAGACCAGGCACTGTGTTAGATCTGGGGATACAAAGATAAAGATAAAACAGTCCCTGCTCTCAAGGAGCTTACATTTTGTCAGGAGAGACAGTATACATATAAATAAGTATACACAAAATATTTACAAAATAAATTTTTTGAGAGCTTGGCACAAACTGCTGGGGACAATCAGGAAAAGCTTTGTGTAGAAGGTAGTATTTGAGCAGAGATGTCCTCAACCCTCTCAGGGGAATGATAACCCTTCCAAATAAGGGCCTCCCCCTTTAAGGTCATCATGTAAAGCAGGCTTCCCTGATGAGCTCTCTATGGCATTGGTTCCCGGTCTGGGGTACACATAACCACAAGAGGTATAAGAAGCTTATCAGAGAGGTATTTACAATAATAGTTATTAATTGCATGATTTAATATAGCAATGTTAAATGTAATATATAAATCATTATTCAAGAATGATATCTAAGGTTTATATAATGCTTTAAGTTTTGCAAAGCACATTGCATATATCATAAATTTGCTCTTCACCCCAGTCCCATGAAGTAGGCATTATAGTTATCCCCATTTTACAGATGATGAAACTGAAGCTGAGAGAGGTTTAGTTATCTGCCCAGTATCACACAGCTAGTGAGTAACTGAAGCAGGATTTGAACTATTTTCCTTACTCCAAGTCCAGTACTCTTATTGAAATACTCAACAAATATTAGTTAGGGAAAAAAAATTATATACCAAATAAAGTTTCTTTTATGAAAAGTGAACCTCTTTAATTTATTATGAGCACATGTAGGATACACTTTCTAATTCAGTGGTGTCAAACTTAAGTAGAAACAGTTCCTGTGGGCCAGCGTTTAACTAACAAAACCTTAAATTAACATTATATTATATTTTTACTTATTTTGTTAAAAATTTCCCAATACATTTTAATCTATTTCCAGTCATACTGGGGAATTTTGCAGGCTACTCTCGGTAACAGACCATGAATTTGACCTCTCTGTCCTAATTTATTTCTTTTTATTTGGATTTAAGTAAGGGAGAGCTGTGCAGTGTGAGACTTTGGTCTAGTTATGTCATTGGCTCCCTGATGTCATGGTCCTCTTCAAGAATGAGGGACAAACAACAACTTCTGTGAGTGGAAAATGTGTTGTCCCACTGAAAATCCAACTGGAACTAGCCAGGCCTGCCTTCCTTCCTTCCTTCCTTCCTTCCTTCCTTCCTTCCTTCCTTCCTTCCTTCCTTCCTTCCTTCCTTCTTTCCTTTCTCCCTTTCCTTCCTTCTTCCCTCCCTTTCCTTCCTTCCTTCCTTCCTTCCTTCCTTCCTTCCTTCCTTCCTTCCTTCCTTCCTTCCTTCCTTCCTTCCTTCCTTCCTTCCTTCCTTCCCTTCCTTCCTCACTTCCCCTTCCCTCTGTCCATATAGGGTATTATACCCTATGTGCTCTGCATTCTTGTTTGTGCCTACCTTATTGATCTTATTTCATATTGCCTCTTTTCATGTACTCTACACTATCCAAACTGGAACACTAGCTATTTCCCAATCTCTACACTCCATCTTCTCCTTCCCTGCCTTTATTCCTCATCCCTTAAATGTCTTCTCACCTCTGCCTCTTAGACTCCTAATATCCTTCATGGTTCTCCTCAGATGAGATCTTTTTTTGGAAAAGGGATTTTCCTGACTCCTCAAATTATCTTATATTTACATATTTGTGTACATGTTCTATCTTCCTACTTCCATGAGCATGTTGTATCCTCCCACTCCCATGAGAATGTAAGGTTCTTGAGGGCTGAGGATGGTCATTTATCTTTGTCTTTTTAGTGCTAGGACCTAGTGCACTGCCTGTTACATTATAGATGCTTAATAAATGTACAATTGAGTTGAAATGAACTGAATTGGATTGAGAACATTTTTCAGCTCTAATGATCTCCATAAATTATCTCTTTTCCCAGATAAACACTTGTAATTCCTTCAAGTAATGCTTATATGGAGAGGTCCTGACACCCTGCACCATCTTTGTTCCCATCTCCTAGCTGCTCTCTTGCTGATCAATGTCTTCCTTAAAATGTTGCTCCCAGAAATGACTATAGTACTCATCATCTGATTAAGGTGGTGATGATGATGATGATGATGATAAATAGCTCACATTTAGGTATTAAGGTTTGCAAAATACCTTATATATATATATAGTGTAATTTGAAACTCACAATAACCCTGTGAAGCAATTTTTCTTATCTCTGTTACACGGATCAAGAAATTTAATGAATAAATGACAAAATATTTACTATAAATGCTTTCTATATGTTAGACACTATGCTAATTACTGAGGATACAAATATAACCAGGATAGCTCCTGCCTTCAAAGAACTTGCCTTGTAATAGAGAAAGCCAACACAAAAAGGTGGGTATCTGGTAATACAGTTTGGACATGATTAATAACTGGGATGGAGGCTGAATTCTAGGCAAGCTAAGTGAAAAGCTCATCTCTCAGAACCCAAGGGTCCAGCGGCAGAGTCCTTAGGCAAGGTTAAGTGATTTGTCCAGAATCATACAACATCTTGGTATCAGAAGAAGGATTCCAGCCAAGTTCAAAACTCTTTCCCCTATGCCATACTTCCTCTCTTGCAGGAGTACTGCCCTCTCTGCTGTGGACACTTTGTTTAGCCTGGGGTCACATTAATTTTTCAGACTGCCATGTAACAGATGACTCATACTGAGCCTGCTGTCTACAAAAATCTCCAGGTTTCACAGGACTTGCTTGCTAATCATACCTCCCACGGTGAAGTTGATTTTTTGCACTCAAGTGTAAAACTTCACATTTATCCCTATTAAATTTCATCTTATTCAATTTAGCACATTATTCAAGCCTGTACAGATCTCTTGGGATTCTCTGTCATCTGATGTGTTAGCTGTCTTTCGTAACTTCCTGTCAAATTTGACAAGCATGCTCTGGCTTTATACAAAATCATTAACAAAAGGATTTAATGACACAGGACAAGAAGAGACCCCGGGCAAATGCCACTAGAGACCTTCCTCTTGTAAGTATTCCCTCCACCACTTAAAAATTTCAATAAATTTCCCCCAAACCAAAATTTATGTGTAGTGGATAATTCCTTTGCAAGTTAGAGTGAGTTAAAAAGGAATGCTATTTCATAAGTTTATTAATAAATTTAACCCTCCTAATGCCTAACTCGAGATTACTGGAAGTTCCCCAGTGCGTTGCCAGAGAGGACTTTTCTTGTCTTGGTGAGATGTATACAGCGCTAAATAAATATTATATGATGATGCTCACAAAACAGAGAAAGTTCTTCTGAAATCCTAGAAAGCTAAAAAACAATTTGTTTCTTCTCTTTTGAAAATGAAACTAAAGAACTGTACAAAATACTAAGCCAAAAAAAAAAGATACCCTCTAACATCCCACAAAGATTACATTAGCCTTTGAGTACATGACTTTGAAGTCAATGCCTAACCTTCAAAACCTTTCTAGTGGAATTAAGAGGTTAACTTGGCTTGGCCTACTCTGAGAAAACTTTCATACAAGTCATCTTAGGTTAACAGGAAATTCCTTTTGCTCTACTGAACCGATTCTTAATATCATCCCTGTGCTCAACACTGTTACAATTCTTGATGTGATGTGTGTCCAAACAGTAAACACTTATGGCATTTACTGTCTGTCCAGAAGGATGGAGATCCATGTTATGGCAGACACAGCAGAAGCAGGTGGAAGTCATAGTCTTAGCTGCATCCCACCTCAGCTCATGGTGGTAGTAATTATCTTTAAAGGCCCAAGGATAATAAATAAAACTAATACTTGTATATCAGAGGTAGAAATCCCTCCAGAGATCATCTAGTCCAATCTACATTTGAATGATAATCTTCCATTGAACATTCCCAAGAAGAGATCATCTAGTCTTTGCCTGAAAACCTCTAGTGAGGGGGAATCCCATTAATTCCCAAGTCAATCCATTTCTTCTTTTTTGTGTGTAGCTCTAATGTTTAGGAAGTATTTTCTTATATGGCATCAAAATATTTCTTCTGCAACACTTTGTTCCTATTTCTACTCTCTGGGTCCAAGCAAAACACATCTAAATATTCTTTTATATTGCAGCCCTTTAGATACTTGAAGACAACTTTCATGTCTCATTTAAGTCTTCCCTTCTTAGCATTGAATGTCCTCAATTCATTCAATTGATCCTCATATGGTATGATTCTCAGTCCTTTCATCATCCCCTCACCATCTTCATTTGGACATGATCCAGCTAATCATCCTTTTTGAATGGTGGTCCTCAGAATGGAATACATACCTCAGAGGTAGTCTGACCAGGACCAAGGACAGAGGTACTATCTCATGTCATGACTCAGACTCTAGACCACAAAGTCGCCAATGTTGCCCATGGTCATATCCAGTCTCTAGGGCACAGAACCCTGCTAAGTCTTGGATCAGCTAAGTTCAGTATCAGATTTGTCTGAGGGGTGATCTAGTCCTTGATGGCAGACACTTTATGCCAATGGGGAGGTTGGCATAAACCAACCTCCCCATTGGGATATTTATATTTATATGTCCTGAAGAGATTGATAATGTAGATTTAACTTTATGTAAAAAGTGGTTTTTGAGGAGAGATGGGAACACCTCCCTTCCATTTTTATTTTTTTCTTTAGACTCTCTTGAATCTGAAATAAATCTGGGGTATGTGTGTATGCATAATACACAAATCTATATTTATTTCTCTCTCTCTCTCTCTCTCTCTCTCTCTCTCTCTCTCTCTCTCTCTCTCTCTCTCTCTCTCTCTCTCTCTCTCTCTCTCTCTCATCTTATAGGACCAAAGAATGTTTAAGTTCTATGGGACCCTAAGGACCAACCTTTTCATTTTAAATATTAAGAGACTGAACTCTAGAGAAATGAAGTGATTTGTTGAAGGTGACATAGTTTGAGTAGAAAAGTAGTGATTTGAAACCAGGTCCCCTGATTTTCACTCCACTGTACTTTTCACCACATCAAATATATATATAAAACCTTACACTAGAAATCTTTGGCACATCTTTTCTCCTCTAGGTCTCCTGGATTGTCATATGTGAGCACTCAAGACAGCTAACTCAACATTGACAAAGTATTTGACCCAGGTCAAATCCTATTTCCTTCTTTCATTCCATCTATCTTACCCTTCCCACTCTACCATCAAAGTCAATTAGATTTTAAACTTTTTGAAAGCAGAGGTTATATCTTAATATTATCTTTGTATTCTTCACACATATAGCACAGCACTGAGCATATAGTAGATGTTTGTAAAAAGAATTGACCCTTTTATTGTTAACTGTTTGAATGCTGAGAGAAGAAAAGAATATTTGCAGAAGGAAATTGACAAAATCCACTTGTGAAGAAAGTCTCTCAAGCAGAATGTGAGGAGACATAGATAGTCATGACTGCTGGGGAGGGAACAGCACCTCGGATGAAGGTGCTGAGAGGACCTGTTTGGAGACAGGGACAGAGCTGTTGATAGCTGCAGGGCATTTCAATCCATCAGTTCATTTTGCATGTGACTTTTTATTTTCAAAAAATTTTCAAGTTTATAACTCACATAAGTATTAGTCAAATAATTATTTTGTAGCCATGGAAAGATTGCATAAGGACTGTGGGGTTCATTCCTGACAGAAAGATCAATTTCTTGACTTTTTCCTCATAAAGCAAAGGGCACCCTCCCAATATCACCATCCCACAGGTTCTGATTTGAAGCTGGTTAAACAGCCAGGTGAGGGAGCTTCTTCAAAAGATCAGAAGAGTAAGAGGCCAGCAGAAGGATAAGTTTTGAGAAACCGTTATAGATGGAATAAGAACTCAGCTGTGCACAAGAGGAATTATAGGAGGCCAACTAGCAACTAGCAGACCCTTTAGTTCAGAGGTTTTTAGCCTTGGGTCTGTGAATTAAAAAAAAAAACCCAACACATTTTTATAAAACCATTTCAAACTGGTTTTCTTTGTAATTCTATGTGTTTTGTTTTATGGATTTATAAATGTTCTGGAGAGGGGTTCTTAAGCTTCAACACACTTATCAAAGGTGTCCAGAGAACAAAAAGTTAATAATTTATGCTTTAGCGGCAATGCTGGGAACCTTCTGATTGGAAAAGAAGCATGACTTTGCTGATTGGCCAGAGCAGCTGCTAAAAAGTCATTGGTTAAGAACTGAATCCTATTGCCTATTTGGGGAGCTATCCAGCTGATTGCTCTCTGGGTCCAGCTCCA
Organism: Bettongia penicillata ogilbyi; assembly: GCA_023548195.1. Classification (NCBI taxonomy): domain Eukaryota; kingdom Metazoa; phylum Chordata; class Mammalia; order Diprotodontia; family Potoroidae; genus Bettongia; species Bettongia penicillata. Next base: position 8,101,058 of record JAJHZJ010000531.1, on the reverse strand, counting down.
TCTGGAGAAAGAGGAAACTTCCTGGAGGTTGGCTCAGTTGCTCTCTGGACCACCCTCTTCTGTTTGAGAGCGAGAAACAGCCAGGTGGGAAAGAGGCTTTGCATAGTTTTGCTAAGAACTGAGGCTGAACAGCTGATTATTAAAGTTACCTCCCATCGCCCTGTTGTGATGGACTGTGACTGAGAAGAGCTCAGATATGTGGATTCATGCAGTATGCAGTGTACCCGATGAGACCAAGGACATAAAAACCTGAGGTTCAGAGTGGAGAGTTCCTCTGGGCATAGGGTTATCCCCCAGTCCTGCCTTTCCTTGAGAATTTTTTCTAAGTGTGGACATACTCTTCTTCATGAACAATGATTTGCATGGTGAGAGAGTGTGACTCAAGTATACTGGATTTATATATTATTTATTTATAGTTATAGATTTATTTATATATTATATTCATAATTTATGTATTATTTATATATAATTATATATTATCTGTTCCTCTATTAAACAAATACTCTAGTTTCCAATTAAATAAATTACTGTACTTACTTTTGCCTTATCATGTTCTATGTAAGCACATCTGAAAGGTAGCTCAGGAGATAGTGTGGCAAGCAGTAGCTTATTCCTCTCTCTCCATCCCCCCTCCAACCAGGATTATCCCCCCCTTCCCTAGGACACTGAGAGTAAAGTAGTGTCAGTGTCATTTATGGCTGTGCTGCTCATTGCCCTGGGAAAACCTCCAGAACTGCTGGGGTAAGGTCAGATTGGGGTGAATGAGTCAACCCAGAGGGAGAGTAGACATGAGTTCCATGTTGGAAACCACACCGGCTACACTGTGTGTGTGTGTGTGTGTGTGTGTGTGTGTGTGTGGTAATAAACAAATAGCTCTTAATTGCTCATTGATGCCCATTCAACTGCACTGGGAGTCTGCACCCAGAGCTGCCTTTGAAGTTAAGTTCAAGGTAGAGGAGAAATACTAGGAAGGAGGGGAAGTGGTATAGGAATGGTTGAAGAGAACCCAAACTCTGGCCTCTGATCTCAAACAGTTAATGACTATGCAAATGGGTGTTCCAACCTGGTGCCCTGACTGACTGGTATATCCAGCAATTACCAGGGGCTTCTATTGTGGAAGCTGTGTTTATTTCTTCAAACAGGTTCCTGTTTGACACTAGAGTTATTATGCTTTGTCAAAAGAAAAGCTAAATCTGAAGTGAAAAAGTCAGCCAATTCTCTCAGGAGGCTGGGATTGGAAATAATGTTTGCCAGGAAAAAAAAACATCATCTTGACTCTTCTTTTTAACTTGGCAGGGGCTGTCAGAGGTGTGGGTGCTGAGCTATTCCAAAGATACCACTGGCACAATGCGAGATGGAGGCGATTGAGCTATTCAAGCCGTGACTCCTTTGAACCAAGATAGTGGGAGCTTATTATAAGGCATCATTTAATCTATTCCCTGGTGAAAGAAGGATGGCAGGCACTGTGACTCTTTCCTTTAGAAAATGCAAAAACAATGGATACGTTTCCCTTCCTTTCTTTGCATATAATGTAGAGGAAAGTTTGCATGTCAAAACTACTAATGAATATTTTTTTCCTTAGTGACTCTATCCAAACTGCTAACAATGGACTAACCTACGATGATGTGTTTAGCTTTGTGTTGCCTAGATTATCTTCACAAGGAGCATCGTAGGAATCTAGAAATGGAAGAGAACTTAGAAATATCTGACTCTTCCCTGTTGATGAGGAGACTAGGACCCAGAGAGATTAAATTGCAGGACTAGATTATAGTAATAACACCATTATTAAACATGTATTAATGCTATCTTTTGTATTTATGTCATCTTCATTTCCAGAGAGCTAATCCTTATAGCCCAGAAGAAAAAAAGGAAAAAATAAAGTGCAGCAAAACTAATCAATACATCAACTGAATCTGATACTATGCAAAGTGTTTTGTAGCCATAGCCCGCATTTTTGCAAAGAAATGAAGGAGGTGCATTTTCTCATTTCTTCTCTGGGGCCAAGGTTGGTCATTATAACTATACAGTGTTCAGTTTTGTATTGTTTCTTTAATTTGTATTTTTCCTTCCCATTAATACATTATGAATATTGCTTTCCTGGTTCTGCTTACTCTGCTTTGCATGAGTTCATATAATTCCTCTCATGCTTCTCTGAATTCTTTATATTCATTGTTTCTCAAAAATGCAACAATATTTCATTATATTCCTGTACTAAAATTTGTTTAGCTGTTTCTTTATTTACTAAGCCATCTACTTGAAGTCAAAGTGTTATTATCTTGTGTTTGTAGTACAGAGAACAGTTGTTTAAAACCAGAAATGACCTGTCTATTGAGATGTAATGCTAATGAGATTAAAAATCTTCCCCACCCATTATTAAGGGGAGTTTGATTAGGGGAGATTTGTAGGAAGGTGCACACCTTTTGTTAATGAGGCACTAGTTCTCAAGGGTTTGATGCCCTTTGGCTCTGAAAAATGTATAAATATTTTGAGGTGAGGTTTTACTTTGGAGCTTACTCATTGGAAATGTGTGGTCAGAGGAGGCTCTGGGCAACCACTAAGGAGCCCCTCAGCTTTGAAAACCCAGATGTTGGTGCTTCTCTCTCTGGTAGCTATGTATGTATGTAATGGTCAGACTGTTGATCTATGATGTATGTATTGCTTATGGTCAGGCAACTGGAAGTACTGTCTGTTGATCTTTATTTCTCTGAAGTTCAAGGTGCTAACTTTTTCCCTTGAACTAAGTGAATGATATATGTGCTTGATTAAAGTGATTATTGACCCCTCAAAAGTTGCTTTTCGTTTTTGAAAAGTAGATCAAAGAATCTATGATAGCAGACCCTCCTGTATATGCTGGGGTACTTACTTTTAAAATGAGACCAAGAGGGGTCATGATCCACATTCGCATTCATATTCCAAAGGTAGTGAGAAATCAATGGAGCTTTTGGAATAGTGAAGCATCTGATGTCTTGGGGTAGCCAGATGGAGCAATTAATAGAATGCCCCTGAATGTGGAGTCAGGAAGACCTTAGTTCCAATCTAGCCTTAGACACTTATTAGCTGTGTGATCCTGAGCAAGTCACTTAATCCCATTTGCCTGTTTCCTCTTCTGTAGAATGAACAGAAGGAAATGGCAAACCTCTCCAGTATCTTTGCCAAGAAAACCCCAAATGGTGTCCCTGAGAGTCTGAAGTGACCAAACAACAAAATGCAGAGGACTATCACTGATCTCTGTATTTTTAGACTGGTTCTCTCTCATGCCTGAAATGCATTCTCTCCCCACTTTCCCTCTAAAATACTTCATTTCCTTCAAAACTCAGCTCAAGTGTCATTGACCTCAGAGGTATCCAATATGGGGCCCAGGAAGCAGCCACATTTCTGAGAGAGACCTTAGCCAGATTAAAATGTAACTGAGAAATATTTAACAAAACAAATAAAAATACAATAAAACATAGATAACATGACATCTTAGAACTAAGTCAATATGTGACCTGTAGGAATCCATATGTACTGATTAGTGGGCCCACTTCTGTTTGAGTTTGACACCATGTTCTACATGAAACCTTTCCTGATTCTCCCAGCTTCTAGAGCCTTCCCTTCCAACCCCAATACCTTGCATCTATTTCATCCATAATTATCTTAATTATCTATGTAAAAACTGTCTCTCTTTAGAGAATGTAAACTCCTCTCTTGAGGATCTGTTTCATTTTTTGTAATGCCTACAACTGAGTTTGTCACAAAGGAGATATGGGATAAATGTTACTGATTGTTAATCCCATCTCAGTTTTTACTTAGCTGTTCCAATACTTCTAAAGTCCTTTCCACCTCTAAATCCTGTGATGAGCTGGGCTAACTGGCACTTGTGGTCTTGCATTCCATTCCTGGCAGGCCCACAGGCGACAGTCTTATAATGCCATGGCCAGCTCTCTAAGGTTATAAATTACAAAGCAGTGGCTATGTGCTTTGTTACTGTGGGTCTCTCAAAAAGAGTTCACTACATCAATGAAATCATGGGACTGGAATACCAAAGACTTTCCTTACAACAACCTTCTGAGGTAAGTAGTGCAAGGATTATTATCCCCATTTTACAAATGAGGAAACTGAGGCCCAAGACGGTTAGTGACTTGCCTGGGGTCATATAAATAGGAGGTGTCAGAACTGAGCCTTGAGCTCAAATCTTCTGACTCTGATCATTATGAAAGATACACTTGAGCTAAAGCCAAGTAAACCAGAAGATGAGAATGAAAGGCAATAGAAATTCCATGACTGAATAAATGAAAACTTTCCCACAATCAGCCAAAGGTGGAATGGTTTGCTTTAAGAAGTAGTGAATTCCCCTTTATTGGAGGTCTTCAAGCAAAAACTGAGTTACCCACTTGTTGGGATCATATTTCTACAGTTGGAAAGTACCTCAGAAGCCAGCTAGTTCAAACCCCACATTTTATTAGGAATGATAATAACTGAAAAAAACAATAGCTACCATTTATATAATGTTTGAAGGTTTACAAAGTGCGTTTAAATATATTATCTCAAATATGTATTGTCTGAATATTATCTCAAATATATTAAATGTATTATCTATATATAATATATAATGAATTAAATATATTATCTCAAAACAACCCTACATAGACACTATTACTATTTCCCATTTTCCCAAAGGGAAACTGAAGTAGATAGAGATTAAGGGATTTGGTAAGTGCCTGAGGCTGCATTTGAACTCAGGTCTTCCTGATTCCAGGCCTAGCACTTTATGCACCCCATCACCTTGCATCTTACAGTTGGAGTAAGAGAGGCCAGGGAGATTAAATGATTTGCCCAAGGTCACATTAAAGGAGTCAAAGAGGACTGAATCCAGGGTCCATGCTCTTTCTATGGTACCATGATGTTTCAGTGGGGATTTTTTCTGGGGGAATACAGCACGGATGGTCGCTCAGGTTATTTCCTGCTTTGAAATTCTATGCTTCTGTGACTCATGAGTCCAAAATTGCTTCTTCCCCATGTAAAAGAATTTTTAAAAAAATGCTACCCCAAAAGAGATCAAGTATTACAAATTTCCTGTTAAGAGATTATTTGAAGTGTAAACATTGTGAGTACCTTCCCCAGGGTTTATTTATTTTTCCTTTTCATGAAATCAGCAGCATTCATTGTTTTTCTCTCATCCTATCGTTACACTTCTTTATTTGAACAGGATCTGATTAAATGGCAGACTGTACCTTTGGGGGTAGAGAAAAAAACATATTCTTTCATGTTAATGGGGGAAATAAGGTGGCTAGGGAGAAGGGGTAGTTTTAACAAGGTCTGCAGGGATCCTGCTGTATATTTTCCATTAATAGTAAAAGGGGATTGGCCTTTGGGCTTCCTGCACTGCACTGAGTGGCTTGGCTCTCACAGAAGTGAGAATGCAGCAGGCTGCAGAAAAGATGATCTGTCCTTCCTTCAGAGGTGTAGCTACTTCCGAATCCTGAAAGCACCATGATTTTTCCTCTGGGATTTATGAGTTCTCCCTCCAGGTGACCCCTCTATGCCTCAGGAGACAGTCTTCCTAAATTGCTCTGGTTAAGACAGCTCCCCTGATAGTCACTCTTCCTGGGGATGAGCCTCTGTGAGCTTAGCTGGACTGTTGGGTGACAGACACATTGTCCTGGCACTGTACCTGATGGCTTTCCAGTTTGGTAGACTCTGCCCAAGCTGATTTTTTGCTAACTCTGCCCCGGAAGATAAACTAGTTAATATATGTGGATAAAAAATGATGCACTCTGATGTCGCAGCAGAGGTCTCATCTGGGGCATTGACTGTTATGGGTGACAAGGGGTAGGGAGGTAACCAAGACTTGGTCCAAGCCTAGTCCTACCCAAATAGCCCAGTAATATCAGAGACATTCCAGAGGGAAAGAGACTGAGAGAAGGCAACCAGGTCCGGTCTGAGCTCAACTCGGGGCATGTCCTCTAAAGACTATAGGTAATCTAGTTTAACAGGCATTTTACAGATGAGGAAACTGAGGCTGCATGGTGCAGGAGAAAGTGCAGTGGAATATCTAAGATGGTGGAGAGGATGGAAGCTGAACAATCCAGCTCTTATATAACTACAGTAGGAAGGAACAAGAAAGAGCACCAGACTGGGTATAGATCAAGAAATCCAAAGAGGAGTAGAACAAGTGCCTTTTTCCAGGACTAGAAACCTTCAGATACTGGAAAAGTCCAGAGCCTTTCTTTGCTCAGGGAGAGAGACAGAAAGCAGAAGAGGACACTAGAGACTTGAGATCTAGTAGATGACTTCCCTAGACAGTGCTTGGTTTTTGCTGTCATGTTTGAGAAGTTACTCTTGCTCTCTGGTTGGGGAGAAGGGGAACATAGTGGGGATGTAGAAGAGAAATCTCTTCCTCCATTATGGAAATCCAAGTGAGAACATGAATGTGCTTGAGAGACAAAAAAATTGATAGAGACAGAGAGAGAGAGACACACATACAGAGACAGAGACAAGGAGACAGAGATACACAGAGAGACAGAGAGATGGGGAGATAGAGACAGAAAGGCAGAGAGAGACAGAGAGACAGAAAGAGACAGAGAAAGACATAGACAGAGAGATACAGAGAGAGGGAGAGACAGAGAGATTGCAATAGAGGAAGTTATCACTCCTCTTAAAGTGTACTGAGTGAGCAGTTCTTCCTGGTTCAGTGGCTCTTTGATACATAGCTCCCCCTCCCCAGACTTATCATCACAGGATCCAAGGAATCAAACAAAACTGCTTGCTTAAGCCAAAGAAATATTCCTTCATTGCTAAGCCAAAGCAACCTGTCTCTGTAGAAGTGGTTCAATATCTCCTGATTATCCCTATTATATATATATAACATATATAACATATGTGTGTGTGTGTGTGTGTATGCACATATCCATAAATATTTAGTGGTAGTACTCCCCATTTGAAGTCACAAAATCCGAGTTCAAATCCTGCCATCTGTTACAATGTATGACCTTCTAGCTTGTGCCCCCCAAATAGTAATGAGACCATTCAGCTTTTCCAGGAATGTTATAGAAATACATTCTCTCTTTCTTTGAGATAACTGGAAAACTTATTACTAAAGGGCTTCAAAACTGTGTTACCTGCTGTGAATGACTTAGCTGTTCTCAACAGTATAGTGATTTAAGACCATTCTAAAGTTCTTATGGTAAAGGATGCTATCCACCTCTGGAGAAAGAATTGATGGAGTCGGAATGCAGAGCAAAATTTAGTTCTTCTTTTTTTGCCTGTGTTTTCTTTTACAACGTGAGTAATAAGGAAATATTTTTTGCCTGGCTGCACACGTATAACCTGTATCAAATTGTTTGCCTTCTCAATGAGGGGGGAGGAGAAGAAGGGAGGGAGAGAATTTGGACCTCAAAAAAAAGAACATTGAAATTTTTTACTTGTAATTGGGAAAAAATAAAATATTTGGAAATAAACTGTTGCCTGAAGTACAAATATATTCTATATATTTGTGGTGAGATCTAGCTGAGCTTCCTAAGATTTTCTTAAGCACATTGCCATAAAGGGGTAGGGTCTGCTGAGGAGGTCCAGTCTACATTGAAGAGTTCCAATATCATTATTGACAAGACTAGATTATTATAAAAATACTAGTCAATCTGGTCCATTTGTTGTCCTCCTTCCAGCATCATCCATAAATCATCTGCAGGTAATCTGTCTTACCTAACCCTAATGCCAATCAATCTTTTAACAGTTCTATTTTCTCCTCACTTGCCTTTCACTGTGTGGTAAGACAAGGATGCTCTAAAGATTTTGCTGTCATCTGCGTCACAGGTGTCAGATTTCTGCCAACAAAACTCTCAAATGTGGCCCAACCAGATTAAGACAAAATTGGAAAATGTTTAACAAAATTGTTAAAGTACAACATAGATCATGTTAACTTGTGGTTTTCTACATAAGCGTGGGACTCATGAATCCATTTCTATTGCGCTTCACATCACTGTTGTAAAGCATTCTACAAATGAGTTTGAACTCTAAGCTGTCATCATCTTGGGATGCCATGTCTTTTTAGAGAACAACTGTTTGTGGACTGAGGCAGGTTTGGGGGCTCTATCAGTTTCCTCATTGTGGTGACTTTCACATCCGTTAAATGTTTCCAAGAAATGTTGAGAGGAAGAATGTCTCTGGGCAGAATCAGATCATAGGTTGATTAGAATTAAAGTCAAAGTAAACGCCAAGTTAGAGGAAAGGATGAAGGTGAGAAGGTTTTCTCTTAAAGTTACAGTAGGTTCAGCCTAACTTATTTCAACATATTTCAGTGGACTTTGAAAAATGGAAAATGAACAGAAGGAAGGACATTTGTTAAGTACACACACACACACACACACACACACATTATTTACTGACATGCATAATCTTTCTATTCTGTTAAGACATAAGCAGTACCTGCCCCAATACATACATTATATCTATATACCATCATCTAGCCCTTTGTTAGAATATAAACCTTCTGAGAGCAGGACTGTTTAACTTTTGTCTTTACATCCTCAGTGCTTAGCGCACAATGGCGTTTAATTAATATTTGTTGATTAATTGAAAACCAGAGCAATTCCAGATTGTTCACCTGTTATCCGTTGCTCAAAATATGTGATCTTTTATTTTACTCCTTTTTCTGGTTAACACATCCTTGATGATATTTTTTAAATTGCTTCTTGAACATATGATTCTGATTTTGTTTATTGTATAGTGAGAATACCCAGGCAGCTATTGTTTGGTTCCCTTGTACCATATCATCTTGTTAGCATTTAAACACAATGTGAGCCAGTAGTGGAAGCCAAAAAAAAAAAAAGTAAGCTAAGGATGCATCGAAAGGGAAACAAAGTTCAAAATGCGGATGTTCATCTCATTGTCCTCTGCTCTGGTCAGATCACATCTGGTATATTGTGTTCCCTTCTGGATACCACATTTTAGGAAGCAAGCTAGAGAATCTTCAAAGAAGGATGACCAAGATGGCAAGGGGACATTGCAGAACTGGGGACTAGATGCAGAATTCAGACTTTTTAACAAAACTTCCTGACTCCCTTTGAGCTTTCTAGAGAGAAATGGGCAGCCTCAAAAGGTAGCACAATTCCTTGTACCCAAGGGTCTTCATGCAGAGCGTGATGACCAATGACAGAAAGGGTGCTTTCCTTCTCAGGTTTCCCTTCTCCTCTGAGAAGTTAAAATAAGATACTCTAGAATTTCAGTCCATCTCTTGTCTGATTTGACCTAGAAGGGCAAACTCAAAAAGGTTACTTTGCCCTCAGTATATCAGAATGGTTTTTGGAAATTTGAAACACACTCTGCTTTGCTTAATAGATTAGAAATCCTCAGGCTTTTCAAAATCATTCACTGTGGCAACTGTTGGGTCTCATATTGGTCTTTTATATAGTTAGAGTAAGTGACTTATGAATGTATATATGTAACATAATGTAACATTTGTTGGGCTTGGGGAAGCCAGGTGGCTCAGTGGTCTTGGAATCATAGAGACATCTTCCCGAGTTCAAATCTGGCCTCAGGTATTTACTAGCTGTGTGACCCCAGGCAAGTCATTTACCCCTGTTTGCCTCAGTTTTCTTATCTATAAAACAATCTGGAGAAGGAACTGGCAAACCACTCCAGTGCCTTTGCCAAGAAAACCCCAAATGGGGTCATGGAGTCAGAAGCTACTGAAAAATGACTGAACAACCAGCTGTGAAATAGTAGCACTTGCCTCCCAGAATTGTTATGAGGAAAATGCTAGATACTTATAAAGCACTTTACAAACCTTAATGTACTACATAAATGCCAGCTATAATAATAATTATTATTACATTCCCTAAAAATTCATTCATGTAGGGAACTCTCAAAGAAGAAATCCCTTCTGCACACACAAAGTGGCAAGTGTTCTCTGTTACTCCTAGTCTTAGAGTATTTGAGGGGTAAGTGACTTGGACACACACACACACATGTGCGTGTGTGTTTGTATAAGTGTGTGTCCAGTCCATATGCATCAGAGGCCAAGCATTCAAGCTATGCTTCAGAGAACACAACTCTGATGAGTTGGCCACTTGTTCTAATGCAAAATGTATGCTTGTCAAAAAGACTGTTTTATGGAGAACTTGCATGGGGCAGGCGATCACAAGGTGGTCAGAAGAAGCAGTACAAGGACACTTTTAAGGTCTCTCTCAAGAACTTTGGATTTGACTGTAACACATGGGAAACACTGGCACAGGACTGCTCAGCATGGTGTGCCCACATCAAAAAAGGTGCTGTGCTCTATGAACAAAGCAGAATTGAAACAGCACAAAGGAAACGTAGGATGCGTGAATTTGGAGTAACCACCCCAAATGTTCACACGGACTATCTGTGCCCAATCTGTGGTAGAGCATTCCGAGCTCATATTGGTCTGATCAGTCACAGTGGTCACACTGAAACTTCACTTTATCGTGGTGATGTCATTTTGGTCCTCTTTGAGAACTAAGGACAACAACCAACCAATCAGAGGTGAGGATGGAACCTGGGTCTTCCTAACTCCACTGTGCCATGTGGCTTCTTACATACATTAGAAAGTTGTTGCCAAAAGAAATCAATTTTTATTCTTTTCAGAATAACTAACCATCAAAAGCTTAGGTTTTTGACCGAGTCAGGCCACATGTACTAGATCTGGTGTTGACTTTGTGGTTTGGATGGCAAGTCATGACTTGAAAAGACTGTTAGAGAAAGCTGCAGAGAGGTGTTTGTGGTGCTTCAGGGCTTCCTGAGAAATATTTAACCTCTTCTTGGACAAGAGGCAATGTATAACAGACATGCTTCCAAAAGTGGATTGTCAAAACCTAATCTTGAGAACTGAGCATCTGCCCTAACTTAGTGAGTCCTTTGAATTACTGTTTTATCTCTGTCATAGAAGAGGGGGCCAAGTGGTAATGAAGCCACTTCATTCTCCAAAAAACAAAAAACAAAACAAAACAAAAAACCCCAAACTTTGCTAAGTCTTGATTTAAAAACATTCTGTCTGAGCTAGGATCTGTAACAGGAAGGCAGCTTGTTTCAGGAAGCTGACTGGGAGAGTCATATTTTGCAGGGAACAATTTGAACTGTGAAAAGAAGTGCTATCAGATAGAAATTTCAGGCTGCAGGAAGTAGGGCATCTACCACTGGAGATTCCTGTCAAGGGGGTGACGTTTTCTCTCTTCTTTAAGAGAGACTGGAAAATTGCTTCTGACTGGAAAAAGAAGTATGGATTTCATTCATGCTGTTCCTATGTAGACACAACATCACAACTGTTTCTCTTTTTCATTTGATTATGTGTATAGATAGGCAACAAGAGAAGCAGAAGTTATTAGCTTAGTAAAAGAGACTGGGGAGCAAATGAAGAGTTTCCCCAGCTTAGGTCTAACAACTTCAACAGGTGCCTAGCGGGTGTAGGACTGAGGTGGAATATAGACCACTAGATGCTTGGAGAAATTACAAGGGCCTCTGATGGGTACCTGGCCTAATGTCCAGAAGCCACCAGTTAATCTCAGTAAAGTGGTTATCTGAAGGATTGAGGTATTAGAAAGGAGCATTCTAATATGGTTGGTCTGGAGATAAAAGTCTGTGTTAGATGAAGGTCTAATTAGTTATAATTAAGGATGATTGAGAAAGAAAGGTACCAATTTCTTTAAATTTTATTCTTTGTCGTCTTTATGTGGAGTGAAGGGAGGAGGTCAGGATAATACAATCATTCATTCCCTCCCTCAACTGATGAAATCCCAAAGGGTCAGGTAACAGAGACAACAAAGTGTTAATGTCTTTAACAAAATACAAGAAATGCTTTTCACTTTGTCACCCGCTTTGTGAGGCGTGAAGATATTTTTCTTGATGTAATGAAAAGAGTAACTAACGTTTGGCTGCTATAAGACCAGTCACACTTCTGATGGCCTTAAAAAAACTCCAAAATACATTTCCTAAAGACAGCAATGACAGGATTACCTGGAGAAGAATGGCTATGGAGGAAGAACTCACCTCTTAAAGGGGATATTATTCAACCAAAGGCAGCAGAGGGAAGGGAATTTCTCTCCCATCCCTTTCCCCAGTGATCACAGAAGTACATGCAGGTAGGTTAATCGTTTAGTAGAAGACCTTGCAGGCTTGGAAAGTCAGAGACAGCAAATCAGTGGAGGCGGATCTGAAGAGAAGAACTTCTGGGCAGTGGAGGAGAAAGTCAGCTGTGGATTCAGGAGACAGCTGGACCTGGTGGTCTGGAGTCCAGTTGTGCAGGGAAGCAGCCCAGGAGCCCCCAGGAATGATGTGAGCTCTTGCACCCATGTGGAGCAGCAGGAGGGTCCTGCAAGAAGATAAAGGCCCTTGGAGCTGTCCAGTGCTGGGGCTCTGCATTGCCTCGGTCAGATGGTTCTCATCAGTCTACTCTACATAGCTTCTCATTCTACCCACTGTGTATTTATGGGAGAGTGTGCCCCAGGTTTATGAGGGGAAATATTTAATAGCTACTCTCCTTCTTATGCCAACTTACTAGATGCCTTTGCTTGAGCTAATTGTGTCTACTAGTCAAATATTGAAGGTATATAATTATTTCTGAATTCGAATCTGGTCTCAGGCACATACCAGCTGTCACCCTGGTCAAGTCACTTCACCTGTTTGCCTCAGTTTCCTTATCTATAAAATAAACTGGAGAAGGAAATGGCAAGTCATTTCAGTATCTTTGTCAAGAAGACCCCAAATAGGGTCACAAAGAGTCAGACACAACTGTAAGGACAGAACAGTAAATAGTTTTAGGAATTGGGGAGTTAGCTCCAGGCTAAGCCCTACAATTGAAAAACTGCTTTCAGAGATTCTCAAATACTTGAAGAGCTATTTAATAAAAAGGAAAGTTTTCTAATTTCTCCTTCAGTAAAACATAGATATGGTTTAATCCTTAAGAGTTATACAAATAAAACACTACTGCCTGTTGGCATTGCTTTCACATTTCAAGTTCAGATCTTTTGATACATAACCCATAAAAGCTATGTCTACAAACCTAAATATGCGGTAAGGGACAGCAAACATCATATCTGCTTTAAATCACTTCACAGAAAACGGAAGGGGGCTAGGCATTTCCCGAGCATGGATTCTCCACAGCACTGCAGGGGAAAGCTTCAGGCAATCAATTCAAGCATGTAATCACTAGAGAAGCCTGCACCTGGCTCATCGGAGCAGCTCCTCGTAGGATTCAGAGTATGTAAGAGATGCAGGAGAACTTAGATTCTATTTGTATATGTGGTGGGTACTTTTTGAGGGGATATAAATGAAGATAATTTTTTGTATAAGAAAGGATGTGCCCAGGGGTCATAGCTATGTGACCCTGAGAAAGGTGCTTCCTATCTCTGGGCCTGTTTCTTTATCAATTAAAATACAAGTGTTGGACTGGATGATTTTTAAAGACCCCTCTCATTCTAAACCCTCTGACCTTGTAATTCTAATAAATAAATGTAAACATTAGGGCTTAAGATCAAATTAAACCTCCAGGGCCAACCCTAAATATATTTATATTTGAAGGGACCAAATGTCTCCCTTCCATAGACTAAAAGTGCTACCACAGCTAATGTCTCAAATAGCAAAGATGGCATTATTTGCTTCAAAGGGCAACTGTTAAACTGTATGTATTACTTGTGAAGTGAGAGGGGGTCTCACTTTTTCATTCATGCATTAGTCGGGATTAATTGATTTCACTAGCTAATTGCCACACTGGAGGACATAAGACTAGAATCTGGGAGAATGAAAAGCAGGACAGAAAAGTTTCCCCTGAGGAAGGAGCATGATAGGAATAAGACCTGGGGGAGCTGGTCAGGGTTGGGGTGTGGCTTGGGTGATTGGGTTGTGATTGAATCAGGGAGAAGTTCCAGTCCATGGCAGGCCCAGGGCAGGTACCCAGAGACAGAGCATCAAAAGATAAGGAAGGGGTTATAGCAATCACAGAACTGGGGGAGATGAAGCAAAGATCATTAACTTCCAACTTCACTCAATGGGTCTCTGGCTCTCTGGGTCCCTTTTTCTACATTCCCTCACCCTTGGCAAGTTTCTGCCAATTCCCTGCTCATATTAATAACAAATGACATTTGCATTGCCTTTTGAAGTTCATCACCCACTTCACTTGCATTATCTCATATCAGTTACAATAAGCCTGTGGGATAGACAATACATTCCTTATGTGAGGAAACCAAACGTGAGGGATGTTAAGACATGTGCCTATAATCTGACTAGTGTCAGAGGCTGGATCCATACTCAGATCTCTCTGAACTTCCATGGTCTTTCCTCTGCAACCCACTGCGCAACCTATAAACTGCATCCCATGGGAATTTTGGCTTACCAGTCTAGTTGCAGTGGAAAATGTAGTTGTAGAACCAAAGCATCAGTATTTTTGTTAGAATTATTTCATGGCTAGACAGAAACTTGGTAATATGACTTTTCCAAATGATTCTGCTATTTTGTTTAATTGAATTTCTTGTAACCAGATAACCAGAGTGCTGGATATCTGGGTCATCAACTAGCACTTGAAGTATGTTCTTATTGTCATTTCACTTACTCTATCTGGGACTCAATTTCCTGTAAAGAAAGCATAATATTGCTTACATTTCCTACTCCATTAGATGTTGTGAAGAAAATGCTTCAGAGGCCTTAAAGCACTTTATAAACAGTGAGGTGTAAAAGACAGCAACTCAGACCCAGAGTTCTTGCTCCTCACCCAGTAAATGCTTTCTTTTTGAAAAGCATACCAGGAAAACAGTAATATACAATGATTACAACAATGAAAATGGAAAGAGCACACACATACAAACACACATACATGTTCAAAAGTGAATGCTGGAAAAGAATTATGACCAATCCTGGTGCCTAAGAAAAATATGAGAATGTAACTCTCCCTTTGTTGCTGAGGTGTGTGTGTGTGTGTGTGTGTGCGCGAGCGCATGTGTGTGTGCGTGCGCACGTGTGTGTGTGTTTGTGTGTGTAATGGAGTGGTGGGAGGAAAGGAGACTGAGTATGGAAGACCACTTACAATGTTGAACTTATTATTTTTGGTGTTATTATTTTTTCTCCTTATAAAAAATTCTTTGTGATAAAGGATAGTTCTCTGAGAGAGGGAGGTGGAAGTGGAGGAGACATACTGGGAAGTGAAGTTGGTTAAAGAAAAGATAATAAATTTTTTTAAATCCTTCCCTCCCCCCCCAATTTTGGTGAAGACTTTTGCCTACTTCTATGCTTTTTACTGAAGAGGGAATGCATTTTGGACTTGGAATAGGGCCCAGGAAACCTGCAGTGTGCTACTTATACACAGCTTGAAGTCTTCACCTTCTTGGAGTTTGATATGTAGGTCTGTTACACTAATTCAGAATGCATGTGCTCAGGGCAGGGACAGACTGCTTAGCTTGGTAGGTGGCTGGAGCACAACACATATTGAAGGCAAACTGGTTTTGACTGCTATCCAGAAAGCTCTGGACATTGTCCACTAGAGACCTCTCTTCCTAAGTCAAGCTCTGGCTAATGGCACCCCACCAGCGGATCTCTTCCTGAAGATGGCCAGGGCCCTTTAGTTGACAGGATCCGCATTTGTGGCTGCAGGAGAGCACCAGATCTTTCAAAACCCAGCTACCCTGACTTACAGGTTATATTTCAGGTTCACAACAAAACTTTTAGGTTGTTCTTCTATCTAGGCAACCTGGCATAATCGATAGAGTGCTGGACTTGGAGTTAAGAAGACTTGGATTCAAAACTAACCTCTGACAGTTGCTAGCTGTGTGGCCATAGGAAAAAAGTTCTTAGCCTCTCTGACCTTCAATTTCCTCATTTATCAAATCAGGGAAATTGCCCCTGTATTACCTACCAACCTCATAGCATTGATATGAGACTCTAAGGAGATAATATATGTAAAAAACACTGCAAACTTCAAAGCATTCTAATAAATGCCTATTATTATTAAACGTATAAGGAGAAAGGAGAATTGGGAATTGGGTGATGCTGAATTATGATTGTCTAATTGGATTTAATTCAATTCGTCAATATTTATTAATTATTGAATGTGCAAGGTACTATGTTAGGTGCTGGGGATAGAAAGATGAAAATAAAATAAGCATTTCCCTTTACAAATGTACACATATAAATAAATACAAGGTAATTTGATTCTAACAAGGGTCAGCTTTCATGGTATACTCTTTGGTGGAGTTATGGTAGATCAATTGGCCAGGGTGGAGCAGGATAGAGGTCAAGGAGGGGTTAAAAGGCAAAAGCTGATGGAGTCGAGGATAGACAAGCAAAGGGTCCAAGGGGAAATGAGCTACCAAATTCTAGGACTTTCAATAACACATTCATATGGAAAAATAGCCTGGGGTAATGGGCCTTCCACTCAGGCTGAAGGGATCTTTGTCTTACTTCCAAACTGGCTTTCAGGTGTGCATAGTCATATACTTCAACAGCTCATTATGAATTTTTAGAAATACAATGTGTTGCTGACCACAAATCTTCAGTCTAGTAAGTAGACCATCAACCATAGTGTCAATGCCCTTTGAAAAAGGGCCTCGTAAAACTACAGTTACTGCTGTTTCTTCCTGATGACTTTAGTTTTATAAAATAAACCAGACAGGAATAACAAAATCTTTCCCTGAAACTTCACAAAGGCAGGAAGCTTCGGAAGCCCATGAAAAATAACAGCTTTTTCAGAAATAAAACACAGTGGAAAATGTAAGAAGGTGGCGATAGTTCTGAAAAACAGTGGGGCAAGTGGAAAATATTTTTTGAAGTAATCAATTTAAAGAGGTAGTCATGAAAATGAAAATCTGAAACCATCCCTGGATCTAAATTTAGTGCAACTTGACAAACATATGTCAAGTACTTACCATTGTTGGATGCCAGTTAGAGATGGCTAGTTTAGAGAGAGAATCATTTCCACCCCTTTGGATCAAAATGGTAGCAAGGGATGAGGAACTTGAGGCCTTGAGGCCAATGTGGTCTCAGATTCCCCACCCCTGTATGCCTTTTAGGTTGAAAATCCAGAGACAGAAAGTGGAAAGCCTTAAAAATCATTGGGAAATGTAAATGGCTTAGCCTTCATATGGTTAGAAAATTATATTAGCCAGAACATCCTACTCATTGACCATGTCAGTTAACAGAGAGGTCAATGGAGCTTGTCCAGAAGAATTGTTTTAAAATTAGCACAATGTGTTTAATGCCTCTTTTTAAAAATGGGTTGATAAGCTCTCTAGGCCTGTAGAAATACTCTGTTTGTGCTGGGAAGTGATGGTTGACTACATTTAGAATATTATGCTCCTCATTTCTTTTTAGAAATTTATCTAAATCCATTATGCTGCTTTTAACTAAATTAAATTCAGTGAAGGATTTCAAAGTTGAGTCCTCCCAAAAGTCACAACAATAGACCTGTCTTTCTCCTTATGTTTCACTATGTTTTCTTTCCATACAGTTTTTTCCCACTTTCTGGAAACAATGTCTTGAGACCTCTACTAGGAAAATAAGAGGTTAAGAAATTCCAGCTGCTTAATTCTATGGGTCCGAAGGGATCAAAAAATGGCAAAACCTAACAGTGCAAATGTTTTCATTAACTATTGTCCTTTCTCTTCCATCACTCTAAGTCCTCCCCACCCCCCCAATCCTGATGGCTTCTGATCATCTTTTGTTTCCTTGTGGGCATTCTAGTAAGAATAACTCCAGTTAGAAAGAAGGGAGGACTACATCTTGGACATTCCTCCCCAAAATATTTTCAGTAATGGAACTTAGAGCTTAAACAGTTAAACAGGACCTAGATAGTTAAAATTTTAATTTTTATTCTGAATTTAGCCAAAAATGAATAAAATAGGTATTTCCATAGACAGAATAGAGTAGAACACTGTATGTGAAATGCAGATTTCTGTTATCTACAACTTAATTTTCTTTTTAAATATATAATAAACTCTACCTGTAGCTTTCAAAGCTGTCTTGTTTGCCTGTGCTTCTTTTCGCCTTTACTTCTGTTCTCTGAATTTTTAAGAAAACATTCCTTGGTGAACTCATTCCTGTTTCTTGCCACCCTTTCGCTGTCTCCTCTCAACCTTCCATCCCTCTGTTCTCCTCGTTGGAAAAAAGGAAACATAAAGATCAAGCCTTTCTAACAAACAGGCATTTTTAAATAAAAACAAATCCCCATATTGACTTAAGAATGTTTGTGGACGTGGAGTTTTCTATCACATAAGGAGAAAGCCTTTTTTGGCCAGAGAGAAATACACCTGATAAATCCGTTCCAGGAATTCACCGGTTACTTGTTGCCATTTTTCTATAGAGGAGTTAGGGGAAGGTTCCACCTTAGGCGTTTGGGTGTCTTGGAACAAAGGATTCAGTTCGCTCTGGGTCACAACTGCCGTAGTTGTTAATACTCTGGTAAATGGCGCTGCCCAATATTAGGGGGTGGGACGCAGAGATGGAATTGCTGAGACTGCCTGGAGATTTTGGTATGCCCTTGAAATGTTTGTAATTATAATGACAGCATAAGTCCATTAGTGTCAGAATGGACTTAAAGATTTGATTTTGAGAATTGAATTCAGGGGACATATGGGTATATTCACTCATTAGTGCAGACATATGGGTGAATCAAGTGGCTTCTGATAAGGTTGGAACTTGGAGACTAAGTTAGGGTAAAAAGGCACCAAGGACTAAATCTAGGGGAAGGAGTGGTGGGGATTCAGACAGGCAAGAATAATTGATTACCAGTTGTGTTTCCGCTGAACCTTTACCTCACTCTATAGAAAAACAGCAACAAGTTAACAATCTATTCCATTCATCTAGACATTCATGTAGTACTTGTGGAAAAATTCATTTTCCCCCTATTTAATCTCTGCTTGCTATCTTTACAGAATGATTCTCTCCCTTTTGGGGGGATTTTCTACGTTTGGAATAATTTTTGTATATGTCAGTTCTGTTTTAATTCCTAGACCAGGGCTTTGTAGCAGAGTCAGGCTCTGTCCCCTCCTGCTTTTCTAGTTAGACTGTCTTGGATCTTGGAAATTCAGATTGCTGGATCTTCAGGGCCTTCTCTGGTATCTCAGGAGAGTATTAGGAATGTTAGATCCCAATGGGCTTTGGCTGTCCTGGCCCAATGCGCTGCCCATGTTTTCCCATTCTACTACATTTATATGTCAACATACATATAACAATGTAAGGGCATCTATGTGGCACAGTAGATAGAGCACCAGACCTGGAATTGTCTTCCTGAGTTCAAATCTGGCCTCAGACACTTATGAACTGTGTGACCCTGGGCAAATCACTTCTCCCTGTTTGCCTCAGTTTCCTCATCTGTAAAATCAACTAGAGAAGAAAATGACAAACTACTCTAGTATCTTTGCCAAGAAAACTCCAGATGAGTCCAAAAAGAGTTGGACATGAAATGACTGAACAAAAAAAATCTGTAGCAATAATTTTTGAGATTGTGAAGAACAGAAGTGATATTGATAGATAAGGGAATGCCTAAACAATTTTTGGACATAATGGAATTACTTTACTATAAGAAATTATATATATGAAGAACATAGGGAAACACAGGAAAACTTAATTGAACTGAAGAAAAAGGAACCAGGAAAATAATATATGTAATGTTCATGGAAAGACTTAACAACAAAATTGACATTGAATGCTGTGAAATTAAGAAGTCTTTGCTTGACCGTGAAGTCGAGATGAGAGCATACACTTCCCTCTCATATCTATGGAACACTGCATAGATTGTCATCCTCGGTTGAAGGATTGCTTATTTTGTTGAACTGATTTTCTTTCTTTAAAATTTTTTGTTATAAAGGTTGGTTGAAGGATATCTTGGATGATTTGGGAAGATGATATAAAAACAAACTATAAAAGTAAAAAAGAAATGAATGCCAAGATGTAGTTTTGCTGAAGCTACAACTTTAGGTACAGACCTCTTGTTCAAATTGGATGCAATGAAGATGTCTGATGTCTCTCATAACCTTCCTTCACCTTTTTCCTTGATTGATATCTTCCTGTGCTCTTCTAAATCTTCCAAGTCTGGAAATTGGGGCAAAGATAGGGAACAGATGATAGAACATGTGACAGAATGCCCACAGTTGGGGAAACTATTCCTTAGGAGAACAAAAACATTTTAATTTTAAAGGTGTCTGAAAAGAGGATTGGACAGCTAAAGTCTATAGCAAGAAAAGACAGCTCACAAATTCATGACTCAGGATTTATTCTTGTATTCTGAAGAAAGATCATTAATTAGATTGAATAAGAGACTTTTATATTTCAAGGACATGGGAAAGTGTCGGTTGTACTAGGTCAAATGACAATCCGGTGAAAATCAAACTTACATTGAAATTCAAATACATTTTCCTTTACTCCTGGGCACTGATGATTTTAGTGAGGCAATCCTCTGCTGGTTTTGAAACAGTGTTGGTATAGTAGAAAGCAAATTAGACATTAAGATAAAAGATGACCTTCTAAATTGTTAAAATTTTAACTAAAAGGAAAGGCAGGAGTAGCTCTCAGCAAAGTTTGTTTTTTAAATAATAAAAGTTTACATATAAACTATTTTAATATTTCATGTATAAACTATATATCTATATCTGTGTATAGCTATGTATTTACATTTCTCTCTCTCTTTGTATGTGTATACATGTGTATGTATACATACACACACACACACACACACACACAATTTGTCTTTTACAAAACAGGACAGCTAGGTGGCACAGTGCATGGAGTACTGAACCTAGAGTCACCAAGACCAGAATTCAAATCTAGCTTCAGATACTTACTAGGTGTGTGATCCTGGACATTTAACCCCTGCCTGAATAAAACTGGAGAAGGAAATGGCAAACCACTCCAGTGTCTTTGCCAAGAAAATCCCATGGGATCATGAAGAGTCAGACATGACTGAACAACATCAGTTTTACAAAATATTCCATGTAGTACATTGTCTCTTTTGAGGATCGCATTTTTGCCCTAGCTTGTTTCTTTTCTTTTAAAAATTATTTATTTTTAGTTTTCAACAATCAGTTCCACAAGCTTTCGAGTTTTAAATTTTTTCTGTCTTCCTTCCCTCCCCCTCCTTCAAGACACTATATAATCTGATATAGGCTCTACATATACATTCATATTAAACATATTTTCACATTAGTCATATTGCAAAGAAGAATTATGAACCACGAGAAAGAAGAAACAAAACAAAACTAAAAAGAGAGAGATCGCAAATGGTATGCTTTGATCTGCATTCAGACTCCGTAGTTCTTTTTCGGGATGTGGACAGCATTTTTCATCATGAGCCTTTTGGAGTGGTCTTAGAACCTGGCATTGCTAAGAAGAGCTAAGTCTGACAAAATCAGTCATCTTACAAATGGGGCTACAATGTTCTGGTTCTGCTCACCTCACTAAGCATCAGTTCATATAAGTCTTTCCAAGTTTTTTGAAGTCTGCCTGTTCATCATTTCTTATAGCACAATAGTTAGTATTCCACTGAATTCATACACCACAACTTGTTCAGCCATTCCCCAACTAATGGGCATCCCCCATTTCTAATTATTGGCTACCACAAAAAAGCTGCTGTAAATATTTTTGTACATGTGGATCCTTTCCCCATTTTTATGATCGGATACAGCCCTAAAAGGTGTATTGCTAGATCAAAGGGTATGTTTGGGCATAGTTCCAAATTGCTCCTCAAAATAGTTGGATCAGTTCACAACTCCACCAAACAATGCAATTTTCCCACATCTTCTCCACCATTTATCATTTTCCTGTTTTGTCACCCTGGCTTGTTTCTTAAAGGAGATCTCTTGAAATGGTGACTACTTTTTCTTGAAAATCAGCACACAAGATCATGGGTATTAGAGCAGGAAAACGAGTCTAGGCATCAATTAGTCAAAGGATTATGGTTTTACAAATGGGAATATGAGGTTCAAAGAAACTTACCCAGAATAGAGCAGAGATCTGAACTCAGGTTTTCCAACATTATATCTAAGACTCCCTTCATCATACCATACTTTTGCATGTCCCAGCCTAATTTAACATAGCAAAACCATTTTTTGAACAGCTATAAAACCTAATTTTCTTTGTAGTGTCAAACTGGCATAAGCTAGTGTTTGACCAATGTTGATGAAATGTTAGGAAACTCTATTTTTCCCATGACAAAGAAAGCAGTTGAAAGAAATGAGCTTGTGAAATAATGGTGAGTGAGCAACCAAGAAGCAACTCTAGTTCATCACCTATGGTATTTTTACAGTGACTTTGATGTATTCTGATGAATCGATGCAGCAATGGCTGACATATAATACAGTCGAAATTCGATTAAATCTCTCTCAGTTCATGATAAAGAACTACTGCCCAACTGAAGATGCAAAATATAGTACATTTAACTGCAACAAATGTCGCCAGAGTGGAATCTAAACAAAGGTAAATTGCCTTTCCTATACAATTTTTCTCCAGTAAATTTTAATCACTCTAAAATAACATGATAAAAAGTATAGCTATTTACTCTATAATTAAGTTGACTAAAGTCACACGTTAATCACACTAATTAAAATTGCATTCACCCCAAAGTAAAAATATAAATAACTTGCATTTTCATGAATTTCTGATGGCAGCTTTTATTCGTGGCCATGTGACAGTGTATAATTTTCCCTGTGCTATCATTAATCTTCAGCCAAATCATTTATTGGATAAAAAGATAATTTGAATAAAATGTGACCTTTAACTGAAGTCCGTGTTCACATATATGATGCAACAATTTTCTGTCAAATGCCAACTAGGTCTACATAAATGACACTGGTAACTAACTTCAAAGTTATTGATAACCTTGAACTTTTGGAAGAAGTAGAATCGTGATTGTAATTGTGTCATTTGTTTTGGCCTGTGCATAAAGGATTTCCACATCAAATGCCACAAGACTAAAAGACTCCCAGGGACAAATAGTACAGCGTTTGACACTAAAGCCCTAATAGCAATGCAACAAAGTTAGACACATAGGACATGCAATAACTTTGAGTTATGTTTCTCACAAGGTGAAAAAAAGCAATATTTTAAAAAAATTGAATGTTTTATGCAACGCAGACCACCATGGGGGCCCCCCCGCTACCTGGAAGACCAGATAGGTTAGCTATCGCCCTCCTTCACAGGGTTCTCTGATACCTTTAAGGGAACTGTGGATTCCTCTACAAAAGTCTCCAGTCCCCAGCTGGTGTAGTTCTTTCAATTGCAGGGCCCTCCCTTTTTAATTATTTCCTATTTATCCCATATATAGCTTGCTTTGCACATATTTGTTTGCATTTTATTTTCTCCTCCTCCCCTTTAGATAGTAAGCGCCTGATAGCAAGGATGATCTTTTGTATCCCTTTAAGGGTCATACTCTAAACCCAAATACTGGGATCTAAACCTTGACTTTCTTCAACAATAGGTCCCTGGCCAAGCCCTGTTTGGTCACTGTTAGGGCCCTGATTGGCTCAGAATGAATGTAAACAGCAATTGTTTCTGTTTTGACCAGAAACTCCGAGGGACTTTCCCTCCCAGAGTGATGTTTGTTTGGTTATTTTTTTGACTAGGTAAAGGAAGCTGTTCTTTGCCTCATTTCTCACCTAGCCTTAAGGGGCCATCTCCAGTCATGTTGATTGTGACTGGACCCAGATGGTTCTGGAAAAGAAAGTGAGGCTGGTGACTTTTCCTGCAGCAGCAGCAACAGCCATCTACTCTTAATCACTGAATGGGTGTTGCCTCAGTCAAACCGAGACCTGGGAAAGACCTTGGCTTGAAAAGGCCAAGGTCTCCCACTGTTCCAAGGCCACATCTAGTCATCCTGATCTACATCAGGCCATTGGACCCAGATGGCTCTGGAGGAGAAAGTGAGGCTGGTGATTTAGCACAGCCCTCTCTCACTTTAATGCAATTCGCTTGCATGTCATGGCCTCACCTCCCTGAGGTCATGGTCCTCTTCCAGAACAAATGATAGACAACTCTTGCACAGTGCCTGATAAGTAGAAGGTGTATAATAAATGTCTATGGAATTGAATTATAGGGAATGGTCCCCTAGACTCTAGCTCCATTTAGTTACTAACAATCCAATTAGCCTTTACACAGAGATATTTACATAAAACATTATAATTGTGAATATACAAATTTCCTGCTTAAATATGTGAGAGCTATCACCCTCTCCCCACCCCCAACATTACCCCCACCTCCATTTCCGGGGAGGGGCCGGGGTTATAATTTAGCTCAGTTTCAGTTCCAAGTCTAAAACCTCTCTCCATCTGAGTCCCCGGTACTCTTGCTTCTTAAGGTTTCCAACTCAGGATGATGGGCTGTACTGTGGTCTATGGGAGTCACCTTCAACACTTGAAACCAAGCAGGATGAACAATGCAAAATGGTACATTCCCTTCCTGCCCCCCCCCCCCCCCATTTCTTAGAAAGCTGCGGTAAAAGAGGAAGAGAAGAGGAAAGAAGGCTTTCTTCTCTCAAAGCTCAATTCATGGGGGTCGGGCAGTAGGGGAGCTTCCCCATCGGGATGAAAGAGGAAGCAGCAGAAACAGCAGCAAAAAAGATGGATTGGCTCAGTTTCAAACTCACCAGTTTCAAAGACCCTTCCTTTATCTAGCTCATCAAGGAAGTCTAGCTCCACCCATGTACTAGGGGGTGAAGAAGCCTCCATGTTAGGCAGTCTGGACATGCTCCATGTTAGTTTATCTAGGCATGCCCACACAAGCCTGGGTTACATGTACATTTAAATAAGATTTATATTTTGTTGTCGTTGTTGTTTTTAGAGGCAGCCGGGGACGATGGAAAGAATGCTGGCTTTGGAGTCAAGGGTTCAAATTCTAGTTCTCCTACTAAACATCTGTATGAGCTTGGATAAGTCATTTATCATCTCTGGACCTCAGTTTCCTCATCTGTAAGATGAGAGGTTGGACTAGATGGTGTCTGAAGTCTCTTCTAGCTCTAATTCTATGATCCTTGCTTCTATGGCTAAATAATTGTTTCTAAAGGAGGAGAAATTAGCTATATATGGAAAGTATTCATGTTCAGTTATTTCTGACTCTTCATGACCCCATTTGGGCTTGGCAGAGATACTGTAGTTGTTTCCTTCTCCAGTTCATTTTACAGATGAGGAAACCAAGACAAATAGGGTTAAGTGACAGAGTCAAACAGTTAATAAATATCTGAGATTAGATTTGAACTGAGGTCTTTCTGACTTGAGGCCTAGTGCTCTATTCACTGTGCCACCCAACTGCCCTCTCAAAAGTATTGATAGAATCTTAGAATCTAAGGTCATCTTATCCAACCTTCCACTGACATAAGAATTCACTCTATATTATATATTGTTTTATGTAAATATTTCTATATAAAAGCTAATCTAATTGGGGCAAATGGAGCTAGAATGCAGGGGACCACTCCTATAATTCAATTTAATAAGCATTTATTAAACACCTACTGTGTGCCAAGGACTATGCTAAGCACTGGAGATATAAAAAGAAATAAAAGACCATTTCTGACCTCAAAAAGCTAATACAGGATAAATAGAGAAGGCCCCATAATTGAGGAAAGAACATTAGTAGTTCCTGGAAGCATTTGTAGTAAGCCTAAACATTCCCCCAATCCCCTTAAGGGAACCAGAGAACTCTGTGAGGTAAGAGTGAAATCTATCTGCCCTTCTAGGCAGTGAGAGCCACCATGGTAATCTGTGTTACCCATAACATCCAACTTTTTAAAAAAATGTTGCTAAAAGTAGACTGTCCCTTGAGGACAGGGGCTCTTTTGCTGTTGTCTTTGAATTCTCAACATCTGGCACTCTACCTTGCACAGAATATTTAATAACCACTTATTAAATTGAATTAAATGGAAAAGGTTCATATCTTAAACCAAAATCTAGTTAACTTCCACCCATTAATTTTTTCCCCTAGAGTCACAAAGAACAAATCTACCCCCTTTGGTATGTGACAGTCCTTTGTACATTTGAAGATTGCCATCATATCTCCTCTAACTATCCCTTTTTCTAAATGAAACATTCTCAGTTCTTGGAAGACCCCTCTCTTCCCTTGATACGTGCTCAGACTTGTCATTCTCCTTTTTCAAAGGGAAAATATATTCAAATGAGCACAGCAGTCCAGATGTGATGTGATGAGCCTGGAATATATTGGGTGGGACTGATACTTCTAGTGAGCTAGATGCTATAATTCTATAAATACAATTTAGGATTTTTTTAAACTCATTTAGCAACTACATTACACTGTTGTTTCATATTTTGAACAAAACTCAACCTGGAGTTTTGGTTTGTTTTTCTTTTATTTAAAATGTTTATTTATTAATTTTTAGTTTTCAACATTCATTTCCACAAAATTTTGAGTTCCAAATTTCTCCCCATCTCTCCCTTCCCCTACCCCATAATATCTCGCATTCTGTTTCTCTCCATATGCCCTCCCTTCTATCGCACCCCTCCCTTCCTTTATACCCATCTTCTCTCTTTTCTTGCAGGGTAACATATATTTCTATACCCCATTACCTGTATTTCTTATTTCCCAGTTGTATACAAAAACATTTCTCAACATCCATTCCTAATACTTTGAACTCCAAATTGTCTCCCTTCCTCCCTCCCCACCCATCCCCACTGAGAAAGCAAGCAATTCAATATAGGCTGTATATGTGTAGTTATGCAAAAGACTTCCATAATAGTCACATTGTTTAAGACCAACTATATTTTCCTCCATCCTATCCTGCCCCCCATTTATTCTATTCTCTCTTTTGACCTTGTCCCTCCCCAAAGTGTTTACTTCTAATCACTCTTTTCTCTCATTTGCCCTCCCTTCTATCATCCCACTCACCTCATTCGTCCCATTCTCCCCTACTTTCCTGTAGTGTAACATAGATTTTCATACCAAATTGAATGAGCATAGTATTCTCTCTTTAAGCCAAATGTGAAGAGAGTAAGCTTGATTTTTTCCCTCTCGCTTCTTCCCTATTCTCCACCATCGAATAAGCTTATTCTTGCATCTTTTATGAGAGATAATTTGCCTCATTCCATTTCTCTCTTTCTCCTCCCAATATATTCCCCTTCACCCCTTAATTTTATTTTTTTAGATATCATCCCTTTTTAATCAACTCACCGTGTGGTGTGTGTGTGTGTGTGTGTGTGTGTGTGTGTGTGTGTGTGTGTGTGTATAATTCCTCCAACTACCTAAATACTGAGAAAAGTCTCAAGAGTTACAAATATTATCTTTCCATGTAGGAATGTAAACAGTTCAACTTTAGAAAGTCCTTTATAATTTCTCTTTTCTATTTACCTTTTCATGCTTCTCTTGATTCTTGTGTTTGAAAGTCAAATTTTCTTTTCAGGTTTGGTCTTTTTATCAAGAATGCTTGAAAGTCCTCTATATCATTCAATGACCATTTTTTCCCCTGAAGTATTATACTCAGTTTTGCTGGGTAAGTGATTCTTGGTTTTAATACTGATTCCTTTGACTTCTGGAATATCATATTCCAAGCCCTTTGATCCCTTAATGTCAGAGCTGCCAGATTCTGTGTTATCCTGATTGTATTTCCACAATACTTGAACTGTTTTTTTCTAGCTGCTTGCAATGTTTTCTCCTTGACCTGGGAACTCTGGGATTTGGCCACAATGTTCTTAGGAGTTTCTCTTTTTGGATCTCTTTCAGGAGATGATTGGTGGATTCTTTCAATATTATTTTGCCCTCTGGTTCTAGAATATCAAGGCAGTTTTCCTTGATAATTTCATGAAAAATGATGTCTAGACTCTTTTTTTGATCATGGCTTCAGATAATCCCATAATTTTTAAATTGTCTCTCCTGGATTTATTTTCCAGGTCAGTTGCTTTTCCAATGAGACATTTCACATTATCTTCTATTTTTTCATTCTTTTTGTTTTATTTTGTAATTCCTTGGTTTCTCATAAAGTCGTTAGCCTTGATCTGCTCCATTCTAATTTTTAAAGAACTACTTTCTTCAGTGAGCTTTTGAACCTCCTTTTCCCTTTGGTTAATTCTGCTCTTTAAAGCATTCTTCTCCTTATTGGTTTTTTGGGCCTCTTTTGCCATTTGAGTTAGTCTATTTTTTTAAGGTGTTAATTTCTTCAGCTTTTTTGGGGGGGGAGGTCTCCTTTAGCAAGCTTTTGGCTTGCTTTTCATGGTTTTCTTGCATTGCTCTTATCTCTCTTCCCAATTTTTCCTCCATCTCTCTTACTTGATTCTCAAAATCCTTTTTGAGCTCCTCCATGGCCTGAGATCATTGCATATATTTTGGAGGTTTTGCCTGCAGAAGACTTGACTTTTAGGCCTTCCTCTGAAGACCTAAATTGTTCCTCCTCATCTGAAAGGATGGAAGAAAATACCTGCTCACCAAGAAAGTAACCTTCTATTGTCTTATTTTTTTTTTCCTTTTTTGGGCATTTTCCCAGCCAGTTACTTGACTTTTGAGTTCTTTGTCAGGGCTGAGATTCAGATCAACTGCTCAATTCCCTCAGGGGCTTCAGGTGGAGGTGTCCCAGGGCTGCCTTTCAGGGCTGAGATTGAGGTCAGCTGCTCAATTTCCCCAGGGGATTTACACAGAGAGCTCCAAAAATGGAAGCTGCCATTGCAGTGGCTGCTGCTGGGGAGCCAGACTATGCTCTTCTCTCCTGGGTGAAGGAACCCTCCCACTGATCTTTGAAGCTGTTTGTGGGTTGAACAATCTGTGCTTCTGGTGGCCCCCTGAAGTCTGTTCAGGGTCCTGTCCCTGCCACATCGGACTGCACTCCACGCTTCCTGGGCTGCACTGAGTCCACTCTGTGTTTCCTGGACTGTGCTGCCTGCAGTCAGCGTGGTTTGTTTTTTAGAGGGAGTCAGCCCTCTATTCACTAAACCACCCTGCCTCTTCTATGGACATATTTGCCCATAAATCTTCCATACTTAGGTCTATTCAATATGCTAAAAGGCTTTTCTCTAAGTTTTTTAACACGATGGGGGAACTAATGCACCACACAAGATGTCTTATGCCTTGCTCTAGCCTTGATTGACCCACCTTCTTTTACAATTATTTCTTTCTCCCATGACATCTTTTCCTCTTCTTGCCCATATCATCAATGGTAGTGGGTCACAGCTTATTTATGTCTGCTCTATGTCCCTCCATCACTCTCTAACTGACCTTTATTTTTTGAGAGGTTGTGGGGTTCTACATGCATTTATGCCACATCACCAGAGAGATAATGGCATCAAAAAGATTGGTTTTTATTTCAGGGGAAAACTTGAAATGCTATTCAGTTTCCCAAATATGAACTAGGCCACTTTTTTCTTCTCCCCGTTCAATTCTGCTTCCAGATCATTATCCATGTGTAATGGCTATCCAAAACATATGTACTGATAGAATAGTTCAGTAAGCTGTCCATCCAACCATATATCACCAATCAATAAACATTTTAAAGCATTTAATATGTAGCCGAGCTGTGTTGTGGATGCGCATAAAAGCAAGAAGACTGTCCCTACCCTCAAGAAGCTTACTACATACTAATGGGGGAGAAAAAATATGTAAATAAATGTGTGTATAAATAACAGATATAGTAGAAAGAAAGTAATCTTAGAGGGCATGGCTTAAGTGACTGGCATAATGTGGCATTTGAGTTGTCTTTTGAAAATTTTTATTTATTTTTATTCCAAACTTAGCAAACACCAAATAAAATGGGAATTTCTAATAAAGTAATGGAACAGAACAAGAGGATTGTACCTGAAGCTACAGCTCTCTATTATGAATAGCTTGCTTTTCTTTTTAAGTATCCTTTTTTAGCTTTCAAACCTGCCCTATTTGTGCTTCTTTCTGCCCTTCTGAGGTCTCTTAATTTTTAAAAAGAGATGCCTCAATGGCACTTTCATCCTTTCCTTTTTCCTTTTTTTTTGCTCCCTAACACTATTCCCCTTTAGTTTCTCATCCCTCCTCAAATTGGAAAACAGTAAGAAACATCCAAGTGCTTTTAACAAATATGCTTAGTCTAACAAAATGAAATCCTATGCAAGGTCATGTCCCCAAAAACATATTTTTTATTCTTTATTTTGAGATCTTCACTTCTCTGTCAAGAGGTAGGTGGCAAGCAGGGAGGCTGAGAAGCTTAAAGGAGATAAAATATGTAAAGCACTTTGCAAAAAACATAAAACATTATGCAAATGTCAGTCACTGTTGATATTAGCTTCCAGTGGCCAGGCCTCTAGACTGGAAATGACTTCTTTCCCTGAGTCTTCAACTGCAGTCCTGCTGAACCCAAGCGATATTTGTAGAGAAGGGCAGGGGTGTATGTACACATAGTATTAGGCTTAATCTGTATTATTGACACCTTGTTAAATTAGGCTATCAATAAAACAAATCAAGCCCTTTTTCAGTCATATTTGACTTTTTGTGACCCCATTTGGGATTTTCTTGGCAAAGATACTGGAATGGTTTGCCATTTCCTTCTCCAGATAATTTTACAGATGGGGAAACTGAGGTAAACAGGGTTAAGTGACTTGCTCAGCGTCACACAGTTAGTAAGTGTCTGAGGCCAGATTTGAACTCAGGAAGATGAGTCTTCCTGACTTCAGGCTTAGCACTTTGTGCACAAAATGGCACCCCCTAGCTGTTCTGATTTGTAGTGATTGCCTATTTCTGACTTGTATAAAAATGATTATGGATTGATGATATGCTTTTGGATAGACAGTTCACTGAGCTGGTCTATCAGTACTTGTATCTTAGGTGGACATGGATGATGGACAATGATCCAGACCCATAACTGAATGTGAAGAAGTGGGCTGGTTCATATTTGGGAAGTTGAATAGCATTTCAACAACCCCCAGCTTCTCCTTGAAAGAAAAACCAATCTTTTCAGTGCCACTACTTTTCTGATGATGCTGCATGGATGCCAATCATGGAACACTACAATCTCTGCAACATCAGACTTTCACCCAGAGGTTGGTGGTGAGATATATGACTTATTAAATGTAATCTTTTAAAAAAAATATATGTTTATTATTTTATTTTTCCCCAATTACATATAATAAAATTACATTTTAAACATTTGTTTTTAAAAATTTTGAATTCCAATTCTGTCCTTCCCTCCCCATTTTCCTCTTTGAGAAGATAAAGCAATTTGATATGGGTTATGCACATGCAAAACATATTTCCATATTAGCCATGTTATAAAAGAAAATATAAATTAAAAAAACCCATGAAAAATAAAATTGTTTAAAACAGTATTCTTTGATATCTAGTCAGACTCCATCAGTCCTTTCTCTGGAGACAGACAGTATTTTTCATTATAAGTCCTTCGGAGTTATCTTGGGTCATTGCTGAGGATAGCGAAGTCACTCACAGTTGATCACCTTCCAATATTGCTTTTACTCTGTTCAATGTTCTCTTGGTTCCATTCATTTCACTTTGTGTCAGTTCATGTAAGTCTTCCTGGGTTTTTCTGAGAGCATTCTGTTCATCATTTCTTATAGCACAATCACTTATTTAGTCATTCCTCCATTGATAGGTATCTCCTCAATTTCCAATTCTTTGCCATCAGAAAAAAGCCGCTATAAATATTTTTGTTTATGTAAGTCCTTTTCTTTTTTTGTTTTTATCTCTTTGGGATACAGACCCAGCAGTAGTATTTCTGGGCCAAACAGTATGCATTGTTTTGGGCATAGTTCCAAATTGTTCTACATAATGGTGGAATCAGTTCACAACTTCACCAGCAGTGTATTAATGTCTCAATTTTACTGAATGAAATCTTGAATGAAATGGGGGCTATCAAGATGTAGAAAAAGGAGACCATTCCAAACATGGGGGCTACCAATACCAAGGCATGGAGGCAGGTCATGGGGTTTCATGGGGAAGAAATGACACAAGTTGATATTACTCTAGAGTGCATGGAAGAGACCAGAGTGTGAGAAAACTGGAATGGAATGCAGACACAGCTCATGAAGTCTTCAACGACAGGTAGAGGACTTCATATTTGATCCTGGATGTATGAAGGGCCATTAGAACTTGTCTGAGCAGAGGAGTGATGCAGTTCCTTTGGCAGCAGTGTGGAAGGTAGACTGGAGTGGGGAGAAACTAGGCAAGGAGCTCAATTAGAAGGTTATTACAGTAATTCGTGAGAGACAATGAGGGATGGAACTAGGGTGATGGCTTTGTGAGTAGAGAGAAGGGGAAATATACAAGAAATGTTGTGAAGGTAGAAACAACACAAGTTGACAATATATTGAATATGTAGGTTGAGTAAGGGTGACCAGTCAAGGGCAATACTGAGTTAGCAAGTTTGAGAAATTGTGTGGCCTCAACAATGACAGGAAGTTGAGAAGAGAGGAAGGTTTTTGGAGAAAGATAGTGAGTTAAATTCTAGGCATGCTGAGTTTGAGATGTCAAAGGACATCTACTTTGAAATTCATATAGACGGAGGGATACATGGGATTGGAGCTCAGGAATCTGATCTGATTGCATCAAGGTGATAGCTGAGCCCATGGGAGCTGATGAGATCACCAAATGAAATAGGATGGAAAAGAAGGGCTAGAACAGATCCTTGAAGGACACAAACAGTTGAGGGTGAGAAAAGAATGAAGAACTGACAAAGGAGACTGAGAATTAGAAGTCAGACAAGTAGGAAGAGGACCAAGAAAGACTAGTGTCACAAAAATCAAGAGAGCAGAACATGTGCAGGAGCAGTAGTGACAAATGATGCAGAGGAATTTTGAAGGATGAGGATTAAGAAAATGCCATTAGATTTGACAATTAAGAGAGATTTTATGGGCAGCAAGGTGGCACAGTGGATAAAGCACTGGGCCTGGAGTCAGGAAGACTCATCTTTGTGAGCTGTGTGACCCTGGGCAAGTCATCTAACCCTATTTGCCTCAGTTCCCTCATCTGTAAAATGAGCTGTAAAAGGAAATGGCAAACCACTCCATTATCTTTGCCAAGAAAATCTCAAATGGGGTCACAAAGAGCCAGATATTATTGAAACAACTGAACAACATCAACCACAACAGAGGTCATTAACAACTTTCAGTTGAATGATGAAGTCAGAAATCAGATTGCAATGGGTTTAGAAGAAAACAAAAAAGCAGACACTGATTATAAAGAAGTTTTTCAGAATGGGAAGGGGAGAAGTGTAGGACAATAGTTAGTGCAAATGGTTACCTGAAGTGAGAGTTGGTTTTTGCATTTGTTTTTTGCACATGGGGACACATGAAAACTTGCAGGTAATAGAAAAGAAGCAAGTAGGTAGGGACTGAAGATTAGAGAGAGTGAGGATGGTGGTGGAGCCAATCTGCCAGGGAGGGCTGAAGGGGATGGTATCAAGAATGCTTACTATCTCAGGGAGAGGGGAGGGGAGGGAGGGAAGGGTAGAAATTGTAACAAGAACAACAAAACCCCCTAATGTTAAAAATTGTTTTTACATGTAATTGGGGGGAAAATAAGATATTATTATAAAAAGGAATGCATGTAGGGGGGTTAGCTTTAGCAGGTGGCAAATGGCACAATTAAAAGCAGAAGGCAGAAAGCAGAATAAAAGAGCAGAGAG
Source organism: Bettongia penicillata ogilbyi (assembly GCA_023548195.1). NCBI lineage: Eukaryota > Metazoa > Chordata > Mammalia > Diprotodontia > Potoroidae > Bettongia > Bettongia penicillata. Next base: position 8,067,559 of record JAJHZJ010000531.1, on the reverse strand, counting down.
TTGGGGATAATGCCAGAGCAATATGAGATGTGGAAAAACGAAGAGGAATCCCTAAATGGAGGACCTCAATTTTGTGTGAGTGTGTGAACCATGAGACAACAGCATAAGCTGAGAGGTTGAGGGGAGGGGGTACCCTGGGAGGTTTGAACAGAAACAAGAAATTTTAAAACGGCTCAAGTGGTGAGTGGGATAGAGAATCAGTTAGAGAGGAGTGCAAGGACTGCCTTGCTGTCATGGGAGTTCAGTTGAGATTAGATAATGTCACTTTTAGTGGGCTTAATCATCATCTCTGGGCAATGGGCATTCTTGGTCCAACTCATTTTCTCTGTGTGGATTATCTTCTGAGTGCTTGTGAATCTCATTTAGGAGACTTTGTAGTGTTCTGGGACTTAATGTAATCGGCATAATGACGTGAAAATGAGCTTCTGGAAGACCTTATCATGTATAGTAAATGTTCAGGATACCCTCTGTTGATACCAGCAGACGCTTTTGGCGATTCTCCATCTTCCAGTTTTAGGTTTTTCTTGATATTAATAATTTGATGATCAAAATTATCTCAGTGGTTGCATCTATCATGGAATCTTGTATGACATTAATATATGCATGGCAAACACCCTGTTTGAGGCCCTTTAAGGAAGTATTTTGTTCCGCTAAATCAAATGCTTTTCTAATAGCCAACAAATAATGAGCACAGTGAAATCTTGTATTCTCTGTGCCTTTTACTTGATTGAGCAAGTGTAAAGACTGTAGAATATCATTTTAAAAGCCTGCCTGCTTCCCTCTCATATTTTCAGCAATGTCCTTGATGCATATGTATAACATTTTCATAAAGATTTTGTAGAGATGAGAAAGTCGACATATGGGTCAGCACTTACTGATATTTTTCTTGATTACCTTTTTTCCAGTAGTAATAGCTTTTTATCAGTCATTTAGTATCTTCCCTTCCCTTCAGATCTTATAAACTGCTCCCTCAGTATCCCGAAAATGGTGTCCCCTTCAGGATAGATCTCATCTGTGTATACCTGGTCCATTCCAATTGCATTTCCCATTTCATTCTCTTTTGTGACATTCCTCTTTCATACATCACATTGGGGATGGAGATGATACAATCCAGATATGGTTGTTCTGCCCCCACTGATGAACATAATAGTTTGTTCCAGAAGTAGAATTGGGATGAGGCAAAGTAAAGCCTTTCCTCAGGTGCCAGTTGATCGGGGGATGCTTTCTTCTTCATCTCCATAACAAAGTTCTGGCTGCCTAGCTGACCCATTCTTTTGACATGTCTTTGGGCTTACACCCAGGATCCCTAAACCACCACTCTCCCCTTCCCACCAATGCATAATACCTCCAGTATGCTGCCTACCCCAGAGATCTGCACCATACTTAATCTCTGGGACAGGCAGGTGGGATCGGAAATGAAGGTCCTCTGTTCCCTTCCTCCTATATCCTAACAGTAACCTTAGCCCTAGTGCCTGATTCTTCTCTCTGTTTCCACTGGTCTTCTGGAAAGCTTCTGTATTGTTAAAACTCCCCCATTCATCTTAGACTTCCTCTTATAAGCCTTTCATCCTCTGATGTTTGATTAAATGGAGCTTTCTTCTGGAGGCAAGGTGTCTCCTGGCACTTTCTCTGAGACTGGGTGCAGCTTCTTTCCCGCATGGAGAGGAAGAGGAAAAGGAAGACTTGGCATGCCCTTGCTTTCTTTTCAGATGCTCCTTCAGTCGCTCTCTTTCAGCAGTCGCCTCTCCTCCTTGAAAGTCACTCCATCATACTCAGATCCTTGTTGCTGTCATCTGTGTCGCTCTTCATCTTCCCCAGTACATTCAGTACCTGGCTCATGTACTAAAGTCAGGACATCTTCTCTATCCTAAGTTCTATTTATTCCCTTTGAATAGTTAGCCTTCCAGGTCTTCAAATATCTCAACTCCCAGCGCCTCTGTTGTAAATCTAACTCAGTCACAAAGAAGAGGATTATGTGATAAACCTTTACTCCCATCCACAGTAGTTCTGGTTGATTATAGTAATGTTAAAATGTTTTCTGTTTTTCATCTCTTTCCAATTTTTTCCTAAAATTCTCATGGTATGATCTGGCTTAATTGGGTCTCATTCCAAGCTTTCTGCAAACTCATTTCCCCTTTACCACTCAGTGTTTTGAGGTGATGTTTTTCATACTTGAACACCCATCTTTCTCTCTAAAGTTTTATGAGCTAGTTTATATTAAAAAGATATTTCACTTGGCTGCTATGTCACACTGCTCAAAGAGAACATCAAATGTTACCTAGCTGAGGGAGATTTTTGACCCTAGACACTGTTGGCCCAATATTGTGGTGATTGGTTAACCTTCCATAGGAAATAGTGATAGTATGCTTCTTCATATAAATCCCCCTCTCCTTTTTTTGGTGTCAACTTGCTCCTCTTGGTCAAAGGTTCAAGTGTTCCAAGTATTTTAACTGCAAACCATAGCTGCATCTTTTTCTTTTCTTTTAATTGGGTACTAATTCTGAACTTTGCTCAAGATAGTCATTCAGGAGTGGTTCCCAATACCTATTTTAAGTAACCACAGGCAGGTTACTTAAACTTTCAGAGTAAAAGGCTTTACTTTCAGTGCCCTGGGCAAGGTCTCCAGCACTAAAGACTATAGTCAAGCTGCCAATCTGCTTTGGCTCAGGGAGTTTCCTTCCTCAATAAAAGCAAGGGTCCAGAAGATAACCAATGATTTCCTAACTTGTAAGATGTAGTCAATTTCATATTTTGCATTATTGTTCGGTGTTCATATTGTTAACTATTGTTACATTTTAGTTATATATGTATATCGTTTTATATAGTTATATGCATACATATTTATAGAATGACTAAACACACACAAGGACACATATATACAAGCACACACATGTACACACATGTGCATCTATGTGAATATATAATGTGTGTATGCATATACATATATGCATATACACACATATAGGTAATGACTAAAATGTTTCATTGACCACCCTGTCCAAACCATCACTCAGTGGCTAAACTACTGGTGATGAGACTATTCCTATTTATTGAGACTGGTTCTTGGACAAAGGACATATGGTGTATCCTCAGTTCTATTTCTGCCCCTTCTTCAGCTGCCTCTACTTTCCTTTTACTGACTTAGAACCTAGGGCAACGTCCAGATCACAATGAGACACCAGAGTAGGATTTGGACACATTGGATTTATTTGCCATTTTTTCCTAAAAACTTTAAAGCTCACTGAACCTTGTTTTGAAATGATTTTCCAAAGGCATTTCAAAATATAATATCAGTTATACCAAGTCTTTAGGGACTGTAATTCTAAATGTATGCTGGTTATATTCTTTTCTAACAGATGGTATTAGTAATTTGCTATAAATTAAAGGAACCATATTGTATTCCTTCAGATCAGCCAACGCAGGGACAGGAATGGATCCAGAGAGTGAAACAAGAGAGAGGAGGACCAAAGATGAAGGGAGGCGTGGAAAAGTAGAGCCCCATCACCACAAGGGCAAAAATCCAGGTGCCAGGTGGTCTCTAATCCAGAATTTTGTTCCAGCCACTGATAATGTTATAGGGTCCTGCTTGGACAGCTGCATGTCTGGGAGCCTCCCTGACCTCTGATTCTTACTTTCATACACCATATCAATTCTTTGGCTGCTATTGTTATTGCTACTACTGGTGATGTTTGGAGTGGCCAGCAAGTCTGACCACCTCCTATTCCTGGCAACATCCAAAGAAAAAACACAGTTTTTGAATCAGATGTTTGGAAGTAATCCAGAACCACCAACTGTTATCTTAAAATGCTCAGTATTAGCCACAGGGATCATGTATTGTTTTCCTCTGATATCTACCAAAGCATCATGCACAGGAACAAATGATATAATATGTATAAAGTACTTTGCAAACTTTAAAGAGTTATATAAATACTAGCTATTAATAGTGATAACAATGGTCAAAATGAAGACTCAGTGAGTTTTTGCTGGCTGACTGACAATGATGAGTGAAACTTCTTGGCTAAGACAGGAGTAATTTTTTGTTTTTTCTTCACCGGTTACATGTAAAAACACTTTTTAACATTTGTTTTTTTTTTTTAATTTTGAATTCCAAATTCTCTTCCTCCTTCTTTCCCCTCTCCTTTCATTGAGAAGGCAAGCAATTTAATATAGGTTATACATGTGCAGTCATGAAAAACATGTTTCCATAGTAGTCATGTTGTGAAAGAAGACAGATTAAAAACACACACAAACAAAAACAAGGAAGTAAAAACAGTATGCTTCCATCTGCACTCAGACTCTGTCATTTCTTTCTCTGGAGGAGTGTTTTTTGTCATGAGTCCTTTGGAATTGTCTTGGACCAGGTAATGAGTAATCTGAGTTTGAACTTCATTGCCATTAGCAGAAAATAATGCATGTCACTCAGGAATCTGGGCAACAAAACCAAGAACTGTGTTGTAGATTGGATAGTCAGCTGGCTTCATTCAGGAAGACCTGGATTCCAGTCCTACCACAGACAAGTTGTAGCACCTTGGCCAAGACACACCTCTCAGTGCCCTTGGTCATTCTCTAAGGCTAACGGTTGGAGATGAGATGCCATCTACATTGTGGGAGGGAAGCTTCTACACTTGGAGTTTCTTACACTGATAAAAGTATATGTCTGGACCAAATAAACCCAAAGCAGTTTAGGTAAACAACTACAAAAAACCAAAGATAATTGAACCCAGTGACAATATATTTGGCTTATCAGAAATTGTCTTATTCCTCCACTAAATTGTATTCAGTGCTAACTACATGAAATAGCATTGAAAAATTAACATAGATCATAAAAACCATCTGTTGTAGGTTAAAAAAAGAGAGAAGTATATTTAGACAAGGGAAGATCAGAAACAATGGAACTCAAAAATCTATTGTTTGATAAATCAGAAAACAGATACTCCTTAAGAAAAAACTTCCTATCCAACAAAAGGTGCTGGGAAAACTGTAAAGGAATCTGGCAGAAGTTAGGTTTAGACCAATATCTTATACCACATTCCATGATACATTCTAAAAAGATAGACAACTTATTATTAATGAGAGTACCATAAAAAGAAATTAGAAGAGAAGCAGATCATGTTCCACTCACAGCTATGAGTAGGAAATGTATTCTTAGGTAAACAAGAGAGAGAGATAATTACAAAAGACAAAATAAAAACAGATTAGAGGAAACAGAAAAGCTTCTGCACAGAATCATAGATGAAATTTATATACCTAGGATAAGAAGGAAAGTAGTAAAATGGAAAAAAAAGTTGTATCACATTTTGCTGTTAAACATTTGGTATCCAAGAGAAATTATATATACATATACATACATACACACAGGCACACATATGTATCTATGTATAAATACATGTACATATGTATGTGACCAAAAGCCTTTCCCTAGTAGGTAAGTGGTTAAAGGATATGAACAATTCTTTTTAAAAGAAATAATTTATTTATTTTTAGTTTTCAGCATTCACTTTTGTAAGATTTTGAGTTCTAAATTTCTCCCTTCCCCCACACAACATGCAATCTGATATAGTCTATATAATATACAATCATATTAAAGTCATTTCCACTTTAGTTATATTGTGAAAGAAGAATCAAAACAAAAGAGAAAAAGCAAGAAAGAAAAAAAAAGAAAATAGTATGCTTTGATTTTCATTCAGACTCCATAGTTCTTTCTTTGGATGTGGATAGCATTTTTCATCAAGAATCTTTTGGAATTGTCTTAGATCATTACATTGCTGAGAAGAGTGAAATCTCTCAAAGTTGGTCATCACACAATGTTGCTATTACTGTGTACAATTGAGCAGTTCTCAAAAGACTATAGAAAAGAATGCCCCAAATCACTACTAACAATAGATATACAAATCAAAACAACTCTAAGGTTTCACTTAACACCCTGAATATTGCAAAGGTGACAAAAGATGGGAACAGTCAATGTCGGAGGGGTTGTGGGAAGACAAAAGTACATCAATATATTCTTGGTGGAACTGTAAATCAGTACAAACATTTGAAAAGCATTTTGGAATGATGCAAATAGTGACTAAAATGATCATGCCCTTTGACTTATATATTCTACTACTAAGTTTCTACCCTAAGGCAGATATTTATATATTATATTAATATAATATTTAATACATATAATATAATTGTAATAATTAATGTTTATAGCAACACTTTTTGGGTTTCCAAAGAATTGGAAACAAAGTAAATACCATCAAATGAGGAATGATTAAATAAATTGTGGTACTTTAAGGTAATGGAATAATACTGCATTACTGTAAGAAATAATGAGTATGATGAATACAGAGAAGTATGGAAAGATCTACGTGAACTGATATAGGCTGGAGTAAGCAGAGCCAAGAAAACAACATGCCAACAGACTTTAACAATGTACATGGAAAGAATAGTCATACCCGAAAAATCAAAAGTGAATTTGACAAAATTACAAAGAACATGACTGGCTTGAAAGAAAAGATGTGAGAAAGACATAATGCCCATAATGCCTCTTTGCAGAGGTGGGAGATTCTTGAGTATGGTATGTTGCAAATATTTTCAGACTTTAGGCTGATTTATTTCCCCTTCCCTTCCCTTTTCCTTCCTTTCTCTTCCATTCCCTTCCTTTCTTCTTTCCCTTCCCTTCCTCTTTCCCTTCTCTTCCCCTTTCCTTTCCTTTTTCCTTTATTTGTTTTTAAAGAATATTATTGATTATATTGGATGATTGGCAGGGGGAGGAAATTTTTTTGGGGGGTCAATTAATAGTGTTTGACTCTTCATGACCCGATTTGGAATTTTCTTGGCAAAGGTACTGGAGTGATTTGCCATTTCTGTAGCTAGTCCATTTTGCAGAGGAAGAAACTGAGGCAAACAAGGTTAAGTGACTTGCCCAGGGTCATATGATTAGTGTCTGAGGCTGCATTTGAACTCAGGTCCTTCTGACTCCAGGTCCAGTGTTCTATCCATTGCATCACCTAGCTCTCATTTAAAAAACCAAAAGATATCAAGTGAAAAAGTACCTAACAAAAAGAAAATCAATATGGAAACAATGTAACATTCAGTCTCTTCATATCTTTAATAATAGTAACTATTTGTTCAGTACCTTATGTACAGTGAGTGACTCAGTTCATCAATAGCCCTGAGAAGTAGATTTTTTTGGACCAGACCTGAGATATCATTCATGTAGAGGACTCTGAGTGAGGAAAACCCTCTATCAATGCAGATGTGTACCCGTTTTAAAACTTAGAATCTTAGAGAGTTGTCCAGGGCATTGAGAGGTTAACTTCTTTGCTCAAGGTCACCTAGATGGTATATATTAGAAACAGGACTTAAAACATTTGATTTAGGAGTCTATGACTCCTAAATTCTGAGGCTGGCTCATTATCCAATGCCATATGGACTTTTAGAAGGTAGGTATAATGGGTACATTATCGTCCCTTTTTATAGATGAGCAAATTAAGGATCAGAAAGGTCAAGTTCATTTGCCCTGGTCACATATCTAGTAAATGTTAGGTTTGAACCAAGGTCTTCTTTCCAGATCTATATCTTGCTACTGGACCCAGACGTCTCTGGAGAAGAGAGTGAGGCTGGTGACTTTGCACAGCCCTGCATCACTTAAATCCAATTCACTTGCAAGTCATGATATCTCCTTCCTGATGTCATTGTCCTCTACCAGAATGAAGGATAAACAGCAACAACAGCTGTAGAGCTATTTGGCTATGCCTTAAAACCAAATCTCTCTGGCTCTCACTGACTGGCCAATCTGGTCCCATCTCAAGCCTCACATGGTCATTGTTTGGGTTTTAGTGGCTCAGAATGAGTGTAAATAACAATTGTTTTTGTTCTGTCCAGAAACCCTGAGGGATTTTCCTTCCTAGATTGATTTTTTTTCTTTTGGAGTAGGCAAACTAGACCATCTTTTGCCTCATGTCTTACCTTAGTCTTAAATCACTTAATGGGTGTTGCCTCAGACAAATTGAAACCTGGGAAAGACCTTAGTTTAAAATAGCCAAGGTCTCCCATTGCATCTGAGGCTGTCTCCAGTTGTCCAGACTTATGTCTTGCCACTGGACTCAGATGATTCTGGAGGAGAGAATGAGGCTGGTGACTTTGCACAGCCCTGCCTCACTTAAATCCAATTCACTTACTTGTCATAACATCACCCTCCTGATGTCTTTGGCCCTCTTCAGGAACGAAAGATGAACAATAACCACAAATAACAACAGCAATCTTTAAACAATATCATTCGACCTCTCTGAGCTTTAAACTACCAAAGAATTACTTGTCTTCTTAAAAAGATGCTCTCATATTTAGGTACAGATGAGCTTGGCATATGCTACAAGTATGTCTGATAGATTTCTAGGGCAGTTCTTTGCACAAGCTCATCATACTTAACCATTGTTTTCTACTCCTTCAAAAAAAATCCTTCACATTTTAAATTCTCCATTAAAAGGTCTATGTTTAATCATTAAATAATTATTTTTTAAAAGATCGCTCTTCTCTATTCACATTGATACCACCCTAACTAATTGAGACCTTCATTCCCCATTTACATCGATAATTGTAATAGCTTCCTGTTCTGTCCTGGGCCTCTCACTCAAGCCAGTCCCTTGGAAGTTTAACTTACATTGGAACAAAATGAGACATTCATAGGTTATTCAACTGTTGACATGAAAAGTTTTCTTAGCCCACAGCAGGAGAAGGCTATTCAACAAAAATAGGCGTCTGAGGACACTTGGAGCTGATTCAAGTGAGCAACGCTTCCTTCCCTGGGTGGCCCAGTAAGATCTGCCAGCCAAGCTTCAGAGCATGTGGAGCTCATGATGGCTATTTTGTAGTTAGGTGACGAGGAAGTGGTATTAATAGCCTAAGCCTTTAATACAACGAGCAAACCCAGACTTGAGTATGGTCTCGATAGCTTTAATGGAAAAATAGTCTAACTTCTTTGGGGGGAAGGATTAGGATATTGCTCCTATCATACCCCTACCTGATTTCCCTTTACCTTGTCTCTCCAATCCATCCTTCATCTTGTTCTGACTCATATTGTTCTGACCACAAGCCACTCCCTTGTATAAAGACCACTTATTATTTCGAGGATAAATTATAAACTAGGGCAAATACCCAAGTCCCCAACTTGGATGATATCTTTCTAACTTTATTTTATACAACTGCCTTCCATATGATCTGTGTCCATGCCAAATGAGAATACTCACTTTTCCCCAACCTTTCTTACCACCATGCATGCACTGAGGCAGACCCTCACTCCTTGAATACATTCCTTCCATGTTGGAATCTTCCCTATCCTTCAAGGGTCAGCTTAGGCATTACCTCCTTCATAAAACCTTCCCTGGATGACTGATGAAAGGGCTCTCCACCCCATATCCCCAAGTTTTCTTTGTCCAAATCTTTCATTGGCTCTTATTTCTGACTTTATCCCATACTTATCTGTGTCTATTTCGTATCTACTATAATGGATTCCAAGCTCCTTGAGAATCAGGGTTATTTCATCTTTATATCTCCAACATCTAGATTAGTGCTCTGCATATAGAGATATTTAATAAGCATTTGTGGAACAAACAAATTAAACAAGCAGTTCTGAAGGGAAAATGTCTAAATGTCCTCTCCCATATGTTTCTGCCTCTGCCAAGGACTGGGGCACAGGCCCATGGGGCTGCCAAACTGCTCCTCTTGGCAAATGTGATTTGGAGGTGAGGTGTAAGGAAAAGTGTGTGTGTGGGGGTTCTGTCAACCATACAAAAGGGCAGAGGTAAAAGATTTGCTGTGACATTGGATCTTGGATCAAAATTGTCAGAGAGCAATGAATAAACTTAGGGGAAGGACATTGAGGTTTGTTCAAGAGACAGTAGACAACATTATAGAAGAGCTTGAATGAAACCTAGGTCCTGGATTGAAGCAACAGGTTAACAACAGAAAGATTTGTAGGGCCAAAAGATGAAAATTAATTAATTCAACAGTCCTAGGTTGTATTACACTATCTTGGTTGAATGAGCTGCCCTTTTACGTTGCTGTATATAGTGCTAGTCATGGCATCCATTCCACTTAATGAGCCACAACTACTATTGGTCTTACTCAAGAAAACAAGGCATTTATATATATTTAGGTACCCTTCCCAAGAACCCTTGACTATTATGACCATTGTTTAGGGCAACTCTGATTTCCCTCCTAGAGCACGAAGAAAAAGTTTTTTTCTGCTAATGTATCCAGGACTCTTAATGGACAAGTAAAAGCTGTTCATAAAGCATAGTTACTGTACTGGATTGTAGACCAGTTTAACATCCAAAGCCTCTCTTTCAGTTTGTCTTTGACTCTGTGGCTACTCGTGATATTTTTTTTTCTTGCCTTATCTGGTTTACCAGTCTACTTAGTCTCATGGTGTGTTAAGGAAGCCCTTAGTTTGCTTTTCTAATACCTCCAATCAGCTCTATGGCTGCTAAAAGACAAAAGCAAAATTATAATTATTGAGTTTACATCTGCATCAGCAGTCACATAGTGCATTTCTATAACTCCTTCCATGATTGTCAGAAGAGGATTTCTCTCTGCCTAATGCCTCGATGTCTTTGCCTAGTTATTTACTTTATTGGAGATTTTGATTTGGCCAAGGGGTTGGTCATTTCAACTCATCTCACCCACATGGAATCCTTAGAAACTCAATCTAACTTGTAATGTCTTTATAAAATAATTTCAACACAGATCATTCCATATAGTTGCTTAGCTGTTTTCTTTCATTTGCTCTTTATTCTGGGCCACCCTGACTCAGCCCTTATTAATTAAGCGTTGTAGAGTTGTGGAGCTTGGCTCTGATTTTATTATCCCAAATACTGATTTTCTCCTTGAGTGGTTATCAACAAGAATGTTTACCACCATTTTGAACCTTGTGTTGGAACTGTGTCATTATCACCCTACTGGAACCTTCTGGCAGCCCGGGAAGATTCCACGATGGAGGTATCAGAGGACAGGTTTGCTATGTTGACACTTCCAGAGTGAATTGTTACTTGTTGACAAAGCAAGACGAAGCAAAGTCAACCTACTGAGACTAATGATGGAAGCATATCATTGCATTGCTTAGATTTTTCTCCTCGTTCTGTCCTTTAGAAATCTATACCTCAAGGGAAAAAAAATAATCTTACTAATCACTCTCCAGCTAATTAAAAATAAAAAACCAAGCTGATGAGCAGTACAGCACAATATTACAGAGTCTATCTATTTGTTACCTTGTCAGCTTCTAAGAGGCAACTATTTCTATCCTGCCCCAGATGCAAGAAGTTTACTCATCCATGGCAATTCCACTTTAGAAAACAAATGAATCCATAAAACTTCAGATGATTATATAGTCCACATTACAGCATTAGCTAATGAAGTAAAATAAACGCAGAGACAAGGTGGCCTTCATCAGAGGAGGTCACTGCCAAGTTACCACATTAAGTTTCCAATGGGAGTGCCCTCTGAAAAACTCATCAAGGAAGTTATTTCTCAGAAGCTGGTACCAGCTTCCACCTCAGCAAGGTACAGAGATTATTGTGAAGGGAAGCATGGTATGGTGGTAATAATAATGACCAAATCATAAAAATCCAGAGGATCTCGGAGGTAAGAATTCCCTCTCCAATATCTTGACAAGTGGTCATCTGACCTTTGTGGGAAGATCTCTGGATGAAGAGAATTCATTGTTTTCCCCCTTCCCTTCATTCCCCGTCCCCAACTTCCATGCAACTCACTTCCCCTGGCCTGGCCTGCAAAGTTTTTCCTTTTATTGAATTGAAATCTGAATCTTTGTCATTTCTACCCATGGTCCTCAGAGGTCAAGGGAAACCAATCTATTTCTGCTGCTACACTTGAACCCTTCAAACATTTGTAGACAACTATCAAGTATTCTTTTCTTCAGGCTAAAAATTCCCTGTTCCTTCAACCCGACTTCATACAATATGGTTTCTAGTCCTTTTGTCATTTGAGTCCTCCTTCTCTGGCCACATTCAAGCTTGTCAGTACTGTTCGACTGTGGCATCCAGTTGTTGTTGCTTTGTTTCCATAGTGTCTGGCTCTTCATGATCCCATTTGGGTTTTTCTTGGCAAAGATACTGGAGTGATTTGCCATTTCCTTCTTCAACTCATTTTACAGGCAAGGAAACTGAGCCCCAGGGTCACATAGTTTGTAAGTGTCTGAGGCTCTATTTGAACTCAGGAAGTTCAAATGTTGTATCCATAGCTAAGCATAAAATTCTAGATGGGGTCTAATTGAACATAATATTCTGGATGAGGTCTAATCATTGCATAGTAGGTTAGGACTAAGCTTTCCTAAATTCAGGTCACTATACAATGAAAGCATTTTTGACTTCCATGTCACACTGTTGGTTTATAGTGAGCTTTTGGCTCCTGAAAATCCTTAGAGTTTCTTCACCCAATTTTTTTTTTCAGTCACATCTAGATTCTATACCTGTGCAAATGGTTTTTGAGCCCACTTGTAGAATTTTAAATTTATTCCTATCAAATTTCTTTGAAAACATTTTATCTTATTTTTCTTGATGTCTTTTGTTTTTATTTCACCTTTACTTCAAAATATATCTCTGCCCCCTCTGCTACTCAGCAAGTTGAGAGAGAGGGAAATGGAGAGGGACAGAGAGAAAGAGAGACAGAGAGAGGGAGAGGGAGAGGGGCAGACAGAGTGGGATTGGGGAAGGCTTCATGTGGAATGCAGTAATTTAGCTGAGATTTAAAATTAACCAATATATCAACAATGCCTCACAGGATATACGATATTCCACCCTTATAGTACCCCTACTTCTGCAATGACGTATATCCATTAAATTTCATACTATATTTGTGTCACCCTTGGAACCTGACAAGATCACTTAGGGTCCTAATTATATTAGCCAGCACTTCAGCTGTTAGCTTCGGATTGTTTGAAAATTTGGTAACTTTGCCAACTCTGTTTTCATCCAAGTTGTTATTAAAAGCGTTGACTAGAACATGTTCTGATCCCTGGGGCACTCCACTGGAGACCTTCTTCCAGGCCAACACTGTTTCTGTTTATTAATCTCACTCTTTGGTCTGAACCAATTCCAAATTCAACTACCTAGTGGGACTGCCATACAGTCCATCTAGATTTCTTTATCGAGGAGGAGCCTGGCAGAGTAGATGGAGTGCTAAATTTGAAGTCAAAAAGATGTGAATGCTGTCATTTAACATCTCTGTGACTTAATTTCCTCATTTGTAAGATGAGGGAGTTGAACTTCATGGCCTCTAAGACCCCTTCCAACTCTAGAGGCAGCTAGGAGACACAGTGGATGGATTGCTGAGGCCAGAGTCAGGAAAGACTGGAAGATAAATCTATACTCATACACTTATTAGCTGTATGACCCTGGGCAAGTCACTTAACCTCTCTGCCTCAGTTTCCTCAGCTGCAAAATAAAGATATTAATAACACCTGCTTAGCTTCTGCACCATATAAATTCTGATTCCCCTCCTCTCTTCCTCCTTCCAGCCCTATATCTATTATTTTACAAGCCTATGTCCTTATCCACAAGGATAAGAAACTTCATTAAGCACCTTGGTGAAAGCCAAGTATATAATGTCCCTGGCATTTTCCTGATCAACCACTCTAGTTATCTTGTTAAAAAAAAGAAGTGATGCTGATAATAATAATATATGATACTAATGATAATAGGCATTTCTATGGACTTTAAAGTTGTTCATGATGAAGCCATGTCCCTTTAATAATGTGTTCTGGACTTGTGCCAGGAATTAACCTCACATTTACTGGTTTGTAGTTTAAAGGATTTAAAACATCTGTTCAGCAAATACACTCACAAGTCTCTTCAGTACCATAGGACACTGAAGGCAGCCAGATAGCACGGTGAATACAGTGCTAGGCCTGGAGTCGGGAAGTTCAAACCTGACCTTAGACACTTACAAGCTATGTCACTTAGCCCTGTCTGCCTCAGTTTCCTCATCTGTAAAATGACCTGGAGAAGGAAATGGCAAACCACTCCAGTGTCTATGCAAGAAAAACCCAAACGGGGTCATGAGGAGTCAGACACAGCTGAAATGACTGAACAAGAACTTTTGTTCCCAAACTTTGATTGTATACCCTCATCAGTAAGACATGTTTGAGCATCTTTCCTTATTTATAAAGTTATTATGTGTATGTGTTATATACTAGTTTGCTAATAATTGTGTACGTTATAGAGTGCACACAAAAATATAAATCTAAACAAGATGAGACAGGGACTCAGTAACAGCTGACCCTGGAGGTAATAGGGAAGCAGCAGAATTTATTGGGTAGGTGAGTGAGGAGATTACTGTTGCTGGGGGAGGGGAGGATGACAAGGTCAGAACTTTTCTTTAAAAAACTCCTTTGAGAACTGTGTGAAGGATGGATTGGAGAGGGAGAGACTTGAGGCAGAGAGACTAATTAGAAGACAATTGTCTCCAGTCCGAGAGAGAGATGATGAAAATGTAGTGGGATATTAACTGTGTGAGTAGAAAGAAAGGGATGAATGCAAAGGTGTTGTAGAGGGAGAAGTGATAAGGAATAAGGCAGAGTGAGTGTTTGAAGACGATCCTAAGGCTGTAAACCCGGGTCACTAGAAGGATAGTTCGTACGCGGGAAGAAGAGAATTCTGAAAGGGGTAGATTTGTGGGGAAAGAGTATCAGGTTCATGATGAGTACTGCAAAAAATCCCTGCCTACTCATCCTGTGCAACTCACTCCAGCCCACTCAAAACAAGAAGGTGGGTTGGGGCTCTTACCAGTCACTGTTGTGGAGCATAGATCCTAGTCTCTGTGGGCTGCCTGGTAGAATTGTGAGGTCATGGTGGATGGGCATACTGGGTTGGAGGGGTGGTTTCCTCAATGACATCTGCATGGCTACTGCTGTGAGTGCTATGTTAGGATATCATTGTCCCAAAAGACCAATGGGGAGGGCTTGAGGGCAAGTGGTATAGACTTGCATAGCAGACAGAGGGATGGAGTGGGAGACCAGGGTTGATGTACTTATGCTGGAGACAAATCTCAGGATCAGTTATTTCAGGTAGGGTAGGATGTGTCCCATCTTCCCACCCTTTGATCAGTTGATCACATACGCCTTGGAGTCAGGCTACAGGACCATTGTCCTAAGATGTAGTATGCCCATGTAGGGTGACAAGAACTAATTATGAGTAGTGAAATGCTCTGTTTTACCTCCTGGCTTATCCAAGAGTTCCATTAAACATTTATGGAGAGCCTACCATATGTAAGTGACTGTATTCCTGTCTGAAAAGTGGTCCTATGTTTTTTGTGTTTTTCTCTTGCTCTCTGCAGCTAAAAAGGCTTGTTGTTGTTCTTGGCATTCATTAGGATGATTAGTTCATTCTAGATTTGGTATTTCTGACATTATTCTGACCTGGAGTTGAAAGGGCTCCTAGAAATGATCTAGCCCTACCCTATTCATTTTACAGATGAGGAAACTGAGGCTCGTAGTCAAGTGATTTACTCAAGGTTGCACAAGGTTTGAATGCATGTGTCCACTGCCTCCAAATCTGGAGTTTTTTCCACTCCAAGTTGATTTCTTACAGGACTGTAATAATGCAGTCAGGTCTACTTTTTGGTGAATACTATATAAACTGAGGAGGGGGGAGGGGAAGATCTTTTAGACATAGTAGACTTTTTATTTTCCTGTGGATTGTTGTAATTATCCTGGTGGTTGGGGACCTGGAGAACTACACCTGTTAGCATCTAACCTTGTTGAGTATTTGTAGTACAAGGCTTTTTAAAAACCATTTGGCTCACTGACTCAGTATCTCCAAACCCTGACCTTGTTTTCAGAACCTTCATGCACCTGGCCTAAAACATCACAGTTCTTTTTATTAAGTTTTATGGATGATTTCTGTTTTTATATCAAGGTCACTTCTAGATTTTCCTCCTTCCACAACCTCATGAGCCTACTCTTGTAACAGTAAAACAGGTGAGCAAAACCAAGAGACAACATTACATACACCCACGTTCCCCCATCTCTCCAATGAAAAAAACTGCATTTCCTCATTTTTTTCTTCTGAAGCAAGATTGATGATGGTCATTACATAGCCTTTGGCTTCGTTTTATTTTTCTTTTATTTACCCAGTCAAGCAATCAATGAGCATTTATTAAATTGCTACTGTTAAATACGTCAGGTCCTGGGCTGGACATTGTGAATACAAAGATAAAATAAGTAGTTCCTAACTTCAAGGAGCTTATTTCGTATTGGAGGTGGTGATGGCATGGGAAAGTACATATATATGTGTGTGTGTGTATACAAAATACTCAGTAATTTGGGGCATAGAAACTGAGGGCTTAGGGAAGATTTCTTGGGAAAGACTGCATTGGAGCTGGGTTTGAAGGAAGCTAGAGAATCTATGATGTGGAGATGATGAGGAAGCACATTCCAGCATGGAAGGCAGGAGTATAGAAGGGTAGCTGCCCAAAGAAAGGCAAGGAAGATGGAGTATTGTGTGTGAGGAACAGCCAGTTTGGTTGGCCTATAGAATGCATGAAAGGAAGAAACATGAAAGTAGTTTCAATGTCCAGTAAACATTTTAAACTCAACATGTCCAAAACAAACTCATTGTCTTTCCCTCTAAACTCTCCTGAGGTGTTCAACCTAAGAGTCACCCTGGGCTCCTCACTCTCTCTCACCCCACATGCCAGTTGTTGCCAAGGCTTGTCAATTTCACCTCTGCAACATCTCCTGAACACGATCCCTTCTCTCCTCTGACATTGCACCCCTCTTATGCAGACTTTCATCACCTCACACCTGGACTGTCGAAATAACCTCCTTATGAGTCTGCCTGCCTCCAGTCTTTCCCCACTTCAATCTATACCCTCCATTCAGTCACTGAAATGATTTTCCTAAAGCCCAGGTCTGAGCTTGTCACCCCCCAAATAGACTCCAGTGGCTCCCCAATGTTTCAAGGAGCAAACACAAAATACTTTGTTTGGCAAAGTATTTAAGGCCTTCACAACCTAGCCCCCTCCTACCTTTCCTCTCTTTTTACTTCTTAATCCCCCAACAGGCACTCTTTGATCCAGCAACATTGGCCTCCTAGCCAGTCTCAGCTCTGGGGATTCTCCCTGGCTATCCTGCTTTCCTAGAACACCCACTTTCCTCCACTCAGAATACTGACCTCCTTGGCTTCCTGTAAGTCCCAACTGATATACCACCTCCCACAGGAAGCCTTCCCCAATCCCTTTTAATTCCAGTGCCTTCCCTCTTTTAATTATTTTCTACTTATCCTGTATGTAGCTTTCTTTATATTTGTTTGTTTGTATACTGTCTCGCCCATTAGATTGTAAGCTCCTGGAGGTCAGGGGCTATCTTTTGCCCCTTTTTGTATCCCCAAAGCTTAGCACCATGCCTGGCCTATGGTAGGTATTTATTAATTTGAATTAAATTGAGAGGCAGGAGGGCTCATACAGTAATAACTAAAATAACCAGTGTGTATCTTGATTTGTTGGTTCTGCTGACTTCTGCTGCATCAGTTCATACAAATCTGCCAGTGTTTCTCTTTATTCCTCATATTTGTTATTTCTTATCTCAAAATAATTTGTCATGGCCACATGCCACAAACTGTTTAGCCATTTCTCAAGAGAAGAGCGCCTATGTTGTTTGGAGTTCTTAGTGCACATCTTTTAAAAAATCTCATTGGGCCCAGGAGCTCCGTGTTTGCTTCACACAGCTCTAACTTTTCTTTCTGGTCTAAATTGTAGAATTGTAACTCACATCATATGATTCATTATCAATGCAAATCACTTTTATATATATTATGTCCTTTAGTCCTTACCATAGCCCTTTGAAGTAGGTAGCAGGAGTTTATTGTCCTATCCTGACTGTTGTAGAAGCATAAACAAGCTCTGAGGTAAAATGATTTGCTTATGGTCACATTGCTGGTAAGATAATGGAATCTTAGATCTAGGACTGGAAAGAACCCTAGAGGCCGTGTGATTCAATCTCCTCATTCTATAGATGCAAAACAGAGGTTCACAAGGCTAAGTGAATGGGGATTGATCCTCTGACCCCACAGTCAGTGCTTTTTGCACCACATCACAAATCATAGAATTTTGGTCTAGGAAGGGATACTATCAGTATCAAGGCTTAAAGTCCATGTGTAGCCTAAAGGGGGATGATCATCTTCCTTTCTGCCTTTTACTGAACTGTCATCCTTCTTCATTCCCATCCACAATTCCAAGGCAATCAACGAAGTCACTTAGCCCTGTTTGCCTCAATTTCCTCATCTGTAAAATGAGCTGGAGAAGGAAATGACAAACCACTCCAGTATCTTTGCCCAGAAAACCCCAAATAGGGTCACAACAAGTCAGACATGCCTAAAATCACTGAATGACAGTAATCAGTATCAAGGTTTAAAGTAGATTACTCCACATGTAGCCTGAGGGAGGTGGTCATCTTTTTCTGTGTCTGCTACTGGCCTACTAACCTTATTCATTCCCATCCATAGTTCTATGGCATTCACTTATATTTTTAAATTAATTACAATGTTTATAACATCTTTCTTATTAATTAAAGTTAGCTCTGACATCTTATCCCAGTTTATTGAATATTATAAGCTCATGTGCTTATAGATTTAGGGATAGAAAGGTTGTTAGAAGTTATCAAATCTTATTATATCTATGTATGTATGTATGTACGTATTCATGAATATGTGTGTATATGAGTGTGTCTAATTGTAAGACTTACTCCCTCATCTTACAGATGAGGATACAGGACCAGAAATGTTAAGGGAACAAGGTTATACATGTAATAAATGGTGGAGCTGGTATTTCATCTTAGGTCCTCTGACTCCAAACTTTATGTCATTTCTGTTATATAAATTCTGTGTATCATCTCCCTCTTATTTATTTTATAAACCAGAGAAAATTCTCTATATATCACCCCCCGCCAATTTTCTAGGTTTAAATAAAGGTTGCTGGCTATACTATTTATTAAAAGTATGATTAAAAACCAAACTAAGACATAAATAAGTACTTATAATATATCAGCTGCAAGAAAGACCACAGCCAAAATCACCTTTAACTATTATTAAAAACTGCTGACTTCTCAGTTTTGGACACATAATCCTATCATTCAGCTTTCTCAGGATAGCTGACAAAGTCTTCCAAGAACTCTCTTCATAATGTTTCTTTGCACGATAAAATTAAAGCAGTGTTGTTAGGAAATAAATTGTCTTCAGCCTCTTTTTCCCTTTACCTTTTTCAGTCTTTCTTCTTCCATAATAAAAACTAGACTGTTCAGAATAACAGTTTAATGACAATTCCTCAAGACACTAGTTCTTTAAAACAGGACCAGGGACACAACCTGGGATTTCATTGGTATCTGGAACTCCCAGGTGAGGGACCTCCCTCAGTGCAAATCAGAACCTTTTTTGCAATTTAAAGTCTTAGTTTTATAGAGCAGCAAGGAATGAAATAACTTGCCCAGGGTCACATACCCTTCTGTTAGAGATGGGACTGGAACTCAAGTCTTTCTGATACACTGCCTTTCCTTAGTCCTATGGGCACAGCATTTATGTTCTTTGTAGGAGAGGTCATTGAAGTTTATGTTATACTTCATATTAAGATGAGGAAACTGAAACCCAAAATCTGTCAGAAAAGGAGGCAACCCCAACCAATTACTCATCCTGACCATTTTTCCCAAATTGACCAGATTCCCAGCAACTGGTAATTTCATAGTGATGGTCCCTTATCCACTGCTAGTTGTATTGGCATTAGCTCTTATCTAAATAATCTGTATCCCTGCCAGGGATTCCTAGCCAGAATGCCAGACTACTCAGTATGCTGGGATGGGGATCATGCCTGAAACAGGATCGGTGAGTTTGAGAAAATTTAAAAAAAACATAAATAAAACAAACATACGGAAAGAAGGAAACAAAGGCCCTCTTCTATCCAGGACATATTCACCTTGGGAAGCTATAAGATGGAGAGAGAGGAAAAAAACAGGTAGTTAGCAGTTCATCTTTCTAACACAAACTGATTTCTTGAAAGTGTTATTCAAGGGGTTCACTCCCCAGTCTGGGTGACAGTACTATGAAAACTGCATCTTCACGGTTGTATTTAAAAATGGTTAACAATTTGCTCTTGGATCACAAGATCATCCAATATACATTTTCTCCATCACTTTCTCAAGTCTTAACATGCAACAAAACAATGACAAACCCTGATTTGTAGAATTTGCTGATCTCCAAGGTGTAAATGCTTAAACTGAAAATTTAATAAAAATTTCAACCTTGCTTCAGCACACTCCTGCTTATCTTCATGATAACTGAAATTGACTGGTAGAATATTTGTATTAAAAAGATAGGTTTTTTTTCTGGTAAGAGTTTGGGACTGTAGAATTTTACAGTTGTCCAAAGATAATCTAGTCTGTTTCCCCACCTTCTATTTAATTCCGGACTCAACTTGTCCTTTTTTCTTTTTGTTTTTCTTTTTGAAACTAAATATGTTATTTTTAACATTCCTTTAAAATTTTTTTGAGTTTCAAATTCTTTCCCTTCTTCCTGACCTTCCTGCACTCAATGAGAAGGTAAACAATAGGATATCAATTATATATGTGAAATAATGCAAAACATATTTCCATAATAGCTATATAACAAAAAGCAGGAAAAATAGAGTGAAAAATTATACTTCAATTTGCACTTAAAGTTCATCAGTTCTCCCTCTGGAAGTAGATAACATTGTTTTTCATCATGTGTCCTTTGAAATTATTTTGGATCATTGTATTTATCAGTTTTTGATAAGTCTTATCAGTATTGATAAGCCTTTCATAGTTGACAATCTTTACAATATTGCGATTACTGTGTACAATGATCTCCTGATTCTGCTTATTTCGCTTTGTATCAGTGCATATAGGTCTTCCCATATTTTCTGAAACCATCCCCCTCATCATTTCTCATGCATAATGGTACTCCATCACAATCATGGGCCACATCTTGTCCAAACTATCCATTTTCAATGTCTGTTGAAGAATAGACATTGGTTGACAAACTGAAAGTTATCTAATAGTGTGCCACAATTTAGGAAATAGATACTCTTCGTCTACTTGGTTTTTCCTTTGTGAGATGGTTGGGCCAAACCCTTTTGCATGGTTATAGATCTCTTCTGAGAGGGTACTTCAGTTAGGCTATGAACTCTTTGAGAACCAAAACTGTTTTTTCCTTGTATCCCCAGGGCTTAGTACAGCATATAGTGGGTACTTAAAAATGCTTGTCAACTGACTATCCTGAGGTTTGCTGCAACCAGCACAAGGATATCTGCAAAAAGAAGCATCTGGAGGACATTGCCAACAATAGGACATCCCTCAGCTGGGTGGTTCAGAGGACAGAACGCTGGATCTGGAGTCAGGAACACCTGAGTTCCAATCTGGTCTCAGACACTTACTAGCTGTGTGACACTGGGCACATCACTTAACCCTGTTGACCAGTTTCCTCATCTATAAAATGAGATGGAAAAGGAAGAAGGAAACCAATCCAGAATCTCTGCCAAGAAAGTCTCCAAATGGGGTCACAACAAGTTGGATATGACTGAAAAAAATGACAGAACAACAACTTCCATTTAGGCTCTTGGATCTCCATGTAAGCAAGGAATGCCATTGGCAAACATAAGTCTCCTTGCACTATTCTGGTACTGAGGTTCGTCATGAAGTCTTCAAACAGGGTTATCTCTTGGAAACATTTGGACCCAAGAGAGAGAGCAAGGTCACATTTAGAAGTCCTCTTCTTCCAAGACTGACTGCTGAACAAAAGAAGAAAGACTTTTCTAAGTCATTTGGAAAGACTTTATAGACCTGAATGCAGGGTCACAGAGCGAGGTGAGCCCAAGTGAGGACCAGAGTAGCCTTGGGTGACATGATGAAGTTGAGGATATTGTTTTCAATACTCTTTAATTGTACTTTCTATTTGTTTGCCCAGCTTTCAAAAACAGCTCCTTTCTAAGGGCAGGAACCAATTTTTTGCCTTTCTTTGTATCCCTAGAGTTGAATACAGTACCTTACAAATAGCACATGCTTAAAAAACTTAAAAAACACTTTTTGACTGACAAACTCACTCCTGTCAGAAGAAAAACATTTAAAAAGTCATGAACACTATAGTGTTCCATCAATTACTCCATCCTAGGAATATTTGCATTTTGAAAGAGAATATATAGGGGTGGGTGAATCCAAAGTAATAGCTTTCTAATGATGGAATTTCAAATGCAGTTGACACGTAGGTGGAGGGAGGCAGAAGAAATATATTTTTAGGCATCTGAACCTTTATGATATTTTGAAATATTAGGTAGGGGAAACCTGCTATCTGAACCTGTAGCAAGCACAGGGTGAATCCAGCAGAACTATGACATAGGGATGAAATTTAATTTAACCAGGATAACCCATTCCCCAAGAACATCTGAAGCTTTCTACTGTCTAGCACTGTGGTTTTGCTGTTTCAAGAGAAAAAAAATTTACCCTGCACTCACTCTTCTGCTCAAAGCCTTTTAATGTCATATAATTTAATTCATAAATGAATTAAATTCAAGCTTCCTGGTTTGGCATTCAAGGCTTTATATAATCTACCCTCATATTTACTTTTCCAGCCCTCCCATGCTTTCAAGTCAAGCAGTATCTTATGGAAAGATTTCTCTCCCTCTCTTCCACTCTTTGCCTTTATCCCTATTGAAACTCTGCCTGTACTTCAAGGTCCATTTTCAATGACAGTTCCTTCATTAGGCCTTCTTCTCTAATCTCAACAAGTCCTGAGGCAACTGTTGAGTGTGATAGAAAAAACACCAACTCTGACATGAGAGAGCCAAGGCTCAGATGTCAGCTTTTATGCTCACTAACTATGTGACCTTGGGCAAATTACTTCCCTTCTCTGGGTTTCAATTTACTCCTCTAAAAAATACAGGATTAACCTAAATGTTTTCTCTGGTTCCATCAAGCTACAAATCTATCATTTATTCTACCTCCACAGC
This sequence comes from Bettongia penicillata ogilbyi, assembly GCA_023548195.1. Taxonomy (NCBI): domain Eukaryota; kingdom Metazoa; phylum Chordata; class Mammalia; order Diprotodontia; family Potoroidae; genus Bettongia; species Bettongia penicillata. The sequence goes on along the minus strand of JAJHZJ010000531.1, from coordinate 8,044,555 downwards.
ATTTTGTTTATAAGTCTCTTATGATATGTAACACATCATACCAGCTATTACATCAGTTATTGATGTTAAGTTGTCTGATTCTTCATTACCCCATTTGGGATTTTTCTGGCAAAGAACCTGTAGTGGTTTGCCATTTCCTTCTCCAGCTCATTTTACAGATGAGGAAACTGAGGCAAACAGGTTAAGGTTAAGTGACTTGCCCAGGGTGACATAGCTAGTAAGTGTCTAAGGTCAGATTTGAACTCAGGAAGATGAGCACTCTATCCCCTGCAGCACCTAGTACTACAGCTACTTATCTACTTATCTTTTCTGCTAGATTATAAACTCCTGGAAGGCAGAGCTTGTGCCCTATGCACATGTGTATCTTTGGTAGCACCTATGAAATGAAAGCAGAAGACTATAACAAGTCTGGAAATGTTTTAAAGCAAATGTCATTTTAAAAATATTCCTAGTGCTCCTCTGGATTATCCAATCTCCAATTCATAATAACAAATGGGATTCCTTAAGGACAATTACCCCAGGTTCAAGGTATTAAGTCAGGGTGGGGGGCGCTGAGGATGACAGTGGTTGTCACTCCCAAAAGTATTGCTCATGAGTCCCCACTGGTATATTTAGCTTGTGTCTAGTCCACCAGAGAATACAATTAACTCAAAGCAAAGATATTTACTAGAACAGAAGAGTGACAACACCTCGCCCCCACAAACCTGGTACATACTCTTCTACAAATACACATAGTGGCTGTTGGGAGAGTGGAGATGTGTCAAGTCTACAAGGGGAAAAGGCAGACCTATAGGGGATGCATGTAGCCAAGGCCATGGGAAGAGGACAACTCATGCCTCTCATGCCTCTCATGCCTCTCATGCAGCAGTGCTGCAGGGCCTCTCCTAACTTCCTTACTGTTACCACCAACTTTGGATTCTGACTCGAGCATGCGCTCTTACATTGGATGCTACCAGATGCTTCTGTAATGGCTACTGCTTAATTGCTTGGCTATAATCACCATTGTCTTCAGCTTTGGGCTCAGCTGACATTCTGACCTAGGGTGCTGCTGAACACTTTTTGGAAAGAACTTGAACTCTTCCCTAGAGACAGCAGGAATTTCCATAGGATTCCAGTTTCATGCATTAGATTCTTGACTCCTAGGCCCTCTAGTTGGACTTCTAGCAGATTCATCTCCTCAGCTTCTAAACTCTAAGTCTCTTCCATCAGCCCACATCTGTGAATGAGCTGAGAAAAGTTCCTGAGCAAGCTCATTGCTTTTGCCAAAGTTCAGCCTTCTAGAGGTTCTCAATGTTTTCACACCCTTTACAAATCTTTGAATAAGTAGGCCATTCGAGTACAGCAGAGGGCCAAGTCTGGGAGGGGCTTTGGCCTACACGCTTACATACTATTTTTGGACTGTAACTTTCTGAATATAGAACATAATTCTTAGAACCTTTGCCCCCTTTTTGTCACTCTACTGCTGTTACTGTAGAAGTGGAATTGGATTATGTAGAACTAAGAGCTATTTTTTGTTAATCTCATTGAAGGTAGGGACTGTTTCTTTTTTCGTCTCATTATCCCCAGTGTCCAACACAGTGCCTTACATATGGCAGGTTCAATAGATTCTGTGTGAGCTGTATTTTTCTTTGATTCCTGAGTCTCCATGATCAAAGGATGTATTACCACTGGCCACCCAATTGGTGATACCTCTCCATTCTTAACTAAGCTGGTCCTTAGAAAGTAGATGTAACTGGTTACATAAATGGAATTCAAAGAGAGGATTTAATGTATGAGCAAGACTCATGTTCCTGTAGTATCCATGCAATGTCAAGAGATCTAGATGAAAGCCTAAGAGTATTGAGTGGGCCATTTTACAGGAGGACATGGAAAAGAACCACATAGTATTGTCCACCTGAAAGTCTGGTGAAAAGAGGCAAACAGGCTAGTTGGTATATGAATTCATATTGTTTATTCCCTTAAAGTTATACATGGAGCTAGAGCTTTAATTCTGACTGCCTGATAAAAAGAATGAGAAACCTTGTATATATTTTAGAGCAATCCCAGCTCACGATGGCTATGTCCCTCAGATTTATGGTCTCCATATGTGTTTAACCATAGTTAAGAAATTTTCTTAGTTGAGTAAGTTGTAAATACAATAAGAGAGTTGATAAAATGTCAATTGAAATTACAACCCAGGATATCTGTGTTTCCTTTACCATTAACATAATATAACATAGAATATGTCCATAAAATATTTAGATAAGAAAAATCCCATTATTCAAGGTAGTGTCTTAGGTTAAGGCTCCTCATCCCTAATGGTATCAAACAGAGGAATACTCTTGGTCAGTTTCATCTGGCCTTGTGGTTTTAGACACAGGAAGAGGAATTCTCGGTTTACTCAGAGAACAAGGAAAGGCATGTTTATTAGATAGAGGTGCTTCTTCTAGTTGATTAGTTCAGGTTTTGGTCCGTACTGGGGTTCAAATGATCTTAAATGATTATCAGTATAAAAAGAGGACATAATTCATTGGAATATACAGAATGTAATAGAAAGACTCATTAATAATTTTTGTTTCCAGAGAACCTTTCTTAAAATACATTTGAGAGATGTAGGAACTGGAGGGAGGACCCTGAGGAAGTCCTAGTTTTCTCCCATTAGTATATTCATACATTGAATGGGCTTGTCGGATTAGCTGCTGGTCCTGTTGTTAGGAGAGGATAGCCTGGCTCTGAGGGGATGAACATGGAGGGAAAATAGGAGGAAAGAAGGAGAAAAGAAACCAAGAAACTCTCAGGTGAAGGTTGAGAGAGATTACCAATTGAAGACAAACTTTGAGAATAGGAAAGGCACTGTGGCACCTACTTGTCATAATATCTCTTGCATCTTGTTAAATTTGTTAAATTGAGTCCCATTGTAGTTTAAGATTTCGATTTTTGCCAGTGATTCTCTGACATTGGTGTAAGTACACTTGGTGGTATCTCACATGATGTGTGAAATGTTGCAAAAACAAGCAGTCCTTGTAGACTCATATCCGTCTTTCCTTAACTCTACAGGAAGATAAGGTATCACTTTCTAATTAATTAAAACGAGGGAAGGTGATATATATTTTGCTTACCAGGTAACACCCTGTACTCCAGTCACTGGGACAGTGGGCCCAGCAGGGTGTTTTTTGACACATAGGCAGAAGATTCTCTCTGTGCACACATAGAATTTTCCCACCATGAAGAAATCCTTGCTGAGTGAGTTCTGAACTGCAGCCTAGGGGTGATACACAATTATTTCTCAAGATCATAAAAATAGGACAATCTAGACTCTTCATCCCTGTACCTGGGAAGTTTCCAAATTCAGTGAAATCCTCTGTATTTATAATTAAACAAGCAGCCACATTCCTTTAGCTCTTTATTTCTATTAAACATACTAAAATGCAAAGAAAACCATTCTTTGTTGCCCTCTCAAAACACTTCTCCTACTCACCCCTCCCCAAGCCTCATCAGGTTCCTTATCAGGACTTTGGAAGAAAGCTCCAAAGCAAGAGAAAAATTGAGTGAAGGGATTGCCTATCTGCAATGGATGGACTCTGCAACAAAAGAGAAATCTGGGATGATGCTGAGAAAATTGGGTTGGTCTCCTGGTCTTCCCACCAGTTGTCACCATTTTCAGAAGCTGCCTTTTTCAACATCTGCCCTGGACTAACCCTCTTCCCTTGTTGATCTCTGATCGGTTGCTCTGGTCCCCATTCCAATATCAGCTTCCTGGCCATTGCTCCTGGGGCAGACTGGATCAGCAACACTGCCAACATTTGGCACCCTTTTCCCCATTAAGTTCTGTGTTTTAAGGGCCAACTGGGAAAACGGCCAGCGGTCTCTCTTTCCACTACCTGCAGTAGTGGAAAGTAGTAGAAAGCAGTAAAAACTGGCAGGAAATCTCTCCAAAAGGCAATGGGGGAAGAAAGAAAGGACCCTTCCCCACCCCCAGAGCCTTTGGGCTCATTCTCAGATTCTGCCTCTACTCTAGTGTCTCCCTAGGTAAAACCTTCTGTTTTCCTCACTGGGGAACTCGTGGGGAGAGGGAGGAAGCCCAATTCCAGAACCCCTGTTACCTTTCAGCTCTCTTTAAATGAGCATTATCCTCGTTCCTGGGGGAGAAGAGAGAGAAATAATAATAATTCAAATAAATAGAGAGCTGTGTGTGTACCAGTTATTATTTCTATAACAAAGGCTCTGTAGATGTCTCATTGATCTTCAGAATCACATTTGGTGTCGTGTTTCTGTGAAGTGTGTTGAGTTCTGCCTTCTTCTCATATGAAATATGGAGGAAATAGTTTCCTTTTCTGTTTCATTTTCTCCTGCTTTGTTTAAGTTCTCAGAAACAACCTTGACTTTTGAATTTTCTGAAGGCTTTCTTCAACTACACTGACACAATGATTGATGATCTGGTTACCAGATTGAAGACTGGTGGTACAATATGTTTCTAAAAATATACTATGGACAGATCCACCAGTACAATGGGGCCCCTAGGAGGGAGATCCAAAGGCAACTCCATACATCCTCTCCAGGACTGTCCTTATTCTGACTAGTTTCACTATATACGTGAATTAACACTACCTTGACCAGATTACTCCCTTCTGTAACTATGCTGGGGGCCTAAGGTTAGTTATACATGAAAATCTGAATTCTCAAATTATAATGTCAACCAGTTACAGAAGCAGCCTTTGAGTAGTGGAAAGAGCAGTAGATTTTCTAGGAACCTGAGTCTGAATCTTGTTTCTGCTAATGACTATTTGTGTGACTTGGAGTAATTTAATTCAACAAATCTTTATTAAGCATCTACTACATGCAAGTCACTGTACTATCAGCTAGAATTACACAGATCAAAAAGTGTAACAGTCCCTGACCTCAAAGGTTTACATTCTAATCACAGGATTGAACACATACACAGAGAAGTAAAAACAAAATATAATCAAAGTAGATTACAGAATCATTTCAGAAAGGTCATTAACAGCTTGGTCTCCAAATGAAGTATTGCATTGGAGGTGCTGCAGAAGCTGGGCTTTGAAGTAATCTAGGGATTCTAAGAAGTGGATGATAAGAGAGAAGTGGCTTGATGTTCTAGACATCAGTTTCTTCCTTTGTAAAATGAGGGGGTGAGATTAAGTGTTCGCTAATCTCCTTTCTGGTTCTCAGTCTTCTGATATGAGGGTGACTGGCTATTCCTATTAGAGAAGCATTCTTTATTTACATGGGTATTCACTGCAAGGACCCAATTAACTGGCCAATATTCTTCCCTAGCACATTGAAAGTAGGATTTTTTTTTTTATATTTTAAAACATTTTGAGTTTCAAATTCTCTCCCTCCCTCCCCTAGCCCTTCATTGACAAGGCATATAATATGATGCCCATTATACATGTTAAGTCATGCAAAAGATGTTACTATATTAATTGTTGCCAATAAAAGGCAAGAAAAAGTGAAAAAATGGTTTAATATGTACTCAGAATTCATCAGTTCTCTCTCTGGAGGTGAATAGCATTTTCTATCTTTAATCCTTTGGAATTGTCATGGATCATTGTATTGATTAGAGTAGCTAAGTCTTTCACAGTTGATCATTGAGCAATATTGCTATTACTATGCACAGTGTTCTGGTTCTGCTCACTTCACTTTGTATCAAGTCATATAAATTCTCCAAGATTTTTCTGAAACCATTTCCTTCATCATTTTTTATAGCACAGCAGTACACCATCACAATCATATATGCTTTTTAAACATTCCATTTCCAGCGCAACTTTTCAGGAAGACCTAAAAGACTTCTATCAATGTCATTCCCTGATACAAAAATCTTCAATGTTTCTCCATTACTTAAATATTTCAATGGATCCACAATGGATTCAATGGATTTTGGCACTCCTCCCAATGGTATAGAGCCCAAACCTATTAGGGTCTTCTCCTTCCTTATAATTCTTTTCCATATTCTACCATAGTCTTCCTTGGGGTAGGAAGGGTGTCCACTTAAGAAATTGAAGGCCTAGAGCTCTTGACCTTGTGGGAGCCACCAATATGCTCATAAGGGCTTTCCATCTTTTATTCCTGTTCTAACTACATGACTATCCACTCTCTTTTTTTTCTATTCATACATTTCCATGATAATATTATTTTCTTTATTTCTCCTGTACAACGCTTTTTTGGTAATGTGGTGCAGACTGCTCATGTCTACCATATTTCTCTCCATGGCCCTTTGAGTAACCCACAACTTTAATTCTATAGATAATGTGGTATTCCACACTTGGTATATACAAATAGTGCAGGGATAAGGAACCTACATCCTTGAGGCTACATGTGGTGTTCTAGATTCTTACATCAGTTGAAAGGCCACATTTAAGGGTCTAGAAGGCCTCATGTGGCCCCGAGGCCACAGATTCCCCACTCCTGAATTAGCATTTTCTTGAGAATATTGGTATTTTTTTTAAAAAGGGGAGGCATTTCAGGTTATTAAAATCACTGCATAACTTCCTAAATGCAACCCACTCCAAACTCCTTCTGTTCAATTGTGGATCTATCTCATTGTGTGTGCTGCCTTTCCAGGATATATATCCTGATGGACCAGTTCAATGGGTCATCCATCCAACTGCATACCATAGTCTGGGTAATAGGCAGACCACATATTTGGACATTAGGTCAGATTTCTTTGAGTGATTATGGACTTTGTTTAGGAGACCATGAAATTTTCCAGGACATGGTTTAGTCAGTACAATATCTCTTGTCAATGGGAAATCTCACCATATAGGGAAGCGCTCTCCCTTTTTTTACTTTGTACTGGATACCCTCCCTGTTATATGATAGGAGCAAGCACCAGTTGGTGAGCACCTTTGTTGCTGTTCAGTTGTTTTCAGGTACGTCAGGTTCTTCATGACCCCTTTTGGGGTTTTCTTGGCAAGGATATGGGAGTGGTTTAGCCATTTCCCTCTCCAGCTCATTTTACATATGAAGACACTGAGGTCAACGTGGTTAAGTAACTTGCCCCGGGTCACAGAGTTAGTCAGTGTCTAAGGTCAGATTGGAACCCAGATCTTCCTGATTCCAGGTGGTCTATCTACTGCACCACCTAGCTGCCCAGTGAGCACCTATCTCCCATCACATTTCACCTGATACTTGTATAGGCACCAAATACCCAGGCATTGCCCTGGCATCCACTGAAGGGAATTTTGTCCTAATGTTGAACATGTTTCTCTATATAGAGTGGAAACATTCCCAAGTAAGGAACATGGATATCACGGCATCTTGAAATGTCCAGAAAAGGGCAAAATAGAGTTACCAGGTGAAAGGAAAGGGCAGGTCCAGAGCAGAGGCAGCCTGCTGCGAGGGAGATCATCTGATGAGTAGCCCAAAGCCAAGGGAGTATTTTTGGATTATATCATTCTTAGTAGCAGGCTATGTATAGATAATGAGGTAAAGGAAGGCGTCAGAGTACTCCAAGGTTTTTCATCTGGGAAACTGGAAGAATGGTGGTGAGTGAATGGCTTGGGTGGCATCCATCTGCCAGCTCTTATTTATACTTTTCATTTTCTGTTTTGCTCAAGGGCTGAGCCACTTGGGAGGATTCCCATTGTAGATGAGCACTCATGAGGGAAAGAACAAGGTGTCCCTGTGGAGTAGCTATACAGTTTTCCACAATTTCTCTATTACAGGGCAGGGGAAGAGAGGGACATGTCTATTTTTACGGAAAAAGATGAGAGAACAAATCCAAGGCTTATAGTTTCAAGTTTTTTGGGGGGAAGGCCTAGCCACAAAACAGTATAACATCTAACTAAAAATTAAGGAAAAATTAAACAACAAATCACTATGTAAGTCAAATAGAAAAGGTTTGTGTTATTATGATGTTCAAGAGAAAATATTGAAGAAACTATTTAAATGCTAATGTACCATAAAACTGGACAATAGCAATAAATCTTAGAAATGTCACTGCACTTTCCTATCCTGGGCTCAAGCTGTAATAGCATACTGTTTCTTTCCCTCTCTTGGTGACCACTCATGGGCAGTTTCATTTATACCTGGATACATTGAAACAGTGATCCCATTGGTGTGGATGCCCCCTCCAACCCATGTAGAGCATGGCTTCCTTAGCCTGGGTGGTGCAAATTCATATTTCCCCATAAATCTTTCACAGGGAATCTACCTGTGCATCTGTCTTTGTAATAATAGGATTTCAGTGTACCTCTGCATTGTTATTAGATTTTAGCTTGGTTTTCTTTTTTGAGTCTTGCGATTTTGTTAGAGTAGGGATCTCCAAAAGAGGAAACTCCCTCTACCAATGCCCAGCAATTTATAGTGTTAAAGAGCTACCTAGGGGCAAGGAGAGGTTAAATGACTTGCCTGTGGGTCATACTACCAATATAAGAGGTGGGACTAGAACCCAGGTTTTTTTTGCTCTCTGTCTCTCACTCCACACTGTTGTTCACATGTTTATGTCATGAGATTATGGATACCCAGGAATGCTCCTTGGACTCAATTTGCCTGTACACCTTTGTATCCTATTAAGTAGAGGGAGACATATTTAGAGGAATTCAGGGCTGTTGACAAATCTAAATAACTGAGTTTCAACACTCTTAGAAGGGAATATGTACAGCAACTGTGGGAGAAAGTTTCCTTAGAGAGTACAAGAGCTCACCATGAGTCAAGAAAAAAAAAAGGTGGACCTGTTCTAATTGTAGCAGAAGAGACCTGAGGGAGAGCTAAAAGGTCTGTGTTATTCCAGGGACCAGTATTCTAGGTACTTCTAGAAATCTCCAAGAAAACTCCTGAGATAGTTGGTCTCTGGAAAAGCAGCATAACCTCAGAATTGCCACTGCTCTGTAACAACCACCAAGAAAATTCAGCAACAATGACTATAACATGTAGTGCTTTAAGGTTTGTAAAGCATTTTCCACATAATATCGCATTTCTTCTGATTTGATTATCACAACAACTCTGTGAGGTTATTATTGTCTATTATTATTTCCATTTTTGTGGCTAAGAAAATAGGCTGAGAGGGGTTACAAGATTTGTCAGGATCCCATAACTAGTGAGTGAGTAGCAAGATTTGAGCTCAGGTTTTACCTGACTCTCAATCCATGATTGTTTTCATTCCACAAGAGTGAAAACATGATTTGATTTGAGTATTCAAATACTGTCTTAGTTATTTACTATCTGTGTGATCTTGGTTCAGTCAGTTGTTTTTCAATTGTGTCCAACTCTTCATGACCCCATTTAGGGTTTTCTTGGCAAAGATGCTAGATTGATTTGCCATTTTCTTCTCCAGCTCATTTTACAGATGAAGGAAGTGGGGAAAACAGGGTTATGTGACTTTTTTTTAGGTCACATAGCTAGTAAGTGTCTGATGTCAGATTTGAACCTGAAAAGATGAATCTTCCAGACTGCACACCCAGCACTCTGTGCATTCGGGCACCACCAAGCTGACCCTGTATGATCTCGGGTATGTTATTTAGCCTCTCTCGGCTGAAGTTTCCACATGTAAATGGAGGGAAAAGACTGGAAAGGCTTTGAAGTCCTTTCCAGCTTTGGATCTCATTTTAGGCATCACCTTCCCTCACTAGAATGTACAGTAGAACCTCAGTTTACGAGTAACCTGAGTTAAGTATGCTTTGCTAGACAAGGAAAAATTTTTTGCAAAATTTGTCTTGTAGGATGTTAGAAGTGCATCCATTTAACAAGCCCCCAACAGAGAAACGTGCTCACCTTAAATATAGAAAATTACTTGTGAAATCAGGAAGGCCTTTGTTAATCTTTACATCCATTCCCCTGAATGGATGGGTAAACTCCCCAGTAAGGTTATAGATAGATTACAGGAAGCCTACAACACGTGGAGGAAGATGGGGCTTCTTATACTGTTTTCTGAACTTCGGATGTCCCAAGACACTGTCGCCTGGCCATGTGACTCCATGCTCTCCTCTCTGATAGGCTCTTCCTCACGCAGCTTCTTGGGCCTGCGCATTTGAATCTGATCTCTCACCTGTCCATGCTAGGTCACAACCCCTATCACCTAGGAATGTGGACAAGAGAACTTTACTTCCCACAAATCCCCTCTCTTTCTTTATTAAAATTTCTGTTTCCACACCTAAATCTAATCAATAAATACCTCCTCACATTCTTTCCCCTATGAATTCTTTCCTCCATCTATCCTCCTTTATATGAATATGGGAAGGGAGCAAAGTTGACCAACACACTGACAAATTACAAGGGGGGCAGTTCCCTTGTTACAAGTACAGATACAGAGATTCAAAAGGAAAAGATAAATCAATGAATTGTCTATTCAGAAGTTCCACCTCATACAGCAGTCTGGGAAGGAACATCATCTGATGCAGTTTCCTGGTCTGTATGCTTGTTCAAGCCGTCTTCAGCACAACATCTCAGCTTCTTCTTCCCTTTATCTTCTTGTAGAAATCCAGATGTCCTCTCTCCTACAAAACTGACCTTAATACCATTTTGGATGACCATTCCTAAGCTTTATACACTTATCACTCCTACAAAATCAAAATTGGAACTTTGGTCAATTGTCATGTTTAATAAATTCACATTAAAACCCAGTTTTTACATTTTACATTAATTCATTATTCGTTTCCCCCATCAGGAGGATGAGATTTCACTAAGGAGTCAATAGCAGGTTCCAGTACTTAAATACAACATTTTTAACACAGTACATATCACATCATAAAACAATTCCAACTTTTGGTCATGTGATGCTTCTTTTAAAGCATTTGCAATATAGACCACAAACCATTTTTCTTTTAACATTAACCGACTGAGAGAAAACAGTAACTATATAATAATAACTTCCCAAGCCCTTGACCTGATTGTCTCCACACTATTACTAAGAATTAAAGGGCCTAATTTACTGTTGTTGGTCTAAAGTCCTATGCCTAATAGCTTAATTTTAAACTTAACCTCAGATGTTCCCCTACCAACAATCTATTATTTAATAGATCTGGTATTAAGCTTACAAAACTTTTGATTATAGGAATTGCCATTAAGAGTAGGGACATTTCAGGGAAACAACATCTCCCCAACTTCATGTCATTTAAAGGCAGGAGTAGATTGTCAACTGGCATTCAGTCAGGTTTAAAGTCTGCCAAGTGTCAGTGAGGAAACTGAGTCAGGAGAATCCTACCTCAACCCAGGCTGAACAGCCACTCTCCCACCCTTCCCATGAGATCACCTTTTGCAGTTCATACCAGCATCTCACAGGCTTACTGGCATCATGGATTAGAGGCTCAGGCCGCCTTTCCTGCTATCCATATCTGGAGTTAGACTCAGAACAGTCAGTTAATAGTCTCATAAAATCTTAAAATAGCAAGCTCCAATAATCAAGTTTCAGATATGACTATAATTTCACATTGGTTAAGGAACAGTTTTTGAAGCAAGTCTTAAGTCTTAATTCTTTCTAATTCCTGATTAAATAACAATCAAAATCAAATTTACCACTAAAACCTCAAGTTATTGCTCTAATAGATCCCCAAACTAAAGATGTCTCTGATTTAGTCTCAGTAACTTGATTCAGTTAATTGTATTTACTCAGTGGGTCTTTGTAACAGGTAAAGACTTTATTCCAAGTTAGGACCTTTGTCCATTACCCTCAAAGAGTTTTAGTCCCATTTATTTAAAAGGGTCCTGGAAAACCTCACCTTGTCCCACATGAACTGGCTCTCTAGAGGCGCAGAGAAGCATATCACTATGTCCTATCAATCCAATTCTCCAGGTTACTGGTCACTCCCATCAAGACCACCTGGGGCCACTCCTTCCTCAGTCCCTCTGTGGATAACAAACTTTGACCTTCTTTAGTTGAATGATGGCTTGGGTTGAATTCATTTAAACAGGACCCAGTGTGTTGCTGTCTTTGGGTCCTCAACAATTCCATACCATTACAGTTCAGTTTAAACAACATCACATTTGTACTTGAGTTTCATCTCCACGTTACAGTCAGACTCGGAAATAGTCAAGTGGGAAACTTTAAAAGAAGTGTTCCTTTTCAAAGGAACACAGTGGGGAAATAGAGCCAGAAGGTTCCCATCCCAGGTTGAGGACAGAATTGTCCCCTGAGGCTTGTACATTAGATGACAGATTTTACTAATCAAAAATTTTACCAAGACTCACATCTTAAATTTGTCCCAAAAACCAATCACTAGAGATTATTTATCACCAACACAAATTACTGGTTTAGGAACTCCTTATACAGCTTATATTTTACATAGAGATTATAACTTTAACCAAGTGAAGGGCCACATCACTTGGGTGATTATTTTAAACCCTCCGAATCTTGGGTGGGCATGGGACCACTCCTCTCCTTCCACAATAGAAAGAGTTAACATCTCTCCGCTGAGCAACTCCAATTCAGATTAGATCTTAAGAAGTTCTTCAGTAATGACTGGACTTTAAAAAGAAAGGGGGATAGGGCCAGGAGACTTTCTTAAAATTTACCTCAGAGCTTCCTGGAGCAATAAAATTTCTAGTTTCCTTAATCTTGTCCCTTACCTTCCAACCCCCCCATAATACCTGATGTTATTTTGACAAATTAGTTTACAGATATAAATTTGATAAGTACAAAATATTTTTTCATACAACAGATCTTCCTCTAAAAACAGTTTACAATTTATCACAAAACCTTCATGAACATAATTGGCAAAAATTACAAGATCTAAAACCCAAGGCCTTTTCACATTTAGTCATAAGCTTCCTTTTACATACTTTTGCAAATGCCTGATTAATAGCAAAAACAATTTTAGTTAAAATTTCCTTCTTAACAGCAGAAATAAACTTTTAGCATACTTAATACAACCTGAGATGGAACAAGCTTGAAAATCACACTCATATATTTATATAAATATATGTACATATTTTTAAAAGGATTCTCATTTTTTCAAGAAGAATTCTACAAGGAAACTCTTACAGAAAATTCATGACAGTTTTTTAAACCAATTCATCATTAATCTAACAAGGTAATTTCTAATATAACAACATTTAGATTTACTTAAAAATTTAAACTTAATTTAAGTTTACTTAAAACTTTAAATAAGCCATTAACCATTCAGCTGAATGCACAGTAATTCACTTCCTTACCACCACTTGAGTGTACTATCACCTGATCTAATAGTCATCTCAACTTTGATTGAGCTATTAATTAAATCAAGTTAAGGGATTTTTCTTTCTCTCTTCTTAAAATACTTCCTCACACCCTCACTACTTACTGAAACTATATGAAACTGAACCATCCTGAACTATTCAAGCCTTTTTATCTGCCTTTCATATTTGCAATCAAAACCTTTATTCATCTTTTCAATTCCATTACTCAGACTATCCAACCTTCCTCCACATTTTAACTATAACTGTCTGCACTGGATTCTCATTCTAGCTTAAACAAAGCAAAAGTTAACTCTACCATTATATAACAAACATCATTTTCACTGCTTATTTATAACCAATTATAAGTTTCAAATTATCAAATTTCTATCACATCCTTTTTAAAACCCCAATCTATAACAAACTCCAAATTTAAAAATCATGTGACAATTACATTAGATTAATGTTGCATCTAATATACCCATCCCTTATGTTAAGCACTTTACAATCATAAGTGAGAAATAACAATATCTTTCTGCTTAGTCCTGATAGGAAGAACATTCTCAGATGCTGCTCGTTATTCCTTCAGGACAGATTTTAACTTAAAATTTTATCAAATCTGGATTTATAATCACTAGTGAAAAACATTTCATCCTTCCTTTTTTTAAAAAAAAAATACTCTTGCTATTTAAAAGAAAACTTTATTTATAACTTCCCATAATAATCACTTTTTTACACTGCTTCCTTAAAGAGCTGAAAAGACCTCTTCCAGCTCCCCTTCCCTTTCCCCTTCCCAGGCCCAGCAGACCAGCTTTCCCAGTCTCATTCCAGTCTTTAAATCATATGTGGGGGTAAGCTTCCCCTTGTCCACATGGTCTGAGCACATGGACAGGGTTAATGCTTCTAAGAGAAATCACTGAAGTTCTAAAGTGAATTTATAATTTTACACATATAGTCTTGTATCAGATATGTTTACTTAATTTAAACATAAAGTACAGAGTTTAGCTTTGAGATTTCATTAAATCAAAACTCAACTTTCACTCCAGACTGCCTGTCCTTTACTCTGCTAATTTCCATTACAAAAAGAGATCCTCCTTTAGGTAGAAAATGGTCTGCCACTCCCTTATCTGAGGTAGAAAGACCTTCCCAGATTCAAAGTTTTAAATCAGATTGATTAAAAAAACCTCCCTGCCCAGGCAAAGGGCCTAAATAATTTAGTACTTACAAAGTGTGACTTCCAAGCATAAGACTTAGGAGCTCAGTAACTAACAGTGATAACAACAGATCACAGTAAACAATTTTGAAATGTTTAAATCCAACAACCTTCCCTAACTTTGTCTATTGGTTTCCCAATCAAGCTAAACATTTTCTTAAGTGAGATGGGGGAGGGGAAAGGAAGTACAAGGTCCAAGCACATCCCATCCGTATTCCTCCCCTCCTTTTATAGTAACCGAATACTCACCACCTCTTTCAGTTTCTTTATTCCTTAAAAAGAAACTTAAGAATTTAATTTAATTTAGCAATTTCACTAATAGAGCTACATTTTTTTTAAAGTTGAATACTCTGAAAAGAGTCATATTTCTTTCTTTCCATATTCACAACCTGGCCAGACTTTAGAATGCAGAAAGAAAGATTTTTTTTTTAAAGCAACTTCTTAAAAGTTTTCAAACTTTCTATTAACACTGTTATCAAGCCATACAGTAAAGCATTCTCCCCCCCTTTTCTCTCTCCCCAGCCCTTTCACTCATCTGAGGCTTACTTTCCAATTTAACAAAACACTTCACAAATACAGAACAGACAGAGCAATACATATCCTCTCTTTTTAGGAAATAAACTAATTGTAGATTAGACCGGTCAAAATCCAATTATTCATGTCAATTTACTCTGACTGATTTCAAGCCAATTTCAAAAGGATCCTTCCCAGAATCTAGATTTCTAGATTCTCCATCCTCCCCCCTCTCTCCAGAGCAGACAGAGGAAGAATTCCAGCATTTCTTCATATGGCTTCCGAAGGAATACTCATGGGATATATTCACTCATCCCCTCCCTGGTACCCCATCTTAAGACTTAATGCTCTGAAAGCCCCCCAAAAGGATGGTCCTGCCTAAGATAACTGGTGCACACAAGGCAGGACTTAGTTGCTGATTTTCCTGCTGTTGCTCAGGTCCCTGACTTACATTGCCTCTAGCCATTCAATCCATTGTTTCAGCTGCATTTCTGAGTTCACAACAATTCCCAACAGTCTCGGAGAAGTTAGCAGTCAGAAGAAGAGAACCAGGCCTGTGGGTGTCTGGGCCACTGAAAAATCAATAGGCGTGCTCCCATTTCCCACAAGCAAGATTCCATCCTAAGCTTTCTGATGGTAAGGATCCCGGACGAGCCCCCAAATTGTTAGAAGTGAGCCGTTTAATAAGCCCCCAACTGTGAGAAACGTGCTCACCTTAAATAAAAACCAGTATCTGTCGTGAAATCAGAAAGGCCTTTATTAATCTTTACATCTATTCCCCCTGAATGGATGAGTAGCCTCCCTAGTAAGGTTACAGACAGATTACAGGAAGACTACAACACATGGAGGAAGATGGGGCTTCTTATACTGTTTTCTGAACTTTGCATGTCCTGAGACACTGTCCCTTGGCCATGGGAGTCCATGTTCTCCTCTCTGATAGGTCCTTCCTCACACAGCAACTTGGGCCTATGCCTTAGTTTCTGACCTCTAACCTGTCCATGCTAGGTCACAACCCCTGTCACCTAGGGATGTGGACAACAGAACTTTATTTCCCACACAGAACAAACAAAAATTTTCAGTATGAACATCAAAATTTGGTTGAAAAAAAATCGCCCAAATAAGATTGTAGCAATGAGAGTCATGAACATTTTTTTAACAATAATGCAATGTCACATCTGAAAAAAACATCACAAACAAGTGTCGTTAGATAGATTCCTAGTCGGAAGTGAACGTAAGGAAAAACATCAGTGAGTCAGAACATGAAAGTGATTCCAAAAAACAAAACTAAGTGAAGGCAGTAGTGTTAGTCTTCTGTTAGTGAAAGTAGCATAAGAGTGAACACTCCCAGTAGAAATCCCTGATGTTCGCATAGAAGGAGATTCTCCTTCCAAGCAACAACTCATCCCCGTCATGGCAGCCACGACGCTTCCCAAAGGTAAAGTGCAGGTTATTTTATTTTATTTTTGGTTTATATTGTGTACTAATCATTGCTATTGTATTTCGGGTACATTAGGAAAAACTTACCCAAAATTATAAATAATTATTTTTATATGAATATTTTTGGGGATGTGGTAGCGATCATCTGACTTTACATTGTTTTCTATGGGAAAACTCACTTTGCAATATGAGCAAATTGCATGATGAACAGAATCTCAGAATGAATTAAATTTGTAAACCGAGGTGCTACTGTAAGTTTCTTGAAGGCAGGTATCTCCTGTCTATCTTTTTGCTTACATTTGTTTCCGGGGCTTAGCACACTGCCTGGCACATAATGCATACTTAATAAATATTTGCTCACTGATTGACTCTAACAAATATTTCTTGGACATTTTAACCAGTTTTGGGCTAAAGGGGGCATCCATACCCAGAGGGATCAGCCCTGCCTCCCCCTCTCCCTGACCCCAGCAGCAGGAGTTATTATTGACTTTATTTTCAAATCTCTGCTTACTTAACTTTGCATGAGTTCATGTAAGTATTTCTGTGCTTCTCAGTAGTCTTTTTATTTGTTGTTTCTTATGGCACAGCTATATTCCACTCATGTACCTTAATTTGTTTAATTATTCCCTGATCAGTAAGTGTTCACTTTGTTTCCAGTTCTTTTGCTACTACAAACAAGTTGCTAGCATACTTATGGGTATATTCGATGTATTTCTTTTTGTCATTGATTGCATTAACCTTAGATTACTCCTAGCACCTTTGCTTCTCTTCATATAGGTGTAGAGTATCACAAAACTGTGTTGATTGGGTCCACTACAAATTTATGTTACATAATCTCAATTGGGAACTTACTACAGCAAGGCAATCCTTTTACACTTCTCTACTCTGTTCACCTCTCACTCGTGACAGTTCCAAATCTGTATGTTCCTCCTCAAGACTTCCACATCAGCTCCTTCTCTCATGCTCTCAAATGAAAATCTCACTTCATATTTATTTCATGCCTCCTATTGCACCAGGCTCTCTGCTAAGTGCTGATACAAAGAAAAGCAAAAAAACAAAAAACAAAAAAACCCCAGCTCTTGCTCTAGAGGAGTGATTGAAAGGATGGTGGTATGGTAATAGAGAAACTGGGTAGAGATTTTGGGGAAAGACAATGAGTTCAGTCCAGGACGTGTTGAGTTTAACATGTCTAAGGGACATCAAGTTTGAGATGTCTAATAAGCAGTTGAAGGTGTAAGTTTGGAGTTTAGGAGAGAGGTTAGGTCTGGATAAGCAGATTTGAGAATCATCAGAATAATGATGATCATGGAAACCATGTAAGGTGATGAAATCACCAAGTGACATAATGTAAGGGAGAAGAGGCACCATGTTGGAATACTGGGAGATACCCTCTGTTAGTGGATATGACCTAATAAAGATACAGCAACGAATCAATGAATAGGCATTTATTAATTCCTTCTATTTGCCAGGCATTATGATAAGTGCTAGGGATACAAAAAAAGACAAAAGACAGTCCTCAAGGAGCTCCCCTTCTCATGGAGAAGACAGAATGCCAATAGTTATGTGCACCTTCTGCTGAAGGCTTCTTGTCCTTCCTGACACATTCCCTCTGAGCTAACCTTCCTTTTATAGCATATATATTGCATACATATCTAATTATTTCTAAGTTATCTCCTCCAGCAGAAGGTGAGCTCCTTGAGAACTGAGACTGTTTTTCCTCTTCTTGTGTCTTCAGAACTTAGCAGAGTGCCTTGCTTGTCACAGGCTCTTAAAAAAATATTTGTTTCACAACTTACTTTCATTGACTTCCTTGTGCTGTAGAAGAGACTGTTCTAAGAGTTCTCTCTTTGAAGAAAATCTCTCAATAGCATGGTGCTGTCTAAATGGCTGTACAGGAATAGAGCTATTATAGAATTGCTAGCTACTGAAGTTTATATTTTTTTTCCAGTGTAACACATTTCATTTCAGTAAGTAGTTACCATGATCACAAAAGGTATTAAGATGAAAACTTGGATTTCAACCTATGACTTGTAACTCTAAAAGAGAGGGTCTAAGAGTAGACTTTGGCAGGGAGATAGGAATTCAGGGAAAGGGATAAAGTCATGTAAGCATTTATGTAGCTTTTCAAATTTATGACCCATATATACAGTTGCACCTAACAAATCTAGACTCATTTCTCTTTAGGGGTGATGAATATATTGACATCAAGAAAAGCTCCGTTGGGGTGCTTTGAACATTCTGTCAAATGAGAGAGAGAGAGCTCCATGTGGCCTTCCTAGGAAGAACTAGTATGGGCCCCCAAAGCATTTGTGGGCTCTGGGGAATTCCTCAGAGCAGATGGCTTGCAACTCCCATACGTGTACAGAAATAACTCTCTCTCCTGTTTTCCCTAACCCCTACTTCTTCTACTTGATATGTGGTTATTATTATTACTGGGACTGTACAGTTTTGCTGACATCCCTTTGGGCAGTGACATTCCAGCCCTATCATGAGGCTTATATATGGTTTGTCCAGCAACCCTGCTGGTGGTCTTAGAGAAAAAAGATCTCAGAGCTCATGTAGAAGGATGTGTTGCTTTGCAAGGATTGAAAGGCAAATTATACCTCCTTGTGGGGATGTTGCAGCCTCATTCATTTTCTGAATATTTCTGACAGCAAAACACACCCCTGGATTTTTCTCTGAAGTAACTTTGATCATTTATTGTATTTTACCATGCTGCTAATGATACAGGTAATCTTCCAAGGCTCCTTATATCTCTGAGATACAACAAAGTATTGTAACTTTACTGACACAGTCAACTCAGAAAGACACCATGGGCAGGCCATGCACAAAAGTTGACCACCCATGTGGTGGGGTTGGGATTTGAACCCAGATTTTCTTACTACAAATTTATTTGTCTTTCCCCTGCATCACCTTGACTTCCTTGACCTAGGACTCTGGAATTCCTCTATTGGACTTTATCCTTCTATCTCTTTTCTTTCTGTGCTTCAATTCCACTTTTGTCCAAGTCCATCACCAGATTCATTTTTCTGCATTTGAAATCTTGTCTTTATAGTCAACCAAATTCAACTTTATTTGAAATCTCTTGTTTTCCTGCCCTCTAACTACCCCAGCCATAGAGTGTACTCCTCCCAACATCTCTATTCCTCCTCACTGCTGGATACTGCTGGAGGAAAAGTCATGCAACCATACTGATTAGCTCCACTAAAAATGTGTGCTGCTCAATCTTAACTCGTCCCCCACTTCAATGTGGCAATCTTTCTACTCTTTTCTGATCATTGAGAACACCCTCCCTATAGTGTCTTCCAGACTTTTTCTTCTCTCTTCAAGACTCCTACTCATCCCTCTCCCTTAGTCCTAGATCTTTCCTTCCTTTCACAGCCAAACTCTTAGAAAAAGTCAGCTACATTCATTGCTTCCATTTTCATACCCCTCATTCACTTTTCACTCCCTTTCAATCCAGCTTTGAACCCTGTCACTGAAATTACCCTTCCCAAGGTGACCAGCACTCTCTTAACTGCTAAATTCAATGGTCTTTTCTCACTCCTTATCTATCTTCACCTCTCTTCCCCTGGGATTTTTATGCACTGCCTTCTCTTCCTACCCATCTGGTTGCTCCTTCTCTGGCATCTTTTTTTTGCAAATATTAGTCATGTCCTGTCCCTCTATACTCTTTCTCTTGGTGATCTCATCAACTCCCATGGGTTAAGTGATCATCCTTGTGTAGATGACTCTCAAATCTATTTACTTAGACCCTATCTCTCTCTGTAATTTCAGTACTGAACCATCAACTGCCTGCTAGACATCTCTGACTGGATGTCCCATAAACATCTTAAGCCCAGCATTTAAAAATGAAACCCATTTACTTCCTTTCAAAACTCATGCCTTCAAAACTCAAGTCAGGGAACCCTAATGTTGAGGTTTGGGGTACTTGAGACCTAAAACTACTGACACTCCAACTCCTGCCAGAATGAATTTGACCTAAGTCTTCTTGCAGTCGAAGAAAAACAAAGTTTATTAAAGATTCGCCATGTTGGGTTGACTCTTAAGAAGTCTCACCATCTTGTTGGGCCAAATAGAACCTGAGCTAAATTAAGTCTAAGCTAGATAGAATCTGAGTGCCTTTATGGAGAGGAGATGGAATTTATATGCAGAAAGAACATGGGAGGGATCTGGGGGTGGTCTAGTAGTCTAAGGTGATGGGAGGAGGGGTATAGGAAGGGTCTTGGGGAGGAGTCCAAAGAGGATCTTAATGGGACTGGGGTGACTGGAAGGGTGGGAAACAGCTGTAGGCAATCAGGGAGGTATCAGACAATGGAAGGTTTGGATGGGAAGCAGGTGGGGCAATCTAGAGGTAACAGATAATGGAGGGCCAGGCTAAGTTTAGGGTAACAGATTCGAGTATGAAAAGTCAGATTAAGTGGGAGAGTTCAAGGAGGTTCCCAGAGTCCGTGCCCCATTAGTACCACCAACCCTCCAGTTACCTGTATTTGCTACCTCAGTGTCATTCTTTACTCTTACCTTTGGTGGTCTCGTGCTTACAACTGATTGCCACATTTCATCAGTTCTGTCTCCATAACGTATTTCACATCTGTCCCCTAATTTTTTTTTTTTTGTGGGACAACTAGGTGGCACAGTGGGTAGAGTGCTGGGTAGATTCTTTTTCCTGAGTTCAAATCTGACCTCAGACATTAGCGGTATGACCCTGGGCAAATCATTTAACCCCATTTGTCTCAATTTCTTCATCTGAAAAGTGAGCTGGAGAAGGAAATGACAAACCACTGCAGTATCTTTGCAAGAAAACCCCAAATGAGGTCACAGAGAGTTGATCACAACTTAATAACAACCTCTTCTTTTTTATTCATGTGGCAGCCACTGTGGTTCAAGCCCTCAGCACCTGTAAGCGCTGGACTAATGGGAGTAATTGATCGTTTTTGTCTCTAAGTATTCCTGTCTCCAATCTGTCCCTGTAAAGGGTGGGATTTGTGTTTAGTTGACCACTTACTTTCCAGTCTGCTTGCTTTCTCTAATGCCACCTGCACTGGTGGTCACTTCTTTGCTAGGTCACCATCTTTTTGACAGCCAGGATAGCCAAGAAGTCTTCCTCCCCTTGCCCTGTGTCAGATCGAGTAATAAAAATCTGCCACTGTTCATTCTTTTTAAAAAATTTATTCATCTCTTTTTTTTTATCACCTTCCTTTCCTAACATGTCTTCTTTTCCCCTATCCAGAGATTCATTCTCTAAAACAAAGAACTAAAAAAGAAGGAAAGAAATCAGTTGAGCAAAACCAACACATCAATCAAATCTGATGGAATAGTCATTGTTGCATATCCATGGTCCCCTACCTCTGCAAAGAAAGGAGGGAGGTAAATTCTCATATATCTTCTTTGGGGACAAGCTTGACCATTTCAGTTATGCAGTGGTTTTAGTGCTCTGTTGCTTTAAAATGATTTTTATTTTGAACTTAAACTCAAAAAAGAGCATTTCTATACATAGTAAAAAACAAAAATACAAAAATATGAATCTTTATTTTATGTCACTTGCATTTTAAAAAGTTTGTAATTTGCTATCTTCTAAACTGTCTGGCTTGTCTGTACTTCCTTCTGAATTTCCTTCTGTTCTCTTCTGAACATTTAAAACATGTTTCAATGATCTTCTTTTTGGGGGTCTCTATTGGTACCCCCAACTCCCTAATTAAAAATAAAGGGAGAAAAAAGCCCTCCGGTAACACATGACTATAGCCAAGGAAAAAAAATCCACAAAATGACCATGTACAAAAATGTCTCACTTTCTGCACCTTGAGTTCATCACCTCGCTGTTAGGAGATGGGTGTGAGGTAACATGTTGCATCATCAGTCCACTGGAGCCATGGTTGGATTGATCAGAGTTCTTAAGTTTTTCAAGATTGTTTTACTTTACAATGTTCTTATTGTAAACAGTTTTCCCCCTAGTTCTGCTCATTTTACTCAGCTTCAATTTTTGCTACCCAGGATTCCCTGAGATAATTTTTTTTGTCATTTCTTACGTTGCAATAATATTCAATTACACAATTTGTTCAGCTATTCTCCAGTCAATTGGAACCCCCTTTAGGTTTTTTAGTTCTTTGCCTTGCCTTTCCTTTTCTTTTTTCCCTTTTAACTATCTTTTCAGGATCAGAAAGTTTGTTTTGATTGCGTCTCCCCAGGTATTAGCCTCACTTTTAACCTGTCCCTCATTTCTCCACTTGTTTACCTGTTGAATTTGTTGTATTTCTATACCATTGTGTGTGTGTGTGTACATATGTTCACCTGACTTTGTTGCTTTCATGTAAGAATGAGGCTTATTCGATGCCCTCTCCCCCTG
This sequence comes from Bettongia penicillata ogilbyi, assembly GCA_023548195.1. Taxonomy (NCBI): domain Eukaryota; kingdom Metazoa; phylum Chordata; class Mammalia; order Diprotodontia; family Potoroidae; genus Bettongia; species Bettongia penicillata. Next base: position 8,021,966 of record JAJHZJ010000531.1, on the reverse strand, counting down.
TTCCTTTCTCCATCTTTGTATACTCTTCTTCAAACATCCCAATTAGGAGAAATAGCAAGTTCTACCCTTCTTTGTCCTTTCTATGCCAGAAATGCCTTTTATCCTTCTTTCTCTTTCCCTTGTGCTCTTCAGAGAATTAATCTGTCCCAGGTTCTATGTTTTTCTTATTTGACTCCCTTAATACTCTTGGAAGACTAAGTTCTTAAGGAGCACGTTTCGACTCCCTGTATGGAAATGTTAGCACTCTATCGTTACATAGCTCCTTCCAATTGCTCAAATACATTTACCTTACTAGGGTTCTTCAGGCAGGGAGGTGGCACCAAGCACCGAGTCAGGAAGACCTGAGTTCAAAGCTGGCCCCAGACACTTTATAGCTGTGTGACCCTGAGCAAGTCACTTCACCCTGTATGCCTCAGTTGCCTCATCTGTCAAATGAGTTGGAGAAGGAAATGGTAAACCATTCCAGTATCTTTGCCAAGAAAATCCCAAATAAGACCACAAAGAGTTGGATATGATTGAAAATGAAGAACAACAACAGAAAGGTTCCTCTTGGGTCTTGTATTTGTACTTCAAAGTTCCTGCTCAGCCCTAGTCTTTGCAGTAGAAATCATTAGAAATCTTCTATTCCAGAAGTGTCAAACTCACTGCTTCCTTACAACATTTGACCCACAAAACTCTTCAGGGCAGCCTGAACCATATAAAAATGTAATTGGGAAATGTTTAACAAAATAAATAAAAGTACAATATAACACAATTAATGTTAATTAGTAGTTTTCTAAAACAATATGCTATTCTTTCTATTACAATTTGACATCACTACTCTATTTTATTATAGGGCCATTTTTTTCCTCTTTGAGATCATACTCAGTTTGGTGGGGTAAGTTATTCTTGTTTGTAAACCTATCCAACAATATCTACCTTAATTTATAGTGAAAAGCTGCCAGGGCTTACTGACCTGGAATGTCTTTTCTTAGTATTTGAAATGCCTCTTTCTGGATGCTTCCAGGACTTTGGTTATGACATTTCTGGGACTTTTTCTTTTGGAATTTCTTTTGGAAGGTGACAGGGAGATTCTTTCAAATGAGATGATATCTGTAAAGGGCACTGATTCTTGTAAAGAATTTTGCCTGGCACACAGTAGCTACTTAATAATAGCTTGTCTTCTATCTTCCTTCCCTTTCTATCTGTGCTTTGCCTTCTGGCAGTTTTCATTTATAATTTCTTGAAATGTAGTCTCCAGTTTTGTTTTTTTTTTAATCATGGTTTTCAAAGAATTTGATGATTCTTGAATTATCTCTTCTTGACCTGTTTTTCTAGGCCAATTGTTTTTGTTATCACATATCTTACATTTTCTCCTACTTTTTCAATCTTTTGCTTTTGTTCTAACTTTTCTTGCCATCTCGTAGAGATTTTGATTTCTGTTTGTTTTAACCTAGTGTTCAGGGAGTCTGTTACTTGGGTAAGACTTACCATTTTTTCTTCTAAGCAATTTATCCCTTCCCAATTATTTCCTCCAGAGTTTTATTTCATTCTAAAAAAAAAATCTTTTGCTTCATCTATATTTTGATGTATTCTATGGAAAATTGATTTTTTTTGCTTTGAATTTCTACTTGCAATTGTTATGGAGGTTGGAGGGCCCTCTAGATTTACAATAATGTTTAATACTGATCGATGTCTTTATTTGGTATCCACATTTCTACTTCTTTAGTTCCTGAATTAGATTTGTGGCAGGACCAGCCTCTTCTCCCTGCAATGCTTTTGAGTGGAATAATTGGCCCTTGTCAGTCTCGCTCTGTGTCACATAGGCTCTTGAGCCAACGTCTACCTCTCAGGGTTAATCTCCTATGGATCTTTGAGGTGCAGAGTTCTAGGCTCTTCAGGGCTCTCTCTGTCATCTTGTGAGGGAGGGTGAAGGACTGCAAGGCTCTGTGACCCTCAGCGTTCTGGCCTGAGGACTGGTCTCTCCATTCTGTACCTGTTGCTTTGCCTGGGTTTTAGTTCCAGAGAACAAGATGCCCTCACACTGGACACCTTTGGGCTCCCTCCACATTTCCCACCTCCTTTTGTTAACTGTCTTCTCTGGTTAGATTGTCCTTTTTGAGGTCAGGGATTGTCTTTCTTTTAATTAAATGTATCCTCAGTGCTTAATACGGTTCCTAGCACATAGTAGGCATGAAATAAATGTTTATTGGATTGGATTGAATTGGTTTGGACTGATCACTACCACTTCCCTTGACTTCCAAGATCTACCCCGTGGGATTCCAACAAGTCTGGGGTTAGAAGTTCCTCTGGGGAACTCTTTACTCTTGCTGCCTCCAGTCACACATTGTGGGGTACAGTATCTCAAGAGGCTTCAGGATAGTTTTCTTGTACCTACGCTGACTTTTCTAGCAGTCTCCTTTCCTATTGCCCAGTGAGTAGCTTCCGATAATATTTTTAGAACATTTTGGCATGAAAATAGTTCTTTATTAAAAAACAAAAAGAAAAAAGTTCCTTGTTGTGGTTTCTCATTGGATTTTTTGATTATTTGATCTGGTGCAAATTCTGAGTTTTTTGCTGAGATGGCTTTGCGGCAGGCAGCCATGGTGGTTGGAAGTTGTCACTGCCCATTCTTAAAAGTCTCCTTTTCTCTTCATGGGCACAAACCAAATACTATCCTTCATTTTATTTATCTCTTTGCTCAACTCTGCCCTTGTGCAATCAGCTTGTTCCATTGGCACATATGATTCATGGGAATTGGAATTCTTGTTTTCCTCCAGTAAGTATTCTCATTCTGGGCTCAACTTAGTTCTTCTCCATCTACCTTGGCCTGTTATATGTTATGATCTGTGATGTGCAAGTAACATTTGCTATCAGTTGGATTATGAACAGTGAATACAAGGGCATACCATAGGAAGTCAAAAGCCAAAACAACTATACCCATAGTCACTGCCTAAGAAGACTTTGTTTTTGGTCCCTTAACCTCTTCTTTGTGTATTTCCCTTCCAGTTTTGTTCCCCTTTCTCTCCCTCTACCTTCAGTACCCAATGCTTTCATGCTTTGTCTCCGTTTCCACCCTCATACCATATATGTCCACCCTGAGGTCATTTATTCACACTGATTTTAGAGTCCAAAGACCTGGGTTCAAATCCCTGGCCTGCTACTAACTATGGCAAATCACATCACCTCTCTGAGGTTCAGTAAGATGGGGATAATAAAACCTCCACCATCATGATGGGAAATGGTTCACAAAATAAATAAAAGTACAATATAACACAATTAATGCTAATTTGATGGGGTCATGATAATGATGAAATAAGATAATGTGTGTGAAAATATGCCAGAGATTATGTGGAAAATGGTAAAATGCTCCAGAAATACTTGAAGTCATGAATGGACCTAGCACTGTGATTGTGCATTCTACGTGTTCAGTAAATATTTGGAGAGATAAATGTCCTTTCCCCAACCATATTATTAAACCATTCTCTAAGCCATGACAACATAGCTCCCCTCCAGAATGAAAAGCTTATTTGTTTTAAATAAAAACAGAACATTAGGCATACCATGAGCTATAAATTCTCCCCAGGGTGCTCTTACTTGGGTGTTGCTTTTCACTGTAAGGGCTCTGAGGTGCATTTTGATTTTTAGAAAGATGCAATAACCTATTGTTCCTGATTTCCCATTAATTAGACCCAAAGCTTCATGGAGTAACGTCCTCCCCTCCGCCAACCCCCCCCCCCACTTAGTCAAGTGCACATTTAGCAGTGATTTGATAAAGAACATTACCTGAATTACCCAAATAAAATGAGAAATGTAGGGGATTAAACATCAAGGCGGACCTGGGCTGCTGAGCTAATTGAGGTGATCAGTGAGATGAAGATAAATCTTGTTCTTCTCCCAGATTGTTCCCACTGACACCAAGCCTGGAGCACCTTACCTGGTGTACAATTTATTTAAGTTTTTTTGTTTCTTAGGGCATATAATCCGCCCAGATAGAACAAGGAGCTGAAGGAGAAGCAGCTGGTGCTATCAGCTATAATTCTAAACCACAGCATTTTCAAATAGCTGAAAATACTGAAGGGGCAATAAAATCCCAAACCTTGGGTTGTTGGGGTGGGAGGGGAGGGGATAGGAGTTAATTCCAATCATTTCTGTGGATTTATGCACGCTTTTAGGATATTGGATTTTGGCTTTAAATGTCTGCTTCAGGTAGTAATTTCAGTAATTAAAAGTTAGGCATCCCCATGGCAAATTCATCACTCGGAGAGAAAATTATTTTGCATATTCTAATGAAAATGAAAATAGCCCCACTCCAGATGGATCCTGAGCCAGCTCACTAGCAGCCTTTCCACTCAGATAGACTCCAGTGGTATAATCTTTTCAGATGTGCATGAACCTGTCAAGGGGGGCTGAAAAGGCAGAATGGGGAAGAGTGGAGAGTTTCTTTCCCAAGTACTTCTCTACCTTCAGAATAGGGCATTCCATACTTGGTGCTTCCAAAGTGAAATTCTTAATCTTTGTCAATGATTTAAAGGATTTAAATTAGCCAGACTGCCAGGGTCATCTGGGTTGGCTCAAACCAGCCCATAGCATGAATCCCAAAGGATCAAGAAATGATTAGCTGGTAATGAATACAGGTCCTGCCTCTAAGGAATGGCAACTGACCTTATTTTGCTGTGAGAGGAGACAAGGTTGTCACATAACGATGAGCTCTCCATAAGAAGGAAATCACAGTGTAATGGTCCCAGCTTGTGGAGTTGAAGGAAATAACCTTCTGTTTTTCCAAATCTCTCAATTTGCTTTACAGATCATGGGCTCATAGGCTCAGAACTGAAAGAGACTTTAGAGGAAGTCTAATGTAACCCCTTCATTTCACAGAGAAGAAAAGTGAGTCCCAGAGAAGTCACCTAGAGTCACATAGATAGTAAGTGGCATAACCAGGATTTAAATTCAGAGAACCCTCCTAATTCTCTAAAGTGAGAAGGACAGGGGTACCACTCCACATAGAATCAGGCTTATTTGGCCCCAGAAAGGTAATGTATTTGGTATCAGAGCAACTTGAGTTCAAATCCTGCCTTAGATGCCTACTGGCTAGGTGACTGTGTCTGAGTCACTTCACCTTCCTCAATCTTGGTCTCCCCAGATAGAAAATGAAAATAATAACAGCCCTTCCCCCTGAGGGGTTGGGGCTGAAATGAGATAATACATGTAAAGTGCAATAAAAGTCATAAAATAACATAGAAATGTGAACTAAGATAATGATAATGGTTGGCCAGTGCTTACCTCCCCTGGAGAAACAGATAGATTCTGGATGTTCTGCCATGCTCTCCACCCATGCCCTCCCTCAGATCTTGCTCCATTTGGGTTTGGGATCACCCTCCAACCAAGCCAGCACAGAGTACCTCAACATTGTATAATCTCTCACCTCTTGTCATTTCTGCAGAGAGTATCCACTTTCCCTGCTGCCAGACCATGTCCTGTCTTCACACTCCGTTTGGTACCCGCACGTCTGTGCCAGCCAAGAGAAGCATGACTCTTCACGTGCACATTTTCTCTAAACCACCGGTGCTCTAGCTTCACACAGGAATTTAATCTGATTTGCACATTGTCCCAGGAGAAGGCTGGAGGGGACCTTCAAAGCCTTCCCCATCCATGTTCCAATCTAAATAAGCATAGAGGATTTGAAGAGCTTAAAGGGAAGAGCTTTGATATCATCTGGCCTGACTCATTTGGCAGCAGTGGGTAGATCATTGGCCCTGTAGTCAGGAAATTTTTGTTGCTCAACTGTTTCATTTGTGCCTGACTTTTCATGACCCCATTTAGGGTTCTCTTGGCAAAGATACTGGAGTGATTTGCCATTTCTTTTTCCAGATCGCTTTGCAGATGAGGAAACTGAGGCAAACAGGATTAAGTGACTTACCCAGGGTCACACTGATGTCTGAAGCCAGATTTGCACTAAGGAAGATGAGTCTTCCTGACTCTGGACTGTTCTGGCACTCTATAAAATGTGTCATCTAGCGGCCCTTCCTCCAAAGGACAGACTTTCAAAGGTTTCATGACAGTTATCATATCCCCCAAGTCTTCTATTTTTTTTCAGGTAAATAATATTAGTTCTTTTTCTTCGGATAGCTAGATGGATAAATAGATAGATTTATTAAGTACTTACTATATGTGAGACAGTGAGCTAAACTCTGGCAATACAAATACAAGAAAACAAGGTATTTCCTAATCTCAAGAAGTTTCATTCTAACAATTTAAACAAAAAAAGGCTCTAGAGAGTGGGCAGTGATTTCAGGAGGAGATCATTTGCATATGGGCAAAGCCACTTATGAGATGGAGCAATTGGAGAATGAGTGGGGTGTGTGTGTATGTGTGTGTGTGCATGTGTGTGTGTGCATGTGTGTGTGTGAAGTGGTCAAGACTGACTTGGGCTTCTCAAGAAATGGTTGTGCTAGGTGGTGCAGTGGATAGAACAACTGATCCTGGAATCAGGAGGGTGTATATCTGATCTCAAACACTAGCTGTGTGACCCTGCCCTGGGCAAGTCACTTAGCCCTGATTTCCTCAAAAAAAAAAAAAAAAAAAAAGCAAAGAAAAGAAATGGTTGTCTTAACCAGGACTCCCAAACAAGAGAGTGCAGCCCAAGGTGGAGTCATCCCAAGCTGGGCAAGGCTGCTGAGGAGGTAGAGTTAATTGCATGGCGAGGGACCCTCAACAAATGGCAATCCCACCTGGGATACATCAATCAGATGAGCAGGTCTCAGGGGAGAGTCAAGGCTATAGCAATTCTCATGCAATATGATTTCAAGACTGTTTATCACACTGGTCACTCAGTCTTGGATACACACCATTTTATCAATGTTTCTTTTAAAATATGGTGTTCAGAAATGAATGGAATAATTTAAATGTAGGCTGATTAGTATAATAGAGTTACCTCCTTTGTTCTGGACACTCTATTTTTATTAACATGACCTAAGTTATGCTAATCAACTAATTATATAACACTTTGGGTTCCTGTTCAGATATTCATCAACTAAAATGTTAAGAATTCTTCATGCAAATTTCCATTAAGCCATATTCTCCCTATTCCAAAGCTGAGGAATTGCTTTTTAAAAATAACCAAAAATGAAAGACTTTACTGTTATTGATGTTAAATTTCATCTTGATAGCTTTAATTTTTCTTTTCAAACTTCAAAGTTATTTTGAATCTTGACTATTTGTCAAGTAATTGAATCTTCTAAAGTCTCTCCACTGGCTACCTCCGAATTCATCATATGAGTGTGTATACATATATGTGTATATGTATGTGTGTGTGTTATGCTCACAATATATATAACACACATCATATACTATATACATATATATCTCAATCCAAAGCTCATGAGTCCCCATTTCCATTGTATCTCTCCAACCAAACCATAACACAACATGTGACATCATAGTAAGACAAATGATACTTACTTAAAACAGAGGGAAAGGGTAAGTGGCAGCATTGACTCAAGGAGCAAAATCTCACAACACCCATTTTCCAAACTCCTGAGTTTAGCCCTCCCCAAGCTACTTTTCAGCACAATATTACCTTCAAGGGATTGGGAAAGGAATGTTACCAAGTTGCCCACTCAATGGACATTGAAGCCCCAGTGCTTAGAAAGCAATTTTTCCACATAAGTTTTCTTATACATGGGGTATTCTTAGTCTTTCCCATATTTGGTAATGGGGTAGGCTTGGTAAAGGGATCAACACACCAATGGGGGATTGTGGTGAAGTACCCTTAACTCCATACTTTCCTTGGTAATGTCATATATAAAAACTGATACCTGATAGGTTTGATCTCAACTTCTTCCCTTCCCACTGAACTGGCAACTGTGCCTTTTGGCTATTTGAATCAATGTGGGTGAAGGATAACCTATCTCATCTCAAGCAAGTTCCTTCAAGGACAAGGATAATTCCTAGTCATCATGTGATTAAGGAGGCAGCTTCCTATCACAAACACAAAAGATTATGAAACTGAACGTAGGGTATGATACTTTTTATTAATTCTGCAGAGCCTGAGAAAGAAGGATCTCTATTCACTTAATGGGGATCAGACTCCTCTCCTTCAAAACTGACTTCTTTCTGGCAAAGTTTCCAACATGGATCACATCACTACTGAGGAGGTGAAAGGGAGAGGATACAAGGCTAAATATGTGACCCAGTTTCTTCTTGACTCCTTTCTTGCTTTCTATGGAAAGGAGATACTGACTTTTGATGAGTTTGGCAGATTCTGTGCTGTGCTCAGGGTCCCATGCCTGCCTCATCAGAAGCTGTAAGAGAGTAGCTGAAGCCTGACTTTGTGACCTCTTTCTTCTCTCTGCTAGGAAGATCCACATAGATACATGTCCCCAAATGCCTGGTTGGACCTTGGAGAGGTGATCGAATGGTTTGCTCTTTCTAGGAATAATTGTGTGTCGTATGTTCCCATGATCATTGTTAAGAATCCATTTTTTAATTTTATAGGCAGTGTTATTGATACATCCATATGTTGCTGAGCTTAAAATTCCCCAGAAGGTCTATGTATTTCGAAGTTCAACTTGTACTAGATTGATATATTCATTACTGAATGCCCATAAGGTTTATATTCTGATGATCTCTATTAAATCTCTCCAGAGCAAACCTGTGCAGTTGTTTTGGAGGTTCAGCTTTGCAGATGTGCCAAGATCAAAAGATCTCAGTAGTTCTAGCACCCCAATAGTATTAAGGGTACATCAAGTAGTTGGTAAAAGTTGGGGGTCTCATTTCCTATCAATCCTGTTAACATGGTCCTTTTACTTGGGGCCTAGAGAGGGGAAATGTTTCATGCTCTTGCTTTTACAGAGTTACCACTGGCACCACCTGAGCCAGACATAGCTCCCCATGCTCCTTCTCTTCCTCAGCAAGGCAGCAGGGTCCCATGGAACATCGGTGGCTTATGGCAGGAGAAAAGCACCTGAAGTCAGAAGAGAGTGCACAGCAGTGACAGGAGTAGCCCGGTGGAGCTGGAGAGTTCTAAGTTCTTTTAAGGTCCTGGACCAAAGGAAAGAAGACATAAAATGAAAAGTGGCTCCTCTCTTGGAACTGGATTAAGTTCCTAGGCAGAATGTGTTCATGGCTAGGTGAAAGATCAGGCAGTCATTCCCCTACCCAATCCTCCAGACAGTAGAGTAGACTTCACACTTCAAAACTTGAAGGAGAACAACTCTTTGGGGGCAGTTAGGGTAGTACGGTGTTTAGAATAACAATGTTTAGTGCTCCCTGATATAGACAGGGAGCACAGGTTGAATTGAATCAGAAGGAATGATATCTATAAAAAATAAGATTAAGGGGTGAGAGAGGAATATATTGGGAGGAGAAAGGGAGAAATGGAATGGGGCAAACTATCACTCATAAAAGAGATAAGAAAAATCTTTTTCAGTGGAGGAGAAAAGAGAGGAGATGAGAGGGGAAAAGTGAAACTCACTCTCATCACATATGGCTTAAGGAGGGAATAGCATGCTTACTCAATTTGGTATGAAAATCTAGCTTACACTACAGGAAGATAGGGGAGAAAGAGACAAGTGGGGTGAGGGGGATGATGGAAGGGAGGGCAAATGGGAGAAGAAAGTAATTAGAAGTAAACATTTTGGGGAAGGGACAAGGTCAAATGAGAGAATAGAATAAGTGGGGAGCAGGATAGGATGGAGGGAAATATAGTTAGTCTTACACAACATGGCTATTATGGAAGTCTTGTGCAAAACAACACATACATAGACTGTATTGAATTGCTTGACTTTCCAGTGGGGATGGGTAGGGAGGGAAGAAGGGAGAGAAGTTGGAATTCAAAGTATTAGAAACGAATGTTGAGAATTGTTATTGCATATAACTGGGAAATAAGAAATACAGATAATAAGATATAGAAATCTGTCTTGCCCTTCAAGAAAAGAAAGAAGATGGGGATAAGGGAAGGGAGGGCACATTGAAGGAAGGGGTAATCAGAATGCAAGGTGTTATGGGGTTGGAGAAGGGGAGAGATAGGGAGAAAAATTGGAACTCAAAATTTTGTGGAAATTAATATCGAAATCTAAAAATAAATAAATAAAACTATATACACACACACAAAAAAAATGAATAACAGGCCTGGAGTGAGGAAGACTCATTTCCCTGAGTTCAAGATACTTACTAGCTATGTGGCCCTGAACAAGTCCCTTAACCCTCTTTACCTCAGTTTCCTCATCTGTAAAATGATCTGGAGAAGGAAATGCCAAATCACTCCAATATCTTTGCCAATGGGGTCATGAAAAGTTGGATGTCACTGAACAACAATTGAAAGTAACCTCTTTAGAATATCCAGAGCTCTGTGGCTCAGCAGCCAATCAGGAATCTCAATCTGGCCATGGTCTGTACACTGGCTTCATATGTGTGGAGTGGGGGACACCCACTATACTCTTTTTTTTTAAATTTACTTATGTGTGTACATACTATTTTCTGTAAATAGAATGGAAGTTCTCTAGAATCAGTTTATTATTTTTTCTATATCTTCAGGACCAACTATGGCACCTGGTGCACATTAGGTATTTAGTCATATTGAATTGAATTTCAGTGTGGACAAGACCCTTCAGCATTACAACAACTCATTGGTCATAGGGCAAGATCTTCATGTATAGTGTGCCAGCAGTTAGAGTAGTGACAGTAGAAGACTGTGGTTCATATTCACTCTGTCATTGTCATTTCAAACACAAAAAGGCTGTCCAAGACTAGAGGCCATTTTGTGTTTTTCTTTGTTTCACAGATTGATTTGATCAAAGAACTATAATCTACCAATGAGCTGGTGATGAGCTGCTCTATAGTTATCTTTGTTGAACCACAGACAGTAGGTATATTTTGCCATCAGGACCAGGAAAGGTTTTAAAATCTTTCCAGCTTGATGGAAACTGTTCAAGCTTGTCCTTCACTGGCCTGATCTTTGAGAAGCTAGTGTCAATTCCAGTCCAGAATGAGGCAACAAAGTAGGGCTAGCAATTGCATTCTTGGGTTCTGGACTGAGATCACACATATTTGTAATTCCATAATTTCTTTCTGCAATGGTGAAAGGACTGAGAAAGAATCTGGAGGAAGTCAGAGAAAGTGTGTGAGCATGAGCAGCAGTAGGTCTATGATTTCTAGACATCCCCATGTACAGTGCCTCCATAAGGATTTACCTTGACTTTCCACAATAATCTCCTCTCTGTAATTGAGCTCCAAGGGATCCAGCTCTGCATTTGTGAATTTGTGTGTGTGTGTGGAGTGTATGGCTTTAGATTCCTTGTATTAATGCTTCTTCTGCATTCTGAGTAATTGTATCAGAGGATACATATCTTTCTTTTTCTTTTTAGCTCTGAGCCCCCAGCCAGAGTCAGTGCTCTGGTAAAATACCTTAGCTCTATTCTCTGAAGATGTTCTTTCCTCAACTGTTTTCTTCAAAATTTTATTTCAGTAAGTGTAAGCCTGTGGTTAGTACTGTTTGTAAAGATAAAGTGAATGTGCATTTAGAATGTAATTTTATTGATAAAGAAGCTGCTGACTACTTTCGAATTCATAAGTTGCTAAGGCTTGGTCTGTGCTTCAGAGGCTGGTCTTTTAAGAAACTTACTTTTGTCAATTCTTTAAAAAATTTTTATTCATCTATTTTATTTTTACATCACCTTCATTTCCAGATATATCCCTCTCCATCTCCTCTTCCCAGAAAGACATCCCTTGTAAAAAAAAAAAAAAAGGATAAAAAGAGGGGAAAAAAAACAATTCAAGAAAACTAACCAACGCATCAACCAAATCTGTCAGTACTCTATACCCACAGTCTCACTTGGCCATAAATTCCCTCCTCATCCTTGTGGTCTGGATAAAGTCCAGTTTAACAGTGTCCTCCCTAAATTCTGGTGCTAAAAGTTAAATGTAACACTGCCACTATTGTCTGGAGGGCAGAGTATAGTTTGACAGTTGTCTTGATCTAACAAAGTGGTTAGAGCCCTGGGCTTAGAATCAGAAAGACTTCTTCATGAATTCAAATCTAGCCTCAGACACCTCCTCGGGGCAGGTAGGTGGTGCAGTGCTTAGAGCACCAGTACAGGAGTCAAAAGGACCTGAGTTCAAATCTCACCTCAGACACTTGACACTCACTAGCTGTGTGACCTTGGGCAAGTCACTTAACCCCAGTTGCCTCATCCTGGGTCATCTCCAGTCATCCTGATGGATATCTGGTCACTGGATTCAGATGTCTCTGGAGGAGAAGTGAGGCTGGTGACTTGCACAGCCCTCCCTCACTCAAAACAAAGTCAAGTGCAAGTCATGTCATTATTTCTCTGATGGAAGGTCTTCTTTGGCAACAAAGGATGAATACACACAGACCCCTCCTAGCTGTGTGACCCTGGACAAGTTTCTTAATCCTGTTTGCCTCAGTTTCCTTATCTGTAAAATGAGCTGGAAAAGGAAATGGCAAATTACTCTGGTATCCTTGCCAAGAAAATCCCAAATGGGATCATGAAGAATTAGAGACAACTGAAAGACAACAAGAAGTTTCTAAAAATGTAGTTCAAGATCACAATAGTTTTACTGGCTATCAAGTTTTGGTGTTGACACATATTGAACCTGCATTCCACAAAACCCCTAGATTTTTGTCATGAACTAAAAGTCCTTAAAATTCTTCCTTTATACTTTTATAGTTGATTTTTTTAGCCCAAGAATAGGACTTGATTTTTATTTTTATTAAATTTAGTCATATTCAGTCCTTCATTCTAGTTTGTGTCACAGATCTATGACTTCATTCAAAGACTTGTGATTTTGTTGGTGTAAGAACTCACTCTATAGATTCTGATTGTTACTGGTAGTAGTAGCACCTGGTGACCCCCCTCACTTGCATGTGCTTCCTCCTCTATCAATATACTCCAGGTTCAAGTCATTCAAAAACCATGGCTTGTAGGTTGTCCTTGACTTACTAGTCAGCTGGAGGGCACATTTAGTTCAAAGTAAACACATTTAATGAGATAGAAGCAAAAATGAATGAACAAATAAATGAAAAAATCATTTATTAAACGCTCTGTGTCAAGAATAAAAAGTAGCAATGAAAAACTTACTCCACAGATTGGGGGCACTATCAATGTGAAGAGTGGACATGCCAAGGGCACATGTGCATGACCAAGCCATACATGAGAAATGCATTGGGCCAGGGATCCTGTGGGACCATTGACATCTTCTGATGGGGTCATTATGGAACTCCCACCAAACCTGCTCTCTGCTAGACATTCAGGCTCTCCAGGGCTTCACTTCCTGCTAGTCTCAAGTGTTGAGTGTTCATAGGCTTAAAGGCTTATAGATATAGAGTGAAGAGTGATCTTAGAAACCATTCATTCTAGCAAAAATTTTACAGATCACTTTATATCGTTTCGTATCATTTTACAGATGAGAAAACTGAAGTCCTTTTAGAAGGGAAGTGAATTACCCAAGGTAACAGATGGTAACACCAGGTGCATGTCTCTTTCCCCATCAGAATGTTGCTTTGTTGGGCATGTAAGTTGTATGGAACTTTCGCTGGCCCTAAGTGGCCCTCATCTGATATGCAGCCTCTCCCATAGAGGAAGTATGCTCTATCATCTCTCTCTTAGCTTAGAGCCCAGAGACTTAAGCTTTAGCTTTCTTTTTTTTTTTTTTTTTTTCAGTGAGGGAGGCAGGTCCTTTATATAACTGGTCATCAGATCCTTAAGAAGCCCTTAGTTGCTTACTCTCCATTAAAGAGGGGAATCAGTCAGTTTCCAGAGTCTCAGCTCTGTGTGACTTTTCTCTCCAGATAGAGTTATTATTTCCCGAGACCCAGGTTGTTTTGGAACACAGAATAGCCATCCTACTAAGTAAAGTCCACAGACATATGGTTTGTCTTTAGACATTATTCTTCCTGATCGTGGTGAACAATGGTTCTATCCCAGACCTCTATTCAACTCAGGGTTACAAAGTCCCTTTTAACTTCCCGATTGTCAATCGGTCTCCCTTCTTAGTCATTTTTAGGGGCTGCCATTCAACAAACCACTAAAAGTCTATGTGGGTTTGGGATCCCAGGGTTTTCCTCAACTTACTGCATCCCTCCCCCCACAGATTCTTTCTCACACAAATGAAAGGGGGGTAAAGATGTAAGAATGACATAAACAAAATTCTAAGCAGATCTGTTGTGAGAAATCATCTTCCATCTCAACCCATATTCCTGCATTTAATTAAGCCTTCCAGACTTGGAGCCACTCTGCATCTAAAATTCATAATCTCAGACTTCTCCAGGGTCATAAGCGTGTGTCAGAGGTGGGATCTGAACCCAGGGCTCCAATTTCAGCCCTTTATGGAACTCACTAAATCATGATCCATATGTCATAATGAGGTTTTGTCTAGTCCTGAGTCTGTCACCTAAAGTCTTAGCTATCCTTCAGCTCCTAGTGATGCTTAAATATGACAAATGTTTCTTCCCCAAAATTTATATGACAAACATTTCTGAAGGAATGGTGTTTTACCAGTAAATGTAAGTGATTTAAATAAGTACACTTCTTCCGGTTCTACCAAGACCCCCGTAGGATACCCCAGTGACCTGGATAACCACTTGCCAGATTCATGTCTGAGAGTTATAGGAGAAGTTGCTACCTTCACAGTTTTAAGGGTGCTTCCCCTTCCTGGCTGCCAGGGCCAGAAACTCCTTTGTTTGTATTCTGAGACAGTGGCAAGCCTCTTTTGGAGTTCAGTAAACAAGATGTCTCATAATCATTACTAAAGGACAAAAGATGCTTTTCTTCTCTCACTCTATTTATTTCAAGATTGCACCACAGAGGCACCAGCTGCTCTAAACAGAGGATAAAAAAAAAAAATACTTGGTTCTGGCTCAGTTTGAAATTAGTTTGATATCTTACTCCCATCTAGTGGCTGTAGAAGGGACACCAAGTGATAATTCATTATTCAGTGCATTTGTACAACTTCTCTAGAGAGGCAGGTCTCTGAAGGTTTCCTGGCATGCAGGATCCACTAAAAGAAAAGGCTGTCAAAAATGGAATAGGTCACCCTAGGAGGGAGGGGGTTCTGCTCTTAGGAAATCAGAAAGTGAGGGAAGAAGAAAAATATGGAGCAAGAAGGGAAAGGTTAGGGAAATAACCTCACATAATCAGAGAATTTAAACATCTATACCAATAAGGAGGTGAGAAGGCAGCAGTTGAACTTCACTGTCATCTGGACTGCTTGAAGGGGGCAAGAACACACACCCACAGGTGGGTGCAGAAATACATTTCACTCCAAAGGAATATAAGAAGGAAAGGGGAGAAGGAAAAGGGGGCCGTTAGAGGGAGAGCAGATTAATGGAGGGATTAGACCTAAGCAAAACAAAGGATGTACAAAAATATTCATTTATAGTTACATATATTATAAAATATGTATAATCATATAATGTATTACATATATAATAGGTGTGTATATTTCTTTGTGAAGTGGCAAAGAATGGGAATTTGAGGAGGTGACCATCAATTGGAATCTGAACAAGTTATGGTACATAATTATGATAGAATACTATTGTCCTGCAAGAAATGACAAAGGGAAAGGTTTCAAAGAAGCCTGGTAAGATTTGTATGAATTAGGGTAGAGTGACGTGAACAAAAACAAGAGCATTATTCACATAACAGTGTTGTAATGGCAAACAACTCTGCAAGAATTAGAAATTGATGGTATAATAAGATTCCAGAGGACTAGCTTTGAAAGATGCTCCTGATAGAGAGGTAAAGGATTCAGAATGCAGAATGAGACACATGTGTACACACACATACAAACATGTATGTATATATCCTTTTGGACATGGCCAGTGAAGAAATTAGTTTTCCTTGACTATACACGTTTGTAACAGATGTTCTATTTTTCATTCATTCTTAATTAGAGTGTTGGATAGGAGAAAGAGAAGGCTGGTTAAAAAATTCTTTCAAAGTATCCAAGTGCATGAAATACCTTGTGTAGGATCTCCCTGAGCATATACAACTGTAGTTTGTTTTGGTTTTAATTTTGAAAATTATAAATAATAAGTATCAGTAGAAACAGATTATATATAAAAACTTATAGCAAACATGTTAACCAAGTAAAAACATATCAGTAGAACTGTCTTTACATCTCCTACAATTGTATTATTCCTAATAATCTGTAGTTTGGTTACCTTTTAAATGTACTGTCATCTTCCATTTCCTAGTAGGGATGGGAAACCAGATTTATGGTTTCATTGGTATAGAAAATTAGCAAGTGAGGAAATTCCCTGAACCTATGGAGGTTCACATCTTCTCTGCAACTTACAATCTTAGAACCTGAGGTTAAAATTACCCAAGGTCATTGAGTCAGTATGAATCAGAGACAGGATATGAACTCAGGTCTTCCTAACTTTGAGGCTGGCTCTTTATCATTCTTTTCAAAGTATTTTTAATATTTTTGCACCAATATTTATTAACAATATTGGTCTTTTTTTTTTAAACTTAACTTTGACTTTATTCCTTTTTGGGGATCAACCTCATATTTGCCACCAAAGTGGACTTTCAGAAGTCCAGCATCTTTCTTTGTTTTTATCCCATAAGAGTAACTTCAAAGTTTGGCAAGATTCCCTTGTGACACCATCTGGACTCCACATCTTCTTACAGGGCACCTCTTTAGTTGCATAACTGAGTTCTTCAAAGACTGGCTAATTAGGATAATTTATTATATTGCGTGCGATATGTAGTTTTATTTAGTGTTTAAATTGCTCTCTGGTACTGTTAAAATTGTATTGGAACTCATTTATTTTTCTTTCAGTTGATTTTTACTTTTCTGTATGGGTTCTTAGTTTTTCTTCTTTTTGATGTTTCTATGTCTTATTTTGTTTTTGGAAAAGTATGCAAGAAATATGACTCCTTTTAAAAAAATTATTTTATTTTATTTTCAGTTCTGAATTCCCACCTCCTACCTTCTCCTATCCCCATTGAGAAAGAAAACTAAAATTCATGAATAATTATTTAGAATAAATTCCCACATAAAAAAAAAGTCTCAATCTATGCTTTGAGTCTCTCACTTCTCTATTTGGAGGTGGATAGAATGTTTCATCAAGAGTCCTCTGGAATTATAGTGGGTTATTGTACTGATCAGGGTTCCTAAGTCTTTCAAAGTGGTTTTTATTTCTAATTTTGTTGTTTCTATATAAATTGTTCTCTTGGTTTTGCCTACTTCACTTTGTAACAGTTTATAGTAGTCTTCCCAGGTTGTCTAAAACCATCCCTTTCATGATTTCTTATAACATACTAGTATTTATCATGTTCATATACCATCACCTGTTCATCCATTTCCAAACTGATGGGCACCCCCCCTCAGTTTCTAATTCTTTGCCAGCTCAAAAAAGAGATGACATAAATGTTTTTGTACATGTGGGTCCTTTCCTTTGATCTCTTTGGGATCTAGACCTAGCAGTGGCATTTCTGGGTCAAAAGTTTCAGTTTAATGGCTTTTACAGTATAGTTCTAAATTTCTTTCAAAAATATCTGAACTAGTTCATAGCCCTACCAACAATGAATTAATGTACCTGTTTTCCCACATCCTTTCTGCAAGGTATAATTTTCATTTTTTGTATCTTTTTGTGTGTGTGTCAATTTTACCAATCTGATGAGTTTGAAGTAGTACCTTAGAATTGTTTTAATTTACATTTCTCTAATTTTTAGTGAGTTACTGCATTTTTATATGGTTATTGATAGCTTGAATTTTTTTCTGAATACTACCTATTAATTTCCTTGACCTTTTATTGATTGGGAAATGGCTCTTATTTTATAATTTTGAATCAGTTCCCTATTTATCTTAGAACTGAGACTTTTTGTCAGAGAAAACTGCTGCAAAGATTTTTTCCAGTTTCCTACTTTTCCTCTAATTTTACTTGCATTGGTTTTGCTTGTGCATAAATGTGCACATTTTATTCAACCAAATTTGTCCATTTTACCTCCTGTGTACCTTTCTGTCTCTGTTTAGCCATGAACTCTACCTAACAGGTAATTTCTTCCATGGTCTTCCAATTTGTTTATATTATCACCCCTGATGTCTAAATCATGTACCCATTTGGAGCTAGTCTTTGTATATGTTTTGAAATGTTAGTCTATACCTAGTTTCTATCAGGCTACTTTTCAGTTTTCCCAAGAGTTTTTGTCAAATAGTGAACTCTTGTCCCAATAGCTGAGATCGTCATGTTTACCAAACTAAACGACTGTGCTCTTTTGATTTGGTTTATTTTCTACCTATTCTCTTCCACTGACCAACCTCCCTATTTCTTTCTTGGTACCAAATAATTTATATGACTATGACTTTGGCATATTTTTTTGAGATCTGGTACTATTGGGACCCCTTCCTTCCCACTTTTGTTTTTATTAATTCCTTGACATTATTGACATTTGATATTAATAATTATATTTGCTTGATGTTGATATTTTTTCTTCCAGAAAAATATTGTTATTATTCTTTTCTAGCTATGTAAAGTAATCTTTTAGTTGTTTATTGCTCTGGCACTGAGTAAGTAAATTAATTTAGGTAGCCCTGTCATCTTGAGGTATGTTGGCCTACCCATGAACAATTAATATTTCTCTAATTATCTTATACTATTTAGTCATTTTTCAGTAGTATCCAACTCTTTGTGACCCCTTTTGGCATTTTCTTGGCAAAGATACTGGAGTGGTTTTCTATTTCTTCTCCAGATCATTTTTTACAGATGAGGAGACTGAGGCAAACAGGACTAAGTGACTTGTTCAGGGTCACACAGCTAGTGAGTGAGGCTGGATTTGAACTCAGGAAGAGGAGTCTTCCTGCCTCCAGGCCCATTCACTATACCAGCTACCTTCCCATATTAATTAATAATCCAGTTATCTAGATTTGTCTTTATTTGTATAAAGAGTGTTTTGAAATTATGTTCATACTTGTGTGTTGGAAGGTAGACTCCCAAGTGTTATATATGATCTGTAATTATTTTAAATAGAATTTCTCTTTATCCCCTCCTGCTGGATTTTGTTGGTAACCTACAACAATGGCAATGATTCATATAGTTTTACTTCATAGCTTTCAACTTAATGAAGCTATTGTTTCCATTAGTTACTTGGCTAGGGCTAGGGCTCTTGAAACAAACCATCCTATTATGTGCAAAAAGTGGTAATTTTGTTTACTCTTTGATTATGCTTATTCTTTCTATTTCTTTTTTTTTTTGTTTCTTTTATGGATATAGGTAGTATTTCTAGAACTATATTGAATAGTAATGGTGATAATGGACATCCTTGATTAACCTCTGATCTTAATGGAAGGGCTTCTAGTGTATTGCCATTGCAGATTATGCTGACTCTTGGTTTTAGATAGATATTACTTATTTTCAAGAAAGCTCCATTTATTCCTATGCTTCCTAATGTGTGTGTGTGTGTGTGTGTGTGTGTGTGTGTGTGTGTGTTGTTTTTGTTTTAACCGGAATGGGTGTTGTGTCTTCTCTAAAGTTTTTCTGCATCTATTAACATAGTCATATGACTTTTGCTATTATTATGGTCAATTATGTCTATGGTCTTTCTAATATTGGACCAGACTGATATTCTTGGTATAACTCCAGCTTGGTCATATTGTATAAATTTTTGTGATATGTTGTAATCTCCTTGCTAATATTTTATCTTTAAATTTTTCATCAATATTCATTAAGGGTATTGGTCTATAGTTTTCTTTTTTCTTTTTTGACTCTCTTTAATATGAGAATCCAGGTGTCATAGAAGGAATTCTTTTCCTGTTTTTTTCCAAACTCTTTATGTAGTATTGGAATAAATTGGGTTTTTTTTTAATGTTTCATAGAATTCATGATAGAATTAACAGCACCATGTGGTGCTGTGGTTTTTTTTTCTTTAAGAATTCAAGTATGGGGGGGCGGAGCCAAGATGGCAGAGTAGAAGGACGCACTTTTACAAGCTCCGAAACCAAAGCCCATAGAATTAATGTAAAAAGAGACCCCCATAACTTCTGAGTCAATACAAGCTGTGCAGAAACGGAGTGGAAGAGATTTCCGTGCCAGAGAGCCCTGAAGAGCCGTCCCCGGGGTCTGCCGCACTCCGGAAAGCGGACCCCACCCCAGCGAGGCCTTGGCCGTGGCCCCAGAGAAGCTGACCTGAGCAGGCTTCAGACAGAGAAGCTCCAGCAGCCGGGAAAATCCCTCCGCCCACAGAAGCTACAGGTCAGTGAGAAAGAAGGCTGGGCTGGATGAGAGGGGGAGCAGGGCGTCTCCGTGACTCGGGCCCCCTCGGGAGGAAGCGGCGGTGGCAGAGGCGTGGGCGGCAGCGGAGGCGGCAGCGGCCCAGGACTCAGGAATCCCCCAGCAGCAGGCAGGATCTTCATTACGGAAGGTCTCTGAATGAACGTCCTGGAGGGGCTGAGCCTGGGAGACGGCCCTGCCCCCACCGCGCTCTATTACTGAAGGCCTCTGCATAAAGCCCCTGAGGGAACTGAGCCTGGGAGGCGGGCCCCCCACCCCGCCCCCACCCGCTCCATTCCTGAAAGTCTCTGCAGAAAGCCCCTGAGGGAGCTGAGCCTGGGAGGCAGTCCTGCCCCCACCCCAGCCCCAGAACTAAAGCTTGCCGCGGAAAGCCCATTTGAATCTCAGAGGCCAAGCACTAGCTGGGCAGATCCAGGCGGGGGTGGAAAGGAATCTCAGAAGTCAAGTAACTGGCTGGTAAAATGCCTAGAAAAGGGAAGAAAAACAAGACTATAGAGAGTTTTTTCCAACAAATGCAAATGATCCCGACCTTCGGATCTGATGACGAGGATGTATCCTTGCCATCAGGGAAAGACATGAAGGGTGGGGCCTCAGTACCCCAGACACCCCAAGGGGGTGGCGGGTGGGCTCAGGCCTTGGAAGAGCTCAAAAAGGATTTTGAAAAGCAAGTTAGACAGGTGGAGGAAAAACTGGGAAGAGAAATGAGAGAGATGCAAGAAAAGTATGAAAAACGGGTCAATACCTTGGTAAAGGAGACCCAAAAAAATGCTGAGGAAATCAACACCTTGAAGAATAGGCTCACTCAATTGGCAAAAGAGGTTCAAAAAGCCAATGAGGAGAAGAATGCTTTCAAAAGCAGAATGAGCCAAATGGAAAAAGAGGCTCAAAAGCTCACTGAATTTAATAGTTCTCTCAAAATTAGAATGGAACAGATGGAGTCTAATGACTTTATGAGAAACCAAGAAATCACCAAACAAAACCAAAAGAATGAAAAAATGGAAGAGAATGTGAAATATCTCATGGGAAAAACAACTCACCTGGAAAATAGATCCAGGAGAGACAATTTAAAAATTATGGGACTACCTGAAACTCATGATCAAAAAAAGAGCCTAGACATCATCTTCCATGAAATTATCGAGGAAAACTGCCCTGACATTCTAGAACCAGAGGGCAAAATAAGTATTGAAAGAATCCATCGATCACCACCTGAAAGAGATCCAAAAAGAGAAACTCCTAGGAACATTGTGGCCAAATTCCAGAACTCCCAGCTCAAGGAAAAAATCTTGCAAGCAGCTAGAAAGAAACAATTCCAGTACTGTGGAAATACAATCAGGATAACTCAAGATCTAGCAGCTTCTACATTAAGGGATCGAAGGGCGTGGAATAGGATATTCCAGAAGGCAAAGGAACTAGGACTAAAACCAAGAATCACCTACCCAACTAAACTGAGTATAATACTTCAAGGGAAAATATGGTCTTTCAATGAAACAGAGGACTTTCAATCATTCTTAATGAAAAGACCAGAGCTGAAAAGAAAATTTGACTTTCAAACACAAGAATGAGAAGAAGCATGAAAAAGTAAACAGCAAAGAGAAGTCTTAAGGGACTTACCAGAAGTGAACTGTTTACATTCCTACATGGAAAGACAATATTTCTAATTCTTAAAACTTTTCAGTATCTGGGTAGTTGGTGGGACCACACATACACATGTACACGCATGCACACACATACACACATGCACACACATACAGAGATAGAGAGCACAGATTGAACTGAATAGGATGGGACCATACCTTAAAAGAAATTAAGGTAAATGGTGAGAGAGAAATGTAGTGGGAGGAAAGAGGGGGAAATGGAAGGGGGTAACTATATGTCATTTAAGAGGCAGGTAGGAGATTTTTTTAGTGGAGGGGAAAAGAGGAGAGCTGAGAAAAAAAAAAAAAACAAGAAGTTTACCCTCATCACATTTGACTAAACGAAGGAGTGAAATGCACACTCATTTTGGTATGAAAACCTATCTTACAGTATAAGAAAGTGGGGGAGAAGGAGATATTGCAGGGGGGGGGATGATGGAAGGGAGGGCAAAGGGAGGAGGGAGCAATTTGAAGTCAACACTTGGGGAGGGACAGGATCAAAAGACAGAAGAGAAACAATGAGGGGCAGGTTAGGAGGGATGGTAATCCAGTTAGTCTTACACAACACGACTATCAGGGAGGTCATTTGCAAAACTACACAGATATGGCCTATATTGAATTGCCTGCCTTCCCAAAGGGAATGGGTGGGGAGGGAGGGATGGGGAGAATTTGGAACTCAAAGTTTTAGGAACAACTGTTTAGTATTGTTGTTGCAACTAGGAAAGAAGACATACAGTTAATGAGGAATAGAAAGTCATCTGGCCCTACAGGAGAAAAGGGAAGATGGAGACAAGAGAAGGGAGGGATGACAGAAGAGAGGGCAGATTGGAGATAGGGAAAATTAGATTGCTTGGGGTATTGGGGTGGGGGAGGGGATAAAAGGGGAGAAAATTTGAAACCCAAAAATTTGTGAAAATGAATGCAAAAAATTAAATAAATAAATAATAAATTCAAATAAATAAATAAATATGCAGAGGAAATCAAAAGAAATTCCCACGTTGGCCATGTCCAAAAATATGTATCTTATTCTGCAAAGCATATTCATCACCTGTCTCTGGAGAAGGGTAGCATGCTTTGCCTTGGGTCCTTAGGAATCCTAGTTGGGCATTTTGCTGATGAGAGTTCTTAAGTCTTTCCAAGTTCTTTGTCTCTGCAATGTTGTTGTCATATTAATTTTTATCTTGGTTTTGCTTATTTCACTGTGCCTCAGTTCCTATGTTTTCCCAGGTTTCTCTGCCATTCTTTTAGTCATTTCTTGGGGATTGATGGTATTCTATTGTGTTTATGCACTGTAATTTGTTCAGACATTCCTCAATTGATGGGCACTCCTTTGGTTTCCAGTTCTTTGCTGCCAAAAGGAAGTTGCTATATTTTTTTTGTAGCCATGAGTACTTTTCCTTTTCCTTTGATTGCTTTGTATCTTCCATTTCCCAGGTACCCAGGGTTCTCCCACTGGGATCCCCCTTTCAGGCTTACTCTCCCCTGTTATGGCTATAGGTCATTGTAGATTCAGAGCTGGAAAGGAAATCAGAGACCATTTAGTTTGGTTCCTTTAATTTATAGAGAGAAAATTACATGGAGAGAAAATGGAAGAACAAGGATTCAAACCTAGGTGGACTCCAAATCCATCACCTTCCTCTTATCACAAGACCTTTATAAGGCAAAAAACCACCACCATTGCATAATTTTGCTTTCAACAAAATGTCGTTTTTTGTGACCCCATTTGAGATTTTCTTGGCAAACAAAACCACAGAGTGCTTTGCCATTTCCTCTTACAGATGAGGAAACTGAGGCAAAGAGGTTTAAATGACTTGTCCTACAGCTAATAAGTACATGAATTTGGACTCAGGAAGATAAGCCTTTATGAAGGGTCTCACATATACAAAAAGATTTATAGCAGCACTCTTTGTTGTGATGAAAAACTGGAAATCAAGGGGATGTCCATCACCTGGGGAATGACTAAATAAATTATGGTGTATGAATGTAGTGGAATACTATTGTGCTATAAGAAATGATGAACAGGAAGACTTCAGAGAGGCCTGGAAGGACTTATATGAACTGATGCTGAGTGAAAGGAGTAGAACCAGGAGAACTTTGTGCACAGCAATGACCACAGTGTGCGAGAGTTTTTTTCTAGTGGATGTGGAACTTCATTGCAATGCAAGGACTTAAAAAAGTACCCAGTGGTCTTTTAAGGCAAAATGCCTTCCACATCCAGAGAAAGAACTATGGAATTCAATCAGAGAATGTAGCAGATCATTGTATTATGTTTTGGTCTGTTATATGATTTCTCCCATTCATTTTAATTCTTCTACACAGCATGACTATAGTGAAAATATATTAAATAGGAATATATGTGTTGAACCTATATAAAATTGTATGCCATCTAGGGGAGGGAGGAGGGATGTAAGGGGGAGGTAGGGGAAAAAAATCTAAGTTATATGGTAGTGATTGTAGAACACCAAAAATAAATAAAATTAAGTTAAAAAAAGAAAAAAAAAGAATTCAATTACGGTGGGGGAGGAGCCAAGATGGTGGAGTAGAAAGATTCACATATGCTAGCTCCGAACCCACAGCCCATAAATTACCTACAAAAAGAACTCCCAATGGGTTCTGGAGCATTGGAAGCCATACAGCAATGGAGTGAAGGAGATTTCTGTTAGATAGAGCCCTGAAAAACTGACACCAAAGGTCTGTCACCCACTGGACCTGGAGCAGAGCCCAGCCCTGCCTTGGCCACGCAGCCCTGAGAGGAGCAGATCCGAGCAGGCTTCAGGGACAGAATCTCCGGGGGCAGCAAAGGTCCCTCCACCCACGGGTGCTACAGATGAGTGAGAGAGACTTCTGGGCTGGCCAAGAGGGGCACTGGGTGTCTCCATAACTCAGGCCCCCTCAGGAGGAAGCAGCGGCCAGGGGCTTCCAAAGCAGGCAGGAGCTCCACTGTTGAAGGTCTCCGAATAAAGCCCCTGAAGGAACTGAGCCCTGTGAGGCAGCCCTGCCCCCCGAACTTAATCCCACTGAATAGCATCCCCACCCCTGCTGAAAGCAGCATTTGAATCACAGACCCCAAGCATTAGTGAGGGAGGGGTGGAGAGGAATCTCAGAATTCAAGTAACTGCCTGGGAAAATGCCCAGAAAAGGAAAAAAAAATAAGACCATAGAAGGCTACTTTGTTTGTGAACAGATATTTCCTCCTTTCCTTTCAGATGAGGAAGAACAATGCTTACCATCAGGGAAAGACATAGAAGTCAAGGCCTCTGTATCCCAAACATCCAAAATAGATATCCAATCGGCTCAGGCCATGGAAGAGCTCAAAAAGGATTTTGAAAATCAAGTTAGACAGGTGGAGGAAGATGAAAGAAAAGCATGAAAAGCAGGTCAATACCTTGCTAAAGGAGACCCCAAAATGCTGAAGAAAATAACACCTTGAAAAATAGGCTCACTCAATTGGAAAAAGAGTTTCAAAAAGCCAAGGAGGAGAAGAATGCTTTCAAAAGCAGAATTAGCCAAATGGAAAAAGAGGTTCAAAAGCTCACTGAAGAAAATAGTTCTCTCAAAATTAGAATGGAGCAGATAGAGGCTAATGACTTTCTGAGAAACCAAGAAATCATAAAACAAAATCAAAAGAATGAAAAAATGGAAGAGAATGTGAAATATCTCATTGGAAAAACAACTGACCTGGAAAATAGATCCAGGAGAGACAATTTAAAAATTATGGGACTACCTGAAAGTCATTATCAAAAAAAGAGTCTAGACATCATCTTCCATGAAATTATCAAGGAAAACTGCCCTGATATTCTAGAACCAGAGGGCAAAATAAGTATTGAAGGAATCCATCGATCACCGCCTGAAAGAGATCCACAAAGAGAAACTCCTAGGAACATTGTGGCCAAATTCCAGAATTCCCAGGTCAAGGAGAAAATATTGCCAGCAGCTAGAAAGAAACAATTCCAGTATTGTGGAAATACCATCAGGATAACTCAAGATCTAGCAGCTTCTACATTAAGGGATCAAAGGGCGTAGAATAGGATATTCCAGAAGTCAAAGAAACTAGGACTCAAACCAAGAATCAGCTACCCAGCAAAACTGAGTAGAATATTTCAGGGGGAAAAAATGGTCTTTCAATGAAATAGAGGACTTTCAAGCATTCTTGATGAAAAGACCAGAGCTGAAAAGAAAATTTGACTTTCAAACACAAGAATGAAAAGAAGCATGAAAAGGTAAACAGTAAAGAGAAGTCATAAGGGACTTACTAAAGTTGAACAGTTTACATTTCTACATGGAAAGACAATATTTGTAACTCTTGAAATTTTTCAGTATCTGGGTAGTTGGTGGGATTATACACACACACACACACACACACACACACACACACACACGTACACAGAGACAGAGAGCACAGAGTGAATTGAACAGGATGGGATCATATCTTAAAAAAATTAAGGTAAACTGTGAGAGAGAAATATATTGGGAGGAGAGAGGGTGAAATGGAATGGGGCAAATTATCTCTCACAGAAGAGGCAAGCAGGAGACTTTTTAGTGGAGGGAAAAAGAGGACAGCTGAGAGAAAACATGAAGTTTACTCTCATCACATTCGACTAAAGGAAGGAATAAAATGCACACTCATTTTGGTATGAAAACCTATCTTACAATACAGGAAAGTTGGGGAGAAGGAGATAAGCAGGGTTGGGGGAATGATGGAAGGGAGGGTAATGGGAGGAGGGAGCAATTTGAAGTCAACACTTGGGGAGGGACAGGATCAAAAGAGAGAATAGAAACAAAGGGGGCAGGATAGGATGGAGGGAAATATAGTTAGTCTTACACAACACGATTATTATATTAGTCATTTGCAAAACTACACAGATATGGCCCATATTGAATTGCCTGCCTTCCCAAAGGGAATGGGTGGGGAGGGAGGGATGGGGAGAATTTGGAACTCAAAGTTTTAGGAACAACTGTTGAGTATTGTTCTTGCTGCTAGGAAATAAGAAAAACAGGTAATGGGGAATAGAAAGTTATCTGGGTCTACAGGACAAAAGAGAAGATGGGGACAAGAGAAGGGAGGGATGATAGAAGAGAGGGCAAATTGGTGATAGAGGAAATTAGAATGCTCAGTGTATTGGGGTGGGGGGAGGCAATCAATGGGGAAAAAATTTGGAACCCAAAATTTTGTGAAAATGCATGTAAAAAGTTTAATAAATAAATTTATAAGAAAAAGAATTCAATTATGGTTTGATTAATTTCTTTTTTTAAGATAAAGCTATTTAAGTACTTTATTTCCTGTTCTCTTCATCTGAGTGTTTTATATTTTGTCTATATTCATCCATTTCATTGAGATCATCAGTTTTATTGGCATATAGTTGTCTGAAATAACTGAATAATTTCCTTTATTTCTAAATTGGTTGTAAATTCATTTTTCTCATTTATGATGCTGTAATTTGCTTTTCTTCTTTCTTTCTGAAAATCAAATTAGTTAATGACTTATCTGTTTTGTTTATTTTTTCAAAGAACAAGCTCAAAGTTTTATTTATTATTTCAATAATTTTTCATTTCAATTTTGTTAGCATCTCTTGATTTTTTTAGGATTTCTATTTTGGGGTTTGAGTTTTTCAAATTTGTTGGGGTTTTTAGTGTTTTCTCTCCCTTCATGCCCAATTCTTTGATTTCTCTTTTCTTTTCTATTGATGAAAGAGCTTAGAGATATAGTATATAAAAGATTCTCTTTTAAGTCCTACTTTGGCTATATTCCCCAATTTTGGTTTGTTGTCTTACGTTGACATTGTCTTTAATGAAATTTTTTTTCTATAATTTGTTCCTTGACCTACCCATTCTTTAGGATTAAATAATTTAGCTCCCCATTAATTTTCATCCTTTCTTCAAAGGTCACTTAATGAATTTTTATTACATTGTGGTTTTTACAATTTGCATTTTAAGCATTTGCTTATGAGGTTTTTAGGCCTTAATACATATTGAGTTTTTATGAAGATGTCATGAACATCTGAGAAATCAGTATATTTTCTAATCCTAATCAATATTCTCCATAGTTCTGTCATATTGAACTTTCTAAAATTCTATTCAGGTCCTTCATTTCTTTTTTGTTTCTTTTTTTTCCATTAAATTTATCTAGATTTGAAATAGGTACACTGAAGTCTCCCATTATTATAGTTTTACTGCCTATTTCCCCCTATAAATCATTTGACTTTTCCTTTAAGAATTTAGATACTGTTATACTATTTGGTGCATAGATATTTTTAGTATTTTGTTTTATTTGTTTGTTTTTAGCAAATAAGTCAATTTACTCAAGTTGAAAGCAAAACAAATTAGAGAAGACATATGTAGGAGAATATATACCAGGTAATACTGAATGAATGAGTTCAACTAAGCTCAACTAAAAGAGTGCTCTATATTTTATCCAAGGGGAAATTTTCTGAAGTCTCCAGTATAGCAAGTTG
The DNA here is from genome assembly GCA_023548195.1 of Bettongia penicillata ogilbyi. Taxonomy (NCBI): domain Eukaryota; kingdom Metazoa; phylum Chordata; class Mammalia; order Diprotodontia; family Potoroidae; genus Bettongia; species Bettongia penicillata. Next base: position 7,993,644 of record JAJHZJ010000531.1, on the reverse strand, counting down.
GACATAGGTACAGCTGTACATATCAGTAGTCATATTATCTGCTTAGAGTGAGAGAGGTCAGAATTGAGTGTAGTGGAAGGTATAGGAATCTCTTTCATTAGATTCACTAATTCACTCAATAAACAGTATAATGTCACACTTACACTATAGTACTGAAGACTTTGTATTTGTGATAAATAAGTTAGAAACAAAATATATTTTACTAATGACTAAGGAATAGCTGGACATTTATAGTACATGAATGCAACAGACTCTTATTGCTTATAAGAAGATCAATGGGAAGAATTCAGAGAATATGTGAAGAATTTGCACGAAGAGATGCAGAGTAAAGAAAGTAGAGTTAAAAAGTACTATATAGAATTGAATAAATGTAAATGAAGTCATTGATAAGGTGCAATAAAACAGGTGAAATGCATTGAACAATTTTGGGACTCTACTATCATAAAGCACATCCCTTTTTTAATATCTTAACTATAGAAATGGAAAGTGATATATCATCCATTGAAATAACACTATTGTGTGATTTTGTTACTTCTTCTCTGGGATTGGGAGGCTTTGCTTGGTATTCATTGATAAATGCCCATTGTACTGAATCAAAATGTAGAGATGATTTTAAAAGAAAAGATGATGTCAATTGTTTTAGTAAGAGTCCTAAAATTTTATTTCCTTTTAATTAAGTTTTATTTATGGCCTTTTTTATAAAGACTATCATAGTTATCTTCACTATCCTTTCTCCTTCCCCATTTCAGAGAGTCATCCCATATAACAAACAGTCTTTTTTGTAAAAGAAAAAAATAAAAGGAAAAAAATCAGCACAACTGATGAATACATTGAAAAGGTCCAAGAACATGTGAAATGTGTAATGCTTTTGGACTTCCCACTTCCATGAATGGGGTGGGTTAAAAATGTTCTCTCATATCACTTCACTGGATTCATGATTGATCTTTATAATTTTGTTGCATTCATTCTTGAAATATTTTGTCCTTTGGTTTTCTTTCCATTTACACTGTAGTTATCACTCACTCACACACACACACACACACACACACACATATGGATATGTATATATTGTGTTCTTGCCTCTGCTTCCTTCACTCTGAATCATTTCTTTTTTAAATTATTTTATTTGTTTTCAGTTTTCTGCAATCACTTCCATATATCTTAGACTTTTCCCCCTCCCTCTACTTTCTTCACCCCTCCCTCCCCACTCTGTCCCTGAGACAGTGTGCAATCTTATTTAGGTTCTATGCATTCATTCCTATTAAATACATTTTCACCTTCGTCATCTTTTGTAGAAGAATTAAAATGAGTGGGAAAAACCATAAAACAAAACAAAACATAACACAAGAGAAAATAGTCTGCTTCATTCTGTGATCCAATTCTGTGGTTCTTTCTCTGAATGTGTAAGGCATTTTGCCTCGGGTCCACTGGGAATTTTTTAGGTCTTTGCATTGATGTGAAGCACTAAGTCTACCAGAAAAATTCCTCACACACTGGTTGTTGCTGTGACAAAGTTCTCCTGGTTCTGCTCTTTTCCCACAGCATCAGTTCATATAAGTCCTTCCTCTCTGAAGTCTTCTTGTTCATCATTTTTTATAGCACAATAGTATTCTATTACATTCATATACCACAACTTGTTCAGCCTTTCCCCAATTGATGGGCATCCCCTTGATTTCCACTTTTTAGCCACCAGAAAGAGAGCTGCTATAGATATTTTTATACAGGTGGCTCAGCCTTAGAAGTGATATTGCTGGGTCAAAGGGTATGAACATTTTTGTAGCCCTTTGAGAATAGTTCCAAATTGCTTTCCATAATGGTTGGATCAGCTCACAACTGCACCAACAATGAATTAGTGTTCCAATTCTCCCTCATCTTCTCCAACATTGATCATGTTCCTGTTTTGTCATGTTAGCCAATATGATAGGTGTGATGTACCTCAGAGTTGTTTTGATTTGCATCTCTCTAATCAGTAGGGATTTAGATTATATTTTCATATGATTATAGATAACTTTAATTTCTTCCTCTGAAAACTGCCTGTTCATATCCTTTGACTACTCATCAGTTGGGGAATGACTTGTATTCCTGTAAATTTGACTCAATTCTCTACATATTTTAGAAAATGAAGACTCTATTACAGAGTCTAGTTATAAAAATTCTTTCCCAGTTTTCCGCTTCTCTTCTAATCTTAGTTGCTTTGGTTTTCATTGTGCAAAAACTTTTCAATTTAATGTAATCATAATTATCTATTTTGTTCTTCATAATGTTCTCTATCTCTTGTTTGGTCAAGAGTTTCTTCATTCTCCATAAATCTGACAAATATACTATTCCTTGCTCCCCTAATTTGTTTATAGTATCAGTCTTTATACCTAGATCATGTACCCATTTGGACTTTATTCTTTTTTTTATATTAGTTTTTTTATGTTTTAAATTTTATTATTATTTTTGTATTTAAATTTATTTATTTAAGTTTTCAGCATCCATTTCCACAAAACTTTCAGTTCCAAATTTTCTCCCCATTTCTCCCCTCCCTCCACGCCAAAATGCTGAGCATTCTAATTGCCCCTATCACCAATCTGTCCTCCCTTCTAACATCAATCCCTTCCCTTATGCCCATCCTCTTTCGTCCTGAAGGGCAAGATAAATTTCTATACCCCATTACTTGTATTTCTTATTTCCTAGTTGCAAGAACAATACACAACAATTGTTTTTAAAACTTTGAGTTCCAGCATCTCTTCATCCCTCCCTCCCCACCCATTCTCTTTGGGAAGGCAAGCAATTCAATACAGGCCATATCTGTTTAGTTTTTCTAATGACTTCCATAATAGTCATGCTGTGTAAGACTAACTATATTTCCCTCCATCCTATCCTGCCCCCCAACGCTTCTATACTCTCTTTGGATCCTATCTCTCCCCAAGATTGCTCCCTCCTCCCACTGCCTCCTCCCCACCCTGCTTATCCTGCTTATCCCCTTTTCCCCGACTATCCTGTATTGTAAGATAGGTTTTCATACCAAAGGGAGTGTGCATTTTATTCCTTCCTTCAATTAAATGTGATGAGAGTAAGCTTCACATTTTTTCTCTCACCCTACCCTTTTTCCCTCCACTGAAAAGTCTTTTACTTTTCTCTTTTATGAGAAATAATTTGCCCCATTCTATTTCTCCCTTTCTCCTCCCAATATATTTCTCTCTCACTGCTTAATTTCATTATTTTAAGATATGATTCCATCCTATTCAATTCACCCTGTGCTCTCTGTCTCTCTGTGTGTGTGAGTGTGTGTGTGTGTGTGTGTGTGTGTGTGTGTGTGTGTAATCCCATCAACCACCCAGATACCAAAAAAAGTTTCAAGAGTTACAAATATTGTCTTTCCACGTAGGAATGTAAACAGTTCAACTTTAGTAAATCCCTTATGACTTCTCTTTGCTGTTTACCTTTTCATGCTTCTCTATGTTCTTGTGGTTGAAAGTCAAATTTTCTTTTCAGCTTTTCATCAAGAATGCTTGAAAGTCCTCTATTTCATTGAAATTTTCTTTCCCTGAAGTATTAGGGGATTTTGCTAGGTAGGTGATTCTTGGTTTTAGTCCTATTTCCTTTGACTTCTGGAATATCATATTCCAAGCCTTTAGATCCCTTAATGTAGAAGCTGCTAGATCTTGTGTTATCCTGATTGTATTTCCACAATACTGGAATTGTTTCTTTCTAGCTGCTTGCAATATTTTCTCCTTGACCTGGGAATGCTGGAATTTGGCCACAATGTTCCTAGGAGTTTCTCTTTTTGGATCTCTTTCAGGCAGTGATCGATGGATTCCTTGAATACTTATTTTGCCCTCTGGTTGTAGAATATCAGGGCAGTTTTCCTTGATAATTTTATGAAAGATGATGTCTAGGCTCCTTTTTTGATCATGGCTTTCAGGTAGTCCCATAATTTTTAAATTGTCTCTCCTGGATCTATTTCCCAGGTCAGTTGTTTTTCCAATGAGATATTTCACATTCTCTTCCATTTTTTCATTCTTTTGGTTTTATTTTGTGATTTCTTGGTTTCTCATAAAGTCATGAGCCTCCATCTGTTCCATTCTAATTTCAAAAGAACTATTTTCTTCAGTGAGCTTTTGAACCTCCTTTTCCATTAGGCTAATTCTGCTTTTGAAAGCATTCTTCTCCTCCTTGGCTTTTTGAGCCTCTTTTGCCAATTGAGTTAGCCTATTTTTCAAGGTGTTATTTTCTTTAACATTTTTTTGGGTCTCCTTTAGCAAGGTATTGACCCGTTTTTCATACTTTTCTTGCATCTCTCTCATTTCTCTTCCCAGTTTTTCCTCCACCTGTCTAACTTGATTTTCAAAATCCTCTTTTTGAGCTCTTCCATGGTCTGAGCCCATTGAATATTTATTTTGGATGTTTGGGATATAAAAGCCTTGACTTTTATGTCTTTCCCTGATGGTAAGCATTGTTCTTCCTCATCCAAAAGGATGAGAGAAGATATCTGTTCACCAAGAAAGTAACCTTCTATAGTCTTATTTTTTTACCCCTTTTTGGGCATTTTCCCCAACCAGTTACTTGATTTTTGTGTCCTTTGTCAAGAGTAGGTTATACTCTGAGAATCTGTGAGATCTCAGTTCCTCTAAGGTGGCACAATCAAACATGTACTGGTCTGGACACAGAGAGGGACCTTTGTGCCCAGAATCTTAGCAGCTACCTCTCCACAGTTACCGGGCCTCCAGTTCTGCCAAGTCAGCACTGGGGGCTGATTTTCAGATAAGCTGCATGGGCAGGGCTGCCATTCAATGTGAGACAAAGACCAGCTCACCCAGGGCCTCCACACAGGGAGGAGGCAAGAATCAGCTCCTCAGTGCCCCCAGGATTTTTGTGCTCCAACAATGGATCTAGCTGCTGTACCTGCAATGTGGCCTCTGAGGTGGCTGCCTGCTGCCGGAGTCATGGGAAGGCCCTTCTCCTTTCCTGGCCAGCTGAAAAATTCCTGTAACTGACTTTTGGTGCCTGTGGGTTGAGGGATCTGGAAACTGCTGTTACTGGGACTGGGGATTCCGTGACTGGGGATTTTGCCCCCAAGGGCTGTTCCCGAGCTCCACTGCGTGGCCAAGACTGTTTTGGGCTCTGCTCCACGTTTGGTGCAACAGATGTTTCCTCTGGGCCTTTCAGGTCACCCTGGGCTGGAAATCTCTTCCACTCTGTTGTTCTCCACTTCTGCTGCTCCAGAATTTGTTGAGAGTCCCTCTCTACAAGTATTTTATGGGTTGTGTGAGGAGACCCTGCATATGTGTGTCTTTTTACTCTGCCATCTTGGCTCCACGCTCCTTGGACTTTATTCTTGTGTACAATGTCAGGCATTGGTCTCTGTCCAGTTTCCCCCACAGTATTATCCAGTTTTCCCAGCAATTTTTGTCAAACAATGAGTTCTCATACCAGAAACTGAGGTCCTTGGGTTTATCAAACAGTAGATTGCTATATTCGTTGACTACTGTGTCTTGAGTACCTAGCATATTCCCCTGGTCTACCCTTCTGTTTCTTAGCCAGTACCTAGCAGTTTTGATAATTGTTGCTTTATAATACAATTTGAGATCTGGTAGAGCTAGGCCACCTTTCCTAGCATTTCTTTTCATTAGTTCCCTTGATATTCTGGACCTTTTGTTCTTCCAGATAAGTTCTGATATTATTTTTTCTTGCTGTAGAAAATAATTATCTGGTAGTCTGTTTGGTATGACACTGAACAAGAAAATTAATTTAGGTAGAATTGTCATTTTTATTATATTTTCTCGGCCTACCCATAAGCAACTGATGGTTTTCCACTTACTTAGATCTGACTTTATTTGTACAAAAAGTGTTTTGTAATTATGTTCATATAGTCCCTGGGTTTGTTTTGGCAGGTAGAATCTCAGATATTTTAAAGTATCTACAATAGCTTTAAATGGGATTTCTCTTTCTATCTCTTGCTGCTGGGCTTTGTTAGTAATATATAGAAATGCAGATGATTTATCTGGGTTTATTTTGCAACCTGCAATTTTGCCAAAGTTGTTTATTATTTCAAATAGTTTTTTACTTGAATTTCTGGGATTCTCTAACTATATCATCATTTCATCTGCAAAGAGTGATAACTTAGTTTCTTCTTTGCCTACTCTAATTCCTTCAATTACTTTTTCTTCTCTTATTGCTAGAGCTAATATTTCTAGTACCACATTGAATTACAGTGGTGATAACGGACATTTTTGTTTCACTCCTGATCTTATTGGAAATGCACATAGCTTATACCCATTACATATAATGCTTGCTGATGGTTTTAGGTAGATACTGATCATTATTTTATGGAAAGTTCCATATATTCCTATGCTCTCCAGTGTTTTCCATAGGAGTGGATGTTGTACCTTGTCAAAAGCTTTTCTCTCATCTATTGAGATAATTATGTGGTTTCCGTTAGTTTTGTTGTTGATACGATCAATAATGCTGATAGTTTTCCTAATATTGAACCACTCCTGCATTCCTGGTATAAATCCTACCTGATCATAACGTATTATTCTCATGATAAGTTGCAGTATTCTTTTTTTCTAATAGCTTATTTCAAATTTTTGCATCTATATTCATTAGAGAAATTGGTCTGTAAATTTTTTTCTCTGTTTTGGCTCTTCTTGGTTTAGGCATCAGAACCATATTTGTATCATAAAAAGAATTTGGTAGGACTCCTTTCCCAATTTTCCCAAATAGTCTATATAATATTGGAATTAACTGTTCTTTAAATATTTGATAGAATTCACTTGTAAATACATCTGGCCCTGGAGATTTTTTCCTAGGAAGTTCATTGATGGCTTGTTCAATATCTTTTTCTGAGATGGGGTTATTTAAATATTCAACTTCCTTTTCTGTTAATCTGGGCAATTTGTAGTTTTAAAAATATTCCTGTATCTCATTTAGATTGCCAGTTATGGACATACAGTTGGGCAATGTAATTTCTAATTATTGTTTTAATTTCCTCCTTGTTGGAGGTGAGTTCATCTTTTTCATTTTTGATATTAGTAATTTGGTTTTCTTCTTTCTTTTTTAATCAAATTGACCAAAGTTTACAATTTTTTTTTCATAAAACCAACTCGTAGTTTTATTTATTAGTTCAATAGTTTTCTTAATTTCAATTTTATTAATCTCTCCTTTGGTTTTCAGTATTTCTAATTTGGCATTTACTTGGAGAGTTTCAATTTGTTCTTTTTCTAGTTTTTTCAACTGCATGCCCAATTTGTTGATCTCCTATTTCTGTATTTTATTCATGTAGGCACTGAAAGATATAAAACTTCCCCTAAGAACTGCTTTTGCAGTATCCCATAAGATTTGGAAGGTTGTCTCATTATTGTCATTCTCTTGAATGAAGTTGTTGATTATTTCTATGATTTATTGTTTAACCCACTCATTCTTTAGGATTAGATTACTTAGTTTTCAATTAATTTTTGGCTTGTCTTTCCATGGTCTTTTATTACATATAATTTTTATTGCAGTATGATCTGAGAAGGATACATTGACTATCTCTGCCTTTATGCACTGGATTGTGATGTTTTTTGTATGGTCAGTTTTTGTATATGTTCCATGTACCCCTGAGAAAAAGGTATATTTCTTTCTATTCCCATTCAATTTTCTCCAGAGATCTATCATATCTACCTTATCCAGAGTGTAATTTACCTCCTTACCTTCTTTCTTGTTTATTTTGAGGTTAGATTTATCAAGTTCAGAGAGAGGGAGGTTGAAGTTCCCCACTAGTATAGTTTTGCTATCTATTTCTTCCTGTAACTCCCTAAACTTCTCCTGTAAGAATTTGTATGCTATACCTCTTGGAGCATATATGTTTAGTAATGATATTGCTTCTATGGGTGCCTCTTAGCAGGATATAGTTTCCTTCCTTATCTCTTTTGTATAGATCTATTTATGCTTTTGCTTTGTCTGACATTAGGATTGCTATCCCTGCTTTTTTTACATCAGATGAAGCAAATATATTCTGCTCCAACCTTTTACCTTTACCCTGTGTGTATTCCCCCCTTTCAAATGCGTTTCTTGTAAACAGCATATTGTTGGATTATGGTTTTTAATCCATTCTGACATCCATCTCCGTTTTATGGGAGAGTTCATTCCATTCACATTCACAGTTATGATTACTGTGTCTTTCCCTCCATCCTCTTTCTCCCTGTTTATGCTTTTAGTTCTCCCTTCTCCCTTCCCCTCCACAATAGAGTTTTAATTTTTGACCACCACCTCCTGCAGTCTTCCCTCCTTTCTTTCAGACCTCCTTCCTTTTACTCCCCTTTTCCCTTACTACTTCTTCCCTCCCTTTTAGCATCCTCTCCTTTTTCCTTCCCCTTCCTACCCCCACTGCCTGTAGAACTAGTTAGATTTCTATGCTTTACTGAGTTTGTTGATCCCTCCTTGAACCAAATCAGATGAGAGTAAATCTGAAACAATGCTCATCTTCTTCCCCTCTTTCCCTTTACTGTAATATACTTTAGTGCCTCTTCCTGTGATGTAATTTACCTTTTTCTGCCTCCTCCTTTTCACATCACCTGTTACAATCCCTTTGTATCTTTAAATCACATTTTTATCATCACATCATTTACTTTATACCCACTCCCTCTATCTATGTATATCTCTTTTATATATCATAATAAATATACAATTCTCAAGATTAACAAGTATCATTTTCCCTTGTCGGTATGTATACAGTTTGCCTATATTGAATAACAAGATTTTTCCCCCCTGTTTCATTTTTATGCCTTTCTTGAGACTTGTGTTTGAAGATCGAATTTCTAATGAGCTCTGTCCTTTTCATCAGGAAGATCTGGAAATCCCTTATTTCATTGAATGTCTATCTCCTTGCCTGAAATATTATGCTCAATTTTGCTGGTTAATTGATCCTTGGGTGTAGTCCCAAACCCTTTGCCTTATGGAATATCATATTCCAATCCCTCCAATCTTTTAATCTAAGTAGAAGCTGAAAGGTCCTGCATGATCCTGACTGTAGTTCTTTGATATTTGAATTGTTTCCTTCTTGCTGCCTGCAGTATTTTCTCCTTCACTTGATAGTTCTGGAATTTGGCAACAATATTTCTTGGTGTTTTTAATTTGGAATCCCTTTCAGGAGGTGAACAGTGGATTCTTTAGATGACTATTCTGCCCTCTGGATCTAGGATTTCTGGGCAGTTTTACGTGATGATTTCTTGGGAGATATTGTCCAGGCTCTTTTTTCATCATGGCTTTCTGGTAGAGCAATAATTCTTAGATTTTCTCTCCTGGATCTATTTTCCAGGTCAGTTGTTTTTCCATTGAGATATTTTACATTTTCTTGTATCTTTTCTTTAGATTCTTAAGATTCTGTTTGACTGATTCTTAATGTCTCATAGTCATTAACTTCTACTTGTCCAATTCTAACATTTATCAAATTATTTTCTTCACTTAACTTTTGCATCTCCTTTTCTATCTGTCCAATGGTTCCTCTTAAGGAGTTATTTTCTCCAGTTAGTTTTTGTACTTCCTTTTCCATTAGTCCAATTTTTCTTTTAAATCCTTCTGATTTCTTTTTTCATATTTTTAAAATCATTGGCAAGTTTTTTTTCTAATTCCCTAATTTAGGTTTTAAAATCCTTCTTGAGCTCTTCCAAGAATGCTCTTTGGGCTTGAGACCAGTTCATATCCCCTTCTGAAGTTTCAGAGGGGAGTACAGTCTCAATGCTGCCTCCTTTGGTATTGGTACTTTGGTCTTTGTCCCCATAGGAAGATTCTATGGTCTTTTCTTTTCTGGTTTGCTTCTTGCTCATGATGATCACCCTTTTCCTGGCATTTATAATGGATCTCTGCTTCTGGGGCACAGGGCCTCTATTCTATGGTTCTTGTGCTTAGAACTTGAGGCTTTGTGTATTGTGGCCTCTGGTTCTTTCAGCTAGAATCTAAAATGCTGCAGCTTACATGGAGCTGAGCTGACTGGTGTGCCAAAACAGAAGCCAGATGAAGTCTTTCTGAATTTCCCCAGAGTTACCCTGGAGCTAGTTGCATTAAGTGTGGGGGATGGGTGGTCTGGCTACAGGAGGTCTAGTCTCCTGAGCTAGAGCATAGGCAATCTCAGTGGTTGGTAAACCCATTTGTGCTAGTGCCTTCCCAATTCCCCTAGCTGTGCTGAGGCACATCTGGGGTTCTGGTGTTGGCTGTTAGGGGATCCACCCCGTTGGGGCTCAGGATCTCCCAGGTCACTAAGGTGGGGCTGTCTGGAACAGTTGTGGTCCTATACTGGGCCCCTTCAACCACAGCAAGAGGGAACCCCCTTTGCAATTTTCCTAGCCTTATGGGTTAAGAGATTGTTTACCCCTTCAGCTGATCCCATTGTTCCAGGATTTTTCCTGGGGAAATATTCTATGGGTTTTGCAAGGTCAAAAAAGGGAGGGGTAGAGCATTTGCTGATCACTCCACCATCTTGGCTCCTGGAAGTTCAAGTAGATGACTTACAGACATTTAATCTGTGGGCTGATAGTCTCAGGAATGACTGCTGCAGTTACCTAGGTTTCTGTAGTCCTCTCTTGCTCACTTCCACTGGACTCCCATCTTGAGCTTATATGTTTGAGATTCCACAGTGCAGCTGCTGCTTCTGAACTCCCAGGGTTTTCTGCTTGGCTTTGCTATGGTGGGGTCTGCACTGGTACAGCCTATGTACTGTGCACTGTGTGTTCCTCTAGCCCCATACAATGCACTCTGCATCATTTCATGTAGATCTTTCCATGTTTCTCTGTATTCATCAAATTCATCATTTTTATAGCACAATAATACTCCATTGCATTCATATACCCCAATTTGTTTGGTCATTTCCCAAATAGATGGACATTTCTTTTACCCCCATTTCTTTGTTCTCACAAAAAGTACTGCTATTAACTATTGTGATGTTTATGGGTGTTCTCATCAATGGCTTCTTTGGGGTATAAGCTCAATAATGAAGTCTCTAGTTCAAAGGGTATGGATTTTTGAGGTATTTTATTGGCATAATTCTGAATTCCTTTTCAAAGTGGTTGTGCCATTACGTAACTCCACCATCAATATATATGTATCTATCATTCCAAAATCCTTTCAACATTGATTATTGCTATTGTCATCTTTGTTAATTTTCAGGATGTAAAAATGAAATCTCAAGGTTGTTTTGCTCTGAATTTCACTTATTATTAGTGATTTGGGGCCTTCTTTCACGTGGTTGTGAATACTTGACATTTCTTTTAGGAACTGTTTGTTCATATCCTTTAACCACTTTCTTATTAGTGATAATGGCTATTAATTAGTCTTATTGTTTACCTGTCTTGAATGCCAAACTTGTAGCAGAGAAATTTGATATGAATATTTTTTCCCATTTGACCACTTCCCTTCCTATCCTTGGTGCATTAATCTCATCTATGCAAGAACTTTTCAATTCCATGTGATTGAAGTAATCTACTTTATCTTCTGTAATTGCCGCTATCCCTCTTTTTTTGGTTAAGAAAAAACCTCTATTTCCCATTCTGTTTTTGTTTTTTTGTTTCTTGTGTTTTATTATCATTATTTAGAAATGCTGTTGATTTTTGAGGGTTTATTTTGAAGATTGCAACATTGCTGAATTTTTTAATTTTCTCAATCTTTGCTGATTCCCTAGAGTTTTACAAACATACCATTAAATTGTCAGCAAATAGGGATAATCCTATCTTATTTTTTATCTGTTTTTAATTTCTGTCTCTTGCCATATTGTAATTACTAGCACCTGTCAAACTACAGAAATAGTGCTAAGTAGAGTGGATATGCTTATTTTATTCCCATATTAATTGGAAAAGATTCTAGTGTATCCCTATTGCATATGATACTTGCTTTTGGTTTTAGATAGAGGCTTAAATTTTTTTTCAAGTTTCTCTAATACTTTGTTGGGTTTTTTGTCTGTTTTTAGCATAAATGAGTGTTGTACTTAGTGCAAGGGTTTTTTTTTTTCTGTATCTATTGAGATACTCATATGGTTCTCAATGTTTTGGTTTTTGATATGATTATGTTGATTGTTTTTCTAATGTTGAACCATTCTTGTATCTCTTGTACCAATCCCACTTGGTTAAAATGAATGATTTTTGGATCAATAGCTGTAGTCTGATAGGTTTTTGTTTGAAATTTTTGGGTCAATGTTAATTTATGATATAGTTTTCTTTTTATGTTTATCTTTCCCTCATTTAGTAAGTATTAGAGCTATATTTGTCACACATATAAAGTGATTTTGGTAGGGTGTTTTCTTTCTCTTACTGAGAATAACATGTGAAATATGGGTACAAATCATTCTTTAACTGCCAAAAACAAACCAACAAACTGGTCTTGATGGGTTCATAGGAGAATTCTCTCAAACTTTTAATTCAATTTCCTTTTCCAAGATTAGGCTACTTAAGATCTTTATCTTCTCGTGCTGGTTTAAGTATTTCTCTAATTCTTTTGTGTTGTGTTTTTTTGTTTTTGTTTTTTTTTTAGCATGTAACTGTATAATACATCTATATCTATACACGTTTAGTTTTTATATTCATTTTTGTGGTATCTTTTACAAAATATAGTTTCTTTGTATCTTTAATTAGGTATTCTTTTTGTTATTGCTAAAATTATGATTGTGGCCTCTTGTACTCTCTCTGAAGCATAATAGATTCTTTTCCAGACCCTTATTTTAACTCTGTGTATCTGTTTCAAGAGTGCTTTGTGAAAACAAATATATTGTTGGATTTTGGTTTCTAATTCACTTTGTTTTCTGTTTTATGATTCAGTTCATCTCACTCAAATTCAGTTATCCTTTTGTCATATATTTTTCCTTCTCTGTTTCCTACCCCCTCTTTAAGATTAAAACCAAAATAACCCCCCAACCCCCCCTGACAAAATCTCTCCCAGGTCTAGGCTTCCTCTATGATCCCCAAGGAGAACAGAGATCTGAGACAAAGGATATATGTATCATCTCCTCAGTAACTAATCTTGTTTAGTTCCCTGTGATTGTTCATGTTTAATTTTTTATACTTCTCTTGAATCCTATTTGTCAAAATTTCTACGTAGATTCGGTGTTTTCATCAAGAAGGTTTGAAAGTCCTGTATTTCATTAAAGGTCTACTTAAGGTCTACTTTTCCCTCTGTAGGATTAAACTCAGTTTTGATTATATTCAGTTTAAAATTATTCTTGGTTATGTCTATATCCTTTGCCTTCTAGAACATCGTATTCTAAGTTCTTCACTCCTTTATTGTGGTAGTTACGAAATCATTTATGATCCTGACTGTGACTCCTCAGCATTTGAAGTCTTTCTTCCTGGTTGTTGGCAGTATTTTTTTTTTATCTGAGGTGTCTGGATTTTAGCTATGATATTTCTGGGAGTTTTCGTTCCCACTCCCCTCCACTCCCCCTGTAGTGGATTCTTTCTAATGCCACCTTGTGTAGGAGGTTTGGTGGAACTCCACCATATTTATCTTTTTGCACCTATCACTCCACCACCTTAATTGGAAGACCCTGTTTAGTCTTATACATTTTCAAGTTGATGTTTCATCATTGCTCTCAGGGTTGTTGCAAAAAGTGTGCAGTTTAAGATTTCTTAAACTATGATGTTTAGGTGACTTATTGGACTCTTTCTATTTCCACTTTGCTCTCTGATTCTAAGACATCTGGGCAGCTTTAAGATTTCTTGAACTAGGATATTTAGGCTTTTTTTGGTTATTGCTTTCAGGTTGTTCTCTCAGCTGGCCAGGTTCATTCTGAGGATTGTTTCAATCCACAAGGAATTGTTCCACTGTACGTTAAATGAAGTTCCTTTAGGACCTAGGGTGCCCGACATTGTTAGGCAGGGAGGATCCAGGAAACAGCATGAAGGAGGAAATGGGGCCTACAGAGCACCACCAGAACAGAAGGATCATGTAGGAGAGAGAAAGCTGCTATAGGCAATGACCAATTTGACAACAGATTTTCCTGAGGGATTTCTCTAACAATAACATGGCATAAAGCAGAAAGTATGCTACCAAAGGTCATTTGTATTGAGGGAGTGGGAGAAGGGCAGGAAAAAAATGAACCAAGAAGTATCTGTCAGACAGGAAAGTGGAAAACAAGGAGTGATGTAATGGAAGCCAAAGAAGAAAGTGTCCAGGAGATGGGCTGGTCAACAGAGTTCAAGGGAAAGGACTGCAAAAAGGCCATCAGATTTGGCAATAATTGGTCACTGGTGACCTTCGTGTGAAAGTACAAATGCTGTATCTTCTTGGAGCCACAGGTCAGATTTGAATGTCAAGACAGACACTTTAGATGAGCAGCCCTGGAAATGGCTCAGTAAGTCCTCACACCAGAGGTGCTGGTCCTTCCTGAATACCCCAATTCAAATTCCTCATTAGACATCTATTAGCTGTGTGACCCTAGGCAAATCACTTAATCTTTCTTTGTCTCAGTTTCCTCACAAATACACATATGCATATGTAATAAAAGACATGAAACAAGGCAACATATACAAATATATACATTATGTGTACATATGGTCTTGAGTTTCTTCATGTTATCTATTATTACATGTATAACATATTGATATACATCTAGGGCAACAAGGTTAGAATATCTCAGGACGAAGAATCATCATATAGCAGAAAATCTGGGCGACCATGATCCTATATGACATATACATATATGTATATGTGTTCATGCTTTTATTATTCATTTTTATATGAATGTTTGCAACATAATATACATGTAATATGTATGTATACACACATATAAACACATCCATGGCACTGTGGTAACAGTATTTCAGGAAAAAAACATGTAGCAGAAAATCTGGGTGACCCTAAAAATGTGTTCATTACCGCATTATAATATGTATATGACGTATACACACATCTAGGGCAATGTGAGTCACGGTATCTCAGGAAAAAGAAGCACCTGCCATTTAACAATTAAAGAAGATGTGTTCAAGCTGTCCATTATTACATGTATAATATGTATGTGTACAATATAATACACACATATGCATATATGCATCTAGGAAATGAATAACTATATCAGGAAAAGAAATATGAAGTCAGATCTGTGTGACCCTAAAAGATGTCCTCAAGCTCCTTCATGTTGTCCATTATTAAATGGCATGTGTGTATAACATAGATATAACATGTACATACATGTGTATGCATCTAGGTCAATGTGGGTAACAATCTTAGGAAAAGAAAATATGAAGTTGGAGGACCCTGAAGTACCCACACCTACACACAATGTTCTTGAGCTCTTTCACGTTATCCATCATTCTAAATCTAAAATCCTTAACCAGCAGATCTCAAAGCTTCTCTGAGAGACATTGCTGCTACTAAGAGTTCATCTCAGGCAAGCTCCTAACTCCTGAGGTGTGGGGAATCCCACCAGGAAGAGATGATAGTCAGCTTTGCCTAGAAACTTTATTGTTGGGACCTCCTCACTCCATGATCTCAAAGTTCAGGAGAAGTAAGGTAATCCATTTTCCTCACTGAAAGTGGAGAATATACATCTGGTGTTCAGCGATGGGTCATTTGTTTAGTGGTTCCGAATTTTTTTCTAGTTCAAATCTAAAAGAATATTTCTATTAATAACTTTTGCTTGTATCTCATTTTAATTTCCCCTTTCCCTTCCAGAGATCCATCCTTTTCAACAAAGAATAAAAACAAAACAAAAACAGTTCAGCAAAACTAACACTCAACCAACTCAATGACAATATATGCAATGTTTCATACCCAGTCTCCCAATTCTGGCACTTAGTTTTCCTGTTTTTAAATCTCTATTACTCTCTCCAACGTTCCCTCCTTTTCTCCTTCCACTACTCCATAGACATCTTCCCTCATTACAAATAAGTATAGTCAAATAAAAACAAAATGGCTACATCTGGAAATGCCTAGTTCTTTCTGTACTTGAGGCTTATCACCTTCTTTGCCAAGAATTGGGAGGCATGCTTCATCCTCAAATATCTGAAGCCATGACAGGTCACTTCATGATGAGAGTTCTGAAGTCTTCTAAAATGGTTTTTCATTATGCTACCATGGTTATCATGTAAATGGTTTTCTGAGTTCAGGTTCATACAGCACACTTTCATTTAGTCATTCCAAAGTTCATGGGCACCTGCTTCCCCTGCCCCCATCCTCATCTTTGGAACCACGAGCACTGTTATGAGGATTTGGGGTTTGTTTTTTTTTGTTTGTATTTCTGGCCCTCAGTCTCCATCTTAGGGATATATGCCTGTAGCAATAGCCTTGCTAAGGTAAAGGAACTTTTTCCCACCTTTGCAAAGAATTGAGGGAAGTGCATTTTTTCTTCTTTGGAATCAAATTCAATCATTATGATTACATAGCATTCAAATAATTTTAAAAATTTCCTTTTACATTATTCTATATTCTGTATACTATTAGTTAAAAAAAAAATTTCAACAAAGCACTAAAAACAATTGTCTTCTCTGAATCAAGCATTTCCCTCTTTTGCTTCATGGCTCTTGTCATTTTAGGTAAGACTAACTCTTCATGACTCCACTTGGGGTGTTCTTGGCTAATGTAGCTGATAAGTAGTCATATTTGAAAATCAAGAACTCAAGAAGCTGGGTCTTCCTAACTTCCTAAGTCCCTTCACATTTCCCTAGAATTCCTTAAGCTCTACTATTAATTCTTTTCTATCCTTATGTTCTCTAAAACAGCTTATTTGATTGCAAAATTACCTATAGTTTTAATATAAAAGCATTATTAAATAAATCTTACAAAGTAAATTAATAATTAACAACAAATCATATTTATATTACTAATAAAATTAAACTTATTAAAGTATTCCAGAAACAGGAACTCTATAAATGATGAAAGTAACAGGTTACATTTTTGTAGCAATTTAAGGTTTAAAATTTTCTTTCCTTATTACAAGGTAAGTAGTGAAAGTATTACCACTCCCAATTTACTAATAAGTAAACTGACGCTTGGGGAAGCTGAGTGCCTGTGTAAGTATTGAAGACTGGATTCAAACTCTGGTGTTCTTTTTCTGGGCCCAATCTTTTCCACAGTATCACATCTTCCTTATTAGGAACCTCACCATTTATTCATCCATCCATCCACTTTTTCAAAAATCATTTATAAAGTGCCAAGCATTGTGCAAACAAACAGAAAAGTGAGACAGTTCTTGCCACAAGGGAGTTTACATTTTAATTGGGGAGTATGATTTGTATCACGGAGGGCCCAGGGAAGGTAGTTTTGGTACTGACAGGTGACTAGGATTGTGAATTGAGTGATAGGGCAGAATGTCATCCAGGGCAGATGGCAAAGTGTTTGGTTTGAGTGGGCCTAAGTGCCTTAGTGGATGGTTGGTTCATCATCTGAGGCTGGGCAGATGGAGAGGGTTAGGTGAGTTTCACTCACTTATGCAGTAGTCTTCCAATTTGACTTTCATTTTGGTTGTAGGTCTCATCCTTGAGGAAAGAAGAGACCTGATCCTATTTTAATTTGTGAAGAAATATGCAATATTTTTATGACTTAAGACCACATTCAGAATCTAAGTAAGCATGATCAGGGCTCACGTTTCCTGGTCCCCACAAGATGGATACAATGAGTTGATAACAATGACCACTCAAGATTGGAGGCATAAGTAATTTTGTAACAGGACTACATGAAGGTGGAATACTTTGCTTTCAAAGTTCTACCACCCCAGGACTACACAAAATACTTATACATCATCACCCCTCCAACCCCCACCCCCACTGAAGGCAGTTACTTTGCAAGGCTGAAACTTTTGTGTCATGGAATGCTTTGGCAGTATGGTGAAACATATAGATCCCCTTTCAGAATAATGGTTTTCATTGTTAAAGATAAAATATATAGAATTACAAAGGAAAGCAATTAGTTGAATTATAGTTATTGAAATATTTTTAAAAATGTTCTTAGATGGAACATTGTAATGGTCACCTTGGGTTTATCCTCTGTGTAAGCCTCTATGCACCCCACCCCCCCCACCAGTGTCAGCCTTCCATCTTGTTACCTTATTTCTTTTCCACATAAGCACTCCTTTTCTAGCTACTTTTTGCCTTTTTCTGCTGGAGAAATGTTTTTCTTCGGCTGCGCAGCAGGTACTTCACTTCCTGTCCTGATAACTGTTAATCTTTATGTCCTGTGTAGTTGTATTTACTTTATAAGAATCCATCTACAATACAGCCCTTAATAAAAAGATTTGCTCCATAAAG
The DNA here is from genome assembly GCA_023548195.1 of Bettongia penicillata ogilbyi. Taxonomy (NCBI): domain Eukaryota; kingdom Metazoa; phylum Chordata; class Mammalia; order Diprotodontia; family Potoroidae; genus Bettongia; species Bettongia penicillata. Next base: position 7,975,453 of record JAJHZJ010000531.1, on the reverse strand, counting down.
TTTGTAATCAGTGAAAGGGTCACACCTGAGGACCTAGGGCAGTGTGCATGTTCCCCACCGCTGAGTTGCTTTCCTGTCCTGGGCTCCTAGTCCTACTATGGAAAGTGCATATTGCTGCTGGGACCTGATGAAATAATTTAGGGAGTTCTGGAGGATCTTGACTCGAGAAAATACCACAGAAGCACCTAAGTCTAGTTACACATGGGCTTAGTTTGATCTTAACTACTTAACTAACTCTTATTCTGATGAACAAGGGAAGGTCTTTGTGGAACCCAGGGAAAACTACAATACAGTCCAGCCATGCTTCTCATGCTACCATTAATTTGTGTATGTTGTTTCCCCCAAAGTAAGATTTTAGATCCTTTTCCTATTTGCTTGTCAGAATTCTTTTTATCAAGATAAAGTTATGTTTAAAAATGTTCAATTTAAATGCATTTTAAGATTAAATTCTTATATAAGTTGTAATTTTCAAAAATTCTAAGCCTTTTTAAGAATTTTTTTTTTGTTTTACAAGGCAGAAATAATTCCTGTGATTATACTAATGAATGTTATTCCACTAGGAATAATCCAAGAAATACAGAAAGGGATGCCAAGAAGAGGTGTATAAGGGATGGAAAACAAATAACCTGATAATGACCAGTACAAGAATGTAGCACTGAAGGAATGAGAAGTGTTAAGAGAGTATTTGTCATTGCAGCTACACTTTTAAGAATGAGGCTTTCCCCATGAGAGGTAAATTCAGACATCCAGAAGCAGCAGAAAAAAAGAACACTTTAAAAACTTATAGGCACTAATACATAGAAGAAATCCTATTCTCTATATCTAAGAGAAAAAGATATAGAGTCTCTACTGAAAGCATATAAAGGCAGCTGCATAGAGACCTGAAATGGTCAAGTAATAAGTTAACAGGGATGGGAACACACACTATTTGTCAAATTGGAAAAAAAAAAATTTTTATTTGGTTGGAAAGTTTCTATCCTTAAGTTATCCTAACTTAAAGGGTTGGAAAGCCTTGGATAGAAGTTGAGGTTCTCCCTCAAACAACAAAGCAATAAAGTTAGCTCGAACACAATCATATCCCCTAGACTAAAGATGTTTAAGGAAGCAGATATGGCCTGGTACCAGCTCTCTCTGAGGAGACTGGAGAGGTGGTCTCAGGCCACAAACTCCCACTTCCCCTCCAGGAAGGAAGGAAAGACTACCATGGAGAAGGATGGGAGGAAAAGATGTGTATTCTGCTTCCCTTGGAGCCACATGAAAAGACAAGTCTTTGTCATGCATGGGGGTCTTCTCTAGTGCTACTATGCTATCACAGAATCATAGGATTTAGAGCTGAAAATCATATTATAGATCATCTAACAGCCCTACTTTTCCATTTTCCAGATGAGGGAATGAGAAATATGATTTTCCAATCAGATAATCTAAATTTAAAAAAAAGAGAGCTCAAAAGGAACAGGAGGCACACAAAACAGGATAGCAGTTTAAAGAGACAGGGAATTCTCTGATAAACTTAAGTTTGAAAGGGTATGTATGAAAGATGGAAAGAACTGTAATAACAATATCAAAAAGGTTAAATCTGAAAATGAACTTCTGATAAACCATAAGATCAACAAAAATGGCCTTTGTTTATAACTGTTTGGAGGAAATGAAAAATAAGGCAGGAATAGTTCCATTGCTTGAGGGCAGGATTAACAAATAATGGGGGAAAAAACAGACTTTTCTCAGCTTTCCACTAGTTTCTATTCTATGAAGGACAATTAATCCTCAAACCAAAATGGGTGGAACAAACATACAGAGTTCAGAAGGAACTGAATCCCAAAATATTTAAAGAGATAATAAGGAAACATTTGACCTAAATGTTTTAAAATGAATTAAAATGACCCAGACCAAATGAATTCCATCCCAACATACTTGTAGATATATAATGTAGATGTTATCAATATTAGTCACAGAAATCACTGAAAACAAGAGAAATTACACAAGACAAGGGATTGGCAAAAAGGGGCAAAAACTTGTGTACTTAATCACTACTTCTCTCAACAGCGCTTACTATAAAACTAAACCTTTCCTTCTTCTAACTACAGAAACTAAAGGAAGTTCCCTTCCTTTTGCTGTTGGTTGGCTGTTGTTCAGCCTGACTCCTCTTGATCCCATGGGAGGGTTTTCTTGGCAGAAATACTAGACTGATTTTGCTATTTCCTCCTCCAGTTCATTCTACAGATGAGGAAAGTGAGGCAAACACGGTGAAGTGACTTGCCCAAGGTCACACAGCTTTTTCTTGGTTAACTACTTGGAACCTTACACAAATCAAATCAAATCAAACCTTAATTTCTTTTTAGGTGAACATAGTAAGATAAATGTCTACTAGTTGTTTCCACAATTAACAGAGTATTGCAAAAAGTTATATATTCAAGAATGCTACTGAGGACAAAAGAACAAAAACATTAGTATTGGAGTGGGTTGGAGAAAATGTCCCTTAAGAAAGAAGAACAAGTAACTAAAGAGCTATCTTAACTGCCTATCACTCATCTCTGTTACATTTATATGTCCTTTTCTTCTAAATTAAAAGTGACATCTCCTTCTTCATCTTCATCGTTTTGCCCTCTTTTTCCTTTTTTTTCTTCCAATCCAGCTTATGTGGAATGATGTGCAATCACAGGGGTACCTGCTGAATACCTGTATCTGAAAGGAATGCATTAAACACTACTAATGAAACCAATCTACGGCACAACCAGTAGTTAATCTTAAAATTTCAAGACATTATTCAGGATTTTATTTTTTAATTAAAAAAAAAGGAAAAAAGAGAAAGCAATGGGGTTTATCTATCATGTTCTAACAATAATGACCCAGAAGTTAAATCTCCTTGCTCCATGGCTCTCTTATGGTAGGGTATTTCCAGGCTACAGCACACTACTACAGCATAAATTTTTGGTCATGAAATTTACTTGTAAATAATAGGCCTAGGTTATTAAAGCATAAGTTCCACAGAAAGATGAAATTAACAAAGCCAGCTGGACAGAAAAAAATCAATTTATGATATGTTTCATAATCTAGAGTAGACTAAAAGCTCCATGGGGGCCTGGTCTGCATACTCTGATTTGTAGTGCACCCAAGAGCACCTAGTATAGGGGATCCTATGGATGCGCAATACATATTAGTTAACTTAAATAGGTTATTGGACAATATATATACAATCAACATGGCAGGTACCCTTGGTGATGAAGTTATTTTCAGCAACATTGTTAAGTACAGGAAATAACACTGCCAGCAGTGAGTCTTAGGATATCATCAACAAAAGGAATAACAGTTAAATATGAATTTTGCAAAGAGGATGAAAAAATTGTACATATCAAAGAACTGTTTTTTTTTTTAAGTTTTCTGCCAACTTGTAAACTCAGATAACCTTGTGGTTCAAAAACTAGAAAAATCCAAATGAATTTAACTAAAATGGAATTTAGGTAAGAAATGCAGGTCTGGTATATGAAGCACTTCTTTGGCTACCTTATTAAAAATGCCATTTAAACATTTTCTGTCAGATTTTATTAAAAAAAAAGCAGCAGATCAACATTACAATTCGAGAATCTAATCTAAATATGCACTTGACAATGAAGCACATCTGAGTATGGAGTGAAAAAAAGGTTTTCCAGAAAACCTTCAACTATTTTATCTCCACTTACCCAAATAATAAATCACTTTTGCAGGCCTTTTGTTGACTGGAATCATAAACAAATAACCAAAGATTTATTGCTATGAAAACAAATCTGTAGTACAGTAGTATGAGTCTTGTGTATTAAGCATAATCAGTCAAGTTAAGTTAAGAAATTGAAAATGCACTAAGAAATTTTTTGTTTGTGAAAAGTCCACAAGCCAGGTGACCCAAGAGCAACTGAGATGCCTGGTCTAAACTGAACAAGTTAGACATTACGCTAAACCTCCGTTTCTTAGAAGGCAATAAAAAAGTTACAATTCCAACAGCCCACAAACCAAATACAAATAAAAAAGTGTGGAAAAATGAACTGATGTTCAAAGAGCCAAATTTTTTCAGCTCAATTAATTTCAGCACCCCAGGAAAAAAAAGCATCCATGACTATCACACAGATGAAAACAAAAGAATGTCATTGGAATCAAGTTATTTTTCCCCACTGAGGTATAAAATCTACATATAAATTTGATACTATACTATAACAAATTGTACTTCTCATAGTTTTGATTTAATCTCCTTTAAACCCTGTTTAATATAGTTTTTGCTGTAAAAATGTTACTTCATGATACTGTATCTGGTTCCAGATGTTTCATTTCTCTTATATCAATATTTCATATGCTGGTTACCAGATCTAATCAGGAAAAAAAAATCTTGGAAATTTCTTCATTATGATAGCACTTTCAGCAGAAATCACTGATGTGCAAAGCAAACTATAACAATATGTGCAGCTCTCCAGAGAGCATTATTTTGTTGGTTAGGTTTTCATTGTCTAAATATTTTCTATAATGATTTTTTGATGAAAGACTCTTTCAATCTTGTAAACATCAGTGTGCACAGTTTCACTAGTATGTAGTTTCACGTCCTTAGAAAGGAAGGCTGGTTCACAGCTAGTGAAAAGCGAGAGTCAAAGTTTTAATGGCTGATAAACCTGGCATCCTGCAGAGCAGGCAAGCACTTTTCCTTTTTTGCTACTTAAGAATGTGGCAGAAATGTGTGCTGAGGTAGCCCAGTCAATCCTTAATTTTTTTTAGTAAGTGTCTCAAAATATTTCTGGAAGGGTGACATTCCGAAGGAGCCATTGTTGAGATCGGCTCCCACTGCAGTCTCTAATGCTGGGCACCTGGCTGTCCTCCTCCGTGGCTTTGTCCAGGCACTGATTACTGTTCACATGCTGCAGGGTTAACTTCTAGAAGGGATGGAAGAAAAAGAAATTGATCATTATAAAGGGGAAAAAAGAGCAAGTCTCCTGTGTACTTCTGATGCTTATAGATCTCTATCAACTTAAAAAGACAATGACTTCTAGGAAATACACATTCAATTCTAGACTTATTATTGTCCCAATACCCATTATTTTGAAAATGCTGATATATGATATGCTATGATATATGATGTGATATGATATATGATATATATGATATGATATATGATATATGATATGCTAAATGATATATAATTAAGATTGGCAATAAAATGATAAGCATTTTAACAGATCCATACTTGTAGGATGAAGGAAGTGCCTTTCAACTTTGTGATTCTACGTTAACTTTGGAGGCAAATACATTTGGAGGTACTTCTGGTTCAAGTATTGCTGTCAAATTTTAAGGAGGCAGATATTCCATATTTGATATGTGTGTTTTTAGATAAATTTTTACTAGTCTTAATAACCTTCGTAGGGACAAGATGAATAAGGATTAAAATAAAATAACATAGACCTCTTGGAGGTTAGAATTGTCCTATTAATATAAGAGACTCCCCTTCCAAAGCAGCTGAGGAGGGTATATAGTGGATAATTACAAATGTTTAAGCAAACATCAAAAAAACTGGAAGATTTTTACCATTGCACTTTTTATCTAATTCTTTCACTTGTAATTTTTTGTCTTTTTTTTTAATTCTTTATTATTATTCATCCTTTCTCGTGGGACAACATGTCATTCTAACATAACCATCACTTTACTTAAGATTTTTATCTTCAAAACTCTGCTTTTCAGTATGGCAATAACAATTAGCATTTATATAGCTCTTTTAGGTTTTCCTAGGCCTTTAAAAATTTTCTCTCACTTGATACAACAACCCTGCGAGGTAGGTACTATTATTATTCCCATTTTTACAGATGGGGAAACTGAGCAATCCTTTTCAGGGTCTCACAGCTACTTAAGTATCTGAGGTCCCATCTGAACTCAAAATCTTGACTCCAAGGCACGGTTCTATCTCCTGGGTCACCCAGCTGCCCTTTAGGCTTCTTTCAAGTGACTGGATTTGTATTGTTCTCTTGTGACTCATGTTTCAGTGTTATATTTGTGCAAATATAACACTGAAACATGAGTCACATCTTAATCAAGTTTTGAAAAGGTCTAGTCCAAAGGACAACAAAACCTAACACACTGCTAAAGTTGGGGCAAGCAGGCCATGCAAATGAATTTATGACCCCTTCTTCTGCAGAAAGTTCACTTCAGTGTTTGGAAAGCACTGTTTCTATAAGTCATGGTCAAATATAAATGGATAGAGAGTGAAGAGAGCTGACATATTTTTTCCTTAGAGAAGACTTAGAATTTTATATCACAATAACATTTCTGTTTAATTAGCATCCAATGAACCAATCATGGCTAGGTAAAACCAATATAGTAGAAGTCAGTAATTAAAATGAATTTATATATTTTAATGTTTCATCAATCAAACTAATGGATTACCTCATAGAACTGAACAAATGAAAATTTACGTGGAAGAATAAATAGGTGAGATTAGCAAGCAGGATTATGGAGTGAAAACAAGGAAGATGGGGTATGTTAACAACTAGCACTTACACAGTACTTTAAAGTTTGCAAAGAACTTTACATGTGGTACCTAATCTTTCCATCAATGTTCCAGGGAGGGTGCTATTATTCTCCTCATTTTGCAGATGAAGAAGCTGAGGCTGAGGGAGACTGAGTGAGCAGCGCAGGGTCACACAAACAACTGCCTGAGGCTTGACTTGAACTCAGGTCTACATGTCCAGAATTCTACTGACTTTGTCACCTAACTGCTTCCTAATTATATTATAAAATTACTCTGTTTATCCAAAATTATAACTAAAGACATAGATTATTTCTGAAGTGAAAAACCATAAAATAATGAAGCAAACAGTTAATAAATCAAAAAGCTTTTATTAAGTACTCACTATGTGCTAAGCACTGGAAAGAAACAAAGGCAAAGAAAGGCAAAAACAGTCCTTGCTGTCAAAGAACTCGCTGTCTAAAAGGGAGAGACAACATGCAGACAACTACACACACGCAGGATATGTGCAGGGTGCAGGGTAAACTGGAGATCATCTCAGAAAATATTACACTAGCATGAAAAGGCACTAAATCAGGAGACAGTGACCTGTTTAAGAAATGACAAGGAGGCCAATGCCAAAGAGATCCACTGGAGTTCACTGAGTAAGTGAGTGACACAGTCAGACTTGTTTTCAGAAGATCACTTTGGCAGCTAAGTGGAGGATGGATCAGATTGGGGAAAGAATTGAGGCCAGGAGACCAAGGAAAAGGCTACTACATGTGAAATGTGAGGTGGTAAGCACTAGAAGAGTGGTTGTGTCAGAGAAGAGGAGATATAGATGAGAGTTGTTGCAAGGAATAAATGATAGGACTTGGCAACAGGCTGGATAAGAATGTGGCCCAAAATGGGATATCTTACAGCATATACTACTAGAAGAAAGGAGATAAAACATGAAACCAACAATCTCCAAACTGAAATCATGATATACCCCATCAAACGTCTCCTCTCCCTAACTTCAGTTACTGCGGAGGGTACTACCCTCTTCCCAGTCATACTAAATCCACGACCTAAGTGTCATATCCCACTTCTCACTTGTGCTTAGTCCACATATGCAAGCTGTTGCCTAGAACTGTCTGTTTTCCCTTCATAACATTTCTTGTATAGGACTCTTTCTCTTCTCAGAGGCTATTAATATTTTTAAGCCATAAGCCTAAATCTGTAAGGATCTTAAATCCTAAGTCAAAAGAGAAATACATTTCCTTCATTGTTTGTGGAATTACTTATCACTTCTTGAACTTCTAATCAAACAATATTTTTAATTTTACTTTTTAATAAAGTACTTTTTAATAAAGTCCTGCAGTCTGGTAGAAAGTTTTATTTTTCTTTTTAGCTTTATTCTCTTTAATTAGAACCAAAGACAACTTTATTTAGCTTGATTAAGTCTTTTTTAAAAAAGCTTATTGAAATGGTAACAAATGCTGAATGAAAATGTAAGCTTGTGAAAGTAGTTTTTTCAAAAGTAAAAGTCAATTGGTATTAACTATATACACATTGAAATGAATAAATATGACAAAACCCATTAAATGGAAGAGTTGGGACTAGCACATAGGTCCTTTTATTCCAAATTTGGAGCTACTTTCCTCCATAACATTAGGGAAAGTCTCATGGACAAAGTGGCAACTGACCTTAGGTCAAGGAGAGAGAGGTGGTACCATCAGATAAGGCAGAAAACAAATGAGTACCAGAATAGTATGGTGTCCCATAAACTAAAGGAGAAGAGGCTTTTAGGGAAGGAGTAGTTAGGTGTCAGAATAAGTTCAAGTGATCACTGTGAATTCTGAGAGAACTGTTTTATTAGAAGGCAGATTTCAAAGGACTAGGACAGAGTAAGTGGTGGCACTTAGAGGCAACAAGAAGCCTGACTGTGAGTGGAATAAAAAGAATATGGCAGCCTGAGGGTAAGTGGGGATCTCTTCAATGTAGAGGAGACTGTAGGTAATTGTGGTGGAACAAAAAGAACAGAAAAAGAGTCACAAGGATCTGGGTTTGAGTGTTAGCTCTTGGGTAAATCAAGTAACTTTTCTGAGCCTCAGTTTTCTATAAAACTGGGATAATGATACCTCTCCTACCTTGGTTGTTCTAGGGAAACAAAATTTTTAAATCAACAAAAATTTTTATTATCTATGCATGCATGTGGGCAGAAGAAAGGGCAGATCACTGAACGAGCATTCTAAAGAAAAGTAAAGGGTTTGAAGTCAAGGAAACAGGTTGAGGGGGCTAGTCTTGGGAGGAGCAGAAAAACCCTCTCTTCTGAAAGAAGACAAAAAAAAGCACAGTGAAGGAGAGAAATATAAATGGAGGCAGTGAAGTAAAAATTTAGCGGATTAAAAACTGAATTTATAGTCAATACAAATGGTTTACATAACAGTTCTGCCACTTGCTAGCTAAGTGGGCAAGAGAAAGAGTCACCAGAGAGTAACATTAAAAAGACAATGAAGGACAAAGAAATAATTAAGCAGTGAATAACTGAGAAAATAAGATTCCAGAAAGCAGAAAGGGCTCAAGGAAACAAGAATGTTTGCTGAAGTGAAATGAACTAAGTGTGGCAAAGTCACTTAACCTCTACTACCGTATTTTTCTTAACTACAAAGGGGGGATAATATTTATACTCCCTACTTCACAGAATGATGCAAGCAAAGCAAGCAGCAAGCATTACATAGTATGTCAGCTATTTTAGGAACAGGGAAACATAAAATCATAAGGATAAGCTAGAAGAAACGTTAGAAATCACTTAGCCTAACCCTTCATTTTACAGATGAGGTAAGTGAGGCTCACAGAGGCTGACTTGTCTAAGGTCACATAGGAAGTAAGTAGCAGGGAGAAGTAGTATTTAAATTCAGGTCCTCAGACTCCAAATTCCATGATATTATTATTGGTATTACTAGTGTGGAAAAGCTGCTAAGATGGGACTGGAAATGTTCTGATGTAGCATAATCAAGCTGAAACCAATGTTTAAATTATATCACTAGTTAGAACTCAGCTTTTATCTAAAATGTTAAAAGAAAAAAATGTTTTAACCCACTTACTCTTATTACTTCAACCTAATACAGATAGAGCTACAAAATACTAGTATAAGGAGGTAAGAATGTACAACAATAAAGAGGGGCTCTTAGAACAGTAACGTGTACGGTGGGGACACACATTCTACTGTAATTTCATTTTCCATATTCAGAAGTTCTGGACAGCTCTCTTCTATTATTTCCCTCATTATATTGTTAAGGTTTTTTGTCTTGTCATATTGTTCTGGGAGTCTTATGACCCTTAGGCTATCTCTACGCCTTTGTCTTTGAGATCTCTCCTTTTTGTTTACATAGTGAGCGTGTTGTATTCAGTGTTCTTGTTTTTTTGCCTCTCTTCCTCTAGACTATCTTTCCCTTCTGTGTATTTGCATTCCCAATCTATTGTTCTCTCTTCTGTTTCTCTGAGGAGGTTTACCACTGCAGATTCAAGTTTTTCTATTCTGCTCATTATTGCTGTGAGTGGTATCAATTCTGTTTTCATAATTCTTATTTACACTACTCAGGAATTGTGTTTCCATGTTCTCCTCAACTTCCACAGGGTCTCCTGTCTCATCAAGTGTTGGATCATTTTCCTTTGCTTTGCAGTATTCATAGATTCCTGAATTCCTTTACTAGATCTGGAGGCCATATTTCCTTCATCGTTCTTTTTTGTCCTATTGATTTATCTGTTTATGTTATGTCTTTGAGACTTCTTCCTGGAATCTTTGAGCTTTCAGTCCCGTTTCCCTCCTTATATTCATTATTGCTCATTTCTGATTCCCTTCCCCTCTAATGATGGCTTCTGTGGAGCCTGGATCTCAAAGCATCTCAGCCTCCTTCCATATTGGTTAATTCACAATTCATCAGGCCATGTCGCTGCCCCAAATGCCTTTCAAGTGATCAGAAATGGTCTGAGCCAGATACTGTGCTCTTGCCTCAGTCTTGATGGAACACTGCACAGGTCCCCAAGAATTCTTCCCTGGCAGTTCAGTGCTTTGAAACATGGGTGGTTTCTGGCTGTAGTCCCAGGTAGACTGTTGTTCACAAAGGGTTATGGCTAAGCTGGCTATTGAAGCCTAAGCAAACTTCTACAGTCCAGTGGAACCAAGTGAATGAGAGCTGTGGAGCCCCAGGTATTTGTAGCAGCTGCTCCTGAGACTATCAGCCCCCAGATTAAATGTCTGTGAATCATCTACTTGAACTTCCAGGAGTCACAATGGCAGATTGATAGGTAAATACTCTCTCCCTCTCCCCTTGTTGACCTTGAAAGACCCATAAAATATTTTCCCAGAAAAATTGTGCATCAGTAGGATCAGCAGAAGGGGCAAATAGTCTTGTAGCACATCAGGCTAGGAAAATCACTACAGAGGATTTCTCTTGCTGTGGCGGAAGGGGAATAATACAGGACCAGAGATATCCCAGACAGCCCCACCTTGGCGAACTGGGAGGAGATTTGAAGCCCCAAGGGGGTGGAGAACCACCAATACGAGAACCCCAGGCATGCCTGAGTACCCCAGGGGAAACAGGAAGACACTAGGCCAGCTAGGATCACCAACCACTGAGTCTGCCTTTGCTCTAGCTCAGCTGAGGAGACATCCCTTGGCCAGACCACCCCTCCCCAACACTTAACAAGCTAGCTCCAGGGCAAATGGGGGAAACAAAAAGACTTCACTTGGCCTCTGCTTTCTCACACCAGTCAGCTCAGCACCAGGTTCTCTAGTTTCTAGCTGAAAGAACCAGAGGCCACAACACACAAAACCTCATCATCATGAGTAAGAAGCAAAGCAGGAAAGAAAAGATTACAGAATCTTTCTATAGGGACAAGGACCAAAACACGAATACCAAAGAGGTCAGGCACTGAGACTCCCATCTGAAACTTCAGAAGGGACTACAAACTGGTTGCAAGCACAAAGAGCACTCTTGGAAGAGCTAAAGAAGGATTTTAAAAGTCAAATTAGAGAAATAGAAGAAAAATTGGCCAATGAATTTAAAAGTATGAAAAAAGAATTCACTGGAGAAAACAGCTCCTTATAAAGGAAAATTGGACAAATGGAAAAGAAAGTACAAAAACTAGCTGGAGAAAATAATTCCTTAAAAGGAATAACTGAACAGATGGAAAAGGAGATGCAAAAGTTAACTGAAGAAATAATTTGATTAAAAATTAGAACTGGGCAAATAGAAGCTAATGACTCTATGCGACATCAAGAATCAGACAAACAATAGAATAGATAGAAGAAAATGTACAATATCTAATTGGAAAAACAACTGACCTGGAAAGTAGATCCAGGAGAGAAAATCTAAGAATTACTGGACTACCAGAAAACCATTATGAAAAAAACAGCCTGGACAATATCTTCCAAGAAATCATAAAGGAAAACTGCCCAGAAGTCCTAGAACCAGAGGGCAAAATAGTCATCTAAAAAATTCACCATTCACCTCCCGAAAGGGATCCCAAACTAAAAAAACCAAAGAATATTGTTGTCAGATTCCAGAACTATCAAGTGAAGGAGAAAATGCTACAGGCAGCCAAAAAGAAACCATTCAAATATCAAGAAGCTACAGTCAGGATCACACAGGACCTTGCAGCTTCTACATTAAAAGATTGAAGGAACTGGAATATGATATTCTGTAAGGCAAAGGAGCTGGGACTACAATCAAGGATTAATTACCCAAGCAAAGTTGAGCATAATATTTCAGGCAAGGAGATGGACATTCAATGAAATAAGGGATTTCCAGATAAAAAGACCAAAATTCAATAGAAAATTCGATCTTCAAACACAGGTCTCAAAAGAGGCATAAAAAGGTAAATGGGAAAAGAAAAACTTGTTACTCAATATGGGAAAATTGTTTACATCCCTATAAGGGAAGATGATACTTGCTAATATTGAGAATTGTATACTTATTATGAAATATAAAGGGGACACAAATAGATAGAGGGAGTGGGTATTAAGTAAATGATGTGATGATAAAAATGTGATTTAAGGGTATGAAGGAATTGTAACAGGAGATGTGAAAAGGGAGGAGGCAGAAAATGGCAAATTACATCACAGGAAGAGGCACAAAATTATATTACAGTAGAGGGAAAGAGGGGAGGGAGCATTATTTGAAAAGTACTCTCACCTGATTTGGTGCAAGGAGGGAACAAGCTTAATTAAGTATGCAAATCTAACTAGCTCTATAGGCAGTAAGAGGGGAAGGAGGAAAACAAGGGTAGGGGAGGCTAAAAGGGATGGAGGAAGTTGTAAGGGTAAAGGGGAGTAAAAGGAAGTGGGGGCTGAAAGAAGGAAGGGAAGACTGCAGGATGTGGTGGTCAAAAATTAAAACTCTTGGCTCTTAGCATTTTCACACAAGTCAGCTCAACACCAAGTTCTGCAGCTTCCAACTGAAAGAACCAGAAGACACAACACACAATCAACATCAAGAACAAGAAAAAGCAAAAGAAGGGCGAAAAAACCATAGAATCTTTCTATGGGGACAAGAACCAAAACACAAATACCATAGAGGTCAGTAGTGAGACTGTACTTCCATCTGAAAATTCAAAAGGGACTATGAACTGCTCGAATGCACAAACAGCTCTCCTGGAACAGCTGAAGAAGGAAATAGAAGAAAAACTGGCTAATGATTTTAAAAGTATAAAAAAAGAATTCACTGATGAGACCTTTTTCCTTTGAAAAGGAAAACTGAACAAAGTACAAAAATTAAATGGAGAAAATAACTCCTTAAAAGGAACAATTGGACAGATGGAAAAGGAAGCACAAAACATAACTGGGAAAATTGGACAAAAAATTAAAACTCTATTGTGGAGGGGAAAGGAGAAGGGAGAACTAAAAGCACAAACAGTGGAAAAGAAGATGAAGGGAAAGATACAGATAGTAATCATAACTGTGAATGTGAATGGGATGAACTCTCCCATAAAACAGAGATGGATAGCAGAATGGATTAAAAACCATACTCCAACAATATGTTGTTTACAAGAAACACATTTGAAACGGGGGGATACACACAGGGTAAAGGTAAGAGGTTGAAGCAGAATATATTGTGCTTCACCTGATTAAAAAAAGCAGGGGCAGCAAATCCTAATCTCAGACAAAGCAAAAGCAGAAATAGATCGAATCGCAATAAGGAAGGAAACTATATCCTGCTAACAGGCACCATAGACAATGAAGCAATATCATTACTAAACATATATGCTCCAAGTGGTATAGCATACAAATTTTTAGAGAAGTTAAGGAAGTTACAGGAAGAAATAGATAGCAAAACTATAGTAATGGGGGACCTCAACCTCCTCCTCTCTGAACTTGATAAATCTAACCTTAAAATAAATAAAAAGAAGTTAAGGAGGTGAATAAAACTCTGGAGAAAATTGAATGGGAATAGAAAGAAATATACCTTTTTCTCAGGGGTACATGGAACATATACAAAAACTGACCATGTACTAGGACATTAAAACCTCACAATCCAAAATGCATCCTTCTCAGATCATCATTGTAAGAAAACTTCTATAGCCTGGAGCCAGGGATCTCATATGGCACTGGAAAAGGAGGGTGCATGGTATAAGGGTGAGTTCTGATATAAGCCTGTGTTATATCGTTGGGTTTGCTAATGTGATAGCCTGGGAGGTAGGGGAGGGGTGTTCAGTAAGCATCATCAATTCCTGGGTTTTTGTTATTTCTTTTTAACCCTGGTTTGGATTCTTGATCCTAGACCATAGAAACAACTGAAGCTGCTTTATCTTTGGTGCCTAATTTCTGCTTTGGGGAGGTTTGAGAGCTCATGGGGATGAGAAAAAATGTCTGGTCTGCCTTCTTGTTGCTCATGTGACCCAGAAGTGAAATACACATTCTAATAAATGGTTTTTAAGTCCATATGAGAGGCATACAGACTTCAAGGCAGGAAGAAATGGATTCAAATTCTACTTTTGACACATACTGGCTATGTAACCCTGGGCAAGTCACTAAACTACTCAGTGCCCCAGGCACTTTAAGACCACAAATTACAAAGAAGTTTCTATAATAACAGTAAAAATGACAATGATGATGATGATGGCTGGTATTTTATAGAGTACCTTAAGGTTTACAACACTGAGTTACAAATACTGTATCATTATAACACCTCAAGGAGGTAGATACTATTAAGATGACCACTTTACAGAGGTGGAAACTGAACATATAGCAGTTAAGTGACCAAGTCATAGAGCTAGTGTTTGAGGTCAAATCTGAATTCAGGTCTTCCTGACTCCAGGACCAGCATTTGATCCATTGTGCCACTGAGCTGTCTACATTGATGAATTACACGTAATGAAGAGATCTGGTACTGCTCCACAAAAAAGGAGCATATTTATAAATAGGGAAGATGGCAGCAAGAATGAAAAGGATTTTTTCTTTTTAAAAAAAAGAATACTTAGGATTAATTTAATTAATAACAGTTAAAATAACAGTAGCAGTTTAAATAAAATCTAAAGTGGGGAAGGTACCCATTCTTACAATGCATAAGCTTTAAGCATGAAGAAAACCAGTTAGTAATTATTTTACTACTTGTCATCACTTGGAGTAAAGGAAATTCATATTCCAACTCAAAAAAGGAATTCACTTTGTCAGAAGTAAATTATGTAATACAAAATGAAAAATCATTTATATTCTTAACAAAAGCTTGGGTTTTGTTCAACTCAACAAAATAGAATAATTATAGGACTTACCACTGGGTCATATTCCCAAAGTTGGTTGCCCTTAAGATGGTGACATTTGAGCATTGTGACTGGGCCGTTAAGCTTGGAGACATCTAAACATAAGTCATCTGTGCGGATTTCTTTGTTGGCAGTATAGGAGAAAACCTTAAAAAAACAAAACACAGCCATCAGACTCATACAGAATTTCAGAGTTAGAAGGACCTTCAAAAACCATCTAGTTCAATCCCCTCAACAAGTAATCACCTAGTCTTTCTTTAAAAGTTTTCAGTGAAGGAAAGAAAACCCACTGTCTCCTGAATAAAGAAATGAAAAAAGCACTTATTAAGTGCCTACTATGTGCAAAGTACTGAGGCAACCCCATTCCACATAAGAGGTTTTTCCTGAGAGACAGCCAATCTTGCCTCTTTGCAGTTTCCACTCATTGCTCTTAGCTCTACTTCCTGCGGCCAAGCAGAACCAGTTCTAGTTCTTCTTCCACATGCCAGCCCCTCAAACATTTGGAGATGGCTGTCATGTCTTATCTTCTCCAGCAGTCCCAATATAGCTGAAGAACCTGAGGCTTCTCAATGCTTTAAGTACCTTCCACTGGACACTCTAGTTTACCAATGTCCTTCTTAAAATGTTGTTCCCAGAATTGAACACGCTATTTTGGGTATGACTGGATTAGACCAGGGCAGGATACAGTACAACAATCATCTCCCCAACTTCCGGATCTATGCTGCTTTAATGTTACCTAAGATTATATTTGCTTTCCTGGATACATTGCAAATGCATATTGATCTTGCAGTTCATTAAAGTTTCTTTTCTTTTCTTTTCATAAAAACTACTATCTAGCCATCTCTTCCCCAGACTTTATTTTTGAAGTTGAGTTTTGAACCCAATCCTGTCTTTACCATTTACCCTTTTAAATTTTATCTAAAATATGCAAATTGATTTGCAAGATCTTTTTGATACTTAATTTTGTTATCCAAGTTACTACATCATAGGATTATGGATTTAGAATTGAAAAGGACCTATGAGGTCACTGAGTTCAACTCCCTCATTTTAGAGAGAAATAAACTGATAGACTGAAAAACTGGTCCAGAATCACAATCTAGTAAGTACCTGAGGTGGGATTTACAACTCAGGATCAAAGATCTGGAGCTGGAAGAGACCCTTAGGGGTCATCTAGCCTGAGCCTTTAAACTTATATAAATGAGAAAAATGAAGCCCAGAAAGGGCTTAACTGACTTGTTCAAGACCATAGAGATAGGACTTAAAACAAGTCCTTCAAATACAGAACCAGTAAAATAAGTGTTGGGTCTTTCCCTCCCCTCTTTCCATGGGACTGTCTGCCTCCTTACTACTCCAATTTCTTCAGACTTGGAACTCCTCCATACAATCCCTAAAATTGAATAGGTGTAGGAGGAGTCTAAACAGCTGTCCTTATCACTTATCCTTATCACTGTCGTCAGTGACTTGGATGAAGATAGGTTTACCATACTAGTAGAAGGGAAGGAAAGCTAATATTTAAATAGAAGAGTCAGCACTTAAAAAGATCAGAACAGGCTACAATACCGGGTGGAAATTAATAAAATGATTTTAACTGTGACAAATGAAAAGGGAGTTTGAGCAAAATGACAGCACTAGTACAATACAGGAAATGCTGTGAGCTTAACAAGTAGTTTCAGTGAAAAAGATGAGATTTTAGCTAACTGTGAACTCAATATAATTCAACAATATGAAATGATTACCTTCAACACTAGAGTATGATTTAGAACAAGGATGGTAACAATTCCAATATATTTTGCATTGATCAGTTCCTAAATGAAATACTGTGTTCACTTCTGGGAAGCACAGTAAGGACAAAGAAAAATAGAATATACTAAGGAAGAGAAATCTCACATGTTGAATGGTCTATTTGAAATAAATATACTTTGATGAAGAATTGAAAGTTAGACTAAAGAAGAGAAAATTTTAGCAGGTACATGATAACAGTCTCCAAATATTTGCTCATGTGGATGAACAAATAGAATTATCTGGAAGGCAAGACTAATATCAAAGATTGGAAACTACAGAGAAACTAGTTTTGGCTCAACAAAAATAACAATTAAATATGGACGAGAGGCCAAAATTGAATTCATTGGTATAGGAAACTTACTCCGGCAAACTGCAGGTTGGTAAATTTTCTGTACCTTAGAAAGTTTCCCAGAGTACTGAGAGATTAATTGACTTGCTAGGGCCACATAGCCACATATGTCAGAGCCTGCACTTAAACCCAGATTTTCTGACTTTGAAGCCAGGTCTCTATCCACTGTTATAATGCCTCAACAAAAAAGAAATTGGGCCATTTTATAAAGTAATGATTTCCTTGTCACTGGAAGAATTCAAATAATTAAAGACAGAAACCCTTAGATATTCTAGCATCCCCAGGAGACTGAGCTAGATGACCTTTAATGTCCCTTTCAAACTCTGCCATTCTATAGTTAGTTAGAGGAAACAAAGAGGGTTTTTATAAATACAAAGGGCTTATTATGAAGGGTACATATTAGGTTAACTAAAGAGAAAGCAAATATCTTGCATCAGAAATATAAATAATTAACACAAAGAGTCTTTTGACAGATAGCTTCAACTCAATACCTGCAGATTCACATTCAGTCTACCAACAGTCCTTCATTTATTCCCCTTAATAAAAGCAGGGGAAGTTTTTCTGAAAATGGTTACGTAACTAGACAGGATAGAACTTATATTCAAATTTTAAAAATTCCTCTCCATGCCTTGTCACACTCACCTGATTGCCTCCCATACCATGACAGTTAAAAATTCCTACTTTTTCATTTTCTTTCCTTGCCATGTTATCTAGACACTGGTTTGTTTCCACATTTCGGATCTGTAGGTAAAAAAGATAATGATGGGAAGTTATGGAACTTAAGAAAAATAAAACCAAACCCAAACTGGTAGCAGAATATCCCCAGCACATGGCAAATCACAAGAGTTATAGTTTGAGAGAACCACTGCTATTTATTTAAAATTCTTTGGTTTACTTCATTTCCTCCCATTCTTTCTCTTTGTGCCATATCTGGTGCAATGTACCACTTGGAGGCAAGGGTTCAGATAAACTATTACTTTAAAAAAAAACAAAACAATACTTTACAACTTTGAAGTAGAAGTAGCTCCCCTCTCCCCCAAAGAGTGCAAAAGGTCAAAGTAATGAGGAAATTGGGGGAGGGGCAGGGCACGTGTCTCATAAATTTCACCCTTAAATCACAGTGATCCTTATATATTCCTTGCCCACAAGGCCCACAGTTGGGTTCCAGGTTTGGGAAACAGCTAGTGCTGAGGTACCGGGATGAAAGACAGACTGCCATGTGTGAGGTACAAGTGGGCCAGCGTGGCTGCATCACAGTGACTAGAGGAAGGCAGAGTGCAAGAAGAACAGAAAGGTGGGAAAAGAACCGGAAGTAAAGGGCTTTGGTCCTGGGTGCGACAGAGAGCCAGGAGGTTAGTGTGCTTGTGGGGTGATATGGTCAGACCTACACTTTCGGTAGCTGAGTGGAGAAGGACAAGGCAGAAAGAGCAATGAGAAGATCGCTACAACAGTCTCGGTGAGAGGTTACAAGGGCTCGATTGAGGGTAGTGGCGGTGTGAACGAAGAGAAGGGGATGAATGTGAGAGATGCTGTAAATGCAGAAATGACAAGATTTGGCGACAGGTTTGCATACATGGGGTGAGAGTCAAGAGTCTAGAGTGGTACCAAAGTTGCAAGCTTTAGTAACTGGAAGAATGGTAGTGCCCCTACTGTTACTGGAAGGTAGGGAAGAAGGAAGAATTTTAGGGGAACTATAACGAACTGTTTTGGATATGCTGTTTGAAATGCCTGTATGCTATCCAATTTGAGGTATTCAACAGATAATTCATGATGTGGAATTCTCCTGGAGCTTAAAGACCAGCACCGGATATACGTGGAACCTAGTGAGAACACCAAATGAGGAAAAGGGAAGGGGTCCCAAGAGCCTTCAGGGACATTCATGGATAGTAGTCATGACCTAGATGAAAACCCAGGAAAAAATGAGAAAGAACAGTCAAATTTATAGGAAATCCAGGTGAGAGTCGTGTCATGAAAACTGTAATCAACAGTATTAAATGCTCCAGAAAAGTCAAGGATGATTTTCTAATTAAGAGACCACTGGTAGTTCTGGAGAAGGCAATGTGAGGTAAATAATGAGATCTGAATGAAGAGAAGAGTGAGAGAAAAGAAGTTGGAGGTACCCAGTGTGAACAATTTTCTCAAAGAATGTAGCTAAAGAGAAGAGAGATATGGATAATAGTGGAGATGGCCAGATCAGTGAGTTTTGTTCAAGAGGAGGGTAGAACTGAGCAAGTCTGTAGTCAGTAAGGAAGGAGCTATTACATGGGAAGAGAATGAAGATTAGAGAAAGAGGGAGGATGAAAGAGAAGCCAATGTGCTGGAGAAAAGATGGGAGGGGAGGAGATCAAAGTCATGTGTAAAGGGATGGCTTTGGCAGGGAGAAGGCTTGCCTTCATCAGAGACAGTTACAGAGGAGATGGTGGGGAAGGTATCTGAAAAGAGGGAGCTCTCAGTCAATGGCCTCAGTTTCCTAGGTGAAGTCTCATTCTCAAACCAACTAGCTTAAGGACTATGGGTGACACTGAACCAAATAAAGTACCCTAAAACCTCTAAGATAACACAAAAATTGCTAGTGTAATAACTGATGAGATGAATTTTTCCAACTTTAGAGAAAATTTCCTAACTAAAACTGAACTACTTGGATTGGATGATCTCCAAGATCTCTTCTAGCTCTAAAATTCATTTTCTAACCTCAGTCATACACGCTACCATTTTCTGTGTAATTTTTTCTTTTACCAAGAGCAAAAAAATAATGTCCAAATGGAAAATATCAATGTTGTGCCTGTGCAGTTATAAATATTCTATTTTGAATCACCTTGCAAGTTTTATATTTCTTTATTCACATATTTGTTTGCTTTTGGATGTGTAAAGATAACCAGAATTATAAATATTTTCCACTAACAAATCAGTAAACCTAACTCAGAAACATAAAGAGGAAGGAAAAAAGGGAAACGAAAGTGCACATGGTATATATAACTGTATTGTAAAAAACTACACATATAGAAATCTAACTGCATGGCATGAGAGGAATGACTAATTATTTAAGACAAATCTAAGAGAAAGTTCATCTTAAATTTTTTTCAGTTAAAAAAAATAAAGAGGCCAAGTAATTTTTAATTGTCTTAACATGTAAATAAGTAAAAAATTATTTTAATTTCAGATCCTGGGCTTGAAATCTATATATAATACTATGATATGATAAAAATAATTATCCAGTGACACTGATTTAAAGTGTTCACATTTTGGTATCTTCATAACACACATAATTTTCTGATAAGATGGATATTTCAATATATGTAATTGTAACAGAAAGATATTCCTTTGGTGCTGAAGGATTCAGTCACTATCATATTAAAGATGGGATACTAGCAAAATATAGAACATAAAAATCTGTTACCTCTCCCAAAGAAAAATAATGGCGTGGAATTTGGGAATCAGGATAAACATTTTCCAGGTACCATGAAAAAGGTTTGCACTGTAGTTTGTGCCTTAGCCCAACTCTTGTTGATATGTCTCCATAATCTACCTTTGTTACTCCTGTTGAAAGAAATAAGTGAATTTTCAGTAAAAGACAAAATAATTTGTGTTAGTACAACTAACAAGTCAGGTGAATCACACTAGAGATGGGAGGAAGGAGGAAAAGAGAGAAAGTCTCTCTAAAGAGTCATACCACTGCCCTACTGATTTAAAATGAACCCTGTTTCCAAAGGTACAAAACATTATTGAATTGAGGCAGCTAGGTGGTACAGCAGATAGTGCTTGACTTTTAGTCAGAAAAAACCAAGTTACAATCCTGCCTGAGACACATACTAGCTGTGTGACCTTGGGCAAGGCATTTGACCTCCATTTGCCTCAGTTTTCTCATCAGTAAAATTGAATAAAAATAGCATCCAACCCCCAGGACTATTGTGAGAGTTAAGATGAGATAATATTTGTAAACTACTTTGTAAACCTTGAACAGTACATATTAACTATCCATTCTGAGTTCCTCTGAAATTCATATGTGAACGGTGAACAAATGTTCAGTGACCAACTGTTTTTAAACCAGATAATGATATTTGATATTAGAACCTTCCAAAGCACAATGAAGGCAAAAGTCAAGAATTCATTCTTAGCATAATCAAATACAAAATACAAAGTAAATATGATGAAATTATCAGTGCCTATAAAGTCTATTCTCAACTTTCTAACTCCCTTGGTAATCTCATTCTTCATGTCTTCATTCTGTCTCTCCAGTAACTTCTTATTGCCTATAAGCTATAAACACATGTTTAGTTTTTTTTTTAAATTAAATTTAAGCAAAAAAAAAATCACTGCATTGACCATGTTAAGAAAATGTTTCATTTTGTACCCTGGGTCCATCGTCTTTCTATTGGAAAGTGGGTAGGCAGCATGTTTCATTACTACTTGTCTGGAGTCATGATTGGTTACTGTATGGATCAAGGTTCTTAAATCTTTCAGAGTTGTCTTTACAATGTAGCTGTTACTGTATAAATTGTTCTCTTGGTTCTGCTTACATAATATTCCATTATATTCACATGTCATAATTGGTTCAGACATTTCCCAATTGACAGACGCCCCCTTGTTACTACAAAAAGACCCGCTACAGTATTTTTGTTCCTATGGATTCTTTTCCTTTTTTAAAAAATTATGTTTCTGGAGTCTAAACTTAGTACTACTGCTTGGTTAAAACAATTCATTGTTCCATCCAAAGTTCATTATTGTGCCTATTTTCCTGTAGCCCCTCCAAAATTTGTTATTTCCTTTTTGTCAACTTTGTTAATCTGATGAAGAGGAACCTCAAAGTTACTTGAATCTGATTTTTTCTAATTATCTGTGATATGGAGCCTTCTTTCATATGGCTGTTGAAAGCTTGGATTTCTTCCCCTGAGAACTGCTTGTTCACATCCTTTGACCATGTATCAATTGAGAAATGGCTTTTATTCTTATAAATTTGTATCAGTAGTTTCATAGCTTGGAAATAAGACCCTTTTTTACAAAGATTTATAGCAAAGATTTTTTTCCCCCAATTACCTATATTTCTCTTCTGATTTTTAGCCACATTAGTTTTGTTTGTGCAAAAACTTTGTAATTTTATGTAATCAAAATTGCCCCTTTTAGGTTCTGTGCTCTGTTTTGCTTTTAAAGCCCTTCACAATCTAGCACGAAGCTATCTTTCCAGCACCTCACGGCATATTATTCTTTCTCCTGAAAGCTGTAATGAAGTCAAATTGGCCTTTTATCTGTCCCCCACATATGATGCTTCATATCTCCTTTCTCTCTGCTTTTGCCCTGGCTGTTTCCCATGCCAAAATTGCACGCCTTCCTCATTTCTGCCACACAGAATCCCTCTTTCTTCCTTCAAGAAGCAGCTCAAACACAGACTTCTAAATAGAGCTTTTTCAAAACTTAACCGCTAGCATCCTCTTTCTCAAACTATTTTGTATTTAACTTCTTTGCATTTATTCTCTTTATACTTAGTTTCCTTCCCCATTAGAATGTAAGCTACGTGAGAGTAGGAATTGTTTTATTCACTGTATTTGTATCCTCAAAATACAGTAGCCTAGCTCAATGCCTAATAAACCATTAAGTAGTTAATAGATACTTACTGATTGATTCTATCTCTTCCTTCCTCAGATTCTCCTAGAATATTTATGTCTCTCTCCTTTACGCCATCACATTCTATCTTACACAATACTTATTTGTGTTCATTCCATACCTCCTTTTCTTATTAGATTTCAATTCCTGTATCCCCAATGGTGCCTTGAAGACATGTTCTCATACAAAACGGTAGATTTATAGGCAGTTAAATAACCACATATATGTAGGGGAATGACTAAGAGATTGATGCAATCCAATTCAAACATTCATTATCTTGTATTACCTGTTTCCTGATGTCTCTCCAGTAGACTACAAGCTCCTTGAGGGCAAGGACTACTTAATTTTTTTTATCTCTGTATCCCTAGTGACCATCACAAATCTTATATAAGTCCTTAATAAGTGTTTTAAATTAATTGATAGATGCTAATACGTAAAGATGTCCTTGGAGGATTAACAGAAAACCCTATCCTTTTCCTATTAAAACATTTTTGTTGAAGAGTTGAGTACACAGAATAAACAGAAAAGATGCTTTTAAAATAGATGGCAAATAACTTGAATGTCAGGATCCTAATTCAAATATATATGAAAATATATATTTCTTAATATTTTTTTTAAGTTTTAAGCTAACAAGTTGAAATGAAAGGAAGATATATATATAATGTCCTGTGCTGATAATAAAATAAATCTATTACATAAACACAGGACAGGACAAACCAGGCTTGGCAGAAGTTCATGTGAAAATAAGGTGGCCCCTTAATTGAATAAAAGCTTGGTATATACCAAAAATTCAATGTAGCTGCTTAAAAACACCAAAATAAAAATCTCAGCACACTTTTTTTGAGGGGTGGTAGTGGTGGAAGGTAGTACAGATCTGTAACTTCATCAGTGTGGGGGACTTTTGGTGAGAAACTTCATTTCACAATGCAAATGTCCACCTTTTCTACAACTTTAGGAGTCTTGGTTGCTCAGGGATACTAAACAGTTAAATAACTTGCACAGGATCATACAGCCAAAATGTGTGGGAGGAAGGACCTGAATCCAGCTCTTGCCAAGTCAGAAATTGGGGTCTCTATCTGCTATGCTTTATACAACAGAATAGAAGTATGTGCTCACATCCAGGCAAGGAAATGGACACTTAGAACAGTAAGGAGTATTAAAACTATTTTATGTGAGGTGTCATTCAAAGAATCAAGAATACTTAGCCTAGAACTAAGAAAAGGTTTAAAGATCAACACAGAATCGCAGAATTTTAGAGTTGAAAGGGACTGTAGTACCTATATAGGTACAACAATACAAGAAAATAATTCTTACTATATACTTAATCAATGCTCAATTTCTGATTAAAGCCCTCCAATGACAGAGACTCCAGTACCATTCCACTTGGAGAGCTTGAATATTTACACAATTTTTTCTTACATCAAGCCTGAATTTTCTTCCTTGCAACTTCCACTACTCAAGGCTTATAGTTCTGCCCTCTAGGGTCATAATCTAATCCCTATTCCACATTAAACAACTTTTCAAATACTTAAAGACAACTGTTATGTCTCCTCTGAGTTTTCTCTCCTCCTTAAATATTCCTAATTCTTTCAACCAAAACTCTTCACTATCTTGGTCACTCTCTTTTGGATGCTAACTGTAAAACTGAAAATTGATTAATTCAATTTTGTACCATCCACATCCAAGAGAAACTTGCCACCGTTGTAACTCCACTCACATCTACTTTTCACAGAAACTTAGATTAACCTAAAGGGTCAAATCTCATCAGTCTAAACTATTGTAGGTCACAGACTCATCCCATCACAGAGAACCTTTGTCTTGTGATTTGAATCCAACATCTTGGTTGTGGTTAAGAAGGTTTCAGAAGGGGAGGCCCAAATAATGTAACTTCAATTCTGATTCTGTTATCAATAGTCAAGGCTGCCCAAGATTTTGCTCCCTCATCTTGCTAACAAGGTCTTTGGTTTTTGAGAGAGGTCATCAATCCAATTTACTCGCTACTGCTAACCTAACTAATAAGCTGATTGTGCTCAGAACTCTGTCTCTCAGAATTTAAATCATGACATAATAAACATCTTTTGGAAACTGGGGTGATCCAAACTGAAAACAATACTTGAGATAAGCTCCAGCCAGGAAAGAAAACCAAGAATCAGTTCCTGAAAGCTATTAATTTGCAATGCAATCTCAGACATTTACAAACTGTGTGATCCTGGGCAAGTTATTTAACTTCTGTTTGTCTCAGTTTCCACACCTAGAAAGCACAGATAATAATACCACCTACCTCATAAGGCAGTGGTGGGGATCAAATGAGGTATCTTTAAAAACACTTAGCATACTGACTGAAACATGGCAGGTACTTCTTGTTTCCTTCCCTGACTCTTTACTTACATTTATGAATTTTGTTTTATTATAGATTCAGCCCAATAATCTAGTCTACCAGTCATTTTGGATCTTGATTCTGTCATTCGTTATGTTAGTTAATCCTCCCAACTTTCTGTCATTTTCAAATTTTCAAATGTTAATTAGTAAGGGTCAAGTACAAATATATTGGCATTTCAATGGAGACCTCTTTCCAAGTTGGCATTGAATCTTTAATGGTTAATGACTACTCTCAGTCCAGCCATGATTGATTATCTGAAGGTCTGTCATGAAAGAGTGGAATTAAAATTGTACTTAAAATTTTTTTCAGTCAGCAAAAATCTGCTTTCCCTTCTACCCCAATGCCCCTTGATCTGCCAACTGAAAAGGAAAAAAACAAAAACAAAACTGAACAAAAAACCCATTCCAAATATGCAGTCAGGTAAAACAAATCTGGACATTAGACACATGTATGTCATTATGCACTAAGTCCTTTACCTATCAGGAGATTGGGAGTGTGTTGGTTATGCCCATCAGACTTCTTAATTCTTTCAAAGTGGTTTGCTTTTACCATACTGGTGTCATCGTATAAAATGTTCTCCTGGTTATATTCACTTCACTTGGTCTCATTTCATATAAATCTTCCCACTTAAACTACCCCCTCATCATTTCTTAAAGTATAATAGTGTTCTATTAGAGTTATATACCATAAGTAGCTCAGTCATTCTCCAAATGATGGGCACCTGTTAAGATTACCCTTCTCTGAGAGCTCAAAAGAGCTATAAATATTTTTGCATATCCTGCCTGGTCTTTTCATCAGGAATGCTTGGAAGTCCCCAATTTCACTAACAGTGTATGTTTCCCTCAGTAGGATTACAGTTTTGCTGTATAAATTATGCTTAGATGTAAGCCTATATACTTGTTTTTTAGAATATGATACTCTACCTCCCTACTCCTTTACTGTAGTGGATGCTCAGTTTGTGGCTTCTCAGTACTTGAATTCTTTCTGGCCACTTGCAGTATTTTTTTCTTTTAACTCTCAAAGTTCCAGATGTTGGCTATAATGTTTTGGGAGTTTTAACTTGGAGGTATCTTCCAGGTGTTGACCATAGAATCTTTCTATTTCTACTTTGCCCTCTGATTCTAAGAGATGTCAGTGTCTTTTGTGAACATTTCCTGAAATATAATGATGAGGTTTGTTTGCTTTTGGTCCTGGCTTTCAAGTAGTCCAATGATCCTTAATGTTTTTCTTCTCAATCTGTCTTCTAGGTTGGTTGTTTTGCTATGGAATGCCTTTGTGAGGTCTCTTCCAGGTGATCCTATGAATCTGTCACCAATGACACTGGAAACATTCACTGAGTTCTCTACACATTATGGGGGTACCAATAGAATAGATGGAGTCAGTCTTGCTATCCCCCCACCCTCCAGTCATATATTTATCTGATGATATCTTTTATATTACTTCTGCAGAATTCCTCATTTGTGATGCATTACAGACTACTTGTGCACCATATACTTCTCTACTATCTTGTGGGTCATCCTTAACTTCATTCTTAGGAGAATGTATTTATGTAAGAATCTTAGCCACACATTCCTGGAATAATGCTGGTGTATTATTCACTGGTGCCTTGGTTCTGTGAGAAGCTTGGGATAATGAAAAGAACTCTATAATTTTACAAAGGCAATATACCCATATTTTCTCTTTCTGTTTAATTCTGGACACTGTCCATTTGCAACATCTGTCTAAAATCTGTGTGTGTCTAGAAAACTCACAACAAACATTTTTCATCTACTTAATCATTGCTCAGTAAATTGTTAGGCTAAACTCTTTCAAGTTATTATGAATCTCATTTAGGAGATATTTTCCTGGGCTTGACATAATCAGCACGATGTAATGTGAAAACTGTATCATCAGGAGGACATTATGATTTTTAAGGAATTCCTCTTCCATTTGTACTCTGCATTGCACTTCCATGACAGAGGTGAACACCTTTAGTAAGCCTACATCTTCCTGTTTTATGCCTCATTGGATAGGGAACCCAAAGTACTTTGTCATTATAATCTTCAAGGAATCCTATCTGAATCTGGCATATTCAGTGGAGATACCTTGTTAAAGAGAGCCTTTAAAGGGCCTTTAGGTCAGGTATTCTGCTCCAAACAATCAAATGCTTTTTAAAAACTTAAAAAATAAACAATTGGGATCTTGCATTCTTCACACTTCTCTGTCAATTATGTGATTACAAAAGATGGGATTGCTTATGGAAACCTAGATTTTTTTTTAATAGGTTCATCAAGGATGTCCTCAGTTTGTATGCAGAATATACTCATAAAAATTGCGAATAGCTGGAAAAGTAGAGATATGGATTACTGGCTACTGATATTCTCTCAGTCATCTTTTGGTGGCAGGGAGTAGACAAAGAGGTATTAAAGATAAGCCTTTTTCAATGTCTTTGGTATCTACTCTTTTTCATATACCTCAAGGACTGACAACTTAAAAGCTCTTAAACTTGTGCCTCTTACAGTACAGCCCTCCTTTCTATCAATTTTGACTAGCCTGAATGTTTTTTCATATCTTTGTTTTCTTCAGTGCCATTTCTACTTCCTCCAGGAAGCATATCTGGAGTACTGAGTTTAAATCTGGCAGATTCTACCGTTCTTGATGGTGAAGAATGAATAAGATTTCATAGTAGGTAAGTTTGGATTCCAAACTCAGGTTGCTCTTGAATGCCATCTTTCTTTGAAAGGTAAAGAGATAAAGTATTTGCTGACTAAGGCAGTTTTTAGAGAATTATGATAATTAAAAATTCTTTCACATAAATATTTAAATTTTAAGAGCATAAAAATGAATGAAAGAGAAAGAATGAAAATTATCAACGTTGTTAAACCTATGTGATAAAACACAAATACTTAAATTTATGTCTATTTTGTTCCTTTTTGGAAAACAAACAACAATCTGGTACTAACTCTAGCTCTGCAAAACAGACAGCTTTACTCTAGGAGTAGGGTTACTATAATGAAGGCTTCACCTGCAGGGTATGATTTTCTCTCACTTGAAAGGGAAAAGGGAAAAGTGTCAAAGTCAGTCAAGTAACATTGTTTTCCATTTAAAGATATTAAGAGTGAATTCTTTGAATGTTGTATGTTTAATATTTCATTATATTATTTTATATGGAAATAATCATCATATTCAAGTACATAATTACAATTCTAAGGGAAAAGAGATGCATGGCATACTCAAAGACTCAGGAAAGTCTGTTATACCCCAAAATAATCTTCTCTGGGTTTTCTGTATCATTAATTTGGATGTGGAAATTCCAGAAATTTCCTTTTATTCGTAAGTTCAAAAATATATTCAATCAACAGTACTAAGTACTTATTATTCTATACAGTGTTTTGGGACAATTTAAAGAAGTGTAAGATGCAGTTTCTACCCTCAGTAAGTCTCATACTCCACTTAAGGTGATGTAACTATGATATTCAAAATTCAAAATGTAGCTAACCTGGAGAAATGATATAGAAAAAATTCTTGAATTCATCCATCCAAACTTCTGCAAGTCGTCGGTTATTTTTGTTGATGATCTGTCCTGTGCCTCCGGGAAATGTGTAAGGTGTAGCTTTCCGAAACACATGGCCAACATGTGAGCAGGTCACAATTTCTAAAGTGCCCCCACACTGCCAAATCTGAAAATAAATGAAAACCATGTAAGAAGATAACTCTGAGATAACAGGAAGGAATAAAAGCAAAAAGTTACCTGATAATTTGACATTTTTCCTTACACTAGAAATTGCAGAATCTTTTTAGCTTCCTTGTACACTTTCATAATATTGATACGCAATAAAATTGTGCTTCTTCTACTATCGTCTTTCATACTGCCTCAGAAGCTTCCTACCTTTTGATTATAATTAAATAGCAAAGAGAAGGTAAAATTTTCAAAGACATATAGAATGTTATATATTATGCAATTTAAGATACCTGGAATTACCCCAAATTTAAGCCACAGACTATCCTGTTAATACCCAGAAAAGGTAAATAAGAACAAAAATTGAAACAATGACCTATGAACATCTTTCTTTTTTTCATTTTTTTGAATTTATAAATTTATTTCTTCATTCAACAGAATTAAAAAACTTTGATATAAGCTACAATCATCACGTTAGTTTTATGCCATTTCATCCATTTAAATCTATTCTTTTGGCTCTTTCAGGATCCATTTTCTTTAAATAAAAACTAAAATTTCCAGTTATTTTAAAATCAATGTACTTTAATGGTCTGTTACCTTTGAAAATATGCATAGTTACATTTTTTAAAAATTACTTTCATAGAATTGGGTGTTTTAATGAGCATGAAGTCTGAAAAGCTTCTTCATATATGGTCCCAGCTTCTGGTAGAACCTGGTTATCTGAAAACCAGGGGGCTTATCTTTTGTGGAATGGCATCAGGTAATGAATTCTTTAGCCATGACAACCCATATAAATTGGTCTTTGGTCCTAGTCAGCCCTTTTCTACTGCTACAGTGACAGTAGCAGAGGCAAAGGAAGCAAGGTGGGATGAGAATCACAGTTTCTAGACTATCTATAAGCATTTAATTAGCATATTAACATTAGTAATAGCAATGAGAGATGTTTTTCCAACAATCTATGAACAGATTCTACTTGGGGAGGTGGGAGGGGAAAGGAGGAGAAGAAGAGGAAGAAGACGACCACGATGACAAAGACAACAACAGCTAACATTTATAGAATACCCTAAGGTTTGTACACGATTTAATCGTATTATTTTTACAGATATGCAAAATGAAGTTGAGGTTAAATGACTGGCTCAGGGTCACCTCACTAGGGAGGCAGGATTTGAACTCAGTTCTTCCTGATGCTGAGCTCAACATTCTACCAAATTCTCCACCAAACTGTCAACATCAACAGAGCATTTCAAGATGAAAAGTGTCCCAGAAGGCTGTAACAGCAAGCAAAGTGAGATTTTCTGTTTTCTTTTTCGAGTTGTTTTGCAGACTCAGGATACACTGTAAGCATCTGAAGGCTCAATCTCCTTTGAACCCTGATAGTTCACAGCTGTGCTAGTCATGAAGGTTTAATGCCCAATGACTGAGTCAATCAGGAGCTGAGTCTTAGTTATACATCCTGGGAGGTTGGTAGTTTACTCTGGGGGTTCGATTATGAGACGAATCTTGTGATTACCTGATTGAGACTCTGAGTGGCTGTATGTTCAGACCCCCGGCCTGCTCAGATGTAAAGGTTCTCTTGATCCGGGGATGTGTATAAAGTGTATAGCAATATTGCTTTGATTCAGGCAGTGGAACCCTGTCTGTGTTGCTCTTTATTTCTCTGCTTGTATTTTCTCTGTTTGTTGAATGTAATTTAAGATTGTTGACCTCTTCAACGGCTATCTTTCCTAGTAAAGGAGATCTAAGAACTTATGCTAGCAGCCATCCTGGGTATGCCAGCGTGGTTGTTGTTACATACCAGAGAGAGAAGCACCAATATCTGGGTTTCTAAAGCTAACATCTATCCAGAGTCTCATCTGGCCATATCACTCAAACATTCTTCCAAAGTAATATTTTTTTTTCCAGGTACTGGAATACAAAGACAAATGAACTAATAATTATCTTCAAGGAGCTTTTATTTGCACATATAAATCAATATGAAACAATTTCAACTGATTATGGTTGCATGCACTAACGAGAAGGGGAACTGGGAAAACCTTCTCATAGGGCACATCACTTGAGTTAAGCCTTGGAAGGTGAAGGAGGATATTCCAGACAATGATCATAAATCGTACTAAGGTATAAGATAGATAATGGAATGCCAGGTACAAGGAATGGCAAGTAAGTTAGTCTGGCTGGAAAGGAGAGCGCGTAAAATAAATCAGATCCCCTCTCAATACATTTCCTCCCCCCAGAAAACAGAACAGAATAAAACAAAATAAAACAAACAAATAAAAAAACCCTACCACCTCTGGACTCATAGAAACAATGATTTTAGGGAGGCCTGACCTCAAGAAGGTCACTTCTTGACCTTGCAACCATCTTGCAACCTTAATTAACTTGGAGAACTCCAGAAAAATACTTAATTATGCTCATAATACAGCCTTTGTCTAGATTTCCCCACATGTGTGTAACTGGTTCCTTTTTACTTTAGGACTGTAGATCATAAAAAGATGAGATGAATAGACACCCTGTTGAAGGATACTAGGGCAACTATTTGCTCTCCTGAGAATGACAGGAGGATGCTACTTTCCTGGGGCATGTCTCTAAGACATGACAGAGAACCTCTCATGATTTCTCCAATCAGATATACTGAAGCTTTTAAAGGCATAGATGATATTATCATCACTGCTAACAACGGAAGGTAAGAATCACAGAGATGAGCACATCTAGAAAGCAAATAGCTGGCTTACAACTGGTACCCATATTGAAGCACATGCAAAATAATTATATAACTTTAATTACAAAGTGCTCCTTAAAAAAACAAAGAACAACTTAAACAGGAGATTTCAGTGTTCATGGTTAGGCCATGCTAACATAATAAACATGCAGTACTACCAAAGTTAATTTATGATTCTAATGACAAAAAATTCAAACAAATTCACTGAGGAAAACAAAAGATTTAGAATATGAAGACAAATAATAAAAAGAGATAGGGATGAAGGAGAAATAGCAAGGTCAGACTTCAAACTTTATTATAAGCAACAGTCATCAAAATCATTTGGTATTGGTTTAAAAATAAACAGGTGCACCAATGCAACAGACTAGACAAGGAAGAGTCACAAAAGTGCAACTCAATCAATCAGAACTATTTATTAAGAACCTACTATGTGCCAGGCACTGTGCTAAGTTCTGGTATACAAAAAGTGGCAAAAGATAATCCCTAACATAAAGGAGTCTAAAATATGATGAGAGTCTAGTCAACACGTAAATAAATCTAAACAGGATAAGCTTCATATAGGATAAATAGCAAATGGGAAGGCACTGGAATTAAGAAGAATTGGGGAAGACTTCTTATAAAAGGTGGGATTTTGGTTGCAATTTAAAGGAAGTCAGGGAGAGAATTCCAGGCATGGGGGACAGCTAGAGAAAATGCTCAAAGATGGAACAGTCAGAAAGCCAGTGTTATGGGGTATGTTACTGAAAAGGTAGAAGGGGGCTGGGTTATAAGGGACTCAGAATACCACACAAAACATTTTGCATATGATGCTAAAGGCAAGAGGAAGCCACTGAAGTTTGCTGAGTAGGTAGATGACATGATCAGACCTGTGTTTTAGGAAAACCATTTCAGTGGCTGAATGCAGAATGGATTGCAGTGGGGAAAGGCTTGAGGCAGACTGACCCACCAGGAGGCTATTCCAAAAATCCAGGCGTCAGGCGATGAGAACTTGCACCAGAATGATGGTAGTGTCGGTGAGAGAAGGTGGCATACTCAGGAGATGTTGCAAAGGTGAAATCAACAGGCTTTGGCAACAGCTTGGGCGTGTAAAAGTGAAAGATAGTGAGGAAATCAAGAGGGCTGCTAGGTTTTAAGTCTGAGGGACTGGAAGGATAGTGTTGCCCACTATAGTAACAGAGAAAGTAGGGGGAGAGGGCTTAGAGGGAAAGATAATGAGTTCTGTTCTGGACATCCAGTTTGAGATGTCTGAGAGGCAGCTGAAGATGAGAGAGACTGGAGGTCAGCAGAAAGAGTAGATCTGAGAAAGGGTGGATTTGAGAGTCATCAGCAGAGAGATGGTAATTAAATCCATGGGAGCTGATGAGATCAGCAAATAAAGCAGGAAGCAGAGAAGAGGGCCCAGGATAGAGTCTTGAAGAACAACTACAAACAGAGTGTGATCTGGAGGAGAATTCAGCAAAGGAGGAAAACAAAGAATGATCAGATAGGCAGAACAAAAACAAAGGAAGAGTGGTGTCCTAAAAACCTAGAGAGAAGAGAGAGAGTGATCAATAGTGTCACAGACTGCAGAGAGGTCAAGGAGAATGAGAACTGAGAAAAGGCCACTTTCATCTGTACTGGTCAAAAGAAGAAAGACATACAGAGTTGAGTACAGAAATAGAATTCACTCAATGACGAGGGAAGAAGGAATTTGAGGGAGGATAGGTTAAGTGAAACAAACTAACTAAGGAGGCACAAAATATTTATAGTACTTTGAGATGGTAAAGAATGGGAATCTGAGGGATGTACATAAATTATGGAATGAGCAAACAAATCATGTTGTATAAATCATGGTATATAATGTGATGGAATAGTTTTGTGTTGATCAGTGTAATAATCAACCAAGACTCCAAAGGATTAATTATGAAACACGCTACCCACCTCATAATAAAGAGGTCAAGGATTCAGAATGTAGAATAAGACAAATCTTTTTGGATACAATCTGTGTGGAAATTTGTTTTGACAAAGTGGATTATGGATGATTAAAGTAAGTAAAATATATATATTTTCAAACCCACAATATGACATTTTGCTGATTGCATTAAGCCAAAGAATGCTGCAAGGTATTATCAGTGAAATCCACAGCTGCTAGCAACCCACAATGGAAAATTTAAGTGACTGAAAGATAAATGTTGTCCAGAAAATGACATATATTTGCATGGGCAGCCCTTTATGCTAACTTGTCAAACAGTACCTATATCTTGGATAGGTTCCATGTGATAAGTAATGGGCTTGATGCAGAACTGAGTACTGTAATAAAAAAGAGCAGGCTGGAAAGCATTTTGTAAATTGTATAATGTTTTTCATTGATCTGAATCTGTCTATGCTTTCTGATGCAAATCTTTTCAACACCACTTCTCTCCAAATGAAGCTATGAATGAGACACTACAATCTCTAAAGAATCAATATTGTAAAAATAGCAATGAGAGTACATGATAGGTTTAAGTGGTAGCAAATTACAAATGCCCTCTAATTCCATTACTGCATTTTACAGATAAGGAAATTGAGGACTAGAGAGGTTAACTGAATTGCTCAAGATTAAAGTAGTTAAGCAACAGAGCTGGGGTATAAACATGGGTTTTCTAGCTTCAAACCTGGTACTCTTTGCACTGCACAAAAGACATTATCAAGGATGTAGGAGTTAAATAAATGTTCACTGAATTGAACATATGATTGGGAAAAGTAACATGGACCACTCATATAGCAAAAGTGAGGACTAAAAGACTGCCTTTGGAAATGTACTAATACCTACAAAAAGACTTAAAGGAATGACTTTAACATTGTAGTTAAAGCCTTTGGGGAATCTTTACAAGAGGCTACATGTGGAGAAAGAGCGCACAGAACAAGAAGGCACAGGTGCATGGCAATCTGACCTAGTGGAGAAAGTTGACATGCTAATGAGATTCCAAATTCCACACTCTATTTTATGAAAATATGAAACAAAATACTGATGAATAGGAAATGCTAAACAAGTTTTAACTCTGCCTATATTTAGAATTTTTAATTAAAATCTAATGTCTCATGTATTGTATAATTAAATTTATAAAAGCAAAATTGTATCTAAAAGAATTTAGAATGAAAATATTTATTGATCTTTAATAGCATCAGACATATCAAAGGGACATGTAATCATGCCAAATAACAACCAAATAAAATTCTGGTGTAGCTCTCTCAGAGAATAAATATATTTTCTTAATATAAATGTTTTATTAAAGGAATAACTTTCATGTTTAAGCTTTCATGAAGGTTTTGAAGACAATGAGTAGCTTCTATTAATAACTGATCGTTGCAAGAGAGAATAATAATACACTTATTTACTTGTATTAGTTAACTGATTGTTAAAATTAACTACCATTTACTTCAAATTATGAAAAAGACTGAAAAATAACAGATGACTTACCCTAAAGGAAATTTCTAGATTTTCTCCTCCCCAAATATCCATTCCAGCATCGTATGTCCCAATTTCTTGGAAGTAATGTCTGTCTATTGAAAAAAGGCCTCCTGCCATTGTGGGTGTCCTGAAAATGAATCACATTTTCAAACTTTAAGATCAAGTTTTGGCTTTAAATTAAATTTAAACATAACTGACCTTAAAATTATAGTTAAACCCTAATTACTAGATGGTCCAAAAGTATTTCCACTTTTATCCCAAATCAGATTCTTAGAAAATCTGAGGTGGGCCAACATGAATAGTAACTGGTAATTATCTAGTGTTTTAAAGTCCGCAAAATGTTTCACAAAAATAAATTCAGTTCATCTTAGCAACTATCCTGTGCAGAAGTACAGGTATCTTTATCTACAACTTACAGATGAAGAAACTGAAGCTCTAAGAAGTTAAGTGACGTGTCTATGGTCACCTTGTCGAGAATTCCTAACTCAAATCT
Organism: Bettongia penicillata ogilbyi; assembly: GCA_023548195.1. NCBI lineage: Eukaryota > Metazoa > Chordata > Mammalia > Diprotodontia > Potoroidae > Bettongia > Bettongia penicillata. The sequence continues at coordinate 7,939,851 of JAJHZJ010000531.1, read as the reverse complement.
AGTGCAGTTTCCACCACACCATGAAGCTTTTGAGAATTCCCTACTACTCCAACTGATTTTCATTGAGAAGACATACCCTTTCAATGGTACAAAAGTTAATAAGGATTCAATGGATCCACTGCTATACAACTGTATTTTAAATGCATGGTTAGTAACAGTTCTGTGATGCATCATCTCCAGCGAAAAAAATGTTGCCTTCCAAATTCAAGGGTTGATAGTGAAGACATTTTGTAGGAAGAGTACAATAACAGAAAAAATAAGAAAATAAGTGAAGATAAAAGTTTATGAGACATTTTTATGTGAATTGAAATAGTTGTTTTAAAAAGTGTAAGTATTTTTCTAATACAGTAATTTTTTAGCCTGTAGATATAATTATTGTCAATATAATCTCTGTCAAATAAAGTATTTTAAGGAAATGAACAATATTTAGATATAGAAGGTCATACCATTAAGATGGAACCTGAGGAAAGACTATGTAGTCCATCCCACTTTAATCTAAAGATGGAGAAAATGTCAGACAAACATGGTATTTGTATATAACTACTACCACTTATGTAGATAATGTGTGCTATTGATCAGCACTTGACCAAAGACCTAATAATTGCTATATCATAATTTCCACATATCAAAATAGATCTGTTTGTATTGAAGTATGTGGACAGGCTCTCTAGGTCAGGGGTGGGGAACCTGCAGCTTTGAGGCCACACGGGGCCCTCAAGGTCTTCAAATGCAGCCCTCTGATTGAATCCAAACTCGAAAGAACAAATCCAACCTCCAGGTCACAGGTTCTGCCTTCCCATTGTAAGCTATCTTTTGTGTGACAGACTGTGTCTAATAATGTTAATTATTCAAAGCTAATTGTTTCTTTTCTTAAAATAAATTTTAATTCAACTTCATTTTAATTTTAATTTCCAAATTTTTCCCCTTCTTGCACCCTGACCCCACCTGGTAAGAAAGCAAGAATTACAATGTTTACTGTACCTTTAGAGACATACAACACCTATTTCCACATTAGTCATGCTCTGTGAGAAAACTGAGGAAATATATAGTTCAATGCGCATTCTTAAGTTAATCAGTTCTCTCTCTGGAGAGAGACAGTCTTTTTCACGATAAGTCCTTTGTCATTGTGGTGGATCATCGTTTTGATCACAGTAGTCAAATCCTTCACAGCTGATTATCACTACAATCTACTGTTACTGTATAAATTGTCCTCCTGGTTCTGCTCAATTCATCTTACTTTAGTTCACATTATGTCTTTCCATGTGTTTCTGAAGCTATCTTTGGCATTTTTTATAGAACAAAAGTATTTCATCACAATCATATACCACAATTTGTTCAGTCATTCTCCAATTGATGACAACCCCTCAATTTACAACTCTTTGCCACCAAAAAAAAAAAAAGGCAACATAAAATTTTTTGTACATATTATCCTTCCTTTTCTTTGAACTCTCTGGGATACAGACTTAGCAGTGATATCGCTAGGTCAAAGAATATGTGAGGTTTTATAGTTCTCCAGAATGGTTGTATCAATCTGTATCAATCCACAACTCCATCAACAGTACATTAGTGTACCTATTGTTATAATCCTCTCCAGAATTTTTTTTGTCATGTTAGACAATCTGATAGGTATGAGGTGGTTCCTCATAGCTGTTTTAATTTACATTTTCCTCATTTTTAGTTATTTAAAGCACTTTCCCACATGATTATTGATAACTTCAATTTCTTCCTCTGAAAACTGTGTTCATATTCCTTTATCAACTATGGGGTGGCTCTTCTTATAAATCTGGTTTAATTCCCCACATAATTAAGAAATTAGACCTTTATCAGAGGAACTTGTTGTAAAACTGTGTTCCCAGTTTCCTAATTTTCATCCAATTTTAGTTGTGTTGATTTTGTCTGTACAAAAACTTTTTAATTTTAATTAATCAAAATTATATATATTTTTTTCTATGAACTCTATTTCGTGTTTGAGAATACCTAAGAAAGTTTTTTGGTTTGGTAATTCAGTTGAAAAATATGCTTAGGGTGAAGATCACTGTTTCCATTCCAAAATGTCCCTGCTACCAGAAAGCAGTAAATTCTCAGGAAAGTTAATGTCATTCAAATGTGGAACAGATTGCCTTAAGATAACTGCCCTTTTCCTCTATTGAATATCCCCAATGTTTAGTGTAGTAAATATCCCGATTTGCATGACTGTTGTATCTCCCTTCCTGGCTTTTCATATATTCTTAGTTTCTCTGCCTGTTCTCTTCTTCCTCTATTCTATCCTTGCAGCCCTCCTACTGTTCCACTAGAACTCATGACAAGTTGTCTTGGGACTCCAAAAGCAAAATAGAAGTCTTACGTTGTATTTTAAAAGCACAGACATAAGAAAAAAAAGGTTCTAAAATATCTGAAAAACTTAAACCTCCCCCCTCCCAAAAAACCTATACCAATTTGGATTCTTCATCAACAAAGAAATATTAAAGAGAATGGATATAGAAAATATAATACAAATTTGCTGAAACCTGGGAGCATTTGCTTTGGATTCTTTCTTTTTTTTCTTTTTAGCGTTGCTTCATTTAAAACAAAAGCGAACATTTTTAGCATTTGTTTTTTAGAAAAAACTGGATTGAAGTCAGAATAAAATGAAGATAGATCTGACTTCAACTGGGGAAAACAGCATTACACAGAAAAAATTAACATTTGTTGGAGCATATTTCAAATATCCCCATAAAAAGGGAAATGTTTCAATGCTATATAAACCTTAATGTCATTTATTGCTTTTGGGGAGAAAAAAAATCACATGACTACAGAGAACATTACAGGGAACAGTTAGTTCCATATTAATAATATTACATTGGAAGACTCATACTCCTATGTTGGGCTATAAGTTTAAAATCAGTTTTCATAGAGACTTGATAGGGAATTGTGCAGAACTTAATGGGCTGAGGCCTCACAGACATGCTAAGAAATACTCCATGTGGAGACCTGAAACTTCAAGTCACCAGAAAAATTATTTTAGGCTAGTTGGCAGCCATTATATGAGAATTAGACTTTTATCTGGATGGTCAAGCACTAGCCTTTAAAACACCATATAAATATCAGTTACTAATGGAGAGACCAAAGAGGCAACATATAGAGAATCAACTAGTGAAGAATTGCTAGTTCAAAAAAGGAGAACCAGATATGAAGGCCTCTTTGGGAATGAGTAAAGTGATCAAAATGATCCAGTGACACAACAGGGGAAAAGCCAACTCTTTTACTTTTGGGAATCTCTTGAAATTTAATATCTGGTTAGATATGTCGAGTTTAGATACCTCTTCATCCATGTTCCCTATCTCCAGTTGTACTATTAAGAGCAGAAAGGAAAAATTAATTTCTTGAAAGGAACAGAAAGAACAACGGAAAAGAACTGAATCCTACCTAGTGTAATATCTGAAACAGTAAAGGTAACTGATTAGAGCTGGAGGCTTACAAGGGTGGAAACGATTAGGGACTCAAAGATCAATCCAGGCTGCTCCATCTGATTCACTTGCCTATTTCAAGAGCCTGGAAGAACAAGGCAATGAAAAGGGCGGAACCAGGACTCAAATCAGGTTCTAGGGATTGGAATAGGTCTGGGCTCTGGAGTACAAACTATTTTTTAAAGGACATGAAAGGGAGAGGGAGGGGGTGGTAGGAGACAGGAGAAGAAGTCTTCCAGCTTAATATGGGAATTTAGTTAAACTGGATAATGGTTGCAGGATATAAAATAAACTAACAAAGATCATCAACATTCCTATATACTACCAACAAAACCTAGCAACAAGAAATAGAGCAATTCCATTCAAAATAACTATAGATATATAACTATGGGCATAAAATATTTGGAATTCTATAATTTTTTCCATCTTTTCCTGGTTTTTCACTTTCTGCCATATCCTTTCCTGATTAAGCCTTCAAATACAGTACTTATGCTATGGTAACATAGGAGTGGTTAAATAGGATAGACTGTGCCTAACTTTTTTTTTGATAATATAAAAATTTAGTTTATAAAGCCTGAACATTTATATACTTTAAAAAAAACATTATCACTGGAAAAATACTGAATGTAATTTATTCTCTGTAAATTTCTACCAGCAGGCTGGTAGTTTTAACATTAATTTGCACCAAGGTGGGAATGGCTAACCATTTATTTAAACTTCCTAAAAGTATATGTATCTCTAAAAAATCATGTTTATTAACCTAACTCATCTCTAATTGGCAAATTTCAGATAGTGTAAAAAAAAATTAAGTGAAAATTTCAACTAGAAAGGAGCAAGTGAGGGGTAAGTGAACAGAGAAGCAGATTCTTCCCGAGGTCTAGCTTCTGTGAGATATTACTTCTTTTTAAACTTTTCCCCTTTATCTGTTTCAGAACTGATAAATTCTTTCCTGGCAACAGTCCCATAAATAAGGGGATGTGATAGGGAAGTCACATTTAAACACAAATTATTCATAAGCCCAGGGTTTTCAATCAGGGATTACTAATACTATAATAGAAAAGATTTCTGGTGAAAATTTTAGTATGCTGTCAAAATTTGTATTACAAGATCCAAGTATATTAAAGTAAAAGAACCTCTCCATCCTAGTGTTCAAATCCCCCATGATACCACATCAACAGGTATTTTTTTAAAAGTTTAAATTTTTCCACCTAATGTTTCTCATAAAAGTTTTCATGTACAACCTTAATCTTTCAAAAACTGATTTTATTTTGAAAGTGTAAAATTAAGCCAAAATTATAATGTATATATTTGTGTGTCCCTTTATAAATAATATTTTACCCATGATCATATCATATATTTTCTCAAGTACATTCTGATTCATACTGAACTTGGACTAGGAAGTTTCTATATTTCTGTATTGTCATATATGATCACTCTTTGGGCCTTCCCCTAGAAAGGATGCTTGTACAACAATATAAAAAAAATTTACAAATTTATTAATGTGGATGTACTGGTGTTATATTAAAGAAAATAGAACACAACTGAAGAAATGCAAATTCCTCTTGAAAAACTTAAATTCTACCTCTGCTGAACAAAGAAGAACTGCTTCAAATGTAGGTCAAGAGCTTTGGAATGGTACAAGAAGATAGTGGAGCTTCTGTGTATGTTTGTCCTTCATTGCCAAAGAAGACCATGCCATCAGAGAAATGATGACATGACTTGCCCTTGACTTTGTTTTGAGTGAGGAGGGCTGTGCAGGTCACCAGCCTCACTTCTCCTCCAGAGCCATCTGAATCCAGTGACCAGATATTCATCAGGACGACTGGAGATGGCCCAGGATGAGGCAACTGGGGTTAAGTGACTTGCCCAAGGTCACACAGCTAGTGAGTGTCAAGTGTCTGAGGTGAGATTTGAACTCAGGTCCTCCTGACTCCTGCACTGGTGCTCTATCCACTGCACCACCTAGCTACCCCTGCGTAGCTTCTAGCGCAAAGAAGGTAGAGTAGATGCTAATAAAGAAGTGGAAAAAAAAAAAGCATCAGTCATACCTATTGATTACTTTTAGCTTAAGATTTGGTTTCATGAACAGGGAGAAGAAAGGAAGAAAAATACCCTACAGTAAAAAGTAATCTATCAGACTATACACCTGGAAGACCACAGGAAAAAGAAAGCATTCCATCCAATAATGTAATTTTAAGTAAGGAGGATTTTGTTATCCATTTTAGGGTTTAGTTCCCAGGATCCATGGCCATAAGAATCTCTAGTTCCCAGGCGTTAGATAGTATTTCCCAGGCTGATGATTTGTAAACAGTCCTACTGCAACTGCAGAGTGAAATACGGGGGAGGAGGGGTTTTGACATAATGTGATTTTTATTACGTTTGCACTGAATGACAATATTACTAAAATTAATTTGTGAGGCTTTTGCTGGCAATACTCCTGTCTGTTGCCCTATAAATCAAGTGGGCACTGGTTAGTAAGTGGGGATCTGGGATTTAGGTAATGCATAGAGGAATGCATGTACTTGCCTCAACTGGTCACTACTGAGACTTGGGGAATGTAGGGGAGTGCACAAGCTGGGATGCTATGCCTGTCTTGACTGATGCCATCAAGACATAGGGGTAGGTAGCTATCGCCTCTTCTTGCTCATCCTTGTGAGAAGGGTGATTAGGGGATCTTGTAGGAGTTGGTGCTCCCATTATCAGAGAATTGTTTGGACACTGAGAGGGTCACACAACCAGTAGGTAGCAGAGGTAGAATTTGAACTCAGATCTTCCTGACTCGAAGGCAAGCTCTCTATCCACTATATCATGCTGTATCTTCATAAAAATATGAATCCTAAAAATAAACTTAAAAATACCAGACTTTTATTTTCTTAACTTTAACCTTTTTGGTACAATTTGTGAAACATTTTAATCTCCCTAAAAGCAACATGTAAAGAAAATTTTTTTTTAAAACATAAACACTCATTTCACTATACCTGACAGGAAGTGTTCTATCACCTTTCCTTCTGTCCATTTCTCTCTGGGGAACAGGATACCAACGGAAATTCAACTTCCAATTGAATCCACCATATGTCATATCAGAGCCTGCCATGTACTCAAAAGTATCATCACTGATAACATCAATGATAGGGCACACAACTGTTCTCCTAAAGAAACATATGAAAACCAATCAGTGTGATACGTGCTGTAAGAAAATAAATCATACACTATAAGAAATTTATTTATTTCATTTATAAAAAGTCTCCAATGTACAAAGAGTATTTACTAAGTTATGACAGGAACCTGTCATTTCGGAGAATAATCATCCTAGCATAATTATTAGAGAGAAGACATTTGACCTTATCCTTTAAATTGTTGATTCACTATGGTCAAATCAATTTTTTAATATCTTTGGTTTGAAGTTACTGCTTGTTATTCATTTATTCAGAAGATATTTAAGTTTCAGAGCAAGGAGGTCAAAAAGCAGCCAGGAGACACAGGCTTGGCCCTTGAAAGGATATTATTATCTGAGGAAGCAAAACAAACAGACATGAAATATCTAGAGAACAATATAAGGTAATAATGCTGATCTACAGTAGATTGGAAATACCACATTTCAAGGAAGGGAAAAAACTGTTCTTGAAAGTTTTAGGAGTAGACTGGCAAAGAAAGAGGAAGATGGTCCAGGCAAAACTAATACTTACAGGTAGAGAAGAGAGATTAAGCAAGACCGGATATGGAAAAAATAGGTACCTTAACTCTGCTTGAAGTAACTAAACCAACAGGGAATATATGTACTGAACTGGCACCAGCAATTCTGACTGCTAGGCTAATTTAGTTAAATATATTCTCTTTTGGGTGCTCTTTTGCAGCTGTATATGACATATGCTGTGCTATTATCCACTTCAAATGGGTCACTGACAAAAATAACAAGGAGTATAAATCAATCAGGCCCTACACTGAAAATTTTTCAATTTAAAAGGAGTAAACTAGGCAATTTTTATATTTTATTTGGGGGTTCAAATCTAAAAAACTATAGAAAAAGTGGATGTGTGCAAGAAAGTAAGGTCCTTGGGAGCAGAGATCATTTCATTCATTTGTATCTGTATTCCTCATGCCCAATATACTGCCTGGTACATAGCAAGAGCTTAATAAACGATGGTTGATTGATCACTACAAACATGTACTCATTTTAGTATTTTTAATAACTAAGGAATATAAAATACATAATGCAATGAGATGAAAAAAATTATCTGTGCAAATAAACATTCCCAAGTCTTAAAACAAGTCATCTTAAGGTTTAAAGAAATTTTTCTTTTAGTTAAGCGAAAACTTAATAATATTAAAAACTATGTCGTAATAGTCATGCACTCCTTCAGGCCACTCACAACTTGTTCTATAAAATCAATAATATTAGTAAAATTTTAAAAAATTGTAGATGAGTAAAAATATTTGTGAACCTGGAAGTTAAAGATATTTTATTTGCAGGATGACATTAAAGGCAATATGGATTAAGATTTGGTTTCATGAACAGGGAGAAGAAAGGAAGAAAAATACCCTACAGTAATATTCATTATCTAAATTGTTTTATATTTTTGCATTTTTTGTCTGAGAAACATAACAAAAACCCTCTATACATTAAACACTTTAATACTTCATCAACTATACAAGTACTGTCATGGTTTTGGAGTTGTAGTCAAATATTTTATATGATGTTCTATATGCCTAATAGTCTAAATGTATGAAAATGGACAATTCTCCCCAGAATTCTATACCTAGGTTACTGAATACCTTTCATAGGAACTAAGAATAAAAATTATTAGAGATTTGGGATTTGGGGAAGGGATATAGGAAATGGAGGGGTGGGGATATACTATAGGCAGCATCATTCAACTTTTGGGAGAAAACTGGGGATTAATTTTACATTTAGCATTTACAAAGCTAGTTAAATAGTTGGCTTTTAAGTGCCAAGTTTTTAAAAAAGTTTTAATACTGTTTAATTCTTGTGATACAGCTTACTTTAATATAATCATTTTCTTTCCCCTTCCCATTTCTTTCTCCTTGTGGTTTCCAATTAAATTTTTTCTGGTTTTGCTTTCCACTAAGTACTAGGAAAGAAAAATCTAAAAATTTTCTGTCTCTCAGATAGTCTTCCTGAATTATACCAAAGAGCAAGAATGTGAAAGAGGGGAAAGTCAACTGATCTCCAAGTTAAGAAATTTCACTTTGTCTCAACCAAGCTATCAAAGTAGAAAGAAGGGAGGCTACAATTAACTTTCCAGGTAGGAGGATGTAACTTTATAAAAGCAAGTATTGCTGGAAAAGGTATTTCATAATTAAAGGAGGAAATCTGATTTATACCCAAAATAATACATAACATGTCTGCCCAAACAAACCCAGGAAGAACATTTATCATGTCATTTACTCTATGTATTGAAGTAAAGACTATCACATTACATAGGGTAAATGCACTAAAATCAGTCTGAAAGAATATTAGTTTTCAGATAATTACCTGTCAGCTTTAATTCTTGCCAAGAGTGGTTCCAGCCATCCTACTGTACATTCACAATGAGCATCTAAGAAGGTGATGACCTGGCCTTTAGAAACAGCAGCTCCTTTTAATCTGGCTCTGATCAGTCCAGAGCGCTGCTCCATTCGAATTACTTGAACTGGGACTTTCAATTTCCTTACATAACTTTCCAGAGGTCTCTTTAAAAAGTCTGAAACGAAAAATGACAAAAATTAGGCAAAAAAAGCTGGATTTATTGCTGCTATTTGGACACCATTTTTCTCTACTGCAACCGAAGAATGCATGAGTAACTAAGGGAAGTATACAAGAATTTACTTAAGCATCTATTAAGTGCCAGTAACAGTGCTGGGGATATAAAAACAAAAGTCAAACTGTTGATATCAAGCAGGATTTTCCATTCCTCCCATTTTATCCTCTTCCTCCAATTTCTCAATTAGGAAAAATTCATTCCATAATATAAATTAAATCATCTAAAGATTCTTGCATTACATGGGGGTGTGGTGTATGTGTGTGCATGCAACATGTACATATATAAAATATAAAAAATAAATACAAGGTAACTGGGGTGAGGGTAGCAATAGCAGCCAGAGAGATGAGTAGAATGTGGCACTTGAGCTGAACTTTTAAGAAAAGTAGGAATTCAAGAAGCAAAGGTGAGGAGAGATCACATTCTAGGCATGGGGGATATCCAGCTCAAAGACATGGAAATAGAAGTGGGAGGACTGTGTGTGAGGGGGAGGAAAACCAGTTTGACTGGACCACAAAGTACAAGAATGGAAGCAATATAGACAAGCTCTATACTGATAGGATGAAGTAGAGTTACAAAGAATTTTTTTTAAAAATATATAATTGGAGGAAATATTAAGTTTTTTTTTTTTTAGAGGGAATGGGTGAAAATAAAGATGTACTTCTCCCCCCAACCACATTCACAGACTTCTTGAAATCCAATCATGGATGCTAGGTTAAGAATACTTATACTAGTTCCAGGAGCCAAGATGGCACAGTAAGCAGTGATTACTGTCGTTCTCTCATATTGACCTCTGAAAAACCCAGAAAATAGTGCCCCAGGAAAAATCCTGAAACAGAGGAAAAGATGGGGTAGAGCAGTCTTTTAGCCTACGAAACTTGGAGGATTGGCAAGAAAAGTCCATCTCACTCAGATAAAAGAAGAGCATATTCCAAAACAGGAGGTGTTCCAGAAAGCCAGCAACAAGCTTCACCTCAGCAAACCAGTAAGAGATCCTGAGCTCCAGGTTGTTGGAGCAGGCAAACGCCAATATCAGGACCCCTCAGGTGCTGTAGCATAGCCAGGGGAACCATCAAATACACTGGCATATCCTGGGTGGGCAGACATCCTCTAGCAGTAGACCTCCACGTGCTTCAGCACAGACCCAGTTGGGTAGGCATCCTTCAGCTGCTGAACCTTCCTGTGCTCCAGCATAGCCCAGGAAGACAGGCATCTTCCAGTGGCCAGACCTCCACATGATTCAGTGTAGCCCCTGAGAAACGCAAAAAAATTTCACCCATTCTCAGCACATGCCAGACACCACCACTAGGTTCCTAGCTCAGCACCAGGTCAGATGCCAGACCCCTACAGCCTCCAGCTGCCAGCACCTGAGGCCCCAGCACACAAAGCTAGTGTCCAGGCTCCTAGCACCCAGCACAAGAAACTTGGGTCAGAGGCCCCTGTGCTCTGAAGCAGAGCTCAACTTCAAAAGTCTGGAAAAAGGCAAACAAAATGAGCAAAAAGCAAAAATGAACACTGACCGCAGACCATTTCTATAGGGACAGGAAAGATCAAAACATGAACTTAGAGGAGGTCAATATTGTTAACATACCTATATCTAAAACCTCAAAGGGAAATATGAATTAGTTGCAAGTCCAGACAGCTGCCTTGGAAGAGCTCAGGAAGGATTTAAAAAGTCAAATAGGAAAGAAAAATTGGGAAAAGAAATGAGAGGTATGCAAGAGATAGTCAACAGCTTGGAAAAAGGACAAAAACTGACTAAAGAAAGCAATTCCTTAAAAAAAAAATACAATTGGCCAAATGGAGGAAAAATTCGACTGAATCCCCTGAAAATCTACTTAAAAAATAGAACTGGCTAAATGGAAAAGGAGGTACAAAAGCTAACTGAAGAAAACAACTTCTTAAAAATTAGAAATGGGCAAGTGGAAGCTAATGACTTTACAAGACAATCAAGAATAATCAAACAAAATCAAAAGAATGAAGAAAGAAGAAAATGTAAAATACTTCATTGGAAAAACAACTCACCTGGAAAATAGATCCAGGAGAGATAATTTAAAGAGTTATTAGTGTACCTAAAAGGCACGATCAAAAAAAGAGCTTGGACAGTATCTCCTGTGAAATTGTTAAAGAAATCTGCCCTAATGTCCTAGAACAGAGGGTAAGATAGTCATTGAAAGAATCCACCAATCACCTCATGAAAAGAGATCACAAAATGAAAATTCCAAGGAATATTGCAGCCAAATTCCAGAATTATCAGGTCATGGAGAAAATAGTGCAAGTATCCAGAAAGAAACAATTTAAATATCGTGGAACCACAGTCAAGATTACACAGAACCAGAGGACTTGAAATATGATATTTCAGAAGCCAATGGAGCTTTGATTACAACCAAGGATCTACTACCTAGAAAAACTGAGCATAATTTTCAGGGGAAGAGATAGACATTCATTGAAAGAGAGGACTTTCAATCACTCCTGATGAAAAAAAGAAAAGAGTTGAATAGAAAATCTGATCTTCAAATACAATATTCAAGAGAAGCATAAAAAGGTAAACAGGAAAGGAAAAAAAATACATGTTATTCAATGAGGTTACATTATTTACATCCCTACAGGAGAATATGATACTTGTAACTCTTGATAACTCTCTCTTTTTTATGACATTCAGAAGGGGATATATATAGACAGAAGGTGGGGTTATAAGTTGATTCTGATGTGATGCCAAAAAACCTAATTAAGGGGTGAAAAAAAGGATTGTACTGGGAGAAGAGGAAAAGAGGAAGCAAAAACAGGTAAATTACATCACATAAAGAGGCATAAAGATCTCTTACAGTAGAGTGAAAGAAGGGAAGGAGGTGAGCATTGTTAGAACCTTACTCTCATTGGATTAGGCTCAAAGAGAGAATAATATATATACCCAGTTAGGTATAGAAATCTATCTTACTCTATAGAAAGTAGTGGGGAAAGGGGAAAGAAAAGGGAGAGGATGAATAGAAGGGAGAGAAGTAGGAAAAAGGGGAAAGAAAAGGGAGAGGGGCTGACAGAAAGGAGAGGTTAACGGAGGTAGTGGTCAGAAGCAAAACACTGGTGAGAAGAGACAGGGTGAAAGCAGAGAGAAAAGTGTAAACAGGGGAAAACAAAACTGAGAAAAAGACACATTTACACGTTTACATTGTGAATGTAAACGGGGTAGACTTTCCCACAAAACGAAATTGGATAGCAAAGTAGATTAAAAACCAGAATTCTACAATCTGTTGTTTACAAGAAATACAGCCGAAGCAGAAACGCATACACGTAGTAAATGCAAAAGGCAGGAGAATAATATATTGTGCTTCAGCTGAAGTACAAAAAGCAGAGGGTAGCAATCCTGATCTCAGACAAAGCAAAAACAAAAATAGATCTAATTAAAAGAGATAAAGAAGGAAGCTACATCCTGTTACAAGTATCACAGAAAATGAAGTAATTTCAATACTAAACATATAAGCACCGAGTGGTATAGTATCCAAATTCTTAAAGAAGGTAAGTGAGTTAGAAGAAATAGATAGCAAAACTATACTAGTGGTGGGATCTCAAGTTCCCCCTCTCAGAACTAGATAAATTTAATCATAAAATAAAGAAGAAAGAAGTTAAGTAGATGAACAGAATTTCAGAAAAGTTAGATATGGTAGACTTCTGGAGAAAACTGAATGGGGAAAGAAAGGAATGTATCTTTTTCTCAGCAGTACATGGCACCTACACAAAACTATGTACTAGGGCAAGGGTGGGGAACCTGAGTCCTTGAAGCCACATGTGGCCTTCTAGATCCTTGGGTGTGGCCTGTTGACAGTCCAACTTTTACAGAACAAATACTTTTATTAAGAGGGTTTGTTGTGTGAAGTTTGGATTCAGTGAAAGGGCTGCAGCTGAGGACCTAGAGGGCCACAAGAGGCTTTGACGATGTAGGTTCCCCACCCTCATATTAGGGCACAAAAACCTCACAATTCAATGTAGAAAGGCAGAAATATTAACTGCATCCTTTTCAGATCATGATGCAATAAATATTACACGTACACATACATGTCATGAACAGGCAATAAATGAATTGGAAACTAAATAATCTAATCCTAAAGAATGAGTGGGTCAAAAAACAAATAATAAAAACAATAATTTCATCAAAGAGAATGACAATAATGAGACAACATACCAACACTTATGGGATGCAGACAAAGCAGTATTTAGGGAAAATTCTTCTCTCTCAATAAGCTTACATGCATAAAACAGAGGCATACAACTAAACAAGCTAGAAAAAGAACACATTTAAATTCCCCAATTAAAAACCAAATTAGAAATTATGAAAACCAAAGGAGGAATTAATAAAATTAAAACTAAGAAAACTATTAAACCAATAAATAAAATTAAGTGCTGGTTTTATGGGAAAAAAACAATAAAATCAATAAACCTTGGATTAATTTGATTTTAAAAAAGAATAGAGGAAAATGAAATACCAGTATCAAAAATGAACAGGGCGAATTCTCCACCAACGAAGAAGAAATTAAAGCAATAATAAAGAGCTATTTCACCCAACTGTATACCATAAAATCTGACAATCTAAGAGAAATGGATAACATTTTTGCAAGAACACAAATTGCCCAAATTAGCATAAAAGGAACTAAAATACTTAACCTGACCAGAAAAAAAAATTGAACAAGCCATCAATGAATTCCCCAAGAATAAATCTCCAGACCAGATGGATTTACCAGCGAATTCTACCAATTTAATTTAAAGAACAATTAATTCCAATAATATATAAACTATTCAAGAAAATAGATGGAGTCTTGCCAAATTCTTTTTATGATACACATATGCTGCTGATACCTAAACCAGGAAGAGCCAAAACAAAGAAAATTATAGACCAATTTCCCTAAAGAAAATTTTGAAATAAAATATAAGCAAAAATATCACAGCAATTTATCACAAGGATAATACACTATGGCTAGGTAGGATTTATACCAGGAATGCAAAGTTGGTTCAGTATTAGGAAAACTATCAGAATAACTGACCATATCAATAACAAAACCAACATCTCTAGATGCAGAAAAAGCTTTTGACCAAATACAACACCCATTCCTATTAAAAACACTACATATGAAAACCTATCTTACAATACAGGAAAGTGGGGGAGAAGGAGATAAGCAAGGGGGGGGGGGGATGATGGAAGGGAGGGCAATGGGAGGAGGGAGCAATTTGAAGTCAACACTCAGGGAGGGACAGGATCAAAAGACAGAATAGAAACAATGGGGGGCAGGATAGGATGGAGGGAAATACAGTTAGTCTTACACAACACGACTATTATCGAAGTCATTTGCAAAACTCCACAGATATGGCCTATATTGAATTGCCTGCCTTCCCAAAGGGAATGGGTGGGGAGGGAGGGATGAGGAGAAGTTGGAACTCAAAGTTTTAGGAACAACTGTTGACTATTGTTGTTGCTACTAGGAAGTAAGAAATACAGTTAATGGGGAATAGAAAGTCATCTGGCCCTACAGGACAAAAGAGAAGATGGAGACAAGAGAAGGGAGGGATGATAGAAGAGAGGGCAGATTGGTGATAGGGAAAATTAGATTGCTTGGTGTATTGGGGTGGGGGGAGCGGATAAAAGGGGAGAAAATTTGGAACCCAAAATTTTGTGAAAATGAATGTAAAAAGTTAAATAAATACATTTTTATTAAAAAAAAGAAAAGAAAAAACACTACATAGCATAGAAATAAATGGAGTTTTCCTTAAAATCATAAGAAGCATCTGTCTCAAACCACCAGCAGCATTATACGTAAAAGAGATGAGCTAAAAGCATTTTCAATAAGATCAGGGTTTTATAAAACAAGGATGTCCATTATCACTACTGTTATTCAATGGTGTACTAGAAAGCTTAGCTTTAGCAGTAACAGAAGAAAAAGAAACTGAAGGAATTAGGATAGGTAATAAAGAATCAAAGCTATCACTTTCTGCAGATGATATAATGATATACTTAGAAAATCAATTAAAAAACTACTTGAAATAATTGACAATTTTAGCAAAGTTGCAGGATATAAAATAAAACTACATAAATCACTGGCATTTTTATATATTACTAACAAAGCCTAGCAGTGAGAGACAGAAAAAGAAATTCCATTTAAAGTAATAACTGCAGACAATATAAAATATTTGGGAGTCTACTTGTCCAGACAAATCCAGGAACTATATCACAATACAAAACATTTCACACAAATAAAGTTAGATCTGAATAAGTGCAAAAAATATTTGTTGTAGGAGTGGAGCCATGATGGCAGACTAGAGAGATGGACCTGCTGTAGCTCTCCCAGCCATAAAATACTTGTATAAAATGACTCTAAACAAATTCTAGAGCAGCAGAAGCCACAAAACAACAGAATAAAAGAGATTTCCAGCCCCAAATAGCCTGGAAGGCCAACAGGAAAGGTCTATTGCACTGGGCTTACAGCAGAGCGCAGCCCAGCCTTGGCCATGATGCACAGCGCAGACAGGACTGGAACAGGCTTCAGGGCACGGAATCATGGGTAGCAGCTGTGATTCCCAGATTTCTCAACCCACAAAAACCAAAGACAACTTAAAGGTCAGTGAAAAAGCTCTTTCGCCTGGGTGAGAAGGGAGTGGGTTCCAGTCCTAGGCCTGGCTCCAGGGTGGCAGCAGCATCCATTTTAGGAGCCTTCTGCCTAAAGACCTTGGGGGAATTGAGCAGCCAATCTGGGGCTCAGTCCTGACCTGCAGTCCTGGGGTGAGGAGGAGCACTGGCATGGTGGAGCTGGTAGAGGTTCTGGAAAGGGAATCCTACTCACAGATTCTGGGCAGAAAAGCTTGTGGATGCTCCTGGACCAGGGTGAAAGCCAGGAGAGGAGGAAACTCCTTTCCCTTGATTTGCCACGTTGGAGGAACTGAGAATTTACAGGTCCCTAGAGTATTATACCCTCCACTTGACAAAGGACTCACAAGTCCAGTAACTGGCTGGGAACATGCCCAAAAAATGGGGGAAAAAATAAAGACTATAGAAGGTTTCTTGATGAAAAGGTATTTTCTTCCATCCTTTTGGATGAGGAAGAACAAAGCATAACATCAGAGGAAGACATGAAAGTCTTCTACATCAAGCCTTCTACATCCAAAACATCTAAAAAAAAATATGCAATTGTCTCAGGCCACGGAAGAACTCAAAAAGGATTTTGAAAATCAAGTAAGAGAGGTAGAGGAAAAATTGAGAAGAGAAATGAGAGCAATGCAAGAAAATCATGAAAAGTAAATCAACAGCTTACTAAAGGAGACCCAAAAAATGCTGAAGAAAATAACACTTTTAAAAATAGACTAACCTAAAGGGCAAAAGAGGTCCAAAAAGCCAATGAGGAAGAGAATGCTTTAAAAAGCAGAATTAGTCAAATGGAAAAGGAGGTTCAAAAGCTCACTGAAGAAAACAGTACTTTAAAAATTATAATGGAGCATATGGAAGCTAATGATTTTATGAAAAACCAAGCAACTAGAATGAAAAAATAGAAGACAATGTGAAATATATCATTGGAAAAATAAGTGACCTGGAAAATAGATCCAGGAGACATAATCTAAAAATTATTGGTCTGCATGAAAACCATGATCAAAAAAAGAGCTTAGACATCATCTTCCAAGAAATTATCAAGGAAAACTGTCCTGATTGTGTATGTTCATTCATCATTTTCGAAGAAGACCATGACATCAGAGAAATGATTACATGACTTACATGCTGTTTTGAGGGATCAGAGGATAAGATAGGAATGGAAAGAATCCATCTATCACCTCCTGAGATTCCAAAAGGAAAACTCCTAGGAATATTGTAGCCAAATTCCAGAGTTCCCAGGTCAAGGAGAAAATATTACAAGCAGCCAGAAAGAAACAATTCCAGTATTGTGGAAATCCAATCAGGGTAACACAGGCTTTAGCAGCCTCTACACTAAGGGATCGAAGGGCCTTGGAATATGATATTCCAGAGGTCAACCAAGAATCACCTACCCAGCAAAACCGAGTATAATACTTCAGCAGAAAAAATGGAATTTCAATGAAATAGAGGACTTCCAAGCATTCTTATTGAAAAGACCAGAGATGAATACAAAATCTGACTTTGAAAATACAAGAATCAAGAGAAACATGAAAAGGTAAATGGGAAAGAGAAATTATAAGGGACTTACTAAAGTTGAATTGTTTGTATTTCTACATGGAAAGATTGTGTGTGTGTATTAATTATATATATAAAAAATTTTTAAAAACTTGTTTCATTTTTTTAAAATGTCATTTTCAGTGAATGAAAAAATTTCCAAGCACCAGAAGAGACATCCACTTTTGAAAAATTCAGTTAATATCAAACTATGAGCACCTAATGTTTTGCTGTACTGTTTAATTACAGATCAAATCTAAAGCAGTGAGGTTTTTTTGTTTAAATTGTATATAAATTCCCATTTCTGACTGCAATGTGCAATTAGGGTAGAAAATAAGAAGATTTAGGGTAAGGGAAGAAACTGACATAGAGAAAGTTAAGACTATTAATCAGTGAATCTATTACAGGAAAATTACTTGGTTATGAGCCTCCCTTTAAAAAGATCAATTAAACTAAGAGTTCATCAAGCTCAGAAAAGGGAGCTGGACACCTGACTTCAAAGAAATGCATTAGCTCTAAGAAAAACATACTTTAAGGATGGGAAAAGGTAATCATTCCTACCTAGAACCCACCTAACTTCAAGATCAGAAGGAAAATCACCCATCTAGTATAATTCCTACTACTTCATTTGAGTCAAGCAGTGAAGAAAAACTACAATAGGAAGTTGGAAGGTACGAAGGAAGAGGGAGAGAAAGAAGGTAAGAAAGCAATGATGTGGTATGTATACATAGTAATCCATTTAGCTTAGTCTCAATTCCTCACTATTATACTAGCCTTTAAAGCCTCGTGGGTAACACTGTTGGAGGGACAAAAGAAAAAGAATATAACATAATAAAGGAAACAAAGAAGAAATAGAAGAGCTATGGATTTTTTAAACTGTCTTCAAAACTAGGTTACAAAACACACAAGAAATTCAGGGTCATTACTTTAAAACCCATTTTTTTTTCCTTGACCTCCCCTGCAAAAAGAACATACACAGCTTGTACGAAGCTTGATTACTTTATTTACAAGACTTTGAATGAATTTTAGTTGTTTTAAGAAAGTTACATCCAGTTCCAAAGCATAAACACTATGAGTGAAGATACTCAAAAGAATTGTGACATGGATGCTAAGTTTCAAAAATGTATTTTTACAGTGGTATAAATAGCATTATAAGGTGTTTCCTTTGAAAGGGGATGCAATTAATTTCCACTGTATAAGTTTTGGTATATTCAGCAAGAAACCAATCTCTTGACTTTATAATCACACCCTATATATTATAACTTTAATATAATATGGAGTTCAAGTGATAGGGGATTGAACTCTGTCTAAAAGTATTTTACTAACTGGAAGTCCTAGAAAGAATTCATCTTGAGACAGCCTCACTCATTCCACAGTCCTATTGCTTAGAGACCCAAGGAATTCAAGTATAGCAAGGCTTAAATAACCATGCTCTGATTATCTAAAGAATAGGTATCAAATGCTATTAAATTTGAAGACAATATCTGTCTAGTTTTCTTGCAGTTATTGTAAATGACAAGTAGACTGCAGCATCTGCCGCATCATTACTTTCTCTTCTCTCTCCATCTATTTCACCTGGCTTGGAGGAGTCAATACCTTCAGCTGTGCAACTTCATCCTATAGTTATGCTCTTCTAATTGGTAAGTGAATGCAAACTTATCTAACCCATTATATCTAACCAGTCCCAGACCATGTTTCACACCCATCCACTCTGAACATTTTAACATGTTTAATACTCACCTCCCCCCCCCACCCTCCCCCCACCTGCCTTTACCCCTTTAAGAACAGTAATCCAATCAAAATCATTGATTCTGGAAAGGGTATGACAATCAATTGGCCTGTAGCTCCACTTAACATTCCTTTGATTCCCCAAAACAAAACTCCCATTCCTGGCTACAAATTCTCTTTACGTGCTCCCTCCCTATTACGTGCTCCCTCCCTATTACGTGCTCCTTGAAAACTACCTAACTTTAGTATCCGTATCTCCAGTGGCTTGCATAATATGAGACACATAGTATTTTATATTAAATATAGCATTTAATAACCACTTTTTCATTCACTCATTCAAACATCATGACATCAATAATCTTTCTCTAACTTCGTCTTCTCAATTGGGAAAAATTTCTTTCCATTATACAAGCTGAGTAACTGAACATCATCTGAAAAAACTCAAAAAGGTAGTTTAATTCAAGGGGCATGAAAAAACATGCAGCAATTTTAAGTGGACTGCAGTACATGACCCCAGAAAATTGGCTTGTAGGAAACAGTTACAATACCCACAATGAGGACATGATAACTCATTGTGGAACAAAGTTGAAGGATGACAGAGAGACAGTCCTCGGGTTGTCTTGGTATCCGTAAACTATTAAAAGACCCAGAGAAGGCCCTGAACACATTGAGCAGAGCCTCCACAGAGGATGTACTGAGGATCTGACAAGAATCACACAGGAGAAGCAGTCAGGGACAGTCTATGACCTGAACTTCTGATGTGGGTCTATTAAAGTATTTGAGGCTCCTGCTCTCTCCCTTTAGGCTGCCTTTAACAGTTATTTTTAAAAGACCTGAAAAGTCACAACACAGCTTCAATATATGCATTCCCTTCTAGTGGGTGAATGTTAAGAGACTATACCAAGGTTATGGGTGTAAAAGAAAAAAAAAAAAGAAACCAAGCTGTATTCATGTTCAGAGTTTAATCTGAACATGATATAAAGGATAAGTCAGAAGTTTATAAGCTCAAAACCTTGCCTTCTCTGAAAAGGATACATACAGGCAAGAATACTAAAAGTGATGGAAGAAGAATGTAACATGCTTAAGTTTCATATTATGTCATAAATTCACCATCTTCTAATATATATTTGCTGATTAGAAATACGTATTGCATGTTCACTGAGTACAATATTAAGTAGGAATTACCTGACTGATAGATCCTCATTACTTACCACTAAATCTGTTTCTTCACCAATATATCATATACCACTTGGAGTTCCAGAAAAGCTTTTGGTCCAGTAGATTTCCACAGAAATCAGGTTAATCAGGAAAGGGGCATATTTCTCCCATTACTGACAACCCTTTTGTGGATAAGTTCTTTAGCTTCCAATTCAATTCTTTATTTTTTTCAAACAACGAAAAATCCCCTGACCTTTCCCAGTCCCCCTCTCCCCTCGTTGAAAGAAAAAACAAAATCTCTATTACATTAAAACAAACAAACAAACAAACAAACAAACCCAAATCCCCACAATGGCCATGTCTGCCCAAAATATATCTCAATCTGTTACACTCTGAGTCCATCAGATCTCTATCAGCAGGTGGGCAGTATGTTTCATCACAAGTCCTCTGGGATTGTATTTGGTCATTGAATTAGTCAGATTTCTTATGTCTTTCAAAGTTGTTTACCTTTATAATATTCTTGTCATTGTATAAATTGGTTCTACTCACCTCAATTTTTAACAGTTCATACAAACTTCTCCAAAATCATCAGCTTCATCTTTTCTAATAGCACAATGGTATTGCATCACATTTATATCCCTCCCATAACTTGTTCAGTCATTCCCGAAATGATGGATACCCTATAACTTGTTCAGTCATTCCCGAAATGATGGATACCCTATCAGATTCTGATTCTTTGCTACCACAAAAAAAGAGTTGCTATAAATAATTTTGTAAATTCTCAGTTTGTTTCCTTTGGACTAAAAACTCTTAATCTACCTGTTCTCCTATTTACCTCTTTCTTCTCCCCTTTCCCTCCTGTTTTCCTGCTGAAAGTATTTTTGTGCTAAACTGTGTGTGTATGCGTGTGTATGTGTGTGTATTTTTCCCTCCCTTGCCCAGTTCCAATGAATGGGGTTCAAGTGTCAGCTGCTTCCCCAATACCAATATCTCTCCAAGCACACTGATTATGTGGAATAATTTCTTCATTTTTCCTCCCACCTCCCACACCGGTCATTCCTCTTCCAATCCTTTTCCCTTCTTTTTATTAGCCTCCCTCTATGATCCCTGTTGATAGGTTCTGATCAACCTATCAACACATGCATCATATACATGCATCATTTCCTGATAATAGAATTTAAGCCGTTTATCATTGTTTGGTTCCTCTCTTTTCATAGGAATGCATACAGGAATGCTCCTGCCCCTGACCCTGTCTCCAGTGTGCACAAAGATAGCTGAGTCTATCTTCCTATGATGACCTAGGCTGGAAAAATAGCTCACGGATTTTTAAAAAAATTTTCTCATCAGCATTCTGTTTGCTGTGTTTTCTGGATTCATTTGGAGGAGCTGAGGGAGGGGCAGAAGGGAACAGTACACCATATTCTTCCTACTACCCCACCATCTTGGCTCTATAGCTTCAGAGTTGTTTTAATTTAGATTTTAAGGATTACTCGTGATTTAGATAATTTTTTCATAATGCTACTTATAACTTTCAATCTAATTCAACGATTATGTAAGGAAACAAGTTATAAGAGGAGACTTGATCTCAGAAACAATAGTGGGAAGGAGGGCTAGAACTACCACTTGAGGGATAAGATCTATCTTGAGAGAAAAATGTTTTATTCCTAAATATGAGGTTTCTCAAAAGAATGAACTGGATCATCCTTGTCAGCTGTTACAACAGATTACTATTCAGGTTGGATCCTAGGAAGTAAGATTCGCAGCTTATAGCTGCAGAACCAAGCAGAGATTTCTGACAGGAAGCTATATCTAAGGAAAAAAAGTGTTTTATTTTGTTTTGAAGTACAAAGAGGGCAAAGGAAAACAGGTGGTTAACCTGTGCATTCTAAACAGAGAGGTCTTTCTGCCTCCACAAATGTGTTCTAACTTCAGAGAAGAGAGGAAGTTCAATTTCCTTGTAGCAGAATGACAAGAGTGTAGCCAGAGGAAACAAAGTGCTGTCAGTTTATTATTCTTTCCTTCAGTAACTCTCCATAGAAAAACTGAAATCTCAATCTCCCCAGGAAAGAACAAGTTGGTGGAGGACAAGTTTAACATGAAAATCTCCATTAACATGCAAGTCTTTTGCATACTTTGAGGAGGAATTAGGGTGAGTCATGAGAATAATTTTGTTTTATATGATTCTGGTGAAAAAAAAAAAAAATTGATGCTTGTCTGTTAGGGGACCTGAGTTTGGAAACCTTTCCAAGAAGAAAACACTTCAAGGAAGATATACAATCAGATTTTCTATTAGTGGGAAGCAGAAAAGTATTGAGATGCAACTTGACTGACTAAATGCTGAAGATCAGATTGACATAATGATAGCAGGTAAACAACAGTATTAAAAGCAAGGGCACAGATTGTCAATGCTTCCATTTTCTGTGGTAAGCTTTTCTGGTGTCAGAACCACCAACCTGATGATGTTTAGCTATCTAGCAGAGAAAAAACTACCTCCCAGTATTGATGACTTCAACTTGCAAAATGGACTAGCAGAAGTCACTGAGTTTTAGAATAAATTGTCTTCCTTGCCCTTGGATTTTAATGTGACCTTATGAATGAGAGGAACTGAGGGTAAGCCTATCTACATACTCGAAGCTGACCAAAGCTAAGCATTTCTTAGGCTTTGTGTTCTTTGAAAGGCTTCTCAAGGAATTTCAAGTCAGTTTAAATTTTAACTTAAACCATGATCTGAATCCTGAATTTTTATCTTTGGACAAGGTCATCCATTGTCCTTTACTTCAGAGACATAATGTGGCCTGGAAGCCCAAACAATCTGCTATCCTACTGTCTACTTCTAATTAATTTCCAATTAATTTTGATTGATTCCACATACAGGATTAAAATATTCTTTTATTTATCATATGTCTATTTGACAATTTTTATGGGAGGCACAATGGTCTTTCTATGAAAAAGTTAAGATGGAGAGCCTTTTCTAAGTGAAATCAGATACTTAGGGTCTCAAAGCAGAATGTGTGCTCTCCCCAATCAATAAGAAAATATTCAGACAGATACCTGATGTGAGGAATGAGACGCTGGGGAAGTGAATTTGAAAAGTAAAACACTCTAAACTGCCCTTGAGACTTGTGAAGACAGATAGACATGAACAAGTATAGTTGAAAGTTTTGGTACCACAAAGAAAGCATAGTGGATGCCTTGTGGAGCCAGCAATAACATCCCCTGATGCTGTTATGAAATCTAGAAGATCGAGTTAGCACAGTGTTGAGATTTGGGAGATAACTAAATTGTCTGTTTCCATTGTACTAAAATTTGGGTAACAGAGTTTGGGGAAAAAAAATTTTCTTTTATCTTGGGTTTAGATTTGTCTCCATTTCAGTTCTTGAGAGAGAATAATTTGGGGCTACCTAAGGATCATTATAAACCTGGGGATGGAAAGATGAAAAGATTCTAGATGGTATGTAGCCCAATAAATTCTCTTCATTATTAACCAACTATCTAAGTAATGAGAATTAACAAGATTTGGCAAGCTACAACAACCATGAATCATGGTTCTTCAAAATGAAGAGACTTAAGAGGAAGGACAAGCCAAGGGGGAGGACAGGAAGCAGGGGCTGATACCTAAATTCTAGATGGATAGAAGAAGTACAGAGTGTGTGCATTTTCTAGATCAGGAGTTCTTAGCCCGGGATCCAAATATAAATTTCCCATACATAAATCTGGATGGGAAAAATAAAAGAATTACTCTTTATGTCAATAACCTCCAACTAAACATTTCCTTCAATTATTGAAAAAATACTGTTCTGAGAAGTGATTCATGACTAAAAAAAAAAAAGTTAAGAACCCTTGCTCTAGGTCTAAATCACAAAAACCAAACATTCTCCCAATTACTGGGAATGTTTGCATATAGATACCCAACATAAAATATCTCTCAACTATCAGAAATATCAGCCCTTGAGGTATCAGGAGGTCTAGAATGTAAATTTCCAAGGAACTATAAATGGGAAGGAAAGAAAAAGCCCAAATCTCCCAGGCTTTATGCTAGAATTACTGAGGAAGAAATGTACAAAAACTTGGTCTCTAAGTTTCCAGAATAGGCAAGGACTTAACTTTTTTGATGGGCAGTAGCCATAAAATATAACTAGGTAACCTCATTTGATTACACAGATTGTATTAAAGATATGGGCTATGGCTTCCACTGACCTTTTTAGTTGGGGCTTAGGATTCCAGTTTCCTTGACCTTTTTGGTTCCAGTTGCCTGAATTCTAGTGTCACAGTGACTCTCCCTGTGCTCTGGGAGAAAAAGTGTTACACTTTCCTTGAAATAGAGCAGAGATAAAGACTGATCCTCCTATTCAATTTTCTTGGGGGAAAAAAGGGTATTTTTCGAAGAGAAGCTGATCTTGTTTGTTTAAGTTCAATGTGGTAACACATTTAAATAGAACTCAATAGTCACAGGCATCATTCTAACTTCTAAATCATCCTCAGGGGATGGGGATATGCATACTGGAAGGATACAAATAACAATAATATTACTGATTTGGGGCTTCAGTTAACGATAAGATTAATCTAGAATTAGATTCAGGAGCAAAAATGCTATCATATATTCATTTCAAAAGATAAACAAGATGGCTTTGTCAGTAAATGTTTCCATGATGTATCTTTCTTCAAGGAAAAGATTTTTTCCCAGTAAGAAGTGGAAACAAAAGAAGGATATGGAAGAAAGGGTTTAATTAAAGGCAACAGTCCAAACCTCATTTCTACATCAAAAGAAACTTTCTACTTTAGCTCAGAGATGAAATGAATGTATGCCTTACTTAAGGACACTCTTCTTGAACAAGGATAGGTATAGAGAAGGGACATCACTACAAAGTAATACAAAACAAGTTTTTCTTCTTAAGTTAACAATCAAACCCTCAGACTCTGAGGTACTACTGTTGGTTCAGCAGTATAGAAAAATGATTCTTTCTTTCCTGTAGAAGGAAGAATTGTATTCTCTCCCAGAAAGAAAGATAATTCATCTGCTTCAGGACTCAGAGGAAATTAATCTATCTTTCACTTGCTTAAATTATACTTCCTTCCTTATAATGAGATAAGGACTGTGGGGTTAGCTCTGAACTGGCGCCAATAGCTACCAAAAGGTAAATTAGGGGACAGTTCAGGAAAAAAGCTCTGGAGGGTGATAATTTTTTAGACCCTACCTGAGAACATAGGATAGGAAAGATCTGTAACTGTAAAGTAATGAAAAAGTAGATTTCAAACTCTGGAATTGTTCTTAGATAAAAGGCTCCCTTCTCAGGTCAACAAAAGGACTCTCTCAAACTTCGAAGTTTTGCTGATTCTGGAGGTCAGAAAAGTGTTCTTTTATAACAGTAAGAATTGTATTCTCTCTCCCAAAAAGAAATCACAGAAAAAGAGAAAGGTAATTCCACTGCACTAAAAGAGGCATTCTAGAAACCTTAAAATTTCTATTAGACAAAGGAGGCTCAGGTCCCTGGTCAAAGGATGTAAGCCAGTCAATTCCACTGCTTAAAGAGCAACTTCAGTCCTGTGGTAAGTAAAGTGTATAGTAAAAGTTAAGCGGTAAGTTAAGATTTCATGTAGATTTTTCACTAGTATGCAAAAAACCAAAAATCATTTTTCACCAGGTTGGGTTGGTCAGAAGTGAAATGAAAAGGAGCTCCTTACCTCCACCAACTTCCTTTTCTTCTATAATTTAGCTTATAATTTACAAATACCAGGAAGGTATTTGTATAAGTTTCTGACTGAATTATTATACAGAGAAATGAAGAACTCATACACCTATGGATCCACCTCAATACAAGAGATGAGAGTAGAGGACCTGATACAATTGCTGTCTGAATAGGACATATCCAAGAGAAAACCACTGGATCAAATAATTTTCAGAACACCAAAGGATATATTACATAAACCTAATGACCCAGGGGCAGGGATGATTCCATTCCATCTTTGGAAAAGAAGTTAAATTATACACTCCTAAGAGATAGAAGCTAAAATAAACAAAACTAAAATATACACAGGTCACACGCAGAATATATTTCCATATGCCATTGCTTTAGGGTTATAACTAAAAAGGGTTTAATGTTCTTAAACAAGAATTTGATATTTTTAAGTGCCTGACATGTACCAGGAACTATGATCAACAATGGGATAAAACCACAAAGAATGAAATTATCCCTATTATGAAGTAGTTCACATTCTAATGGGGGAGACAACATGATTCTACATGTTATATGCAAGAAAAGTCACCATAAATATGTATAAAATACAAATTATTACAAGGTTTTGAAGGAGGGCATTAATTGTTGCAGAGAGAGGGAAGTAAAGGCTTCATCTAGAAGGTGTATGAGCTGCTTTTTCAAGAAAAAAGGTATTTTATGAGGTGGAGGTGAAGAAGTATATTTTAGGAAAACAGTCAGTGTAAAGGAGTGGAGACAGGAGGAAGACTGTAGGAAATGTAGAAAAATTGGTTGGAACTAGATTGTGAAGGATTTTAAAACATAAACAAATAAGAATTATCCTAAAGGCAATATGGAATCCCTAGAGTTTATTGAGCAGGACAGTAACATGGTCAGATGCGTGTTTGAAGAAAATTATTTTTAACAGCTGTGAGGATGATATAATCGAGTGAGGAGACATGAGGCAAAGAAACTAATGAAGATAACCCTGTAGTAGTCTAGGCCAGAGATGATGAGGACTTGAAGTAAGGTACTCTGGAAACAAAAATAGAAAGATCTGGCAATTAACTGGATAAGAAAAGTAAGGGAGAGTGTGAAATTGAGGATGAAACTTGGAAGTCAGAAAGTTAGAATCTTGAAAGCCTGGAAAAATGATGATGCTTTCAACAGAAATGAAGTTTGGAAGAAGGAAAGGTTTCAAGGGAAAGAATGAATTCTATTTTAAACATGCTGAGTCTCAGGTATATCTGGGACATTCAGTTTTATAGATACATAGATCTGGCAGATATCTGCATAGAGATTATAAAAAGCAAAAGCACACCAAACCAAACATGGAAGTTGATGAAGTCATCAAGAGGACAGACAGAGAAGTGGAGGGCTCAGCACAGAAATAAAAAGGAAAAAAATAAAATGAAATAATAAAAGGGCCCAGGAATAAAAAATAATGAGGGGGCATGCATGATATGGATGATGAACTAGCAAAGAAGAATGGGAAGTGAGGAGAGGGAAGGAAATCTGACTACAAAGGGATGAGGGGCAAATGAGAGAAGAAGAACCAACAAGTATAGGCAGCTTTTTGTCACGCACTTATTTACTCTACATTTTAGCTTCCAGCCTCATCACCAGACTGAAACTTTTCCCTCTTAAGTTACTGTTATTAAAAATTGTCAAATCTAGGGACCTATATCCTCATCCCTCTTCACCACTTTGCAGCTTCTGATATTGTCAATCACCCTCTTTTCTCTCTTGATTTTTTGTGACATAAATCTATCCTAGTTTTTCTCCTCATCTATATGACTGTTTCTTAGTCTCTTAAAGGAGTTTCATACAGATCATGTCTGCTAAGCATGGATGTACCAAAGGGCTCTGTCCTGGGTCCTCTCCTCCTCTGCCTTCATGTTTTAGTTAGTAGTATTATCAGCTCCCGTGGATTTCATCATCGTCTCTATGCTGATAATTGTTAAACCTACTTATCTGTCCCTCTCTGGTGACTTCCAGGCTCCCATCCCCGATTACTGCATATCTCAAGTTGGATGACTTACAGAAATCTTAAAACTCAAGCCCCAGGCTGACTTCTATCTTTCCCCATAACTTTCTCCTCTTCCTATCTTCCCTACTACTTTGGAGTTTACTACACTCCTCCCAAGTCACGTGGGTTTGAAACTTAGATGTCATCCTCTGCTCCTTACTCTCCCCCTCACTCTACATGTCCAATATACTGCAAAAATCTGTCGATTGTGTCACTCTCATAACATCTCTCTCATCTGTCCCGTTCTCTCTTCTGACAATGTCAACACCTTGGTGCAAGTTCTCATCATTTAACAACTGGATTATTACAACAGCCTGTTGTTCGGTCTCCCTGCCACAGACTCTCCCTATTCAAATCTATTGTCCATGCAGGAGTGAAAGTCAACTTCCTAAAAGCGTGGCTCTGACCATGTCACCCCACTACTCAATGAACTCCAATATCTCTCTACTATTTCTAGAACCAAATAAAAAATCCACTATTTGGCATTCCAAGCCTAGCATTACCTGCCCCATCTTTACCTTACTAATCTTCTTAAACCTTACATCATATGTCCCCTCTATCCCCCTTCTCAACCCATGGCACATATTCTGCAATCTAGTTATACTGGTCTCTTCACTGTTCCTCAAACAAGGCATTTAATCTCTTGACTCTGGGCATTTTCTTTTCATTTTTTTTCTTTTAATCAATTTTTATTGATCTTTTCTGTTTTCTACACTATCATAATTATCCAAAGTATCCCTTCCTCCCTCCCAGAATCATCCCATATAGCAAACAATTTTGGGGGGGAGGAAAAGGAATCATCACAATTGATGAATACACTGAAAAATTCCAAAACCATGTTTAATGTCCTGTCCTGCAGATCTTCTACCTCAATGAAGAGGTGAGCTGGAAGTGTCTACCCCTAGCCCATCATTCAAGTCCTGCTTAATCATTTTAATTTTATTAGGCTAATATTTTATTTTTTGATGTGTGGTTGTTTTTCCCCATAAACACTGTTGCAGGTATGGTGTATGCTGTTTTCTTGGCTCTGCTTACTTCACCCTGCATGAATTCATGTGGATTTTTTCCATTCTCTGCATTCATTACACACACAATTTCTTCTAGCCTGGTAATATCCTATCACATTCATGACCATGGTGCTTTTTAGTGACTCCTCAATTAATGGGCATCGACTTTTGTTTCATGTTCTTTGCTATCACAAAAAGTGCTGCTATAAATATTTTCGTGTCTATGGGGACTTCTTATCAATAGCTTCCTTGAGGCAAAGCCCAGTAGGGCAGTCTCTAGTTCAAAGACTATGGACATTTTAGTCATTTTGTTTGTATAATTGCAATTGTTTTCCAAAATGGTTGTACAATGTATCAGTTTCACCAATAATTTAATATCATCCCATAATCCCTCCAACATTGACTACTGCCATTTTTTGGTCATTTTTCCCAATGTAAAGAGTGTGAGGTGAAACTTCAGAGTTCGGTTTTATATTTACCTTATTATTAGCAATTAGGAGCATTCCTTCATGTGGCTGTGAATACTTTTCAATTCTCTTTTTGGAGACCTATTTACTCATATCCCCTGACCACATGTTTATTGGGGAATGGCTGTGTGTGTGTGTGTGTGTGTATACATATTTATTTGTAATAAATTGTTTATGTCTTGGATTTCAAACCCTTATCAGAGAAATTTGATATGAAGATCTTTTCCCCATTTGACTACTTCCCTTCTTATTCTGTGTTAATCTCTGTGACGAAGCTTTTCAATTTCATCTTCTGTAACTGCCTCATATGTTGTTTGGTTAGGAATGTATTTTCTTTTTTTTATGTTATTTAACGTTTTACATTCATTTTCACAAAATTTTGAGTTCCAAATTTTCTCCCCTTTTATCCCCCTCCCCACCCCAATACACCGAGCAATCTAATTTTCCCTATCTCCAATCTGCCCTCTCTTCTGTCATCCCTGCCTTCTCTTGTCCCCATCTTCTCTTTTGTCCTGTAGGGCCAGATGACTTTCTATTCCTCATTAACTGTATTTCTTATTTCCTAGTAGCAACAACAATACTCAACAGTTGTTCCTAAAACTTTGAGTTCCAAATTCTCCCCATCCCTCCCTCCCCACCCATTCCCTTTGGGAAGGCAGGCAATTCAATATAGGCCCTATCTGTGTAGTTTTGCAAATGACTTTGATAATAGTCGTGTTGTGTAAGACTAACTGAATTACCATCCCTCCTAACCTGCCCCTCATTGTTTCTCTTCTGTCTTTTGATCCTGTCCCTCCCTGAGTGTTGACTTCAAATTGCTCCCTCCTCCCACTGCCCTCCCTTCCATCATCCCCCCCACCTTGCTTATCTCCTTCTCCTCCACTTTCCTGTACTGTAAGATAGGTTTTCATACCAAAATGAGTGTGCATTTTATTCCTTCCTTTAATTGAATGTGATGAGGGAGGTTTTCATACCAAAATGAGTGTGCATTTTATTCCTTCCTTTAATTGAATGTGATGAGGGTAAACTTCTTGTTTTTTTCTCAGCTCTCCTCTTTTTCCCTCCACTAAAAAGTCTCCTGCTTGCCTCTTAAATGACATATAATTTACCCCATTCCATTTCACCCTCTTTCTTCCCCCTACCTTTCTCTCTCACCACTTACCTTAATTTCTTTTAAGATATGGTCCCATCCTATTCAATTCACTCTGTGCTCTCTGTCTCTGTATGTGTGTGTGCGTGCATGTGTGTACATGCGTGTGTGTGATCCCACCAACTACCCAGATACTGAAAAGTTTTAAGAGTTACAAATATTGTCTTTCCATGTAGGAATGTAAACAGTTCACTTATGGTAAGTCCCTTAATACTTCTCTTTGCTGTTTCCTTTTTCATGCTTCTTCTCATTCTTGTGTTTGAAAGTCAAATTTTCTTTTCAGCTCTGGTCTTTTCATCAAGAATGCTTGAAAGTCCTCTGTTTCATTGAAAGACCATATTTTCCCCTGAAGTATTCTACTCAGTTTTGCTGGGTAGGTGATTCTTGGTTTGAGCCCTAGTTCCTTTGACTTCTGGAATATCCTATTCCACTCCCTTCGATCCCTTAATGTAGAAGCAGCTAGATCTTGAGTTATCCTGATTTTATTTCCACAATACTGGAATTGTTTCTTTCTAGCTGCTTGCAAGATTTTCTCCTTGACCTGAGAGTTCTGGAATTTGGCCACAATGTTCCTAGGAGTTTCTCTTTTTGGATCTCTTTCAGGTGGTGATCGATGGATTCCTTCAATACTTATTTTACCCTCTGGTTCTAGAATATAGGGTAGTTTTCCTCAATAATTTCATGGAAGATGATGTCTAGGCTCTTTTTTTGATCATGGCTTTCAGGTAGTCCCATAATTTTTAAATTGTCTCTCCTGGATCATTTTCCAGGTCAGTTGCTTTTCCAATGAGATTTTTCACATTATCTTCTATTTTTTCATTCTTTTGGTTTTGTTTGGTGATTTCTTGGTTTCTCACAGAGTCATTAACCTCCATCTGTTCCATTCTAATTTTGAGAGAACTATTTTCTTCAGTGAGCTTTTGAACCTCTTTTTCCATTTGGCTAATTCTGCTTCTGAAAGCATTCTTCTCCTCCTTGGCTTTTTGAACCTCTTTTGCCAGTTAAGTTAGTCTATTTTTCAAGGTGTTATTTTCTTCAGCATTTTTGGGGGTCTCCTTTAGCAAGGTATTGACCTGCTTTTCTTGCATCTGTCTCATTTCTCTTCCCAGTTTTTCCTCCACCTCTCTAACTTGATTTTCAAAATCCTTTTTGAGCTCTTCCATGGCCTGAGTCCATTAGATATCTATTTCAGATGTTTGGGATACAGAGGCCTTGACTTCTATGTCTTTCCCTGATGGTAAGCACTGTTCTTCCTCATCAGAAAGGAAAGGAGGAAATACCTGTTCACCAAGAAAGTAACCTTCTATGGTCTTATTTTTTTTCCCTTTCCTGGGCATTTTCCCAGCCAGTTACTTGACTTCTGAGATTCCTCTCCATCCTCGCCCTGCCTCCAGATCCACCCAGCTAGTGCTTGGGGTCCGAGATTCAAATGCTGCTCCCCGGCCTCAGGGCTTTCAGCGGCAGGCAGGGCAGGGCTGCTATTCAGGGTAAGATTAAGTTCTGGTTCTCAGGTAGGGGCAGGGCCGCCTCCCAGGCTCGGTTCCCTCAGGGGTTTTATGCGGAGACCTTCAGTAATGGATCTGAGTTCCTTCCTGCTTTGCGAGCCCCTGGCCGCCGCTGCCCCTGCCTCCCAAGGGGGCCTGAGTTCTGGAGACACCCTGCTCCCCTCTTGGCCAGCCCAGAAATCTCTCTCACTCACCTGTAGTGCCTTTTCCCCCTCGCAGCCACCAGAGATTCCGTCCCTGAAGCCTGCTCGGATCTGCTCCTCTCGGGGCTGCGTGGCCAGGGCAGGGGCTCTGCTCCATATCCGGTGCCCGACGGACCTTTGGGGTCTGTTTTTCAGGGCTCTCTGGAACAGAAATCTCCTCCACTCTGCTGCTGCAAGGCTTCCACTGCTCCAGAACCCGTTGGTAATTCTTTCCATAGGTAATTTATGGGCTGTGGGTTCGGAGCTCACATATGCAAGTCTTTCTACTCTGCCATCTTGGCTCCTCCCCTCTTTATTTCTTTAAGTAGCAATTTTCAGTTGCATCTATGCAAATCTTTTGTGTGCTTTGATAAGTCAACACTCAGACACAAGTGGTTTTGGATGTTTGGGTTTTTTAAAATATTAATTATGTTGAATGTTTTTTCAGTAGTGAATCATCCTTGCAACCCTGGTAACAAATCCCACTTGGTTATAATAAATGCTTTCTTGGATCAAAATTTTGTAGTCTGTTTGACAGGATTTTTTTCAAAATTTTCCTTTCAATATTTATTTATTAATGATATTGGCTTATTCTTTCTGTGCTTACCTTTCCCTGGTTTAGGTATCAGGTATTTAGGTCTGTATTTGTCTCATAAAAAGATGCTGACAAGGTCCTTTCTCAATTTTGGAAAATAATTTGTGAAGTAACTGTTCTTCAAAAGTTTGATAGAATCCTTCTGTGAATCCACCAGGACTGGAAATTTTTTCTTAGATAGTTCTTTTAATCTATTTCTTTTCCTGAGATCAGGTTACTTAAGATTTCTATCTGGTTTTCCGATACTCTGGGTATTTTATAGATACAGATACATGTATGTATGCATGTATGTGTATGTATACATACACACATATAGATGGTAGTGGTCTATTTTTCTTCTTTTCTTAATTTGGTTAGCACATAACTGCATAATAAGCTCAGACTATTCTTTTTATTTCTTGTTTTGTTGTGATTTCCCCTAAGTCATTTACTAATGTATTGATGTGATTTTCTGTTTTCTTTTTCTTAATCAGATTAACCTAATGGTTTATTGATTTTATTAGTTTTTTCAGAGAACCAGTTTTCTTATTCAATCTGTCACTCTTTTTCATTTTAGTGAATTTTTTAATCCATTCACATTTAACATTAAGAGAAATTTATATTTTTCCTAACTGGTTCTAATTTTATTTCAAGCTATGATTATTTTCCCCCTTCTGCTATAAAAAGTCCAATGTTCCTTCAGTTATTTATCTAATTTTAAAAATAAAGTTGGCCATATTCCCACTGGCTCTATTCCCATCATCCCTGATGCTCCTCCTCTCATTTATTACCCTTTTGTTTTTGGGATCTTGAATATTAGTTCCTTTTTCTCTTCTTTAATCTGGTTATATCTGATTCTTCCCCCTTCAATCAGTCCGATGAATTACTTTTTTAAAATTTTATTTGTTTTGCACTCCTTTCAAAAAAGAATTTCTCTCACTTTCTTCATTATCCATCTTTTTTTTCTGTCTACTCTAGACCCTCTTTCTTTGATTCATCATGTTTATAATTATCTAGTCTCCATTCTTTATATTCACCATGCAGTCATGATACAATCAAAACTTCCAAGGCATCCTCTAGGCTTTCTCCTCTATGCAGTTTCTACTACTGCTCTGCAGAGCTTGCCCTTTTTCACGATGCCTCACTCCCAACAATGTCAATTACTGCTGTTATCAGAGAGGACACTGCCCCATGGTAGGGCCTCTACCCAACAACATCCCTGATTATGTAGCCAAACACCTATCTATATCCTCTACCATTATTCCTTTTTCTCATTTGCTTCAAAACCTTTTCCCAGGGTCGATGACCTCCTAGTCCCCTTACATGCTCCAGCTGCCCCCAGGAGCTCCAAATCCTCCACTCCCAAGGCAGAAAAGTAGTCTTTTCAAACACCAGACAAACTCAGCACACTGTCTCTACCTCCTTTCACAGACCATTTCTCTTCATCTATAGTATTCACCAACGGAACCTCCTCTTAGCACCAAAGCAAGGCTTTCTTCCTTTTCCTTCCCCCTTCCACTTTTTCAATCTTTACTTGCCCATTTCCCTTGTAGGCTCTTTTCCTAGTGAGATCACAGGGGTCATTACTAGCTCTATTTGACCTGGCTAGTACACATTCCTTTATATCTCCCTGCTCTCCTCTCCCTTTTTCATGTACCTTCTCATGTTGTTATGTAGTCACACACAAAACTGATTCATCTTTAGGCAGAGTGTTGCCAGGTTTTGTTCATAATGCCTCAGGCCTGCTTCTTCACTGTTTTCTCCACCAAACTAGTACCTTCATCCCTTTTTCCTTGTGTTCACTTATAAAGAAGTCTCTTACTGCTTTCTCTGCTGTCAGTTCTACTGCATTTCTGTTAGTTGTGGTGTTTGAGAAGCAAATACTCTCTTCAATTCTGCTTTTCTTTCTAAAGTTACTTCAAATGCTTCTTTATCACTGAAAGTCCATCTATCTTCATTTATGGTTATGCTCCAATTTGCTATACTAGGCTACGTGCTGAGCTCCATTGCTCTGCACATTCTGCATTTTCTGGTGGGTGAATAGTATCATGCTATTCAAATTTCTTTCCTATGCAGCTGAAGGTCTTTGCCTTGATCACTTGCAGAACTTGATTCTCAACTGAACTGTTAAAGACACTAAGTGTCTTAAGAGTTTGCAAACTTGGTTTTATTTTTGTTTTTTTTTCTGGAGGCAATTAATGAATTCTTTCAACTGGCATTTCATTTTCTCAGTTCAGAAGTACTGTATTTTCTACATTATAGTGTTAATATTTTTGGTTCTGTTGTCTTTTTCTGGAAGATTTGTGATTCTCACATTGTGTCTATGATCTAGGTCTTTGATCTCAGTATGCTTTGTTTGTATAGTGATCATACTTTCTTTTAATATTGTCTTTTGCTTCTCTCCTAGATTGTCTTTTACTTCTGTATATCTGCATTTCCAATCCATTGTTTTCTTTTTTTCAGTAAGATCTGTCGTTGCAGATCTCAGTTTTTCTATTCTGCCTATTTAGTTTTGCTGTACAGGCCGTAAATCCTGCTCTAATAAATATCATTTCTCTTTTGAACCACTCAGCAAAGTGTGTTATGGTTTCATCCTTTACTTACATTCTACAGGGTCCACTGTCTCATCAACTGATGAGTTGTTTTCCCTTGTTTTGCATTATTTATGGACACTTTATCTCATCTCACTTACTAGAGCTTGATGCTATATTCCTTCTGTTAATGTTTTCCCTACTGATTTATTTGCTTCCATTCAAAGTCTGAGTTTTCTTCTTCCTTTGATCTTTGATAATTTTAGTCTTTTCCCCGTATTGTTCACTGACTCTCTTCCTTCAGATGGTGGTTTTCATGGACACTATATTTCAAAGTGTTTCATACTCTCCTCATACTGGGCAATTCATTGTTTACCAGCATAGGTCTCTACCTCAAGTGACTTTTGTATGAATAGAACTGGCCCCAGATGAATGCTGAGGTGATTTCCTCAGATCTGGTCAAGTGCTACATGGCATCCTCTTCTTCTCTCCTCCTTACCCCCACATATACTGTCCTGTCCCACTCTTGTCTCTGCATTCACAGTTCACAGCTTTGCAGCACTGGTGAGACAAGACTGTCTGATACGCATTAGCTATCTGCCATGGCCCCCGGGAAACTTTTGGTCCTGAAGAGTTGCTGAGCTGGTTATCTGTTGTGGCCCAAGCAAACTTCTGCAGCCTGAATCTAAAGTCTCCAAGTAACTGGAAACAAGAAGGGGGGAACTGGAATGTGGAATGAGGCTTTGTTGCAAACCCATGTTAGTAAGGGAGATGAGTACATGTGAAAGAAAAAGTAAAAACAAGTGGATAGAAAGGAGTTAAAGAAAGTCAAGGAAGAGGGAGCCATTTTTGCTTGTCTTTCCTTCTCATAAAGGACGATGACATCAGGAAGGTGATGCCATGACACGCAAGTGAACTGGATTTAAATGAGGGAGGACTATGCAAAGTCACTAGCCTTACTCTCTCCTTCACAACCATCTGGGTCCAGTGGCAAGATACAGATCAGGATGACTGGAGATAGCCCTGGATGCATTGGGAGATCTTGGTCTTTTAAAATTAAGGTCTTTCCCAAGTCTCAGTCTGACTGAGACAACACTCATTTAGTGATTAAAGCTAGGTAAGAAACAAGGCAAAGAATGGCCTCTTCTACCTACTCAAAAAACCTAAGGGAGTAATTCTCTGAAGAAGACAAGAGGAGGTAGGATCAAGGGTCCATGAACAGGGACTGGCATAGGCAAAAAGGCTGACCTCATTATCAAAGACTGTGGGCAAGAAAGAATAAAGTAGGGATGATGTCAAAGGATTTAGTGATAAAGGAAAGAAGAAAGGACAGGGCCCATTGTGAATGGTCTCAATTTTTTCAGGAAATTAAAAGACTAGGTTCTTGGTTGAGAGGGTAGAGTAAGAAGGAGGCAGCAGAGGCTTCAGAAATAAAGGGAAAATTTGGACTAGTGCTTCTGAGGAAGATAGGGAATCAGTTAAGGAGGAATTAAAGGATTGCCTTTCAGCAGGAAGGATCCACCTTAAGTTATGTGAGATAAATTTGTATTGTATCCCACCAGCATGGTTTTATTACTCCCTATAACTCTATCCAGCAGTATGTGAATAAGAGCAGAGAAGGAGAAACCCAGAGCTGGGGTTCTAAAAAGGATGAGTAACAATTCAGTGTTGAGGAATTTGAAAGGACAGTGTAGAGCTGAACTGGTGAACTATAGGGTCAGAAGTGGGAAGTGGGAAAAACAAAGTCAGAGTATTTCTTGTTATCTTTTCCACCACTATCTCTACCTTTGTCACCTCCTCCCCCCTCAACACCTTGGTCCAAGAGAAAGAGATGAAATGCTATTTGCTCTCCACTGCTACTTCCAGATTTTCCCTTTGCTACTGTTACCCATTCTTTAAGAAATATATCCCTAAGAATAGGATGACATATAGTATGAGAAAGGTACGATGAAAGTGAAGAATAGATTTGGGAGGGGTGAAATGTAGGAAAGGAATTAATTATAGCTTAAGAGCAGATAGAGGAATGTCAGGTTTTTAAAAAAATTTTTTATCAAAGATGAGGAATGTTATTGGATAATACTTAAATTTAGGGTGTAACCATTCCTGTGTGCAACTGAGATACAGTACAGGATGTGACCACAAGACCTGAGAATGAGGATCTGGAAGATTACATGATTTAAAGAAGTATAAACATGAACCATGAAGTTCCCTACTATAAGGGATGGAGCAAAAGAAGGCTAAATCATGCAGAAAACTAAAAAAAAAGGGGGGATAATGACCTGAGAGCTAATGGATAATAGTCACCCTAATCTTGAGAGAAGCATTTTAAGTAAAGCATCTTCAAAAGAGAAGCTGTGAAATGACATCTGGCAAAAAGAGAGTCTGAAAGTGGTAGTAGGGAGAACAAAGGAATATTCCCACTCTCTCTCCAGTATCAGTGTTTTAGGGTGGGAAAAGGAAGGAAGGTGATAGAGAAGTTAAATGAAGGCAGAACACTGTTAGAGAAGATGGCCGGGGACTGAGTTTTGCTGGAGAAAACCAGGTCTCAGAGAAATTGGATGGATGGATTTATAAGAAGAAACTGACAAGAATGAGGGGAATTTGTTCACTATAGAATAGGAATTCCATATCCTACTTTGCTGGAAGCAAGTGGGAAGAAATACAAGAAAAATATGAATTACTATGGCTGAAGTGGTAGGCAGGGGGTAGAATAGGACTAATCCAGGTGCCCTAATATTACAGGATGGACTCACGGTTTGCTGAAGCTTTCTATTGTGCTGCCCA
Source organism: Bettongia penicillata ogilbyi (assembly GCA_023548195.1). NCBI lineage: Eukaryota > Metazoa > Chordata > Mammalia > Diprotodontia > Potoroidae > Bettongia > Bettongia penicillata. The sequence goes on along the minus strand of JAJHZJ010000531.1, from coordinate 7,901,680 downwards.
GGTCATGTAAATTTACAGATTGTATAGTCTCTTCCTAAGTAAGGGTTGTAGCTTACCATAATCAGCACCCCAAGAAAACCATAATTCTTAAAAATCCCTTGCATTTCAATGAGATATTATATAATGCGGTATTAATTCCTTTAAAGTAAAAGATTAAGACTTGCCACAGATAATATATTAAAATTATAAATGCTAAGTAATTAAATGAAGTGATCATGGATTTAATAAAGGGGAGGTTTTTTTTCCTCCTTGACATACTATTTAAATGACTATGAAATTGTGAAACAAAAAGAAAATTCACCCAAAAATTTTTTTGAAAAGGAAAAGGAAAATTCTCTTATATGGCACATTACTGGTATTTATATTTTTGATTTACCTCTTTCACTTGCATCATCTACCAGAACGATCTCTTCTAGCATGTGTCTTGGTGATCGGTTTATTACACTATGGACAGTTCTTAGAAGTGTACTCCAAGCCTCATTGTGGAAGACAATCACCACACTTGTTGTAGGAAGATTATCTGGATATACCTTTGTTTTACATCTAGAAAAAACAAAATTATAACACAAAACTTTACTAACACCTCTTCTGATTCCCCCAGCTGCTCCCCTGATTATTTTACATTTATTTTGTATATTTTACTTGTATAAATAATGCTGTTTACTTCCTCCCAATAAAACGTAAGTTCCTTGAGAGCCAGAAGGGTCTTATTTCTATCTCTGTATCCCTAGTCCTTAACACAATGCCTGGAATATAATAGGCACTCAAAAAATGCTTGCTGATTAACAGTACACTTTTAGATTAAGGGTTTCTGATTTTTTTTGTTCATGAGATTCCCCACTGGACAGTTGTTGTTCTATCAGGAAAAGCTGATAACAAAATACATGAGGATGGTTACAAAAGTCTATTACCTTAATCACAGTATAAAGAGTAGTAGAAATTTCTTGCTTTAAAAAAAATGAAGATAAAATGTTACTGAATAGCTAGCTCTTTTAAAAGAAATTCTACTTTATTTATCATAATGGCACCCCATATATTTGAAAAACACTATTAGATGCTAAGGAACCAAATATAATGAAATTGGTACATTTGCTTATTTAAAAAATGAGTATTTTATTGGTACTAAAGATTAAAATGAAAATGCTAAGTGTTCACATTGACTCCTGGAACCCTTACAATCACAAGAAGTTTATGGGCCATATGGTATTAAGTGATAGAGTGGATTTATAGTGCTGGACTTGGAGTTGAGTTCAAATTCTTGCTCAGACACTTATTAATTTTGCTAATTAGTAATCCTAGGCAAGTCACTTGATTTCTTCAACCTCCGTTTCTTCATTTGCAAAATGGGCATAATAGTAGCATCCACCTCACATAATAGTTGTGATATGTAATAAAGTAAGATATGTAAGCATTTTGCAAATCTTAAAATGCTATGTAAATGTTAAGTATTGTTATAATTTTATTACATTGTTACATTAAATTCATGAAGAAAAAAACTGAATTATTTTAAGCTAATAATATTGTCACCCTTTCTGATATGCATTTGTCTATTATGATGGAAAATTTGCCATTATCCTCAAATGATCTTTTCAGATTAGCTAGCATTTACATAATTACAAATAACAATGTAAACCTGCCCCATAAAACTACAGATAGGTACCACCACAGCCTATAAAAAGTCAGACATATATTTTGGTTAGAAAATATCTAAATATCAGAAAAACAAAAAATTCAAGAAAAAAATTATTTTATTTATTAAGCTCTAGTCTAAATACCCAGCATGTACTAGGTGTTACAAAGGATATACATATAAGACAGTCCCCTCCTTCAGAAGTTTTTATTTTAGTTGGGGAAATAAGACTAATGGGACCTCAAAGAAAAACCATTAATCTCTTACGATTTAAAATAGGGACAAGCAGGATACACATAAGTAGGTGGTAGCAAATTAACAATGATGACATTTATGCAAGAATTGTTATAAAAAACCTCATCCAAGAAATATATGGTTGGTTAAGAGTCAAGACTAATCACAAGACTAATCACTAAAAAATAAGAAACGAATCATGATGAAATAGACTGTCTGAATGTAGTACTGATAAAACTGTGGAATATGTGAAAATAAAGGAGATAGTATCTAGTGCAATGGGGGTAGATTACCTATGTTTGATTTATAAGAGAATACGGACAAAAACTGCACAAAATTAGAAGGCATAGACAGGTTATAATTGAAAAGACTACTTACATAGATGAGGTCACACATGCACTTAAGTTACATTTGTGTGTGCTTTGTGTGTTTGTCCTTGGTTGCTGAAGAAGACCGTGCCATCAGAGAATAATGACATGACTTGTACTTGACTTTGTTTTGAGTGAGGGAGGGTTGTGTAGGTCACCAGCCTCATTCTCCTCCAGAGTCATCTGAATCCAATTCATCAGGATGAGGAAAAGCTGGGGTTAAGTGACTTGCCCATTGTCATACAACTAGTGAGGGTCAAGTGTCTAAGGTGAGATTTGAACTCAGGTCCTCCTGACTCCTGCACTAGTGCTCTATCCACTGCACCACCTAGCTGACCCATTTGTAACTTGTTACAAATGTTGGTAAGACTACACATATGCAACAATTAGAGAATAACAAAATAACAATGAGGTAATAAAAAAGGGAAATGAATACTAAATGAAATTAATCCTACTATAGGTATCTCTTACAATGTACTGCCTTCTCTTTCATTAAAAAAAGCTGAGTATCCCCACCCCCTGCACTTGCAATCTCCTCACGATGGGAAATTACTTTTTTCCTCCTACAAACCATACTGATTTCTGGAGGCTTCACTCACTTCTTCCTCCCAGCTTCCAAACCCCAATAAAAAAAATTTCCTGGAGAAAGAATTGGAGAAGAATGTGCTCTAGACATTTCAGAAAGAAAAAAAAGACTAAGCAAAAACAAATACCCTGGAAGATATGAGCATAAATTCCTATGATGAGAAACACTAAAGTCATAGACAGTGACTAGTACAAAGTTCGTGAAGGGTTGGGTATATCAGATATATGAAAGACCAAACACTGAAAAACAGTCTAGATCTAGTACTGCTAGAAACTGTAAAGGAATATGTGCTCAAATTGTATGGCAAAGAAATTAGACCAAAAGAACACAATGTAAAGGAAACTGGAAATTATTTCTATGAGGATGGATACAGCAAGTTAATTTTCAGACTTCCAGAGTGCACATGAAGGACGCAGGAATTTAAGCTGATTATAAGTTTAATTTTAGTCAACTATATAGAGACTGACCCCCCCCCCCAAAAAAAAAAAAAAAACTAATACAAAGTTTGTTTGGTTTTTCTTAACAGAGGATAAAGATCTCCAGCCTAAAGTGAAAAACAAATCAAGACCTTCCCCTGACTGCTTTCCTTCACCAGCTGCTCATGTCCTCTGAGAGAAGGCCAGTAGGGGTAGAGAGGGACTTCCTTCTACTTTCCTACTGCCGGCCTGACCTCTCTCCTCCCAACCCCTACCCCCACTGAAGACAGCCTCTGGTGAACATAGCAGTAAACTCCCTTTGACCTCAGACCTTCCATCTCCACCTACTGTGAAATGGGGCCTCCCATCTAATTGTTTACAGCCTCATCTGCAGCCTCCTCTGGGAGGAGCAACAAAACCTCTTGCTCAAGTCTTACAGTTGCTTATATCTTACAAATCCCAATAATTTTGAACACCTGCAAGCCATCATCCAAACTCAGATCCTTTAGCAGTTATGTCCATTCGTTTCACTGGACAAGGATTTTATATTTAGAGTACCAAATAACCAAGTTAAAGTTTATAGAATCTAAAACCAATGTGATTCTTAGCCTACAGGCTCCACTGTTCCACTCTGCTATAACCAACCCTGCAGAAGCAGAAGACCACATAGGGCTAAGAATAAACAAAACTGATTACAATAAATACAATAGTGGGGGAAGAAAGGAATGTTTCCTAATTGGCAGTTATGCAAATTAACAGAAATTGTCTACTAACACATAGGAACAATATGATAAAAATGACAAAAAAAACCTCATTATTTTGTCTCCACAAATAACAAATAAGAAATATACCCAGAGAAACTTAAGAAAATTAAAACATATGGTTTAACAATCTATATTTCTTAAACACAGAAAAGCAGATGGCAATAAACGGTATGCAAAAACTTTTTTTTGTGATGGCAAAGAACTGCAGACAACAGACATCCATTAACTAGAGAATAGATGAATAAATTATGATTTATAAATATAATAGAATATTATTTGTGCTGTAAGAGCTACACAGTGAATATAAAGAAGCATGAAAAGGTTTTACATGAACTGATACAAACAGCAATAAGCAGAGCCAGGAAAATAACATGCAAAATTACTACAATATAAATGGAAAGAACCACCACAACAAAAATATTCAAAACTGAATTTGTGCAATTATAAAGAACTTCTCAGTTTCAAAGGAGAGATATTAAAAGATATCTCCCCTTTAATGTTCAAACTTATTCCAATGTATCAAATGATTTTACTGAATTATTTTCCTCTTCTTTCTTTTTTCTTTTTAAATAAACTGTTATAGGGGATGGTGCTCTGGAAGGGAGGAGGAAAGAATAGAGAGAGAAATATAGGTAACATAAAAACAAAAAACATCAATAAAATTTTATTTTGAAAAGAAACAAGAAACATGCTCATAGAATGGGGACACAAGCTATAAGAAAAAATTAATATGAAAAATCTGGAGACACATGGGAAAACTTATATGAACTGATGTAAAGTAAGTAGAAAGGGAAAAAATCATATACAATGACTACAACAATGTTAATGAAAAGAACAAAAGAAAATGAAATTTAAAACTGCATATAATTATAACGACTAAGCTTAGCTCTAGAGAAGAGATAAGAAAATGCATCTTCCCTTACCACTATACTATTCAGACTTGGTTGAAATGTTGTATACATTTACTTAAAAGATTTTTTTTTCCTTTTCTAATTTTTGTTAAAAGGGATATACTCTAATGACATGGTTTTGAGTTACCATCCATAGGGATGGAAAGAAGTGGGAGACAGATATATTTAGAAAGGAAAGTGAATTAAAGAACAAAATATATCAATTTCTAAAATTTAACAAAATTTCAGAGTATAAGAAATGCTATACTTGGGTTAAAAAACCTAGTGTAGAGAATGTAGAGAAATATGACTATAACGCAGTTAATGTAAAAAGATAAAATAGGGGAGATTTAGTAGTTGCAAGCTTAATAAAAGTTAACAGTATAAACCTTTGTATAGCAGATAAAAAAGCTAACATAATCTTAGGCTGCACTAAAATAAATATACTATCGCCTTAGTATTACTGTCAGTTCTGGGCACTGTTCAGAAAGGACATGGATGTTAACTCAAAACCATGCCAGTAGAGGACAAGTAAAGGATCTGAGAATGTTGAAGAAGTGATATTAGAAGTAAATATCTTCAAGTATTTGAAGAAATATAACAAGAAAAAATGACTAGTTTTTTGTTTTGAAGTTGTCTCCAGAAGGCAGATTACAGGGAGATAGATTTCAGCTCAAAATAAAGAAAACTTTCCTAAGATTCAGAGTTGCTCAAAAATGAACTGGCAGTCCTTGAAAACAGTGAATTCTTCATATATTGAGGTTTTCAAGGGGTGGCTAGTAATCACTTGTCAAGGATGTTTCAGAGAAGATTCCTTATTTCAGACATGAGATGTACTGGGAAAATTCAGAGATACGATTGATTTGGTGACCCTGTTGGCTAAAAGGCTAAGCTTTTCTTTTTTAGATATTAGAAACATGACTTCTTGAAAGCATTTTTTACACTAGAAATAACTGTCTGAAAAAGAACATATTCCAGAGTCTGTGCTGTACTTAACAAATAAAATACTTGAGATCTGATCTTTCCATACAGCACCCACTTAAAAAAAAAGACTGCTCTGTGAGAAAGTTATATCTTCAAAATTAATAGACTTGCCTTTTACTTAAACTTTCTCTAAAGTAAAAATTTAATCCAACAGAATATAGGCTTCCTGAGGATTAAGACTGTTTCATTTTTGTCTTTGTATTCCTCTCACTTAACACAATGACCAGTACAGAAATTGCCTTCATGTTTCTACTCTCATTTTTTTCCAATCCTTATTTCCATTAAATTCCATTAAATAAATAAAAGAGGATTTCCATTAAAAAATAAAGTAAACCAAGTCAGATCTAAGAGTTAGAAGACTATAAGAAGGTCCTAATTAATGCATGAAGATCATAAAGAAAATGAGTGGAGGGAAAAAGAAAATAAGTGACAATGGTTGTGGCCTAAGAAAAAAAAGGCATCAATAAAACTTTAAAAAACTTCACTACCCAGAATCTTTCAGAAACCAGTTTTTCCAAAGAACTGACTTTTTACCTTTAGCTTCTACAGACAGACAATCTTTCTAAAAAGATAATACACTTTCTCCACCCAAGATTGGAGCAGCTAAGTGGCACAGTAAACAAGAGTGCTGGGCCTGCAGTCAGGAAAATTCATCTTCTTGAATTCTAAAACGGCCACAGACACTTACTAGCTGTGTGACCCTGGACAAGTCACTTAACCCTGTTTGCCTCAATTACAATCAACTATAAAATGAGTTAGAGAAGGAAATGGCAAACTACTCTAGTATCTTTGCCAAGAAACCCCAAATGGGGTCACAAAGAATTGGAAAAGACTGAACATCTAACCTGGTACAGAGGGAAAATGAGCTGGCTCTGCAAAAAGATCTAGGTTCAACTCCTAACTGATGATTACTACGTGGGTGTGGCTTTGGGCAAATGACTTTATATCTTTGGCCTTCAGTTTCCTCCTCGTTAAATCAAAAGGGCCTCTAAGATATCTTCAGGCTCTAGATCTATTATCTTGACCTTCTTAAAATCTATTGAACAAAATCAATCTTTTCCAAACATTACTGTGATGCTCACACATAGCACTACTGATGCAGATGGTGTCCTGACCTTATGAAAAACTTTGAATCTTGTTTTCTTGAGAAAGTCCCTTAGGGTTATTTTATTTGTTTTGTACCTTTTATCTTTCTCATAAGGACTATTACATGAGGAGTGCACCACTCTTTACAACTACCTGTTTGTAAAATTAATTTGTAAGTCAAAGATCAAAAAAACAAGTCTTCTTCCCAAGTGATTTTCTTAACCTCCAGAAAATAGTTTTATTCCTTACAGTTCTTATCAATGTGTTGAATTGTAACACTCAACACTCTTACTTCTATAACACTAACAACACAGTAAAACATAAATATCTGTCAGTTTCACATTACTTCAAGAATTTGTACTAGATTTTTGAAAAAAATGTACTTTGGAGGGGCAGAGTCAAGACGGTAGAATAGCAGAAATTAGTATATTGCCTCATCACATTCAACTAAAGGAAGGAATAAAATGCACACTCATTTTGGTATGAGAACCTATCTTATAATACAGGAAAGTGGGGGAGAAGGGAACCAGCAGGGTGGGGGGAATGATGGAAGGGAGGGCAGTGGGAGGAGGGAGCAATTTGAAGTCAACACTCTTGGGGAGGGACAGGATCAAAAGACAGAATAGAAACAATGGGGCGCAGGATAGGATGGAGGGAAATACAGTTAGTCTTACACAACATGACTCTTATCGAAGTCATTTGCAAAACTCCACAGATAGGGCCTATATTAAATTGCCTGCCATCCCAAAGGGAATGGGTGGGGAGGGAGGGATGGGGAGAAGTTGGAACTCAAAGTTTTAGGAACAACTGTATAGTATTGTTGCTGCTACTAGGAAATAAGAAATACAGTGAATGGGGAATAGAAAGTTATCTGGCCCTACAGGACAAAAGAGAAGATGGGGACAAGGGAAGGGAGGGATGATAGAAGAAAGGGCAGATTGGTGATAGGGGCAATTAGAATGCTCGGTGTATTGGGGTGGGGACAGGGGACAAATGGGGAGAAAATTAGGAACCCAAAATTTTGTGAAAATGAATGTAAAAAGTTAAATAAATAAATTTATTGAAAAAAAAAAGAAATTAGTATATTGAGCTACCTTGCCTCACCTCCCATTCCTCCAAATAGATCAGGAAACAGAGCAGACAAGATGCTGAGGAGGAAATCCAAGGAAAAAATCACAATGATTAATTTTTCCAGCCAAATAAGAAGAGGGAGCCAGGCAAAGAGGTCTGGGGTCAGGGTCTAAACAGAAATATGCTGCATGCATTCCAGACCACGGAAAAAGACTGTGCACCAAGGTAAGCAGAGGTCCAAGATCCAGCATACAGGGGCCTAAACTTGACTAGGATGTGAGATTAGGTGCTCTCTACCCAAGTTTTGGGTCACCAAGTTAGGGTAGCCTGAGGGGAGCTATATCTTAAGGTGTCATTATAAATTAAGAAGCAATCCTGGACTTCAAGGTCTTTCTAAGGAGTTTGATTTCAAACAGGCTCAGACTCCCAGGAATTTAGCTGGTATCAGTTCCAGCATTCAAACCAGTGTGAAACATGCAGAATAACTAGGGCAGTAATTCTAGACTTACAGAGAGGTAGCATTTCTGTCACTTTGAACCAGCAGATCTTTCAAGCTGGCTGTTAATGGCTAAGTTCAGAAGCAGTCCACTGGAATTCCCAAAGTTCAAACCCTCAGACTCAAACCCAGGTCAGAAACTTGCAAAGCTCAGATCAGGAGTGCAGAAATCACTTTGGGAGCACTGAAAGCTTGATCCCCCAGCCTGAGCTGACCCTGAGATCCTAGAATGACACAACACTCGATACTCCAAGAAAGCAGTGGCAGGACTAGACCAGAACTTCTGCAGAACCAGGCATTAAAATAAAAGCCAAAGTTGGGAAGTATGCTGGAAGAATGAGAAACAAAAAGAGAACGTTACCATGAAAAGACTATTACAATCCCAGGGAGATAGAACACTAGAAGAAGGGAATGACTTCAAAATATCAACAAGCAAGGCCTCAAAGTAAAATAGAGCTTGGGAAAGGATTTACTACAATGCCTGCAAAAAATTCTACTGAATCATCACCTTGGACAAAGGCAACTTCTGTAGAACATGACATCAGCTGACACTTTTCCCCAAAACTGCCCTAAACGCCTTCAATTTTTATAAAATTCTGCACCAAAGTAACATTCAAAATTCCATTTTCATTCAAAGAAGGTTGAGATTCTTATATAATACCTTTTTCATAAAAATCTCTTGTAGACTGATTGAGGTAACAGCCAAGCAAAATATTACATAAAAAAAAAAGGTTTCCATTTCTAGCAATAGAGTAGTACAATTTTTACCATACTTGGGGAAGCTTGAGGTTTTGAAAAAAATATTTTTGTAGACATTCAAACAAATTTGTTCATTAGAGATTCACTTTTGTGAGTAATATATGTTTAAATGACCTAAAGAAAAAAAATTTCCTGACACTTGTTTTCTAGTCCCTGGAACCAAAGCATTAATATGTATGCTTGAATAGTCAGTCTGTCCTCATTCTGATTAGATCCTGGGACATTTAATTTGTTCACATATAATAATGGATAATTTTGACAATTTCATCAGATAAAAAACTGTTCTGGAACCAAACATGCTCAGAAAGGAGTCTATTTGATTTAAGTGAACTGTCATAACAAGGAGATTAGTTGAACCTAAAAACCACCAAAAGTCATAAAAAGTTACCAAGAGAAACTGATGAGGAGCAAGATACACTAAGAACAGGAAAGAGAGTAAAAGGAAAGAGAAAATGCTAAAGCCCAAAACACTTCAACTGAAACAGGAGTGCAAAAACAGAGAATGAAAGAAAAATTTGGTTACTCCAAGGACAGCCTCCTAAGAACTCTAATATGTGTCTCAAAGTGCTATGTCTCCAGCCTCAGTCTCTCCTCTGAGCTTCAGTCTCATATCACTAGCTCCTTACAGGATACTTCTGAATGGATTTCCCCAAAACAATTCAAATTCACCATGTCTAAAAAAAATCTCTCATTCTCCTTCTTCCCCAAACACACCCTCTTTCAAATTTTTCTCTGTGTTGAAGGTACCACTTATTCTTGCAGTTTTCCGTTATCACTCTTCCTCATTCCACGTATCCAGCCACAACTGTAAATCTTCTACCTCTACAACAACTCTTACATCTAGCCCTTTTTCATTAGTCACATAAGTACTATCTTAGTTCAGACCCTTATTAACCTTGGATTATAACAATGGTCTCCTAATCAGATTTACTCCCTCAATCAAGTGGATCCTTCACATATCTGCCAAAATTATTTTACTTAAACACAAATCTAATCATGTCACTACCCTACTCAATAAACTTCTGCAGCCTCTGTATAAATTAAATATAAAGCAAAAAAATTAAATATAAAGTCTTCTGTTTAACTTTTAGAGTCCTTCACAATCTAGCCCCTAATTATCTTTCTAGACTCATTGTACATGCTCTTCATTCTGAGATATAGCCAAACTGGCTTTCGTGCTCTTTCTCACATATAATATTCCCTATCTTGTCTCCCTGCCTTTACCTGGGCCTTTCTTTATACTTACACAACTCCCACTTTACCTCTGCCTCAGAATCCCTCTTTTCCTTCAAAGAAGTAGCCCAAGTACCACCTTTTTACATGAAGCCTCTCCTCATCCTAACTGCTGCTCCTCTGTCATCCAAACTACCTTGTATCTATTATCACACTCTTGAATCTTACAATCACACAAGTTTGCATGTTTATGAATTCTTACATTCCCTTATTTGAGCATACTCTATTGACATTCTACCTCTCTTTGCCTTGCAACTTCAAATCCTGGAGGTGCTTAATAAATGTATATTGAATTGAATGGAATAAGGTTGTCTACTCAAATTCAATAGAGTCCAGAGAGAAGAACAAAGGAAGGATATCCTGGAATAACACAGGACTGAGACATCACAATGGGTAAAAAAAAACTCTACGCAATACAACTTAAAATTATTTTTGTCATTGAAAATATAAATGATTAGAGGGAAGAATGAGAATTTGAAGCTTCCTCACCATTTCTGCTGAAGAATTATAGGATTGGTTATTAGAGAGGGTTCACCCATCATCTAGTTTAATCTCATTTTACAGAAAATGAAACAAAGGCTCAGAAGGCTCAAATCACTTACCTAGGGTTACACAGAGAGTGAAATGGAAAGAGCTGGAAACATAACTAATATATATGTCTTTTAGGTCACAGCTACCTAAAACTACCAAGAGGTAAGAGAGAACTGACTTAAAATTAAATATTCCATGCCACAAGTATGAAAACTATTAGCAATTGACATGTAACACGTAATAAAGTTCTTTTCTGGGCAATACAAGTATCAGAGCTAAAACTGGGGCAAGGCTCCTTGGGAAACACTGATTTTAGAGGGAATAAAAATTTCAACTAATGCTTCTTTAAACATTGTTCAGTGTTACCCCTACATTCTGATACTTTCACTGCTTTTGCAGAAAAGAGTTAGCAAAAGGTAAAGGTTCCCAGAAGGCAAATTTCCGCTGAGTCTGCCCCAGGTGAGTTCCTCCCCCAAACCCCTCCATGGAAGCTTCCCTAACAGCAAACCGAAGAGGGAGGCAAAGGAAGGGAGCACAAACAACTGATAATAAATGTTTACTGATTGACTCATATCACTTTGGTACCTCAGGTGTCAAAAGTGTTAGAGGTTCTTTTACAAAAAGGATGAAGGAAAACAGAGTTAAGTCACATAGTCGTTTAGTGCAATCAAAGACAGAAAAAATAAGGGAACAGCCAATTTTGTCAATTCTAGGTAAAGGGAAGCTGAAACAGCTACAGTGTACAGGTATGACTGTGTGTTTGTCCTTCGTTGCCGAAGAAGACCACGCCATCAGAGAAATGATGACATGACTTGCACTTGACTTAGTTTCAAGTGAGGGAGGGCTGTGCAGGTCACCAGCCTCACTGCTCCAGAGCCATCTGAATCCAGTGACCAGATATTCATCAGGATGACTGGAGATGACCCAGGATGATAGGTATGACTGAAGGAAAGACTGAATGAATTGAATACCTCTCTACTAATAACAACTATAATCATCGTATTAGCAGAGAGGGTGTAACTTCACATACACTGTTTCATCATAATCATCGCATGAGCAGAGAAGAGTGTTTTAAGGTGTTTTAACTTTACACACATTGTTTCTTCAAACTCACCAAAATGGCACATAAACTGCAAATCCTCATAGATGTCACATACTGCAGAACTTTACAGAACTTAAGAGACTTGCCCATGGTTTCACTGCTAGTAAGCATGTGATCAATGACTTAAATCCAGGTCTCTGCTAATTCCAAATCCGGAGCTCTTTCCCTATACCATGCAATCCCAAGTTATGATCACCTCCATAAAACACAGCTAAAACCTCACTTCTTCCAGAGGGAGCAATCAGATTACCACCACTGAACTCTTTATTTATCCAATGACCACTCCCTTAAATGAGACTAAAGGAATCTCAGCATCAGAAGGGAATTCAGAGGTCCTCATCATTCTTGTGTCTTCCTCAGGAGATAAGCTTTGGATTTCCCTATGTATCTGAGCTTTTTTCATTTCTGTTTTCCACTTAAAGACCTACCTCTATTTCCAGAAACATTTCAACTTCACTGATAAGAGAAGAAAAATATATTTCTACGCTATCACTGATGTTATCTTTTAGACAAACCTCTATTTTGGAATGTGTAGCTATCTGATGTTAATTCAAATACAAATGTTATACAATCTCTTTATGACAAAAAGATATTTCATTCCTCCAAAGTGGTTATGTCTTTTTATAAAGATGCAGAGCCACCCTGTGCTTCTCCCAGCTTTAAGCAGCACAAGCAGGAGAATTAACCAAGGATAAGTCAGAATCTGTTACCTATCTCATAAGAAGGGCATAGTTTCAAACAGACTTCTATAAATTGCTGAAGGGGACAGTTTTGAAAGATTGTAGCTTGCAAGATGCTTAAATAAGAATGCAGAAGTCAACAAAGTAGGTAGGGAAACAGGAAGATACAAAAAGTCTTATAGCTGGACAGTATCTGCAACACTGTTCCCAGGGAATAAAAGCAACCTCAAATTCTATTACATTCTGAGTCCTGCTTACTGTCCAAAATATATGCATTTGTGGATCCTATATTAAATTGCCTTCTCAATGAGGAGAAAAGGAGAAGTAGGGAGCGAGAGAATTTGGAATTCAAAATTTGGGAGAAAAAATAATATTAAAATTGTTTTTACATGTAATTGGGAAGATAAAATATTAATTTTTTTAAGTCTAGAGAGGAAGGAGAGGAACCTGGAGAGAAATGAAAAAATGTATGTACGTTTTTATGTATGTATGTATATGTTAACAGACTAGTTCAATTGGTTGTATAACCCATTCAACTTGATATCAGAGTCTGGACAAAAATGCAGTATTCATTCACTTGTATTTTTACTTGGAAAAATAGATTATTAAACTAAACTTTAAAGTTATTGTAAATCTTAAGGTGCTCTACAAGAGCCTGAATACAATCATTCCAAAGTCATGAGCAAATAGGAGTATCAGGAGAAACTCTATTTATAAGGAATCTCCATTTTATTTGTACTCTGTACTAGCATCTTTCATGACAGAGGTAAATACTTTCTGAATGTGTTCTATACCCTATTCACTATCTTCCTCTCTTTCAAATACCTTGATACTTCAACATTCTCAAAATTGCTTTTGCCTCCAGCACAGATCTCCCTCTGTTTGTACTTGGTCTGGTCCAGCTACTCTTTCTGTATTTGTTTTCTTTAATTGCCATTTTTAATACCCCCATAAAGTACACTAGAGGATATGGCACTGAGTCCAGGTGGTTTAACTGTAACTGATGTGGGTATATAAAAATGTTAACAAGTCTTTTCCATTGAGGGGAGGGGATGACTCCATTGTTTTTCCCGGGTTCTTCATTATATGTTGAGATGATCTGACTTTTAAGGGGGTCTCATATCTCATGCACAGCTTTCTGCCAACTCATTTTTCTTTTATTGCTTCTTGTTGTAAAAGAAGGTCTGCTGTTTCTAATATGGCTATATTCATAATCTGGAACCTTCTTTTTCCATAAAATTTTGAAAATTACTTTATATTTAAACCAGTATTGGTCATGACAATCATTTCACTTAATGTAGTAAGGACATCATCAAGTGTTTGCTAGCTAAGATGCTGTCTAGGCTTTGTTTATCTTCACTGTATAGACTGCTAAACCTTGATTAAATTTCCGTAACATGCTCTATTGCGGAATTTGTTCCTTGATCTACTTCTCATTTTTGACATCAGTATTTTATTTAATTAATCAAGTTAGATTGGTACTGATTTCAACTTCTGCTTGAACAAGCCATTGTATACAAAGGAATGGCTTGGAAATGATTTTCACCTAAGTAACTAGTCATTAACTGTTTGTTAAGATTATTGTCAGTTTTGGGGTTTTCTGTAATCTTATTTGGCACCAGCCAGTCTAGTACCTCCCAACTCTCTTCTCTTAATAATGTATTCATTATACATACACATTATGTAACAATTATCTTTATGGTCTTATTATTTTACTATGACTACAGCTGATAAGTCACTCAAAGAGCAACAGAGAGAAATATGGAAGGCATAAATAAGCTGTTACAATAGCAACAACAACGAACCATGAGCAAGAAACCACATGAAAGATATCAAGGAAATATCTGACCAGAAAAAGAAGAAGAATATACTTCTCATACTGAGAACAGCAGTTCATGTACTGGTAACCACACAGTGTTAAGATACATAGAGGAAAACCTCAAGCATATTGGGTAGACCCCTCGTGGAAGGCCTATGGGAAGTCATGGGTAAGAGTTCTACAGTACGAAAAAGTACAGAGATGTTGAAAAACAATTGGCAGGATCATCCACATAAGGAGATCACAAATCCTCTAAGTACTGACGTGGGCTCTGAGGTCCTTATTTAGGTCCTTTGAGGTATGTAATAAGATTCCTGTTCAAAGGCCTAAATACCAATAAACACAAAAATAAATAAATAAATACATACATACAAATGCTGCCCTTAGCTAGGATCTGTAAGAAAGTCTGTGTAAATCCATTTTCTTTCCATTTTTGTCTTTTTCCTTTACCCTTTCTAACCCTGCTGATAGATTCTGTCTACTTGTGTCTTAGCTCTTCTCTGAGTCATCAGTCTGTCAATACTAATATAGTATAATACAGTAAGTCAACTTGTTTGTAGATTGCTTTATTAATGTCTATTGAGGTTTCATACTTTGGTTAGCCTTGAGAACCATGTATTTTATTTCTTATTTCTTATTTATGACCCTTTGGTACCTAGTAACTAAGAGTATATAAATGTCTAATAAAAAAATACCACTTTATTTTTACATTAAGCTAATTAAAAGTAGTAGACTCCTACTACAGTGGCATTCTGGCCTCTACTTAAAGACTGACAGCAATAGGGTGCTCCATTCAATTTTGAGACAGCTTTGGGAATATTTTCCTTATATTGAACCCTTAGACAAGAAAGACAGTCTAATTCTCTTTTTTACATGACAGCTTGTTAAATACATGTTAGGTTCATGGCATGTAGAACAAGATGAGGCCATAGAAATCATATGATTCAATCTCATTTTTAAAGAGGAAACTGAGGGCAAAAAGAATTAAACAGCTTACCCAAGGTCACAAAAGTAGTAAGAAATGTAGCTAGGATATGAACTCAGATGTTTAGACACCAGATCTAGTATTCTTCCACTTTACTATGATTGAATGGAATAATCTCACCATTCTAATAATCTCTTCCGGTTTCATTCTGGTTTCGTTAATTCCTTTTGTTAATTTCTTAAATTACACCAACTAGGAAAATGCAAAACCGTTAACAGTAACAAACCAATGAAGAAATGTATCTAACTTGAGTTTATAGAGCACATAGACTGATTTATTGCTTCTATGGATTTATCTATACTAATTAGTGTATTTGATGGGATTATATTCTCATCCTTCTACCAGCTTCAATGCATGGCATATCTTCTTAAGTCCATGTTTCCTATGTGGACTTTTCTCATAAAGCATCATTTTCTATGATTTGGGGATGGGAGGTGGGAGGGGAGGTCTTGCTATGCCTCTCCACTATCCCAAGCTAATATCAGAAACATCGAACTCAACAGCTGTAGGTATGACTATCTGGAGGGTGTGGAAGAAGGAAGGGAAATAAAAAAAATGGTAAAACTTAACATCTAAATGTTTGATAAGAGTCCTCATTAAAAAGGAAATGGGTAACTTCAAATACAAAAAAAACTGAAAAAGTTTTGCTTACGCAAAAGTAATGCAGCTAGAATTAGAAGAGAGGTACTTATCTGGGAAAAATTCTTTGGAGGAAATGTCTCTATGTTATCTAAGATATATAGGAAATCAATAAAAATAAATAAAAACGAAAAGTCATTCCCCGTGGGTAAATGGTCCAAGCCTGGCACATAGCAGACACTTAAAAATACTTGTTGTTTGATCCAAGACAAGTATAAAGGACTCATGAAGGAAAATGCTATCCACATCCAGATAAAGAACTGACGGGCTCCGAATGCAGATTGAAGTATTATTTTTACTTACTTTATTGTTTTTCATGAATTTTTTCCTTCTGCTCTGCTTCTTCTTTCACAACTGTGCCTAATATGGAAATATGTTTTACATGAAAGCACATGTTTAACCTATATCAAATTGCTCCCTATTTTCTGGAAGAGGGGAGGGTAGGAAGGAAGAAAAATTTGGAACTTAAAACCTTATAAAAATGAATGCTAGAAACTGTCTTGACATGTGATTGGGAAAAAAATAAAATACTACTAAAAATACTTACTACTCCAAAGCATATGAACAAACATTTTTCAAAAAGCAATAAAAGATGTTAACAGTTACGTGAAAAAGAAATTCCTCCAAATCACAAACAAAAGAAATGCAAATTCAAACAACTCTTGAAATTTCACTTCATATTCATTAAATTGGCAAGAAAGACAAAATAAAAATGACAAATGCTGCAAGGGACTATGAGAAAGAGTCTAGAAAGCACTGTTGGTGGAGCTGTGAAATAGTTCAACCTTTCTGGAAAATAATTTGGAATGACACTAAAAATCACTAAATTGCAAATGCCTTTTGATCTAGGAAAGGTACACAAACAGGCAAATACCCCAAGGAAATCAAGGACAGAAGGGAAGATCCTATATAAACAAAAATATATCTAGCAGCACTTTTGTAAAAGCAAACTAGAAGTAAAGTGAATGCACACTGACTGGGAAATAACTGAACAAACTGGAGTATAGAAATGCAATGGAATATTATTGTACTATAATATATAACAAATATGAAGAATTTAGAAAAAACTTGTTAAGATTTGTAAGAATTGATGTGGAGCAAAGTAAGAAGAACCAGGGAGAAAAAGTTCACAGGATCATTACAATAAGTAAAAGAAAAAAAACAACAGTAAAAGACTTTCTGAATTCTGATAAATGCATACCTCTTATCTATAGACAAAGATGAGGTACAGAATGAGGCATACATTTTCAGATACATTAGCCAACGTGTTGACTTGTATTGTTTAATTGCACTTATTTATAAAAGGAAAAAGGAACATTTATAAGAGGTATGGTGGGGGGAGAAGGGGATTGAGGGGTGTCACTCCAGGAAGTCACAGTGATGTTCTTTTAAAAAAAGAAAAAAACATTAATACAGCATGACATATAAAAACAAAACCATATCTCCAAATCCTCTCACTTTAAGAGGCTTGAAATTGGTTACTTCTAAAACAAAGACTTCGACTTATTAATCAAGCAGACTATTTGCTATCATAACAAATTCTGTTTTTTAAAGTTGTAAGAAATTAAAAAAAAAAAAAGACCACTGGATTTACCTCTAGGAGTAGAGGAAAAGGTAGCAGAAAGAAGAGTAGAGTCTAGGCACATTATTTTGTTTTATCCAGACTAATCCTTCCTTATCAAGACTGGACCATTGTAGGAGACAAGGAATCTGTGGAAGACTTTATATGGAAAGACAGGGTGAACAAAAAGGGTCTCTCTTAGTTTCAACTTACAATAATAAAGACTGTTTGAACCCAGCCATCAGAATTGTCCTCGACACCTATTCAACTACATAATGACTCCAACTTAAACAGAGCCAGCCCAACCCCCTCATCTCTAATAAGGTAACTCTGGGTTGAACTGCGTATGGCAATCTACTTAACAGTAACAACAAAAGAGAACAGCCATAATTGTACCTTTGAAGTGTCTCTCTGGATCCAGCCAATGATGCCACAGTGGTAATTTGGGGTTTCTATCTAGGCTGTTGCTAGAAAAGTCATCCAATTCCTATTCAATAACCGTTTTTTTCCTGCTACCACATTGTAGCTCTCTTTGTATAGGTTCAAACATTTATACTCAGGCCCTCCACAGGCTACAACTGTATAAATGCTTCTTAGCAAAGATGCAGAAATACTGAAATTCTTTATAACCTGTTTTTAAGACAAACAGGTCTTTTTATTTTGGAAGGAATATTACAATGTCTGAAAGACAGTTCTGAAGCTCAGAACTGATGGTATCTTAATACCAATCTGTCTGTCTGAAAGTTAAGTTAGTAATTTAGTAACTTAATTCATCAAACACTTTCAGCAGCTAAAGTGCTGGAAATTCAGAACACATTGCTCTTCATTTAAATTAAAAAATATTCTAAGTAAAACACACAAGTACTTACCCTTCTAACCTGACATCCGGTAAAGTTCTGTTGAGTGCAATCATTTCACTTGCCATTAAATTGAACTGATTGATTTTAAACATCTCTTTCATCTTTTCTTGATCCTCTTTAGGAATGGCAACTGGTTTCCCCATTTCTCCAGGGCCTTCATGTGGTTTTTGTACTGGTTCTAAAACTAAAAAAGAGGAAGTAATTTAATGAATTATTCATTTTGTAGAAATTAACCAATCTGGTTTTTTGCTTTACAAAATTAGTCAAACTATCTATTTATAATTGTTCAACATGACCAAAAAAGAAAGTTACATAATTTAAACATTAGATTCCCAAATACAAGACAATGGTGATAGGGGATACTTGACAATTTTTAAAAATCTTGCTCTTAAAGGGTTACTGACCCCAAAGAAAGAAGACACGTTAAAAGTTCCTTAACTAAAGCAACTTTTTAAAAGCAATATAAAACATTCAGCTTACCTCTTCTCTGTAATTAAGAACAAAGAGTATAAAACTTTACTCAAAAAAATGGAAAAAGCAAGCAGGAACTTATTCCAGTTCCATATTATATTGATTTAAAGGGGAAGAAAAAGCAATGAGAATATAGTGGGAAGAAAGGATGGGAGAGAAGTTAAGAAAGAGATATAAGAAGAAAATAAGAAAGAAAGTAGAGTATTGTGGTACAAAAGGGGTAATCACAAATATTGAATAAATTGTGAAATCAGTATGCAAGTTGGAAAGCTACAATTTCCCTTTGAAATTCCAATTAGCTCGCTCCTTCAACTATTAACTACTAGGCAGAGTACTTTTAGTACTCTGAGAATAGGATCAGCTCCTTCCAGGGAGAAATTCCACCCCAAGATTGCTAGAGAAGAGTCCCATAGGGTACTTTCCACAAGATGGCTACAGGAACCCCTTCGTGTATAATACAATCAAATGTGGGTATAAAGTTAAATTCCAAATATAATTTTTTTTTTCAAACTGCAAAAATTAACCACATTTGTCAGGCATGGTGTCGCATACCTGTAGTCTTTAATGCTGGGTGTGGTTGTGGTGGGGTGGGAAAGTTAAGACTGGTGGATCACATCAATCAGATGTTTACACTAAGTCCAGTCACCAAGATGGTGAGCCCTTGGGAGAACAGGACCACCAGGCTACTCAAGAAAAGGGAAACTGACCCAGGTAGAAAAACAAAGATCAAGATGCAGCTTCTGTGTCAATCAATATTGGGATTTAACAAGGCCTGGCTGCTGCAATTCCAGTCTAGTCTAGAGAGGGAGATCTAGACCTCTCCATTTCTCCAAAACAACAAAATACATTCAAGGGAGTAGTTGCACTACAGTGGAAAAAGCCCTGGACTTGCAAGGCAGAAAACCTAGATCCTAATTTAGTTCCACTAACACACTGACTTAAAAACAAGTCATTTGATTCAATTCAGCAGCATCTATACTCTATGAGTAAAAGGTATGAATTCCCCCCAAACCCCCGCCCTTCCTGCCAAAGCTAAAATAACTAAGTATCCCCTTTAGGCAAATAAAATGCTCCAGGATGGAGGAGAACACCAAAGTTCCAGTCACACTCCCCTTCACCACCCCCTTAAAGATCCATCAGCACTCTTCCCTTTAGTTCCGTATCTGGTAACAAAAACCCTCATTGGTGAGCAATGATCCTTTCTGGGGTAGATTCCTGCGCTTAGACTGTATGCCTGGATTAGCAGGCAATGGGAAAAGAGGGGAGTGGGCTTCTGCATTAGGGACTATATAATGTTGTACTCTGCTCAGGTGCACTCCCTTGCTGACACCACCCATGGTCTCACGGGAAGTGCCCCTTCTCATGAGATCATAATAAATTCCTTTTTGCCTTCTACCTTGGGAAGCCTCTGAAATTAATCTGAGTAAGGGGTGCTGTATTCTACACAGTTTTGGGAATTTATCTGGGATTATTCCCCTTCGTGAGGGGTCTCCCAGACCGTTAACAGGGACCAGGCACCAAGGTCCTTGGAATTGATTTGCAAGATCCTACTCTGATCGGGTAACCACCCGAGGAGGGTAACTCATAGGAGGCAAAAATAAAAATAAAGAGGAAAATAAAGAGACTCGGGAGCAAAGACAGAGCTGATTAATTCTGAGAAGATGACCGGTCAGAATATCGGTCACGTGAGTTGTGCCCACACCCCAGGCAAGCACGACCTTGTGAGCTTGAGCAGATTAACTCAGGCAAGATTAAGTGAGCACCCCTGGGTGACTGGTGGAGAAGGGGTTGGTTGTAAATTCCACCACCCATTCCAGACTTCTCAAAGCAACATCGAGTGAGCTTTTTTTTTTTTTTTTGAAGCAAGATCTTGTGAGCCATGGAAAGGGGACAATTAAAGGTGTCTAGTTCCAAAAATTCATTTCCGGACCTTCTGGAGGATAGCCCCTTGGAGAATAGATGTAACAATTGTGATGAAACACCAAAATATAAAGGGATAGATAAGGAGAAAATGATTAAATATTGTTGTTTTGTTTGGGCAAGGATCTTGTTGGGAGGAAATGTAAATTGGACAAGGTAAGGATCCTCTGAAGACTGGATATGCTGACAGTTAAATCTGATGGTGAATGCCAAAAAGTCTCTTAACAAGGAAGAAAGCTCTTATGCAGTCCTATGGCTACCAGAGAAAGGTCAATTTGTGGTAAAATGTTTGGCTTGATCTGTTCCATGAAGAGTGGTAATAGAAAGTTTGAAAACTTTTTGAAAGTTGTTAAAAAAAATCTCTCTGAATTCTTAACGTCTGGCCACGTTTTTGAATGTAAAAAAGAAAGATAAGGGAAAGTCTGCAGTGAAAAGTTGAGTTTTGATTTGATGAGATCTCAAAGCTAAAATCTGTATTTTAGATCTGAATTAGGTCAATATCGGATATTGGACAATGTGTTTAAAATTGCAAGTTCACTCTGGAATTTCAGTGATTTCTTTTGGAGGCATTAACTCTCTCTAGATTCTGAAGGATGAAGACAAGGAGGATAAGTATGAAGGTTCCTCGGGTACCTACCTGGATTTTGTGCTAACCTAAAGAAAGCAAGTGAGATTTCAACTCTTTCTAGAGCCTGAAATTCCCAAGGCAGAAGGATATGGATGAGACAGCAGTATCCATGTGCCTAGACCATTTGCTCAGGGGAAGTTACCCTCCTCCCTCTCCCAGTCTGAGTTAATTGGGAAAGCTCCTGGTGTGGTGGACCTTGGAGGAGGTAGGGGAGCTGGAAAATGACTTTTTAGCTCTTTAAGGAAGTAGAGTAAAAAAGAAAAAGAGATTATGGGAAGTTATAAATAAAGATTTCTTTCAGAAGCAAAAGTATTTGAAAAAAAAAAGGAGGGCTAAAATGTTTATCATTAGTGATTACAAATCCAGGTTTGATATGATTTCAAGTTAAAATCTGTCCTGAAGGAAAAACAAGCAGCATCTGAGAATGTTCTTCCTATCATGATTAAGCAGAAAAGATAGTTATTTGGAATATATGATTGTAAAGTACTTAACATAAGGATGGGTATATGTTAGATGCAACATTACATAATTTTTAAATTTGGAGTTTGTTATATATATATAGATTGGAATTTTAAAAGGATGTAATAGAAATCTGATAATGTGAAACTTATATTTAGTTATAAATAAGCAGTGAAAATGCTGATGTTTGCTATATAATGGTAGATTTAAGCTAGGATGGGATTCCACTGCAGACAGTTATGGTTAAAATGTGGAGGAACTGGATAGTCTGAGTAATGGGATTTGAGACTTAAGAGAGATAAAAGTTTTGATTGAAAATGGGTCAGTTTCAGATGGTTTCAGTAAGTAGTGAGGGTATGAGGAAGTATTTTAAATAGACAGAAAAATCACGTAACCTGATTTGATAATTAAATTTGAGATGACTATCTGATCAGGGTGATAAAGTTTGCCCACGTGGTGGGGTAAGGAGATGAATTACTGTGCAAGGTGACATGGAAATGAATTCAGCTGAATGAGTTAATTGCTTATTTTAAGTAAATTTAAATAGGTTATATTAGGAATTATATTGTTAAATTAATGATGAATTCGTTAAAAAAGTTATTATGAATTCTGTGTAAAAGTTTCTGTGCTGTAGAATTCTTATTGAGAAAATGAGAATCCTAGGAAAAAATACATATACATTTTTTATATATGGCTGTGGTTTTCAAGCCTGTTCCATCTAAGGATGTATTAAGTATGTTAAAAGTTCATTTCTGCTGTTAAGGAGAAAGTTTTAACTAAAATTGTTTTTGCTATGAATCAAGCATTTACAAAAGTATGTTTGTAAAAGGAAGCTTATGGGCAAATGTGCGCAGGCTTTGGTTTTTTAGATCTTGTAATTTTTGTCAATTAGGTTCATGAGGGTTTTGTGATAAATTGTAAACTGTTAAAAGAGGAAGATATTTGTGGTATGAAGACAGTTTGGGGAAAAGAATTTCAGTCTAAGTTTATTAGAAGCAGGTAACCTCTGATAATATTTTGCATCGATGGAAAAGTTAAATGTTTCTGTTTTGATATAAATTCATTTAATGAACATAAGTTGAAGTTAGTGTTTGAATGTATCACATATGTAGCTCATACTTTTAGACTGAGCAGGTTTAGAAAGGTATAGAGAAGCCTGGGAAACAGATTTAAACCTATTAGAACAAGAACTTAAGGTCTTAATGGTAAATCTGATTTTATGATTGTTATTTAATCAGGAACTAGAGCATGTATAGAAAGGCACGTAAGCTACTTAAGACTTGCTTCAAAAGATGTTCCTTAGCCAATGTGAAGTTATTGTCATATCTGAAACTGACTATTGGAGCTAGGTATTTTAAGATTTTATGGGACTATTAACTGACTGTTCTTCTGAGACTAACTCCAGGTATGGATAGCAAGAAAGGTGGTCTGAGCCACTGATCCACAATGCCAATGAACCCGTGAGATGCTGGTATGAATTGCAAAAAGGTGATCTCATGGGAAGGTTGGGAGAGCAGCTACTCAGTTTGTGTTGAGGTAGGATTCTCCTAACTCAATTTCCCCACTGACACCTAGCACACTTTAAGCCTGGCTGAATGCCAGCTGACAATGTACTCCTGCCTGGAATTGACATGAAGTTAGGGAGATGTTGTTTCCCTGAAATGTCCCTACTCTTTGTGGTAATTTCCTATAATCAAAAGTTTTGTAGGCTTAATACCAGATCTATTAAACACTAGATTGTTAGTAGGGCAACATCTGAGTTTAAGTCCAAAAATAGGAATTTAGACCAACAAGTTAGGGTCCTTTAATTCTTAGTAATAGTGTGGAGAAAAATCAGGTCAAGTGCTTGTGAGATTAGCATACATAGTTATTATTATTTTTGTCTCAGTTGGTTAATGTTAAAAGAAAAATGGTTTGTGGTCAATATTATAAATGCTTTAAAAGAAGCATCACATGACCAGAAGTTGGAAGTGCATTATGAGGTGATGTGTACTGTGTAAAAAATGATTATTTATTGTATTTATGTAAATACTGAAGCCTGTTATTTACTCCTTAGTGAAATCTCATCTTCCTGAAGGGGGGAAATGTATAGTAAATTAATGTAAAATGTAAAAACTGTGAATTTCTTAAACATGACAATTGGCCAAAGTCCCAATTTTGATTTTGTAAGTGATAAGTGTATAAAACTTAGGAATGGTCATCTAAAATCGTAGTATGGTCAGTTTTATAGGAGAGTGGACATCTGGATTTCTACAAGCAGATAAAGGGAAGAAGAAGCTGAGATGCTATGCTAAAGACGGCTTAAACGAACATCTACACAAGGAAACTGCATCAGATGATGTTCTTCCCCAGACTACTGTATGAAATGGAACTTCTAAATGGGTAATTCATTGATCTACCTTTGTATTTTGAATGTCTGTATTTGTACTTATGAAAGGCGACTGCCCATTGTAATTTGTCAATGCGTCAGTCAACTTTGCTCCCTTCCCATATTCATATAAAAGGGAGATAGATGAAAGTAAGAATTAATAGGGGAAGGAATGCGAAGAGGTATTTATTGGATTTCGGTGTGGAAACAGGAATTTTAATAAAGAAAAAAGGGAGTTTGTGGGAAGCTAAATCTCTCCACTTGCTCTATGAAAATAGATGACTATGGAAAGGCAGTAAAAGAAATCACTAGGAATATTCAAAAATTGGCTCACATTCTGTTCAGACTTGGACATCACCATTTAACACTTCTTGATGGTCCTGGTAAGGAGATAGCTGGTGGAAACAGCTATTATGGTTTGGACTCATCGCCATCAGTGGAGTTACATTCCTCCCAATTTGTTTCCCTTGCATGATATAACTAATAACCAGACTAGTACAGAATTCCCTTTCAAAGATGATTAGGCCAGAAACTAAAGCTAAAGGGTCGATTAGACTCATGGTCCTAAAGAGCCCAGGCTGGACACAAATCGAAGATAGTGGAGAAGGAGATAGAGGGGATGATTTAGCAGAGGCAGCCTTCTGAGAGTGGTGTGAGGGGTCTTGACCAGAGGGACAAAAATAAGAGGAGGGATTAAGTGAACTCAGGTTAAGTGAAGACCCTTCAGGAATGAATTTCCCCAAACCCGCGCCCTTCCTGCCAAAGCTAAAATAACTAAGTATCCCCTTTAGGCAAATAAAATGCTCCAGGACGGAGGAGAACCACCAAAGTTCCAGTCAAAACGCTGGCTCACCCCCCTTCACTTCCCCTTCACTACTCCCTTAATGCCACATCAGCGCTCTTCCCTTTAGTTCCATATCTGGTAACAAAAACCCTCATTGGTGAGCAACAATCCTTTCCGTGTTCTTTGTCTCTGGGGTAGATTTCCGCACTTAGGATTCCCAGCCAATAGGAAGAGAGGTCAGTGGGCTTCTACATTAGGGATTATAAAATATTGTACTCCACTCTGCGCTCAGGTGCACTCCCTTGCTGACACCACCCACAGCCTCATGGGAAGTGCCCCTTCTCATGAGATTGTAATAAATTTCTTTTTGCCTTCTACCTTGAGAAGCCTCTGAATTTAATTTGAGTAAGTGGTGCTATATCTCACACACTCTACAAGACATGATGCTAGGTACTGAGGTCACAAAAGTAAATTGATACTATTCTTGCCTTCATGAAGCTTACAACTATTAGAAACTATGATATGGGAAAATTCAAGGTATGAACAATGCTATAAGAATACTTGAGGAAAAAGAACACTTTTCAAGTTGGAGCAAAAGAAATGGCTTCATTGAGGAGTTGGCACCTGACCTGAACTTAAAAGAAAAAAATACTACTTCAATAGGCAGAAGAAATGAGAAGTGGTTTATTTATTTCTCAACAAACATTTATCAAGTGCCCACCTATGTTCTAGGCACTACTTGGCCTTAGGGATACAAATACAGTGAATACAAACAATTCCTACTATCAATGACCTTAATTCCTCAGGTCTTTTACATTTATATGACTTTGGAACCATATTTGCAACTGAAATAATCAAGCACGTATTTATTAAGTTTCTGTTCTGTGACAATTACTCTTCTCAACACCATGAACTGAACTAAAAGAACAAATGACTAGGATTCCTACTCTCCAGGAACTTACATTCTTAAGGGTATAATCACCACTAGCCAAAAAAGTCATACAACAACTTTGTTTCTTAGAGTCTTGTACTTACTTCAAATTGATCTATAACCTCATAAATTCAGGGGTTACCTCTAATAATGCCAAATGCAACCAATCTATTCCTGACAATACTATACAACTCTTGTCCATGTTTTCTCAAGAGTTCAACACAAGAGGGCCCCAATGATTTGGGATAGAGGCTTTCATTACTTTCTCTTCACAATGAAAAGGCTGTTACCCCTCCCTCTTGCCACAGGACTAGCCCATCCACCAGCTCTTCCTGTTGCATAACTCCTTGATTACATTTTTTGTGTTCTGTTTCAGAGTCCCTCTCAATCATATGTACCACCTATTCATTGACTTCTGTATGATGCTCATTTTTAATTCTTCAGAGGTTGTGTAGTTACAGGTTTCAATGCCATGTTCATTAAACGTTAGCAATGAAAAGTTAGGCCTTTGTTTTCATGGGAAGCTTGGTATCAGTAAAAGTTTCAGTCTCTCAAAAGTAAAACAGCCTATTCTCTTAACTCCGGACCTGTCCCACAGCCCATTTATACCATCTGTCCCAAATATACATACCAGAGGGTAAATTCCATAGGGCAATCATCATTATGTATAAAGTGCGTGTAGGTTTGCAAATAGCTTTAAACAAATATTATCTCATTTTATCCTCACAGCAACCCCCAAAGATAGATACTAATTAGCTCTATTTTATAGATGAGGAAACTGAGGGTCCAAGATGAAATATACTGTGTGTGTGTGTGTGTGTGTGTGTGTTTGTCCAAAGTCTCATATTAATAAGCATGTGGGGCACTGAACTCAGATCTTCCTGACCTCAAGTCCAGTGATCTAAAATGAAGGACCAGGAATGGCTTCCACTTCACCAAATGGATAATAGTTGACTAACTAGGGAACTCCCATACCAAGCTATTGCAGCCTATTCGAAACCATAAAAAAAATTCTCAACCATGTATAAATTATCCACTATGAACAAAAGACAATATACAGGTGTCAGACATACTGGCCACCATTAAGGAAATTATAATTTCCTAGAAAGAATAAAGTTATGCACAAACAACTCTAATGCAAATTAGAACAGAAAAAAAGTATAAGGAAATCAGAGAAAGAATTATTGGGGCATCTGAACTGGGCCTTGAAAGAAAGGATACAGGGCTGATGAGTAGTAGAATATGTTTAAAACAAAGTATAAGAATGTAAAATTGGAAATTGTGAGATAAGCCTGGAAAGCTATGTTACAATCAGACTGTGGATAGACTTAAATGTTAGGTTAATATGCTTGTGACTTAATAGGCAGTCAATGAAGAGCTATTAAAAGATTTCTAAGCAGGGAAGTGATAATATTCAGAGCAAATAGATTAAGAAAGTTCTATTAGTAGCAATGTTCAGGTTATGTTAGGGTGGAAAGAGAATGAAATAAAATTATCTAGATTTCAATACAATTCAACTAAACATAATAGAAAATATAAAGTAAAGTAACTGTTCCTACAAAGTAAAAATGGAAAAATGTGGAAAATTATATTATTAAGCAAGAATAAACTGTAAAGTAACATAATTAGTGCAGCATCAAAGTACTGTGTACAAAAATGCTAACTCACATTAGATAAAATTTTAAATTTCTATTGAGAAATATTTTTAGACATTCAACAAAAAGCAAGTACATAAAGTGTCCCTAAGTTAAATATAATACATAAGTTACATATAATCAATTCATTGCATCATAACAGATTTAAGTATTAGCTTAGCTAATTTCAAGTCCCTCTCCTCCCAAAAAAATCTTTCTTCCTTGGGTCAATTCTGCATTCCCCTAAGCAGATGATCATGAAGCTGGCTGGGTAGTGACTAGTAAAAGTGGGATCTTTTGAAGGCAAAAAGATATTTATATTAGTGTTTTTTAAAACTCTCAAAAACTAAAGAGTTAAAAAGAAATCACAGCACTAATATACAAAAGATGGTACTAGTCAATGTTGGGGGTGGGGCATGGTATGGAAAAGTAAGCGCACTAAAGTACTATCACTGAAGCTATGAATTTTGGAAAGCAATTTGGAATTATTCAAAAAAAGTGACTAAAATGTACATATCTTCTGACCTTAAGATTTTGCTACTAGGTAATACTCCAAGAAGATCCATGATAAAAAGAAGGACCCAATAAATATCAAAATATTTTTAGCAGGACTTTTTGTAGAAGCAAAGATTTGAATAAAAGTTGATGTCAATTGACTGGGGAATAGCTAAAAAAGCTATAGTATGACATGAATGTAATGAAACCTGGTCAAGAAGTTATTAATATGACAATACAGAAAGACATATGAACTGAAGAAAAGTAAAATAAGAACCAGGAAAACAATGAAAAAATGACAATGTACATGGGGGAAAAAACTGCTTTAGGAAAACTGAAATAGAATTCTGTAAAATTACTGTTCCATAAAAACAAAAAAATCAATAAATGTTTTTATTTTAAATAAGAATTTTTAAAATGAGATCAGAGGCAGACAAACCCCACAAACCAAGGTACTATGGGATGTACGTGAATACTTCAATGATTTATTTTCGCTTAGCTACAAGATCCATTCCAAAGATGTTGACAGTTACCCATCCATGACTGCCCCTTTAGTGTGATTTTTGTCCTACCATAAATCTGGCACTGGGGGAAGAAGGTCCTAAAGTTCTGTGGGTTCTTTTTGAATTCTAGCACTACAAGATCAATGGAGAATTTGAGCTGTCCATTAATCCCTCTTACTGTATGACCTTCTTTTTGTGGTCATGTAGTTCTCTCTTGACATCTTTCACACTACTTTCCCTTTATAACTTCATAATGTGGGGCAGTCTGTTCATACTACCATACATCTTTCTATTGCCCTTTGGTTACTCTTCAACTTAAATTCTTTAGACTGTAGTGTTCCATAATTCACAAGTATATAACATCACCAGATGAGTACTTGCTTAAGGAGATGGGCCTTAGTTTCATGAAGAAGTTTGGGCATTTAAAAGAACTTTGCAATTTTCCAAACAAAACAATTCTAATGGCCCATATACATAAAATTACACTTTCAAAGCCATTAAAATAAAAACAATTCAATTTTTGAAAATTTGTGATTTTCTTTCCTACTAGAAAAGAGTATTTGAAATGAAATGATTAAAAGAAAAATCCCAAAAGTTAACAGATTTTAAATCACCAAAAAAAAAAAGTTTCTATCAATTTCCATGAAGGGGAAACAGTGACACTTAACTGGATTATTTTTAACTTCCTTTTATTAAAAATAAAATATGCTTGAAGAGGCAGAACTTTTCTTTGAACTTAGGAAGATACTGCCTGCCAATGTGAATAAACTTAGAGTGAATTCTTTTTACCTATTAAAAGACAGAAAGATAATGGGAACTATGGTTGAAGAAATGGAAGACTCCTAGTAATTTTCCTAAAACACAGGCCCAATCAAGTCACCCTCCCCATAAATACTCAATAAACTCTAGTGGTTTTCTATCACCTATAGGACATAATAGAACATCCTGTTTGGTATTCATAGCACTTCATCATCTAGTTCATTTTCCCCTACCTTCCCAAATCATCTTATACCTTATTCCCTGCCACATATTCTTCAATCCAGTGAGACTACTCTCCTTGACATTCCAGGAAAAGACTCTCCATTTCTAAGCTCCAAAGACTTTTTCTGGCTGTCCTTTATACCTAGAACTGCTCTGCTTTATTTCCACCTAGTCTAACTCCTCCATTCCTGGGGCAAGAAAAGTAGTCTTTTCAAGCATCAAATCCCCACAGACAATACCCAGCACACAGTCTCCATTCTGGCAGACAATTCCCAACACACCATTTTCACCCAAGGGAATATTCATCAGTGAACCACAACATCACCTTCCCTCTCCCCTCCAACAAACTAAGGTATCCTTCCTTCCCCCTCCTCCTTTTCAATTTCCTAGGCACATCACACATTTCTCTCTACTTCCTTTCTTTCTCCTCTCTTTATCATGGAGCTTTGCATGTTTCATTGCAATCCCACAAAAAGCACTGATTTACCTGTAGGAAGGGAGGATATCACCAGATTCTGTTCACAATGCCCCCTGGCCTGCTTCTTCACTGCTAGCTACCCCCATTAGACTTCTACTTCTGCCTTCATTTGTCTCCTTGTATATATTTAGAAAGAAGTCTCTTACTGTTCTCTCTTGTTTTTTCTGTCCTTAGCTACTACATTTATTCATTCTTTCTGCATCTGTTCAAAAACAAATAGTATCTTCAGTTCTGGTTTTCTTTCTAAACTGCTTCAAATGCCTCTTTATTACTGAATATCTTTTTTCATTTATGGTTTAACTCATATTTGCATGGTAAGTCACCCTGGGCTGCATCCTGAGTTCCATTGCTGCTCTATGGAAAACATTCCATTCTTTCCTGCTTTCTGGTGGGTGCAGAATAATCTTGTGGTGTTTGAATATTTATTCCTTTGTATCTGAAGGTCTTTCTCCTGAATGTGTGCAGAACTTGGTGCTTCTGAACTGAACTGTTAAATTTAACCGCTATTTGTATTTCAGTGTATAGCTTCGAATATTTTTTGAAGACAATATGCAAATTTTTTTTAATAAAAATTAATTTATTTAACTTTTTACATTCATTTTCATAAAATTTTGAGTTCCAAATTTTCTCCACTTTTATCCCCTCCCCCCCACCCCAGTACACTGAGCAATCTAATTTTCCCTATCACCAATCTTCCCTCTCTTCTATCATCCCTCCCTTCTCTTGTCTCCATCTTCTCTTTTCTCCTATAGGGCCAGATGACTTTCTATTCCCCATTAACTGTATTTCTTATTTCCTAGTAGCAACAATACTATACAGTTGTTCCTAAAACTTTGAGTTCCAAATTCTCCCCATCCCTCCCTCCCCACCCATTCTCTTTGGGAAGGCAGGCAATTTAATATAGGCCCTATCTGTGAAGTTTTGCAAATGACTTTGATAATAGTCGTGTTGTGTAAGACTAACTGAACTACCCTCCATCCTTTCCTGCCCCTCATTGTTTCTATTCTGTCTTTTGATCCTGTCCCTCCCCAAGTGTTGACTTCAAATTGCTCCCTCTTCCATCATCCCCCCCACCTTGCTTATCTCCTTCTCCCCCATTTTCCTGTATTGTAACATAGGTTTTCATACCAAAGTGAGTGTGCATTTTATTTCTTCCTTTAGTCGAATGTGATGAGGGTAAACTTCTTGTTTTTTTCTCAGCTCTCCTCTTTTTCCCTCCACTAAAAGGTCTCCTGCTTGCCTCTTGAATGAGATATAATTTACCCCATTCCATTTCACTCTCTTTCCTCCCAACTACATTTCTCTCTCACCATTTAACTCAATTTCTTTTAAGATATGGTCCCATCCTCTGTGCTCTCTGTCTCTGTATGTGCATGCATGTGTGTATGTATGTGTGCATGCACACATGTACATGTGTGTGTGTGTGTGTGTGTTTATGTGTGTGTGTGGTCCCACCAACTACCCAGATACTGAAAAATTTTAAGAGTTACAAATATTGTCTTTCCATGTAGGAATGTAAACAGTTCACTTTTGGTAAGTTCCTTCTGACTTTTCTTTGCTGTTTACTTTTTCATGCTTCTTCTCATTCTTGTGTTTGAAAGTCAAATTTTCTTTTCAGCTCTGGTCTTTTCATCAAGAATGTTTGAAAGTCCTCTGTTTCATTGAAAGACCATATTTTCCCCTGAAGTATTATACTCAGTTTAGTTGGGTAGGTGATTCTTGGTTTGAGTCCTAGTTCCTTTGACTTCTGGAATATCCTATTCCACACCCTTTGGTCCCTTAATGTAGAAGCAGCTAGATCTTGAGTTATCCTGATTTTATTTCCACAATACTGAATGGTTTCTTTCTAGCTGCTTGCAAGATTTTCTCCCTGACCTGGGAATTCTGGAATTTGGCCACAATGTTCCTAGGAGTTTCTCTTTTTGGATCTCTTTCAGGCGGTGATCGATGGATTCTTTCAATACTTATTTTGCCCTCTGGTTGTAGAATCTCAGGGCAGTTTTCCTGGATAATTTCATGGAAGATGATGTCTAGGCTCTTTTTTTGATCATGGCTTTCAGGTAGTCCCATAATTTTTAAATTGTCTCTCCTGTATCTATTTTCCAGGTTAGTTGTTTTTCCAATGAGATATTTCACATTCTCTTCCATTTTTTCATTCTTTTGGTTTTGTTTGGTGATTTCTTGGTTTCTCATAGAGTCATTAGACTCCATCTGTTCCATTCTAATTTTGAGAGAACTATTCTCTTCAGTGAGCTTTTGAACTTCTTTTTCCATTTGGCTAATTCTGCTTATGAAAGCATTCTTCTTCTCACTGGCTTTTTGAACTTCTTTTGCCAATTCAGTTACTCTATTTTTCAAGGTGTTATTTTCTTCAGCATTTTTTTGGGTCTCCTTTAGCAAGGTATTGACCCGCTTTTCATGCTTTTCTTGCATCTCTCTCATTTCTCTTCCCAGTTTTTCCTCCACCTGTCTAACTTGATTTTCAAAATCCTTTTTGAGCTCTTCCATGGCCTGAGCCCACCAGACATCCCCCTGGGGTATCTGGGATACAGAGGCCCTGACCTCCACGTCTTTTCCTGATGGTAAGAATAGTTCCTCGTCATCAGAATTGAAAGGTGGGACCATCTGTACCCCATCAAAGTAGCTTTCTATAGTCTTATTTTTCTTCCCTTTTCTGGGCATTTTCCCAGCCAGTTACTTGACTTCTGAGATTCCTGTCCACCCCCGCCCAGATCCGCCCAGCTAGTGCTTGGGGTCTGAGATTCAAATGCTGCTTCCCAGTCTCAGGGCTATTCGTGGTGGAAGCGGATGCTATTCAATGTGAGCTTAAGTTCTGGTGCTTGGGTGGGGGCAAGGCCGCCTCCCAGGCTCAGTTCCCTCAGGGGCTTTATGCAGAGATCTTCGGTAATGGCCCTGAACTTCTGCCTGCTGCTTGGGGAGTCTCGGGCCTCTGCTGCTGCCTCTGCCACTCCCTCCCGAGGGGGCCCAAGTCACGGAAACACCCCCCTCCCCTCTCGGCCAGCCCAGACATCTCTCTCACTGACCTGTAGTGTCTGTGGGCGGAGGGACCTTCGTGGCTGCCGGAGATTCCGTCCCTGAAGCTTGCTCGGATCTGCTCCTACGGGGTCGCGCAGCCAGGGCAGCTCAGGGGTGGGCTCCGCTGTCCAGAGTGCGATGGACCCCTGGGGACGGCTCTCCAAGGCTTTCTGGAACGGAAATCTTTCCACTGTGTTTCTGCACGCCTTGCAGTGCTTCATAATTTGTGGGGAGTTCTTCTTGCACGAAATATATGGGCTGTGGGTTCGGAGCTAGCATACATGAGTCTTTCCACTCCGCCATCTTGGCTCCACCTCCCTGCAAATTTTTTCAATTGGAATTTCATTTTCTATGTTCAGAAGTTCTGATAGTTTTCTTTTATTATGGAATTCAATTTTTTTCATATTGTGTTTTTCTAGGGGATCTCTGATCCTGTGGTTGTCTCTACGTATCCTGTCTTCAAAATCAGTATGTTATGCTTTCATAGTGAACATACTTTCTTCTAATGATAGTTTTTTTTCTTTTAGATTGTTTCTCCTTTCTGTTTATTTGCATTCACAATATATTGTTCTCTCCTTTGTTTCTTTGGTGAGACTTGTCATCAAAGATTCAGTTCCATATTTTTTCTGTTAGATTTATCCAAAACTGAAGTCTCTTGTCACTATTGTATCATTGTCCACGTATTCTTGTGGCTCAGTTATTGTTTCCTTAGTGAATTTGGATGCTAAGGCATTTGGAGCATATAAGTATGCAGTATTCCTTTTGGCATAATGTAATTTCCTTGCTTACTGCTTTTGTTTTTTGAATGTTTATTTTTGCTTTGTGATACAGCACAACTGCAACTTCTGGTTTTTTTGGATTCCCTTGATGCAGAGCAAATAATAATAACAACAATGATAATAAAAATGATAAATTTCCACTCCCTCAATTTTATTACTTTTATAAATGTTTTAAATGTTTTCCCGATAAAAAACAAATTGTAGGGTTTTGTTTTCTTAACCAATCTGTCATTAAATTCATTCATTCCTTCACATTTAAAATTATGAGTTAGGCTTATATTTTCCTTCATTTGTTTCTAATATTGGCTCTCCTAAGTTATGAGACTCCCCACCCCCTGCACTTGCTGTAAACACGATACTATTTTCAATGACTTTAATCATTTTTAAGGTAGTCTTACTCCCTCTTGTAAAACGTTGGCAGCAGAGGTTCTGATTGATCCTGAGTTGACATTGTCCATGGGATTTTTATTTTAAGTGTCAAAGACCATGGAAGACAGCTGAGATTGCTTTGTTTGGTGCATAATTTCTGTTGGGGAGAGGTCTGAGATGTCATGAGCATCAGAAAAAAAATCTTGCCCCTCCATTTTATTGCTCACATAATGGGTAAGATACCAATGACTTCTTAAATCCTTAGAATGATATCTTTCTTTCCACTTCACTCATCCAGAATATCGCTTTCTCTTTTGTGGGTTTTCACAACTCTTCTCTGGCTTCTCATACCTGAAAGAATTCCTTCTCAAACTCCTTTCATTATCATTCCCTTGTGTGTCAAGTGTTGGTGACTTCCAAAGTTCTGTCAAAGGCCAACTTCTTATCTCAAGGATATATACTCTCATGAGTTCAATGTTCACTTATATGAAGCTGACTTCTAAAAACATAAAAATCCACAATTTCCTCCCTAAACTTTCATATGGCATCTCCAACTGCCTGCCAGGCATCTTTAACACAGATGATCCATCAGTGTGCCTTAAACACCATAGATCCAACACAAATCTGCCTTCATACTTTTCTGTGATGACATCACCAACCTCTCAGGCACACAGGCAACAACCTCAGAGTAATTCTAGATTCTTTCTTAGCTTTTTCT
Organism: Bettongia penicillata ogilbyi; assembly: GCA_023548195.1. Taxonomy (NCBI): domain Eukaryota; kingdom Metazoa; phylum Chordata; class Mammalia; order Diprotodontia; family Potoroidae; genus Bettongia; species Bettongia penicillata. The sequence goes on along the minus strand of JAJHZJ010000531.1, from coordinate 7,866,432 downwards.
TCCCATATCTAAACTAATCAGTTGCCAAGGAATTTTGATTCCATCTCTTCAAGCCTTCACATTCACACTGCTACCAAACTACATAAAGATCTCATTATCTCCCTCCTAGACCACCAAGCAGCTTCTTAGCTGATCCCACTGTCTCTGTTGTGTCCTCTCCAAACCACCCTTCATAGTCATATTAATATTTACAATGGGGGGGCCGAGCCAAGATGGCGGAGTAGAAGGATGCACATTTACAAGCTCCAACCCACAGCCCATAGAATTAATGTAAAAAGAGATACACAAAAATTCTGGATCACTGAAAGGTGTGCAGAACCAGAGTGGAAGAGATTCCCATGCCAGAGAGCCCTGGAGACCCGTCCCCAGGGTCTGTCGCGCCCCGGAAAGCAGACCCCACCCCCAGCGCTGCCCTGGCCGCGGCCCCAGAGAAGCTGACTCGAGCAGGCTTCAGGGACGGAAGCTCCGGCAGCCGGGAAAGTCCCTCCGCCCACAGAAGCTACAGGTCAGTGAGAGAGACGGCTGGCTGGAGGGGGGGGGAGCGGAGTGTCTCCGTGACTCGGGCACCCTCGGGAGGAAGCGGTGGCGGCAGAGACGGGGGCAGGAAGCGGCGGAGGCAGAGGCGTGGGCGGCAGCGGAGGCAGCAGCGGCTGCGGCCGCCCAGCACTCCCCCAGGAGCAGGCAGGATCTTCATTACAGAAGGTCTATGCATAAACAACCTGAGGCAGCTGAGCCTGTGAGATGGCCCTGCCCCACCCTGCTCCACTGCTGAAGGCCTCTGCATAAAGCCCCTGAGGGAGCTGAGCCTGGGAGGCGGCCCCCCCCCCGCCCCGCTCTGTTCCTGAAGGTCTCTGCATGAGGCCCCTGAGGAGGCCGAGCCTGGGAGGTGGCCCTGCCCCCACCCCAGCACCAGAACTAAAGCTTGCTGCGGAAAGCCCATTTGAACCTCAGACCCCAAGCACTATCTGGGCGGATCTAGGCGGGGGGTGGACAGGAATCTCAGAAGTCAAGTAACTGGCTGGGAAAATGCCTAGAAAAGGGAAGAAAAATAAGACTCTAGAGAGCTTTTTCTAACAAATGCAAATGATCCCAACATTCGGATCTGATGATGAGGACGTATTCTCGCCATCAGGGAAAGATGTGGAGGGCGGGGCCTCAGTACCCCAGACACCCCAGGGGGATGTCAAATGGGCTCAGGCCTTGGAAGAGCTCAAAAAGGATTTTGAAAAGCAAGTTAGACAGGTGGAGGAAAAGATGGGAAGAGAAATGAGAGACATGCAAGAAAAGTATGAAAAACGGGTCAATACCTTGGTTAAGGAGACCCAAAAAAATGCTGAAGAAAATAACACCTTGAAGACTAGGCTCACTCAATTGGCAAAAGAGGTTCAAAAAGCCAATGAGGAGAAAAATGCTTTCAAAAGCACAATTAGCCAAATGGAAAAAGAGGTTCAAAAGCTCACTGAACTTAATAGTTCTCTCAAAATTAGAATGGAACAGATGGAGTCTAATGACTTTACGAGAAACCAAGAAATCACCAAACAAAACCAAAAGAATCAAAAAATGGAAGAGAATGTGAAATATCTCATGGGAAAAACAACTGACCTGGAACATAGATCCAGGAGAGACAATTTAAAAATTATGGGACTACCTGAAACTCATGATCAAAAAAAGAGCCTAGACATCATCTTCCATGAAATTATCGAGGAAAACTGCCCTGAGATTCTACAACCAGAGGGCAAAATAAGTATTGAAAGAATCCATCATCTTCCATGAAATTATCGAGGAAAACTGCCCTGAGATTCTACAACCAGAGGGCAAAATAAGTATTGAAAGAATCCATCGATCACCACCTGAAGGAGATCCAAAAGGAGAAACTCCTAGGAACATGGTGGCCAAATTCCAGAATTCCCACATCAAGGAGAAAATCTTGCACGCAGCTAGAAAGAAACAATTTCAGCACTGTGGAAATACAATCAGGATAACTCAAGATCTAGCAGCTTCTACATTAAGAGATCGAAGAGCGTAGAATAGGATATTCCAGAAGTCAAAGGAACTAGCACTCAAACCAAGAATCACCTACCCAGCTAAACTGAGTAGAATACTTCAGGGGAAAATATGGTCTTTCAATGAAACAGAGGACTTTCAAGCATTCTTGATGAAAAGACCAGAGCTGAAAAGAAAATTTGACTTTCAAACACAAGAATGAGAAGAAGCATGAAAAAGGAAACAGCAAAGAGAAGTCTTAAGGGACTTACCAGAAGTGAACTGTTTACATTTCTACATGGAAAGACAATATTTGTAAGTCTTAAAACTTTTCAGTATATGGGTAGTTGGTGGGACCACACACACACATGCACACACACATACACACATGCACACACACAGAGACAGAGAGCACAGAGTGAATTGAATAGGATGGGACCATAGCTTAAAAGAAATTAAGGTAAATGGTGAGAGAGAAATGTAGTGGGAGGAAAGAGGGTAAAATGGAAGGGGGTAATTATATGTCATTTAAGAGGCAAGTAGGAGACTTTTTAGTGGAGGGATAAAGAGGAGAGCTGAGAAAAAAAAAAAAAAACAAGAAGTTTACCCTCATCACATTTGACTAAAGGAAGGAATGAAATGCACACTCATTTTGGTATGAAAACCTATCTTACAGTATATGAAAGTGGGGGAGAAGGAGATAAGCAAGGCGGGGGGATGATGGAAGGGAGGGCAAAGGGAGGAGGGAGCAATTTGAAGTCAACACTTGGGGAGGGACAGGATCAAAAGACAGAATAGAAACAATGAAGGGCAGGGTAGGATGGAGGGAAATACAGTTAGTCTTACACAACACGACTATCAGAGAAGACATTTGCAAAATTACACAGATATGGCCTATATTGAATTGCCTGCCTTCTCAAAGGGAATGGGTGGGGAGGGAGGGATGGGGAGAATTTGGAACTCAAAGTTTTAGGAACAACTGTCTAGTATTGCTGTTGCTACTAGGAAAGAAGACATACAGTTAATGAGGAATAGAAAGTCATCTGGTCCTACAGGAGAAAAGAGAAGATGGAGACAAGAGAAGGGAGGGATGACAGAAGAGAGGGCAGATTGGAGAGAGGGAAAATTAGATTGCTTGGTGTATTGGGGTGGGGGGAGGGGAGAAAAGGGGAGAAAATTTGGAACCCAAAATTTTGTGAAAATGAATGTAAAAAGTTAAATAAATAAAAAAAAATATTTACAATGCATAAGTCTTAACATATTATTTCCTTATTTGAAAGCCTTCCTGAGCTTCAGTAGCCTTCAAAAGCCTACTTCCTACAGGACAAAACAAATTTCTCTAAGCTGTCATTAAGGTCCTGTACAATCTGGTTACAACCTACCTTTAGCAGCCTTATTTCAGAGTATTTCCATTTACACGCACTGGTATTCAATCCAAAGTATATTGACTGTTCTTGAAACTAAAGATTATATGGCCCACTACAGCACATTAAAAGATAGTTACCACTCACTTCCAACTCTTCCCTGTGCCTCATGTAGAATGCACCTTCTCATGTCTGTCTTTTTCTTCATGTCTCTTTCTTTAAGGCCCAGCTCATGTGCCACTTCTTAATATGAAGCTAAGTGCTCTCTCCCTCCACCAATCTTTCTAGAGTTCTTTGTCTCCAAACACATCCCACCCTCTGTTACACTTATGCATACATATCAGATTCTTCTTAGTAGAATTTAAGTATATAATGACAAGGTTACTTTTTAATGACCTTTGAATTCCTAGCACCTAGAATGTCTTACATATAGTATGCACTTAATACGAATTACTTAATGAAATGAGAGCTAAAAGTGCTCAGCTATAGGCATTACCTGCATGAAATTGAGTAGAGAAGAATTATACAAGAAAGGTATAGTAAGGAATTAGGGATGATGAGCCTGAACATACGAGAGCTGTATTCATATACTTTAAAGGTCATCACACTAAAGAGATTATTAGATTTGAACTTTTCCCCAGACTGCAAATATAGCAACAACAGATAAATTTCATAAAAATATAAATTTCAACTGGAAGTAAGAAAAAGCTTCCTAACAACTATAGTTGCTCAGTTCATTGAGAGATTAGCTGATCTAGTTTACAAACTTTTCCTGAGACATTTCTTCATAACTGGAATAAAGCATTTTGTAAACTACAAAGTGCTACATAAACATGTTAGTATAATCAATCTTGAAGTTCTGTAAATTCCACAAACACCAAATGTAAAAATAAAGGAAATCCTTTTAATATGTGCTTAAAGCTCTAACTTTGTTTTAAAAAACTGTCTCATAAACCTCAGATTTTCTGTAACTCCATGATTTACACCAGATACCTAGATTTGATTGAATGTCTATTTTAGCCAAGTTGGAGAGGAGAGGAGGGGAGGGGAGAGAAGGGGAGGGGAGGGGACAGGAGAGGAGGGGAGGGGGAAGGGGAGGAGAGAAGGGGAGGAGAGGAGGGGAGGAGTATGTGCCAAGGTGGTACAGCAGATAGAGCATGGACCCTGGAGACTGGAGGACTTGAGTTCAAATCCGACCTCAGACACTAGACATTTTACTAGCTGTGTGATACTGGTCAAGTCACTTAACCCCAACTGTCTCACAAAAAAAATAAGACATATGGAAGAAGATATGATTGAAAATACCAGTCACACATGTATGTATGCATGTGTATGTGACATATGTACACACATGCGTATGTGTATATATATTCATACATACATATATGGGCTTTTGAGTCTAAATTGAGTCTGAGCAGAAATAGAAAGAAGTGTTAAAATCAGGAAAGTGGGAAAGACCTGTGATTTAATCAGTGTGGGAAACACCAGCAATGGAAATTCTTTTCACTTATGCAGATTCACAACTTTGCAACTTTATGATAAGTTTTAGAATTCCTAGAGACCCCAAGAGTTTACATAATTTGATCATGGTCACATAGCATAATAGGAATTGAACCCAAATTTTCCTGCTTCAAAGCTGGCCATACATCTACCATTCCTATCTCTCATAAAGTTAAATATTAAAAAAAAACAAAGCTTCCTACAAACAAAACAAAACACATGTAGAGAATTATCTCATGTTTATATTAGCTGTGAGCACACTAGTGCAGGCAACCAAAAGTGGACTATAAATTCAATTAAAATAGCAGATACACTGAAGTTTCTACAGAAAAACTGGCTACATACACTACAATTCCTTTGAAAAGTTCTGAGTTATATATTCATAACCCAATACTAAAAGAGCTAAAGTTTGAACAGTTGAATAGTATACTGGTTACATAAATGTCAAATTATTTTTATTCTAACACCTCATATGCTAATGAAATCATGATGTTCTAATGCATGGAATTAACTAAACAACTAATAACTAAATAATATACTATATTATTTATAGGTATAGCTAAATATATAATAACTAAAGTCGCTAGGTCTGCACTGCAATATGATGGCTTGTGGATAGCTACAGTTAACCTAGCCAGACTCATTTTATATTTGCAGATTTCTTGCTGATCCTACTCCTACTTTTCAAATGTTGTAGCATTCTCAACAACCAGGACCAGATCCCATGATTGATGTAGAGAGCAAGATCTTAGTTGTTCTAGTTGACAAAGTGGCCTCTCCACAGAACTCTCATCATTAAACTTCTTATCCCTTTGGAATGAGATAGGAGAGTGAGACGTTGATCCCGTTGATAACTGAGAATATAACTAGATTTCATGTATTAAGAAATTCAATCATTGACTACTTCTGTATATTTTTTATTTAAAGCAGTAGTCAAGAAGTAACCATCACCTTCATTTACCTACCATTTTGTACTTTAATGTACATTTACATTTAATGTAAATTTACATTTGAGTAAAACGATAAACATAAAAATAAGATAATAGCTAAGAAGGCTGAATATTTTATTCTTCCCTTTAACTATTGGAAGAATTCATCAAAAACCTAACAAAGTCAAGAATTTATCATTTTATTTGGGAACAATTTTTTTTAAAAGATTAAGTACATACATTTTCCCTACTAATAAAATATACAAACATAATTTTAGCATGCTACAGCTCTATTTTTTTCAAAATTCTTAAAATTAACTCACCATCACCAGCAGGTAACCCTCTCTCCTTTTTCTCATCGCATTTGTTGCAGTCACTGAAGTAAAGCAGCAGAAACATATCCAGAAGTACCCAAATCAAGGAGGTGGCTAGGACCACCTTACAATATGCAAATTTTCTCATGGCACTTTAAATAAAATGCAAAAATTCTTTAAAATATATAAATATAGAAATATCTCGAAGATAACTTCAAATCAGTTTCATGAGAAATGACCTTCACAACCTGTAACGAGAAGAAAAAAGAAAAAACTTCAAATTAACCAAAAAATAGAAAACTAAGAAAACAAATTATAAGATTAATATACTATTCACTTCAAATTTTTATAGTAATACTAAACCTGACTGAGAAGTTCAAAGTAGATTGCTACCCTAAAAGTCTAATTGTAAATGCTTTGTTTTTGCCCACAGTTATATTGTTTTCTACTTAAAACTGCAGACCATGTATTTAAGAAACATTTCAATCCGATTTACTTCAATATTTATTAATTTTATTTTCAGAGATTTATGAAAATTTCAGAGTGTAACGTAATTTTTTAAACAGTAGCTAACATTTACATAGCACCTACTATGTAGCAGGTTCTATGCTAGGCACTTTACAATTTTATCTCATTTGAGCCTCACAATAACCCTGGAAGATAGGTAATATTATTATTTCCACTTTATACATGAGGAAACTGAGGCAAACAAAGGTTAAGTGACTTGCCCAGAGTCACATAAGCTAGTAGTGTCTGAGGTCCAATGTTAACAGATTCCAGGCCTGGCACTCTATTCACTGAGCTACCTGGCTTCTCTTATTACCAAAACCTACTGAAGTTTCTTTTCTTTTTTTTTTTTAAATATAAATTTATTTATTTAACTTTTTACATTGATTTTTCACAAAATTTTGGGTTCCAAATTTTCTCCCCTTTTATTCCCTCCCCCCACCCCAATACACCGAGCATTCTAATTTTCCCTATCACCAATCTGCCCTCTCTTCTATCATCCCTCCCTTCTCTTGTCCCCATCTTCTCTTTTGTCCTGCAGGGCCAGATGACTTTCTATTCCCCATTCACTGTGAATTTTCTTAAAAGTAGGGTTTCAGACCACATTTTGGAAGTCATATGGCCTGACTCCGCCTGCCAATTTAAGTAGATAAGGAAACTGTACCCCAGAAAAGTTCAGGTTCACATGATTTAGACAAGAATACCAAATCTAAAAGTTCATTATGTGTAATCAATCATTATAACAACAATACCTTAAGGTGAATTATAGACTAAGCCACAATTATGAACTGTTGGGATTGTAGCAGCTCAAAAAAAAAAAATTCTGATGGAAGGCCTCAGATATACAAGTGTACATGTACATATGGTTTTATATACTTTTAAACTTAATGTTTAATTAAATTAGATTATTTAAATTAGATATTGATTAAATTAAATTAGACAAGAAAAAATATTTTATAATTTTGATAAGAAAATCAACAAAACATTAAGAAATTAAAATTCATCTTAACAATTTTAATTACAAGGGGAAAAGGTACAAAACCATTAATGAATTGTTTATAGTAGATTTCAGTGAAAGTCTACCTAGGTAGCTTCTCCTTTACTTTGTATATCAGGCTAATGGAATTTTTGCAGCATAAGACAATTAAACGGTAAATAAAGAACCTAAATATTTATAAAAGAACAAAAAATGCTTCTAATTCATCATCATCTACCCAATTCATGTTCTTTTACCCCTACATGCTTTCTCTTCTGACTAGCTATAGAGCTTTAAAAATGACAAATCAAAGGCCTGCAGGTAGACTTAATGACCATTAGATGTACTAAAACTTTAGGAAGCAAGGCACTCCTAGAATTCCTTTCATAAGAAACTATTTTTCATTTAAAAAATATTTTTGGATGTGTTATGAAATCCTATGACAGATCCTATGACAAACTGCAATATAATTTTCCCAATGATACAACTATGTCACTTTTAAGTCACTTGCAATTATTTGAAGTATATCAAGTATACCAAACGAAATTAAAACTAAGCAAGCACAATATCTTAAATATCTTCTATAGTATTTATCCAATACTAAATAACAATGTTTAAGTACAATTTCCCAAAATGAGTAAGTACTTAAGAGTCAGTATCATGAGAGTGATGATTTACAGGAGACAGAATGATGGACTTGAAGTCAAAGATTCTGGGTCTGAATCCCCTCACGGCCTTCAGGAGGCCACTTGGCCTCTATGAGTCTCATTTTCCTCATCTTTAAAACAAAAAGTTTGGACTACATGACCTATGGGGTTCTTTCCAACTCTAAATTTTGTAACTTTGAAGTCAAATAATCATTTAGCTATGTATCTATGACAGTATGTTGCTTTAATACAGAAATAACAGCAATCTCAAAACTTTAGCATAATACCTTGCATGTATATGTTCTCTGTATATTGATTAATTAGCTCTATGTATACACACACCTAACAAACCCCATTAAAGTCCTACATGCATGTCTCATTATAACATGGAGGTGACTGCTCTGAAAGACTCCATTGCCATATATGCCAATGGAGAATAAGAGTCTAAAGAAATGATGAAACAAATAGTTTCAGAGAAACCTCAGAAAACTTGTAGGAAATGATGCAAAGTAAAGTGAGCAGAACCAGGAAAAAAATTCACATAATCATACTGTAATCAATTCTGATCAAGACAATGGTCAAGCATAATTCCAAAGGATTCATTATGAAATAGGCTATCCACCTCTAGAGACAGATGGACTCGAGAGTGTAGTTTGTATGTCTTTTTTTTGTGACATGCTGATGCAGAAATTTGTTTTGCATGACTACACATATTTGTAACAGATTATGTTTCTCTCAACTTTGCAATGAGGAGGTGAGGGGAAAAAAGGGAAAGAGAGAATTGAAATCAAAATAAAGTTGAATTTTTAAATGAAAGAGAATAGGCGCTGAAAAGTCTCATCAAACTGGGGCAGATGTGAGTATGGATGGTTCAATCAAGGTACTTTCATGCTTGTCTATTAAGACTCAGTCTAGTTTTAAGTTAGAGAAATTTATCATCAGAAGAATGTAACATCAGGTGAATTCTTTAGGCCACAGCAATTCATAAATAACACTAAGGCAGACAGGTGATATTATTTTCACTTTACAGATGAGGACACTGAGGCAAACAAAGGTTAAGTGACTTGCCCAGTCACATAAGCTAGTAGTGTCTGAGGTCCAATGTGAACTGATTCCATTGTCTCTGCCATTTATTACTGTGAGTGCATGAGCAAATCACTTAACTGCTCTGAGATTCTAGTTCCCAATCTATAAAATGAGGGGATTGTATGAGATGGCCTTACGGTCTTTGCAGTTTTAAATTTATGATACAATGATCTTTCTGATTCTATATGATCATAAAATAGGTCAAACAAAAAGTCTTTTTTTCCCCAGGTGGAAAAAAAAAAGGTTTAAATTATGCTTAAAGGAAAAAAAAAATGAATAGCCTAAAGTATGCTACACTTAAAGGTCACAAAATACCACATTTTGACAGACTCAGTGATTCATTTGACATTATGGCAAAAAGTCAGCCTATATTATCATATATATCCTGTACTATTTCATTTTGGAGCTTATTTGAAACTTCAATAAATATAACTTAGGAATTAAAATTCTTTGGTATTTGAAATACAGGAATTCTACTTAGCTTTCAAAAAAGACAATGACAAGATTGGACATTTGTAAATGCCAATGAACTTAATATTCAAAATAAGCTTCAAAATACAAAAGTGACAATTTTTATAGAAAATTCTTAAGGAACAGCATTTCCTTTATTGGCACAAACAGTTCTGTGTTGGTATGTAATATATCACTATAGCTGGTATAATTGGTATATAATACATACATTTAATTAAATATAAGCTTCTACAACTGATGCCACACATCCTCTTTAGAGATATATTGAACACAAAAGCATTAAAAAGAAACTTAAGTTATACACTCTAAGCTACAAGCAATTTTATTTCCTGTACTAAATAAATTATACCACTGTATTCCTTAAGTCTAATTTACTATGAAATAAATGTATAAATTCAATCTTGGATCCATTAATTTCAAAGGGAAAACATGCTGAAGAAATTAACTTTCATAAAGTGAATACTAATCCAAACTGATTAGACAGCACAAAAGGATATTCTCTGACATGACCAGAACACCTCTTTGGTTAAATAGGCTACCACTTTGCAATTATGTGGATCCACAATTTTGTGTCTGTCTTATGTATGTTAATGTTGGCTCCTGCTATAGAAAATAGTAAGCTCCTTGAGTTCAGAATCTATTTAATTTTTTTGTATCCTCAGTGCCTAGCACAAAGCAGACACTTATTAAATGCTTGCTGAATGATTACAACTAGCATTTGATAAATTCTCTGACCAAAATAACTACATCCATGAGAGTTATGTGCTACAAAACCAACAACATAGCTCTCTGGTCTCTTCATTTGCAAATCACTCTACCGTAATATCCTTCATGCCAGTCTGCTGACTTAAAGACAGACATGAGAAATCACACTTAGACCTAAGAATGTTTCTCTAGTCGTTTGGGACAATACTCTTTAGGCAATAACTTGAGGTTCTAATTTATTACCTACTGGTAAGGGTCTCCAAATCTCACAAAAGCACAAAACCAAAGAATTACAGTAGAGAACATTTGAGGACTAAATAAAGATAGGCAAAGCAGATGTGGCAGTGGTTTGTATGTTTGATTATACCTGGATATAATCCAAGTATACTTGGAGGAGGAGTGTGGTACCAAAGAGAGAGCTGTAGACTTACATTAAGGAGAGTCAAGTTGGAGTATCCCCTCTCACAATTCCAAGATTTTGATTGTGGACTAATCATTTAACTGCTCTGAATGTCCACTTCATAATTTGCAAAGATGGATAATGATTACCTAGAAGGATTGTTACAAAGATCAAGTGGGATAATGTAGCTAAAGCTTTGTAAACATTAAATCACTATATGCATGGCAATTTCTTATTACTCTACTTGTTAGACATCATGGAAATATTTACAGAAGTATATGGACAAGAGTTGCACAAAGTGAGAGGGGCATGGTCAGACTGGAGTCTGCATTGTTAGAGGGAATACTCATATTAGTGAGATCATGGATCCATCAAAGTCCATCTTAACAGAAGGAAATAGATTGTGATTTTCTAGTAACACAACACAATAAAAATAGACACTGGAACAAAGAATAGTTTTGATGTCAGACTATCTAACCATCAATATCATCAAAACAGGCTTATTTAGCACTGAAGATTATTAAAACATTTGGGGTATATTATTTTTGTATACATCATTTGACAGTCTGTCAAAGAATTACACATTTTACACATCCCACATTTTACAGGTAAGAAAACTGCCTCAAAGAGACAGTGAATACGCATCAGAGCAAGGATGTGAAATCCAGTTTAATTCTAAATCCAAGAAAATGAGGTCCTTCTATCAAAATCAAGCATGCTAGAAATCCTTAAACTATACTGATGAAAATCTGTTTAAGGAAGTAAAAGAAAACAAGAAGAGAACTGTTACTTCGAATTGGATTCTAAGCAGAGGAAGAATTGGAAGAGTACATGTTAGCCAAGGGTAAAGATCACTGGAATTAGTGTAAAGAGTCTGGGTTCAAAATCTCAGCACTGATACTTAACTACTGTGACCTGTATAAACTGTGAGCAAGTTATTGAACCTCTCTGGGCCCCAGTTTTCTCACATGTAAAATGGGAGATTTGAACTAAATGATATCTCTTCTAGTCCAATCCCCTTATATTATAGGTTAGGAAACTGATGTCCAGGGAGATTGACTAAGATCAATCAAGAATTATCAGATGCAAAATTTGAACCTAGGTCCTCTGAATCGAGTCAGGGCTCTGCCCAAAACTGGTAAGTCAGTCAACAGGGGTTTATTAAAAACCGACTAAGTGTCAGGCACAGTGCTATAAGAAAGGCAAATGACAGTGCATGCTTTCAAGGAGTTCATGCTTAATGGCAGAAACAACAAAAATAACTAGGAACAAGCAAGATACATACAAGCTAAATACAATATAGCAGTAGATGGAAAAGTACTGGTATTAAGGGAGATAAGGAAAGGCTTCTTTTAGAACATGAAGAACTCAGTTTAGTCAAGAGGTGAAGATAAGGAGAGAGTATTCCAGAAATGGAGTGTCAAAGGCAAGACTCAACTCAGGTCTTCCTAACATTCAACCACTTAAATGCTCTATTCACCATCTATATTTCATTCTAGCTCACTGAAAATTTAAATCCTGACTCTGCCATCCAACATTTTAAATACTTCTCTCCTAAGCTTGTATGAATTTTTAAATATCAGGTTCAATTAAGAAAAATAAACGTTAAATTTTTTTCCTGAGAAACCACATTGAATTATTCCTTTCTGGGATGGTGAAGAGATATAATTTGTAACACAAGATTATTATAAGGGCAAAAGTGTAGCTCTCTACTGCCTGGATTTTATGGGTGTAAGTAATGTTTTTCAGTGTTTTCAATATCCTTTTGAATGCCAAATTGGAGGCTTCATTCTGAAATTTCCAGCTGTTTTAACATTTCCATCAAGAATATAAATCCAACCCAAAATTCTGACTAAAATAACAGCCAACCACCTAAATAGTCTTTTATTTGCTGATCTACAATCTCTCCCTTTCACTTCTCCTGTCCCAAATTGAGAAAACAAGAGAAACAAAATCTATGTGTAGGGAAAGGTGGGAGGGAGGAGGGGAAGGAGATGGAAAGAAAAAAAAGGGGAGGGAAGAGCAGGGGAGGGGAGAGTGGGGAAAGGCAACACAAAGATTTTTTAAATGAATATTACAAATAGATAAAAATTAAAAATTGGGGAGAAAAGTTGTACATTTTTACAATATTACCAGCTACTGTATCGATTATTCTCTTGGTTCTCACTTCACACTGAATTAGTTCATACAAGTCTTCCCAGGTTTCTCTGAAACCATCCCTGTCATCATTTCTTACAGCACAATGGTATTCTATCACATAAATATACCAAAATCGTTCAGCTTTTCCTAAATTTCCTAAATTCAGTTTTTTTAAAACTGAAGGCACCCCTTCAGTTACCAATTTTTGCCACCACAAAAAGAGCTGATCTATTCTTAGTACATATGAACCTTTTTCCTGTCTTATCTCCTTGGGAGACCTAGCAGTAACGTTGCTGGGTCATTAGAATGCTCTTTCTTTAATCTAACTTTTTTGGCCAACACGTTCCTAAATACATGAGTTAAAAGATTCAATTATGCCTGAAACAAAAAAATCACTGCAAAATACTGAATGTTACCTTTTCTCCCTACCTCACCCCACCCTACAGATGGCTACCACTAGACTCAAATAAATATAAACATGTAAAATCATTCTATATACACTTCTATATGTCACTTGTTCTTCCAGATGCAGACATCACCTTCCTTTATAGGTCCTTTGTAGTTAACTTCAGTATTTATAAGAGTCAAAACGCTGTTCTTAAAACAGTATTATTACTGTATATAGTGTTCTCTTGGGTCTGCTCCTTTTAATCTGCATTATCTCATGCACATTAATCCATGTTTTCCTAAGATCATCGAGCTCATTATTTCTTACAGTATATATCACAACTTGCTTAAGACAGTCTCCAATTGACAGGCATCACTGAATTTCCAATTCTTTGCCACCACAAAGAGAGTTGCTATAAATACTTTAGAAAATAGGGTTTTTATCCTTTTTTCCTAATCACCTTTGGAAACAGACCTAGTAAGTGGGATGGATGGGTCAAAGGAGACCTAGTAAGTGGGATGGATGGGTCAAAGGGGTCAAATAAGTCTTTGGGCATAATTCCAAATTGCTCTTTTAAATGACTATATCAGTTCACCATTCCAACAATGAATTTAGTGTCCCAGTTTTTCCATATATTCCCTCTAACATTTGCACTTTCTCCTTCAATCATTTTAGCCAACCTGAAAGGTACAAAATAATATCTTATGGTTGTTTTAATTTGCATTTCTCTGATCAATAATGATTTAAAGCATTTTTTCCATATGACTGTAAAATATTTTGATTTCTTCACAAAGAACTGCCTATTCATATCCTTGACCATTTGCCAATTGGGGAATGACTTGTATTCTTATAAATTTGACAAAGTTCTTTATATATTTGAAATATGAAATCTTTACTTGAGAAACTATGAAATTTTCCCAACTTTCTGTTTTTCTTCTGATCTAGTGGCTACATTTGTTTTATTTATGCAAAAAAATTTTAATTTAATGTAAGAGAAATCATGCATTTTATATCTCACACTGCTCTCTCTTAATAAACTGTACACCTATCCATAAATCTGAGAGGCAATATGTTCCATTTTCTTCTAATTTTCTTGTAGCATCTCTCTTTATATCTAGCTCATATATCCTCTTTGACCATATCTTGGTAAATGGTGTAAGATATTGATCTATGCCCAATTTCTGCCAGATTCCTTTCTAGATTTCCCAACAAATTTTACCAAATAATGAAATCTTATCCCAAGAACTTAAGTCTTTACACTTGTCAAATACAAGGTTACTATATTCATTTGTTGCTGCAAATTGTATGTCTATTCCATTCCATTGCTCTGTCTTTCTATTTCTTGAGCAGTACCAGATACTACTGATAAATACTACCTTATAAAATAGCTTAAGATCTGGTACTGCTAAATCTCCTTCCTTTACATTTTTTCATTAGTTCCTTTGATATTTTTTGATCTGCTGCTCTTCCAAATGAATTTTATTATTTTTTCTAACTCAATAAAATAACTTTTTGGTAATTGGGATGGCACTAAACACATAAATTAATTTAGGCAGAACTGTCATTTTTATTATATTGGCCCTGCCTATTCATGAACAGTTAACTCAAATTATTTAAATCCAATTTTACTTGTATAAAGATTTTTTTTAATAATTTTGTTTATATAGTTCCTGGGTTTGTTTTGGCAGGTGTATCCTTAGGTATTTTATACTTTACATTTTATAAGATAGAGAAAGAGCAGACCAATGAACTGGGTATGCAATTTAAAAAACAAGAAAAATAACAAACTAAAAACTCCAATCAACTGGAAATCTTAAAAATTAATAAAATTGAGATTAATAAAATGGAACATATAAAACTTATTGAATTAATAACTAAAACTATGAAGTTTGTTTTGTGAAAAAACAATAAAATAGATAAATCATTGGCTAATATGATTTTAAAGAGGGAAGAAAACCAAATAACTCGTATTAAAGGAAACTAAATAACTAGTATTAAAAAAGAAAAAAAAAAGATGAAATCAAAGCAATTATAAGGAACTATTCTGTTCAATTATATGCCCATAAATTTAACAATTTAAATGAAATGTGAGAATATTTACAAAAATATAAAATGCCTAGATTAACATAAGAGAAAACAGAATATCTAGATAGACCTATTTTAGAAAAAGAAAGTAAGTAGGCCATAAATGAGTTTCCTAAGTAAAAAGCACAAGGACCAGACAGACTTCCAAAATTCTACCAAACATTTGAAAACCAACTAATTCCAATAAAAATAAATTTTTTGGAGTAAGAGGCAAAGGAGGGGGTCCTACCAAACTTCTTTCATGAAACAAATAAGATACTGATACCAACACAAGGAGTAAAACAGAAAAAGAAAATTACAGGCCTATTTCATTAATGAATATGGGTACAAAAATCCTAAATAAAATGCTTTATCACCAATGCAATACCCACAGCAGCTGCTATAAATATGCGGATGTATTTCCAGGATTGAATTAAAATATAACAAACTCTCTTCCTCAAAGATGAAACCAAGATATTCATTCAGATACCAGAAAGTCAATTCTCCACCATGGCAACAAAGTTTATACACATCACCAATTCAGGGAGCACCAACATCTCTAAGCCTTCCCTCTTCACTCTTCCCTCCAGTAGACCTCCCCACAAATAAAGTCTCCTAGGCAAAATTCCTCCCTGTCGACTCATGCTAGCTTCTCTACCTCAGCTCTGCCTCACTCTCACTTCCGGCTCCATCCTTCCTGCTCTGCCAATTTGGCAAGCTTCTCCTACCCATGGGTTCCATGTGACTCAGGCTCCATCACAGTCAGCTCACCCTAGCTTAAAGCAGGTCACAAAGGCCTATTAATGGGCTGGAAGGATCTTCCTATTCCATTAACATTACAGATACTAGCTAAAAGATTACACCAATATACAGAGATTATACAGTATGACCAAGTGGGGATTTATACCAGGAATGAGGGGTGAATTAACATAAGGAAAACTACTAACAAATTATTATATCAATAACAAATACAATTTTGTGATTATAGCAACAGATGCAGAAAAAGCTTTTGCTAAAGTACACTCATTTCCATTAAGAACACTTGAAACTGTAAGTATAAATGGATTTTTCCTTAAACTCTTTATCATTCAGAATACGATATTTTACAGCTAATAAATAGGTCCATGTGACCTGCTTAAATCATATAGAAGCCTGAGTCACATGTGGTAGGAGGAGCTTGCTGAATGGATGGAACAGGAAGGATGGAGCAAAGCTGGGAAAAAGTTGATCAGGCCAGTCAGAGCTGGAAAGGACACAGGCAGGAAGGCACAGCTTACACTTGAGAGTGTTTGTTTGTGGGAAGGCCCCAGCAGGAGGGGGAGGCTTGGGAATGGCTTCACCCCCTGTGGTGATAATGTGTACTGACTTCTTAGTCATATGACGGATTTTGCTCTCTAGTTCTGGGATTTGGCTTTCTGGTGTCTGAATAAATGTTTTTCTTCTGCCTTCTATGTGGAGAGTCTGTTATACTTTGTGATTGTGAACTATGTCAGCATATTCACAGTCACCATCAGGGATGGGAATATTGCCTTGGCTATACAATAGTTAGTCTGAGTTTTCAATATGGAAACTATTTTGAATAGTTTGTATTCAATTTTAAATGTACACAGTTTCACTTTGAAGAAAGGGGCTGTTTTATTTGGTCTTTGTAGCTCTATATCCTAGAACAGTAGGTACCTAAAAAATACTTGTTAATTGAACTGAAGGCTTCTAGTGTTTTCCAATGTAAGATTACCTTAGGTTTGCTTTGTATGTGTATTTTAAATACTTATATACATATGATGTCTCCCCTGATAGAATGTAAGCTCCTTGAGAGTAGGGGTTTTTTTTAACTTTGTAGTCCCAGAACCTTATACCCAATAGACATTAAATAAATGCCTGATCAAAAGATAGTTAGGTAATGGAGTTCAGTGGAAAATGGGAAGGCTTAGAAGTCAGAAAGAGTATTGTTTTAAGTCCTGCTCTGACACACACTATCTTTGTAATCATGGATCACTTAACCTTTCAGCACATCTTGCAACTTTTTAAGACTATATAAGAAAAATTAAAAACTCATTCATATAGCACTTTAAAATTTAAAATGTGATTTTTCTCATAGCATCCCTGTAAGGTAAAAAGCGTAAATATTATAATCAGGCCTATTTCATAGATGCAGAAACATGTGAAACTACCTAACTACCTTCTTCATGGTAGTTCACAAAGGCAGTTTGTGAAGATTCTGAACCTAGATCATCTTACAGCAGTCCTTTCACTATAACACCATTATCTTTAAATGTCTTTTTTATAAGGGAAAATTCTTAAAGAGAGAAATGATTTATGTTGTGTTAAAATACAAGCACTTTTTATTATCTTCATTTTTAAAAGGTTTTTGGGAGAATTCTGCTGTCACAGTAACAGTATGTTCTTGGTTGTCCTTCCTCCTGACTAGACTAGGGAATGACCACATGGATCTTTCTAGCTTTTCTCCCACCACACAAGAGTACTCAGAATGATCAAACTGGAATTCAAGTAAGACCTGGGGAGTAAGGGAGATGGCAAAAGTAAAGAGAGCTTTCGATTCCCCTTCTTCATGCCATCCGAGTTATCCCTTAGAGAATAATGATGCTTCTCTCCTTTTGGTTTGCAATTCTAGTTGCTCACTAAATACTGAAATTAATATTTTGAGAAAATATAACTTAAAATGAATCAGGTAATGAGATGCTATTAAATGAAACTGTTTTAGTACATACAAGGAACACATTAAAGGAGATAACAGTTTGAAGTAGGCTTGGGAGTAAAAAAGAACAATTTAAAACACAGTGGGGAACACTTCTGAAGACTGATTTAAAAGAAAAAATATTTTAGCCCAATAATATAACCTTCACTTGGAAATTCACTGATCCTAAGAATTCTAATAATCAAGAAATCTGAGGCTTCGTATGCAACTGATTCTCTGAAAGTTAATTGAATCCTGTCAGAAAGTAACAGGAAGGGGTGGAGTCAAGATGGCAGAGTAGAAAGACTCACGTATGCTAGCTCCGAACCCACAGCCCATATATTTCCTGCAAGAAAAACTCCCCACAAATTCTGGAGCACTGCAAGGTGCGCAGAAACACGGTGGAAACTATCTCTGTTCCAGAGGGCCCTGGAGAGCCATCCCGAAGGGTCCGTCACACTCCGGACAGCGGAGTCCACCCCTGCGCTGCCCTGGCTGCGCAGCCCCAGAGGAGCAGATCCGAGCAGGCTTCAGGGACGGAATCTCTGGTAGCTGCGAAGGTCCCTCCACCCACAGACGCTACAGGTCAGTGAGAGAGATGTCTGGGCTGGCTGAGAGGGGAGCGGGTTGTCTCCGTGGCTCAGGGCCCCTGGAGGGGCAGCAGAAGAGGCCCGGGACTCCCGGAGCAAGCAGGAGCTCCATTACTAAAGGTCTCTGCATAAAACCCCTGAGGGAACTGAGCCTGGGAGACGGCCCTGCCCCCACCTGCCCCATTACTGAAGGTCTCTGCATAAAGCTCCTGAGGGAACTGAGCCTGGGAGGTGGCCTTGCCTCCACCCGAGCACCAGAACTTAAGCTCACATTGAATAGCAGCCATGCCTGCCGTGGAAAGCCCATTTGAATCTCAGACCCCAAGCACTAGCTGGGCGGATCTAGGAGGGGATGGACAGGAATCTCAGAAGTCAAGTAACTGGCTGGGAAAGTACCCAGAAAAGGGAAGAAAAATAAGACTACAGAAAGCTACTTTGATGGGGAACAGATGTTCCCACCTTTCAATTTTGATGACGAGGAACTATTCTTACCATCAGGGAAAGATATGGAGGGCCGGGCCTCTGTATCCCAGACATGCCAGGGGGATGTCCGGTGGGCTCAGGCCTTAGAAGAGCTCAAAAAGGATTTTGAAAATCAAGTTAGACAGGTACAGGAAAAACTGGGAAGAGAAATGAGAGAGATGCAAGAAAAGCATGAAAAACGGGACAATACCTTGCTAAAGGAGACCCAAAAAAATGCTGAAGAAAATAACACCTTGAAAAATAGACTAACTCAATTGGCAAAAGAGGTTCAAAAAGCCAAGGAGGAGAAGAATGCTTTCAAAAGTAGAATTAGCTAAATGGAAAAAGAAGTTCAAAAGCTCACTGAAGAGAATAGTTCTCTCAAAATTAGAATGGAACAGATGGAGTCTAATGACTTTCTGAGAAACCAAGAAATCACCAAACAAAACCAAAAGAATGAAAAAATGGAAGAGAATGTGAAATCTCTCACTGGAAAAACAACTAACCTGGAAAAGAGATCCAGGAGAGACAATTTAAAAATTATGGGACTACCTGAAAGCCATGATCAAAAAAAGAGCCTAGACATCATCTTCCATGAAATTATCGAGGAAAACTGCCCTGATATTCTACAACCAGAGGGCAAAATAAATACTGAAAGAATCCATCGATCACCGCCTGAAAGAGATCCAAAAAGAGAAACTCCTAGGAACATTGTGGCCAAATTCCAGAATTCCCAGATTTCAGAATTCCCAGGTCAAAGAGAAAATGTTGCCAGCAGCTAGAAAGAAACCATTCCAGTATTGTGGAAATACAATCAGGATAACTCAAGATCTAGCAGCTTCTACATTAAGGGATCGAAGGGCGTGGAATAGGATATTCCAGAAGTCAAAGGAACTAGGACTCAAACCAAGAATCACCTACCCAGCAAAACTGAGTAGAATACTTCAGGGGAAAATATGGTCTTTCAATGAAACAGAGGACTTTCAAGCATTCTTGATGAAAAGACCAGAGCTGAAAAGAAAATTTGACTTTCAAACACAAGAATGAGAAGAAGCATGAAAAAGTAAACAGCAAAGAGAAGTCAGAAGGGACTTACCAAAAGTAAACTGTTTACATTCCTACATGGAAAGACAATATTTGTAACTCTTAAAACTTTTCAGTATCTGGGTAGTTGGTGGGATCACACACACACACATGTACACACATGCACGCACACACACAAACAGAGACAGAGAGCACAGGGTGAATTGAATAGGATGGGACCATAGCTTAAAAGAAATTAAGGTAAATGGTGACAGAGAAATGTAGTGGGAGGAAAGAGAGTGAAATGGAATGGGGTAAATTATATCTCATTCAAGAGGCAAGCAGGAGACTTTTTAGTGGAGGGAAAAAGAGGAGAGCTGAGAAAAAAACAAGAAGTTTACCCTCATCACATTCAATTAAAGGAAGGAATACAATGCACACTCACTTTGGTATGAAAACCTGTGTTACAATACAGGAAAGTGGGGGAGAAGGAGATAAGCAAGGTGGGGGGGATGATGGAAGGGAGGGCAGTGGGAGGAGGGAGCAATTTGAAGTCAACACTTGGGGAGGGACAGGATCAAAAGACAGAATAGAAACAATGGGGGGCAGGATAGGACGGAGGGAAATATAGTTAAGTCTTACACAACACGACTATTATCAAAGTCATTTGCAAAACTACACAGATAGGGCCTATATTGAATTGCCTGCCTTCCCAAAGGGAATGGGTGGGGAGGGAGGGATGGGGAGAATTTGGAACTCAAAGTTTTAGGAACAACTGTATAGTATTGTTGTTGCTACTAGGAAATAAGAAATACAGTTAATGGGGAATAGAAAGTCATCTGGCCCTACAGGACAAAAAGAGAAGATGGAGACAAGAGAAGGGAGGGATGATAGAAGAGAGGGAAGATTGGTTATAGGGAAAATTAGATTGCTTGATATATTGGTGTGGGGGAAGGGGATAAAAGGGGAGAAAATTTGGAACTCAAAATTTTATGAAAATGAATGTAAAAAGTTAAATAAATAAATTTTTTTTAAAAAAAGAAAATAAATAAGAATGCCATTATGGAAAAAAAAAAGAAAGTAACAGGAAGAATTCCCTATTCATAAAACATCAAAGTAGAATACAGTCTTGCTCCTTAAAAACCAAAGAGAATGAATATGGGATGCTATTCTGCCTGAAATGAAGATAAGAACTGAAGAAGATAAGAACCAGAGGGAAACAGCAATAATGACAGAGGAGAAAATAATTGTTTATCGCTGTCAAGAGTGTAATAAATACATTGTTAGCTTTTAAGGGGAAACGGGAAGTAAGGAGTATTCTAACTCCCTTACCATGATCAATAAGTCAGGGGATAAAAGTGAAATTGCAACTACTTCTGGAAAGGGTGGTCAGGGAGGCTGCCAAGGAAGGAGCCAAGTCTCAATGAAAGCCAAAAGATGAAAAGAGTGGAAAAGGAAAAGATGTAAGATGAAAACAAGTTTGTTACCCTACACATTCCAAAGAATGCAGTGGAAGGGATATGTAATTATAGAATGGGACATTGAAGGACTGGGTTGAAGGGGGTGGGAATAAGGAAGGAAGGGTTTGAACTGGAGTTCACAATCACTGGGATGGGGAGGATATGTTGGTTGGGATTTTGTTAATCACTGATAGATGAGCTCAGACGGGTTATTAACATCACTAGAGGTTTGGAGTTCTTCCTAGGTATTTATTAAGTATCTTAGGCAATAGGATCACTGGGGGATTTAAGAAGGTGATAGATGAAGGTGTTTCTCTCTTATTCAATCCTTTACATACATACATACCAGGCTCAAGAGATAGAGAGCATGAAAAGTCTCTCTGTGTCCTGCAGGGAGGAAAGGTCCCTAGAAAGTAGAAGAAAACAGATGAGCATGTGACAGAATAACATCTCTCTGATTCAAGATCTTTTAGTAAGTACTTAATAAATGTCTTAAATTAATAATTGGTGCCAATATGTAAAAAGCTCTGATGTATTTAACAGAAGGTGCTATGCTTTTTTTCCTACGGAATATTTTTATTAAAGACTTGGGCGAATGCAGAGAAAGAAGATACTTTACAAACTTACAATACCTTAAATGTCAGAATCAAGATTCAAAAAGAAAAAGAAAGGTTTAGCCTTACCTAACAAGATGAAATTGAAGGAAGACAAAAACAATGTCCTGCAGTAAAGTTAAAACAAATATGTTACACAAACACAGTAAAGGAGTTTAGCCCATGCCAAAAGTACGGTGCAGCTACTTTAAAAATGAATGAATGAATGAAACCCAGCACAAGCTTTTATTTGGGGGAGGGGGGGGGCGAGGAGGGAGGAGGTGGGGAGGTATAACTTCAGTGTAAAGGACTCTTGGTGAGAAACTTCCCCAACCAAAGCATAGGGATACCGTCTTTGAAACTCTCAGTGTTAGGGGGTTGGCTGGGGACGCTGAGGTTCAGTGACTTGCCCAGGATCGCATAGCCAGTATATGTACAGATGAACTTTCAAGTTAAAGAAATGAATCAGAAACAACTCCCTATTCACTATGCCACATACAATTTTATGCTAGATTAATAGATGTGTGCTCCTATCAAGGGAAGTAATGTGTCCAGAAATGGGCACCTAGCACAGTAAAGATCAATTAAACTACTTCATATGAGGAATGACTCAAAGAATGAGGGGGAAAAAAAGACTGTCCGTAAGGGGTTTGACCCTAGGTTGGAATAGTCCCAGGACCTGAGGCAGCAGCTGTGGTTTAGCTACAAGGCGGAGGGTGGAGGAAGGAGAAAAAGGAGGAAGGGAAGGGCAGTCTGAGAGGCACCAAGACTACTGTTACGGAGGAGGCTAGAGAGGGTGCAGAGAGTTCAATCACTCAGGAAAAATAAAAAGATCCCCTCCTTCTCAGGGAGGAAAAGAGGTCCACTGCCAAGAGTCACAAATGAAGATACAGACCTAAAGTTAACAAATGAGGAGCAAGGCCCAACCTTGAGTTGCCCAAAAAGGGAAGGTCTGAGGTCAAGGTAAAAGCACTCATTCACAGTCCCACAAATTTACAGGAGGAGTATACTGAATAAAATGGATCTTTATTTAAAATTCCTTGTGTGTTGATGTCTATGAATCCTTTTCATCTTTTGTAACTATTTTTAGTGGAAGACATAAAAAGTCATCCTATACCTGAAATCACATTGTACACTGGAAAACCTTAGATATTACCCATACCAAAGTTTTTCTTTTAGAGATTTCCTGGGAATATCTAGGTATGGAAATTAAGGTGCAAAAAAGCACTTGACTCCTGTGAGGTCAGGCGCTCAGCATGGATACAGGCAAGTCTTTTGAACCCAGAGCACTCTATGGGCATCCTTGGGCTGAGAGGTACAATAACTTTACATAATTTGCTCTATTGGGTATTCTGTATTCATTTCATCTACTAATGTTAGTGATTTGTGTTTTAACTTCTATGAAAAAGGATTTCTGCCATTTAATATCTTTGTGTGTTTCATTCAAATTAATTAAAATATCAGGCAGTTCAGTTATACTCAAATCTGGCAACTGACAACATTTAAATTGTATTTTATAATATTTATAGCCAAATTAATAAAAGTTTATATAAAAATTAACCCAAACCTTTAAAAAAAAAGACTACTCAGATAACCCACACCTACAAGACATTCATTGGATTTTTATCTGGGTAGCTAGCTGGTCCTCCCTGAGTCAATGCTACCATCTTAGAAAACTTTCTTCCTAGTACCACTTAACTTACCATCCCTAGTAACCATTAAAGGTTTCTTCCTTTCTGTCCCCAGAAAGATCTAGAAACACCCTTGTTTTTCTTCCTAGTCCCCAGTTGGGACAAAAAACCCCACGCCTGACACCAGAAAAAAAATCACATGGACGGCTCCCTAATCTAGTCAGGTGACCCAGGCAGGACATGAGGCTTCTTCTCTCACAAGTCAAGGGACCATAGACTTGGATCCAAGCAAGATAGAACGACTTCTTAAACCTCCAAAATAGGTAAGAAGTCTCCCTTCGTTACTTTCTCAAAGGAATCGATGTATTGTCAAGAAACAAGCTTAACAATAAAAAATAACCTTTATGCAAGCTTTCTAAGTACCTGCCTTACAAAAGCTAAGAATTATAAATATTATTATTCTCATTTTCTACTCATCAAGTACTTACTAAGGACTTAAAATGCCAGGGTTACAAAGAAAAGCAAAAAAAAAGTCCCTATTCTCAAGAAGCTCACACTGAAATGGGGAAGAAAACATGCAAAATATACACAGAGAAAAAAATCAAAGGTAATGTGTAAAAGGAGACATTACTAGTTGGAAATGAAAGGCCTTCTGCAGAAGCTGGTTATAAATTGTCCCTTGAAGGAAGCCAAGGAAAACAAGCAAGCAGCAAAGGTCATACAACAATTATGTGGATGTGACATTATAAAACAGTCAAGATTCAAATCTAGATTATTCCTAATTCCAGATTCAGAATTTTTCCTACTTTTTTTTGCACTGCCTCTTATTAAGTAACTGAGGTTTATATTCCTTACGCTAGAAACTAGAAATACAACCAAGACGCAGAAGCCAAAAGTACTTTGCATAGAGCCTTGCCCAGTCACTTACCTAATGGTGACTCTCTGGAACATTTCCTCATCTGCAAAAACTACAGGATTGGAGCAGATAACACCTGAGGTCCCATTCCATTTGAATAATGATGCTATGTCAATCATTTAAATCTATGCTAAGTCTACAGTCTCTTATTTTTAGGAAAGTGAAAAGAAGGCAGGGTCAGAAGATCTTCATTCTTCTCTAGGTTCCTCCACTCCTGACTCTGGACAATGGCAGAGAAGCTTCCCCACCATGGAAGTTCACCCTTCTCCTGGACTCATCACACTTGAAGTACAAGTCCAGTTTAGTGGCCACTTCCTTGGATTGGTTGGTTCCTCCCAGAACCTCCACTGTCAGGAAAGCACTAAGGCTGTCTTTTCAGATTTTCTTCATCATATCCTTTCACAAGTGGCTTCTCCTTCTCCCTCCCCACCCCACTCCTTTCAGCTTCCTTTTATGTATGGACGCCTTCCATATTAGAATGCAAGCTCCTTAAGGGCAGGGACTATCTTTCTTACAACTTTGTATTTGTATCCCTAGCACTTAGCCCAGTGCCTTGTACGCAGTAAGCACTCCAATGCTATTTGACAGTGACCTAACATCAGATAAAAAACTGTCTGCTATGAATTTATGTTACCTAATCTTTAGGCAGTCTTTTTACTTCCCTAATCTATTTTTTATTCCACTTACCAGAGTGGCTGCTCAAAACCTCTTCTTTCTCAAACTTCCCACAAAATACCTTCCCCAACTCCCCAAGCTAAAGGACCTTGCCCAAGAAGAGAACTCGATAAGTATAAATAAGCTTTTTCTAGGATTTTCAGTGTAGAAAAGAAGGAGATATACAGAGCATAGAAGAAAACAATAGAATGGGAAAGACAAGTGATATCAAGGGAAAGAATCATGCAAAAATGGGCATGACAAATAAAAATGGTTAAGGATGCAACAGAAGTAGAAAAGATTAAGAAGAGGTGTCAAGAATCTATAAAAGAACTATACAAAAATGATCTTAACTTCACCAATAATCACAATGGTATACTTACTGATCTAGAGTCAAATGTCCTGGAGAATGAAGTGCAGCGAGCCTTAGAAAGCATTGCTAATAACAAGGCTAGTGAAGGTGACAGAATTTCAGCTGAGCTCTTTCAAACCTGCAGCATTTAAAATGCTGCATTCAAAATGCCAGCAAATTTGGAAAATCCAACAGTGGCCTTTGGATTGGAAAAGATCAGTTTACATCCCAAGACTAAAGAAGGTCAATGCCAAGGAATATTCAAATTACCAAACAATTGCACTTATTTCACACACCATCAAGGTTATGCTTAAGATTCTGCAAGCTACGCTTCAGCAATATGTGAACAGAGAATTACCAGAAGAACAGGCTGATTTTCAAAGAGGTAGAGGAACTAGAGACCAAATTGCCAACATTTGCTAGGATTACGGAGAAGGCAAGGGAATTCCCAAAAAACATCTAGTTCTGCTTCACTGAGTACACCAAAGCCTTTGACTGTGTGGATCACAATAAAATGTGTTAAGTCCCCAAAGAGATGGGAGTACTAGATTATCTTATTTGTCACTGCAGATAGTGACTGGCAGCTATGAAATTAAAAGATACTTGCTCCCTGGAAGGGAAGTTATGGCAAATCTGGACAGTATACTAAAAAGGAGTGACCACACCTTGCCAACAAAGGTTCATATAGTCAAAGCTATGGTTTTTCTAGTAGCAATGTATGGCTGTGAGAGGTGGACTATAAGGAAAGCTGGGTGCCACAGCACTGACACTTAAAATTTGTGGTGCTAGAGAAGACTTTTGAGAATCCCTTTGGACAGCAAGGAGGTCAAATCAGTCAATACTTAAAAAAATTAATTCAGGCTATTCACTGGAACATCAAATACTGAAGCTGAAGGCTGATGCTGGGAAAGACTGAAGGCAAAAAGAAAAAGGGGATGGCAGAGGATAAGATGGATAGATAGTATCATGGAAACAATGGACATAAATTTAGACAGTCTTCGAGAGATAGTAGAAGACAGAAAGGCTTATTACGTTATGGTTCATGGTGTCATGAAGAGCCCCTCATGATTGAATGACTGAAGCAAAAGGGGATCGGGAAAGATAAGTAAGAATCTATAGTTTCCTTCAAGGCCCAACTCATTTCTACCACCTCTATGTGCATCCTTTCCTGATCCTCCAAGGTGCTCTTCTCTCCTCACCAGTAGAATGCAAACTCTTTTGAGAGCAAACACTGTTTTCTTTTTTCTTTGCATTCCAAGCTCCTTAGACATTATTAAAAGGCACTTATTAATCTGAACTGAATCCAAGTCCAGTGAACATAACCAGTCACTACTCTCTTAACTATCTTCATTCATCACCAATCCCCATTCTGGAATTCTTATTCCATCCTCTCACCCTGACTACCACATGTAGTATTAGAACCAGGAATGAGCCTTAAACTTGCTATCTAACTCAATACAATATTCTAAACACTGTAAATATTTAATGTTTTTGCTGAATGACAATAACCTTTATTTAACAATAGGTATACAAACATAGTGAGATAAAATGCTCCCAACAAAAACTGCACCTTAAACAAATAAGATCATACCGCTAGAAAATGATTTCGGCTGGTCACTAAAAAAGTGGTAGAGGCTGGATCCTCCCACTTCTAATTATTAAATGGGCACAAGATAGCTTCAGTTAACAATGCAACTGAACAGTCACAAAGTATGTAATACAGGCTAAGATAAATATGATAGCCCCTCTCTCTGATCCCCAAGTTCTTAAAAAAGAACTTAAATGTAGTAAAACTTCTAAAACATCTGTCCCAGGGCTGCTACATTCTTTCCCATTTTAAAAAAAGTCCAAATTTCCATTTTGTCTTTTAATATTATGATACACTAGAATGCTCTTGGCTTCTATAAACACAAAATAGTTTCTTCAATCAAGACTCAAATAGTGGAACTATATTTGTTAAAAATACTATGTCTAAGGGAGGGATTCTTACCTTTTTTGTGTAATAGATCTCTATAAGTTGTTTGGTGAAGCTATAGATGCCTTCTTAAAATGTTTTCAAATGTTTAAAATAAATTATGTGGAAGTACAAAAGAAATCAACTATATTAAAATAACTATAAAAATAAAATTTAAAAAAACAAGTTGACTCACCCTAGGTTAAAAACTCCTGGCCTAAGAACAGTCCTTATTTTCCCCCACTAGAAAAGGACTCAAAGTTTTATCTGGCTTATAACGGAAGAGGGAAGAGGAGCAGTCAAGTCACGCCATCTCTACATGTGCTTCACAGTATATATATGAAAAGAGCACTGGATTTGGAGTCAAAGGACTTGGGTTCAGATACCAGATCTGCTACCTTTGTGTGACCATGAACACATAAATCATCTAACTTTTCTGGGTCACCGTTTACTCATCTATAAAATGAGGAGACTGAACCAGATGACTACTAAGGTCCTTTTAGTTCTAAAGCTGTAACAGGATAAAGAGTTTACATGCTTCACTGGTATCCACACAATGTTAGAGCAATTCACAGGAAAAGTTCCCCAGTACCTTGGTGGATTTTTGGTAGGGAATTTTTAAGAGGACTGTAATGGTAATTTAAATGAGGACATCTTTCATATTCATTAATAGCCCCCTGTGGCCTGCCTAGATCACATGGAACCCTGAGTCACATGGAGCCTGTAATGGGAGGAGTTTGATTAATGGGAAGAACAGGAAGAGGTGGAGCTAGAGCAGAACCAAGAAGAAATTGGTCAGAGTCTAGTCAGAACTAGAAAGGATAAAGGCGGCTGGCTAGTGTGAGTGAAAGGGCTGGTTTGTGATTTTGTTTAAGGAAGCTTGTTTGTGATTTGTTTAATGGAGCTGGTTTGTAGGAAACCTAGCAGGGGGAAGGCTTGGGGATGGTGTTCTCTGCATTGTGATTGTGTATAGATTTTTGTTGCTGTGATGGCTTCATCTCTCTGATGTCTGAATGAATGTTTCGTTCTGCCTTCCATATGGAGAGTCTGTGGAATTTTGTGATTCAGAATTATGCCAGGATATTCATGGCCATGATATTCGCTGTGAATATCACAAACAATAGCCATAAAGTATGAAAAACTGCGGATAGATAGTAATTTGTACTACTAGATACCAACATTTATGAGATCACAAATGCTTCAAAAGTACAAAAGTGAACAGAGTACCTTTGCTTTGTGCTGTAGGAGATACTAACTTTAAAAGAATCAGTACTTGCATTCAAATAGTTTAGAGGAATTAAGACACCAACACAGATAGTTATAACACAATATTATAAGAATATATAATTTGTTGTTGGTCAGTAGTTTCCAACTCCTCGTGACTCTGTGGACCTACTGTCCATGGGGTTTTCTTGGCAAAGACACTAGAGTGGTTTGCCCATTTCCTTCTCTAGTTTTATGCAGGCAGGGGTTAAGTGGTTTACCTGGGGTCACAAAACTATTAAGTGTCTGTGGTCAGGTTTGAACTCTGGTCTTGGTCCAGTACTCTATGCACTGTACCACCTAGTTGTTCCATTTAACTTTATAAAGTACTACATTAAGTCTAAGGGAGAAGTGCATATGAGGAGGAGGGAAGGGGAAATCCACTGGGAGTGCTGATTTAGAGATGGGGGTGGGAAGTTGTCAGAAAAAAAGTCATTATTGAAATGATTAAGAAGGGGGTCAGTCTGTGAGGCTGCCTTAGCTACTTACTGGTGATCTGAATTGGGGAGGGAGAAAAGAGTGGGGACACTTTCTGAGGCTGACTGTATCCAATCTTTCTCTCAATAAATGACAAGGATAAAAAGTACCTCTCTTTCCAAAGCTAACATGCTTTCAAGGCAAGAGCTATGATTTATATCTCTTTATATTCAACACAGTATTAATAATCATACAATAATATTTGCTGATGGTTATGATTATTGGCAGATAGGCCTAAGCTTTATAACAGACTATATTATAAATTATATTTTACTTATATAAATATTATATTTTACTATATAAATTTTTTTACTATATTAAATTTTACTATATAAATATTATATATTACTATATATTGTAAAAACTTAAGAGTTTTGCCATTCTAAATAGATTTTATGAGAATCATTATATTTTCATAATTCTTTTTTGTTATTTCATGTTTCAGTATTCCCAAGGTTTGAGAAAATAATCTGAATCAATGATTGCCAATCTAATATCTGAACCCAAAATGCAACTTTTATGATTTCTATGATCTATTAAAGCAAGATAACAGAGCTTCTTGAAATTGAGAATATATTTTAAATCTCTATCACCTTACACACACCACTGTGGATTTTTATCCTTTGAAGTCATGATGCATTTTTGGACCTAGGAATAAATTATTTTTAACTCCTTTATGTCAACAAAATTCTTATTCTCTTTAGAATGCCTATTGTCCCTAACACAATACAATGCATATAGTAGGTACTTAGTATTTATTGATTGAACAAAAGAAATTATTTCGAAATGAAAATAACTAGAATTATATTTCTTCATGGTTATTCACTACCATTAGGGGGACACTTAACACAATGACACTTGTAAATTTTGAAAAAAGTTCTAGAATTTGAGAACTCTTCTTTAGTAAACAGGCACAGAAATACCATTATTTTGGGGCTTCATTTAAAGCATTAAATCTTTTTGTTTGTCACTCTGTATAGTACCTTCAACACAAGAGACTTCTACCTTTAATTGCTTTCACTATTACCATCAAGCAACAGTTTCCAACCTGTGGGCTACAAACCCCAGAAGGAGTCAGAGAGTTACTGTAAGGGATGTGAGAATCCATATGCATACCAAAAACTGTAAAAACTGATCTTTATTTAGTTTCATATAACATGCACTTATGACTCAATATAATAAATGAGTTAACATGACTCTTATAAGCTGAGTAAATAATGTATTATGTATGTATGTTTTATTATTTTATCAAACATAAATGTAGAGGCTATCTAAGAAAACCGTGTGAAAACTTAGAGGAAGTTTCAACAGTAATATGTAAATTTATACCTCTAGTTGAGTATATTTCAACTTCTACAAGAAAATGAGTAAAATCTAAAATGAAACACTAAGGAGGAAGGGAACAGACAAAAGGGGAGAGGATTAAGGGATATAGTCCTTCTAGGAAATATGGATAAAAATGGTTCCACAGTCAATATGGGCTCCTTCAAAAACAATGGAAAACAAAGAAAGGAAAATATTGCCGAAGAGGAGAGAGGACCAAAAAGAAACACTGGTGTCATAATCTCCACCAAAGAGGACAAAAAGACAACAAAGAACTAAGCTGTAAGTTTCAGAATTTAGCCTAGTAACCAAGAGATACCAACCTCCCTCTACATAATTCATCCAAAACTACAGGGTAGGAGGGTGTCCCATCCAAAATACCTTGATTCCCAGGCAACATGACCAGGACCATAGGAGAAGATGGGACTATGTGGCTCAGCATCACAGTACAACCAATCAAAATATATTTATCAATAAATACTATAAATTAATCATGGGCTAAGTGGCACAGTGGATAGAACACCAGACCTGGAGTCAAGAAAACCTTGGTTCAAATCTAGCCTCACACACTTACTATGGACCCTGGACAAATCAATTAACCCTGCCTGCCTCAGTTTCCTCATCTGTGAAACGAGCTGGAAAAGGTAAACACTCCATTAACTTTGCCAAAAAAACAAAACAAAACCCAAAAGAGGAAATGAAGAGTTGGACATGACTGAAAATGACTAAACAAAAATAAATTACTAACTTACATTTATCAAGTGCTTAGATACTAGAAACTAGAGATAAATTAATGAATGAAATAGTCCCTGCCCTCAATAAACTTAAATTATACTGGGGTCTATAGGCACACATATAAATATATAACAAATATAAGGCAATTTTGTGGGGGGAGACTTTGGGCCAAATATTGGGAATATACAGAGATGAAATAGCATGTGCCCTCAAGGAGCTATCTTCTATTGCTATTCACTCTAATAAAAACTACATAGCAAGCAAGAACTGAGGTTCATCTTCCTACCTAAGACTCAGGATCAAATGCCACCTCCTACAACTACTAGCTATCATTTTGAACAAGTCACAAAACCTCTCTGAACCTCAGAGAATAAAAAATGAAAAGGATGTAGAAATCATCTCTAAAATGGGGATAATAATAGCAGAGCTCTGAAAATAAAATTAGGTAATGTATATAAAGTAATCTGTAACAGCTGTATAAATAGGGGCTACAATTAATTATCAGCCTCTTCCCCTATGTTTTCCTGAACTTTTAATATATCAACTTTTTTCCAGTTTTATTTTGACTTGGTTCTCTGTCACTACTTTGGTTTTTCATTATCTTCTGAGCTCTTCAGATTGTTTTTGTTTCTGTATGTTGCAGCATTAATTCTTGGTATCTGAAGATTAGTGTTATAAAACTTCCTCACTTGGTGCCTTTTTTGGGTGCCCAGTGAGGTTTTTGGACTATTATTTTCTACTTCAGGGACAGAAAATCATTGCAACTAATTTCCCATTTATATAACAACGTAAAAGAAAAATATGAAGTCTAATTTAAATCACTCAATAAAACATAAATCTCTCCAACATCAGTCTAAAATATTGACAATCTATTTCTCAAAAGTGGGATTCTTTTACAATCTCTAAATCCTTTACCTACCATCTTTTCTTTCCTACCTAACAAAAGTATTTTCAATATGGGTATCTTTAATGTCCACAAAAATTACTATGTGCTTACTAGATGATATTTCTGCATTTCTGAATCTTAGCAAGTTTAATAATGCAGAATAATATAGGGAAGGATAAGAAACCATATATGAACTGACACAAAATATACAACCAAAACAGCAATATATACAATGACTACAACAATGTAAATGGAAAGAAAAAGAAAACACCTGAATGTTGTGTAATTATAACAAATAAGTTTAGCCCAAAAGAAGAGACAAGAAAATTAATTTTCATCCCTTTTTTGTAGAAGAGGATAGAAGGATATTTGGGTATAGAACATAGCAAATCCAGCAGGTTTATTTTACTACAGTGTACACGCACACACACAAACACACCCCTTAATTATTTGTTAACAGGAATGTCTTTCTGTGGAAGGAGGCAGTATATATTTGGAAAGGAAGATGACACAAAAACAAAAAACAGCAGTAAAGATGTTTAAAAGAAAACCAAAGTAATTTTTATATAAACTTTTCCCCAAATACAGATACAAGATTAATAATACCTAAGAGTGGTTCTAATAGCTGAGCTTTCACCATCTCACCTTGAACTTGGCTCCAAAAGTTACTTCCTCTCCAACTTCTTACCAAACTGCCTACACTCTTGTCATCAGCCTCACCTCTCTCCCACAACCTTTGATTCCAAGCACCTCATTTTCCCAGGAACTAGAACTCCACCTACCTCTTGCCCACCTCCACACCATGCCACCATCAGATAGTCAGTTAATAAACATCTATTAGCATTAATTATGCCAGGCACTGGGTATACAAAGGGTATACAAAGAAAGACAAAATCACTGCCCTCAACGAGTTCATGTTCTAACAGGGAGACAATGTGCAATAAAATAAAATATATGTTTGAGACATATACAGTGTAAACAGGAGGTAATTTCAGAAGGAAGGCACTAAGAGAAGGGAGGGAAAGTCCAGGAACAACTTTCTTCAGAAGGTCGGCTTTGAACTTAGTCTTGAAGGAAGCAGGAGGTAGAAATGAAAGGCCAAGTATTTCCAGTAATGGGGAGACAAATAAACTACCCCTCCCTTTTATATGTTGGTTTCCCCCATTAGAATGGAAATGCCTTGAAGAGCAGTCACTGTCTTGCTTGCTGATACCAGCACTCATCTCTACCACTTAGCACAGTGTCTGGGCACACAGCAGGACTTTAATAAATGCTCTATCTTTCTAGTATCGCCCTTTTTCCCTAGAAATTGTTGTTTAAAATCATTGTAAAATAAAGAGCTGCACATTTTTTAAAATCATATTTTTACACCATGGAAAAAATAGGAAAGAGAAAGATTGTGTTGTTACAATTCATACTATAGATTAATCCCACATTTGTGCCAAAAAAGATGAGTTTAACTTTCAATTTTTCAGTTAGTATTTCTGAAAGCTGAAGAAAATTGCCCCACATAGGAAAAAAGTAACTGGTTCCAGGGAAGCTTTTTCTTTCTTAATAAGGAAGAAAATTTAACTTATAACTGACATAATCTCAGTGTTTCATGATAAATAAAGATCTTGAAGGAGAGCAAAGAACAAAAATGAGAGCAAAAGAAGAAAGACGTTTATGTGCAGCTTAATTTAATTTTAGTAAGGATACCATTTAAATGTGTCCCAGATAAGACAGTTAAAATCTAAGTTAGAATTGCTTATGGAATTTAAATCCTATTTTCGTCAACTGAATGCTGTTTCTATGTACCTAAAAAGAACTAAGCATTTTCATGTAACCTTGCTTACTAAAAGGCAGAAAAATGATGACTTTTCTAATACGATGGGTGGAACTTATAACAAAATGCAGCCTAAGACAACCCCCAAACTAAAGGATTACTAGTTGGCTTCATCAACCCTTGGGTAAATTTCCTCAGCTATCCAGGCAATCAAGGATTTGTGCTCCAAACGTTAAGTCCCTACAAGAGTCTCTGTCGATACCAGTACAATATAGTCTGTAAGCATTTAAAATAGGCAAATTATTTTAGTATTGTGAAAAGGAACTCCAGTGTATAAATTATATGCAAACTAGGAAACTTAAAGCAGATAAACAGCATAGTTGTTTCTAGTTTCCCTTCCTAGTTTATCTTTAAATCAATCTAAGGACAGGACTATTTCTCAACTCCCTTGGTCTCCTTTAATATCCCTTCTTTCTCAAACACCCCTTACCCCATGTACAAAGATTAAATTATTCTCTGTACATCCAACAATCAGTGACTTTCCTTAAATCTGCTCAAAGAATTTCAGATGATCAGAGGATCATAAATATATATAGTTGGAAGGGACATCCTACTTCACCCTAGCTCAAATCTATTTAACAGATGAAAAAACTCAGGTAGAGAAAGGTTAAGCAAC
The DNA here is from genome assembly GCA_023548195.1 of Bettongia penicillata ogilbyi. Classification (NCBI taxonomy): domain Eukaryota; kingdom Metazoa; phylum Chordata; class Mammalia; order Diprotodontia; family Potoroidae; genus Bettongia; species Bettongia penicillata. The sequence continues at coordinate 7,831,504 of JAJHZJ010000531.1, read as the reverse complement.
TTTGCTCAATGTCACAGAGATAGTAGAGCAGTATTTGAATCAAGTCCCCCTAAATTCAAAACCAGTTTTCTTTCCTCTATATCACACTGCCTCTTCATCAGCCCATCCAGCATTATAGGCAGCACACTGCGAAACCAGTCTACAGATACAGACTTCACATATATATATCACAGAAATTCAGAATTAGAAAGTTCTTGAAATACCCAAATACAACCCAAATGAGAAAAGTCTACCCTACAACAAAATACCCAAGTGGTCATCTTAACTTTGCTTAAAGATCTGTCAATGGGGCTTGAGGTGAAGTTCAGGATTCCAACCTACATTTAAAGGAAGCACAGAGCACTAGACAGTAACCAGTTTTACTGAGAAGGCAGGGATGATGGAAGCAGGTCTTCTGGGGACTAGTGGAAAACCAGTAAAACACGGTGGTGGTGGGTTTTTACAAACTTCTTATCCAAGTCACACAGGACCAAGTATTAAAGAAGACAGCAAGAAGCCTGGACACTGTAGATCAGGGTTATAGACCTGGTACAGGATTCATGGGAGTGGGATTAGGAGTAGTGGTGTAGTAAATTCTTACTTGGGGAACTAGTATCCAATTGATATTCAAACTCTCCACACTGGTAAAAGAACTCTCAGCCATTTCTGCATGCCCACTTTGACAAGATAAGTCAATTTAATTTGAGCCTCCCTGGCAGGGAAGATATTGAGATTCTTACAATCTCAAATGAGAAAGATCTACCACTTCCCAAGGCAGCCCATTCTACTTTAAGAAAGTTCTCTGATTACTAGAATTTTTTTTTCTTTACATCAAGTCTAAATGTGGTTCTTTGCTACTTCTACCCATTTGCTACTAGTTCTGCACTCAGGTAAAGCAAAATTATTAATGATCAATCTGTGGGTCTGGACATTCAGCTCATTCCAAACCCATCTAATTGTACTATAATCAGGTTCATATTTCTCTATATTGTCTACAAAGATAGCTGGAAAGGTTTTATCAAACTATTTCTCAAAATATAGGTAAATTTTATCTACGTTTCTTTGAGCAACCAATTTAGTGTTTCTTTCAAAGAAACAACTAAATTTAGACTATTAGAACCTTTTCTTAATGAAGCTACATTGGCTTTCTGTAATCAGCTCTTAATTTTCTAGATGTTCACTAATGATCTCTTTAATTTTCTCTTTCACTCAAATGGAACTGTGATCTCATAAATGTGGATAGTCCAGTCAAAGATGCAGATCACAACCAATCCATGCCCACACATCAGATGCAATTCTTGTTCACAACCTCCTTAGACGTTTACCACAGGGCATTTAACTCAATGTATCAGGAGGTGCCTGCACTTTCTTCATAACACTGAAAGGATGCTAGTGCAGTTCAGTCTCTCCATTGCTTAGCCCTCTTCTGTGGCTACATGACCAATCCATTTTCTTTTTCATTCATACGCTCTTTGATGATATCTTTTACTCTATTTCTCCTTCATGATTTCCTATCTGTAATGTATTGCAATCTGCTGGCATCCTGTAGTAGAATTACATATGTAACCAAGTCATATTCCAGAATACTGGTATTAACAGATGGACCTAGGAAAACACAATGACAACAATGAAAACTTAAAGATCAAAGAAATGAAAACCATCATTATGTAATTATAAGGCCTAAGTTTGGCCTCACTGGAGTTTTCAGAAAATGAACTTCCCTTCTTTTCATTACAGAAGTGGAGGTAGGACTATGAATGTGAAAATGTCAGACATGACTGCTGTGTTTAATGGTTTTCCTTTCCTCCCCTTTTTAATCTTTTTACAAAGGAAGCTCCTTGAGTACAGAGGAAAGAGAGATGGAATAATAATAAAGGTGACAGGGGGTGGAGCCAAGATGGTGGAGTAGAAAGACTCACGTATACTAGCACCAAACCCACAGCCCATATATTTCCTGCAAGAAGAACTCCCCCACAAATTCTGGATCACTGCAAGGGGCACAGAAACACAGTGGAAAAGATTTCTGTCCCAGAGAGCCCTGGAGAGCCGTCCCCAGGGTCCGTCGCGCCCCAGAAAGCAGAGTTCACCCCTGAGCTGCCCTGGCCGCGTGGCCGTGAGGAGCAGATCCGAGCAGGCTTCAAGGACGGAACCTCCGGCGGCCAGGAAGGTCCCTGCGGCCAGGAAGGTCCCTCCACCCAAAGACGCTACAGGTCACTGAGACAGACATCTGGGCTGGCCGAGAGGGAAACGGGGTGTCACCGTGACTCGGGGCCCCTCGGGAGGCAGTGGCAGAGGCAGCAGCAGCCCCGGGACTCCCCTAGCAGGCAAGATCTTCATTATTGAAGGTCTCTGCAAAAAACACCTGAAGGAGCTGAGACTGGGAGGTGGCCCTGCCCCCACCCGCTCCATTACTGAAGGTCTCTGCATAAAGCCCCTGGGGGAACTGAGCCTGGGAGGCGGCCCTGCCCCTACCAAAGCACCAGAACTTAAGCTCACATTGAATAGCAGCTGCTTCCACCATTGATAGCCCTGAGACTGGGAAGCAGCATTTGAATCTCAGACTCCAAGCACTAGCTGGGCAGATCTAGGCGGGGGTGGACAGGAATCTCAGAAGTCAAATAACTGGCTGGGAAAATGCCCAGAAAAAGGAAGCAAAATAAGACCATAGAGGGCTATTTTGATGGGGTGCAGATGTTCCCTCCTTTCAATTCTGATGACGAGGAAATATTCTTACCATCAGGGAAAGACGTGGAGGGCGGGGCCTCTGTATCCCAGACATCCCAGGTGGATGTCCAGTGGGCTCAGGCCATGGAAGAGCTCAAAAAGGATTTTGAAAAGCAAGTGAGAGAGGTGGAGGAAAAACTGGGAAGAGAAATGAGATGCAAGAAAAGCATGAAAAACGGGTCAATACCTTGCTAAAGGAGACCCAAAAAAATGCTGAAGAAAATAACACCTTGAAAAATAGCCTCACTCAATTGGCAAAAGAGGTTCAAAAAGCCAATGAGGAGAAGAATGCTTTCAAAAGTATAATTAGCCAAATGGAAAAAGAGGTTCAAAAGCTCACTGAAGAGAATAGTTCTCTCAAAATTAGAATGGAACAGATGGAGTCTAATGACTTTCTGAGAAACCAAGAAATCACCAAACAAAACCAAAAGAATGAAAAAATGGAAGAGAATTTGAAATATCTCATGGGAAAAACAAATGACCTGGAACACAGATCCAGGAGAGACAATTTAAAAATTATGGGACTACCTGAAAGCCATGATCAAAAAAAGAGCCTAGACATCATCTTCCATGAAATTATCCAGGAAAACTGCCCTGATATTCTACAACCAGAGGGCAAAATAAATATTGAAAGAATCCATCGATCACCGCCTGAAAGAGATCTAAAAAAATAAACTCCTAGGAACATTGTGGCCAAATTCCAGAATTCCCAGGTCAAGAAGAAAATATTGCCAGCAACTAGAAAGAAACCATTTCAGTATTGTGGAAATACAATCAGGATAACTCAAGATCTAGCAGCTTCTACATTAAGGGATCGAAGGGCATGGAATAGGATATTCCAGAAGTCAAAGGAACTAGGGCTCAAACCAAGAATCACCTACCCAGCAAAACTGAGTAGAATACTTCAGGGGAAAATATGGTCTTTCAATGAAACAGAGGACTTTCAAGCATTCTTGATGAAAAGACCAGAGCTGAAAAGAAAATTTGACTTTCAAACACAAGAATGAGAAGAAGCATGAAAAAGTAAATAGCAAAGAGAAGTCAGAAGGGACTTACCAAAAGTGAACTGTTTACATTCCTACATGGAAAGACAATATTTGTAACTCTTAAAATTTTTCAGTATCTGGGTAGTTGGTGGGATTATGCACACACACATACACACATGCACGCACACACAGAGACAGAAAACACAGAGTGAATTGAATAGGATGGGACCATATCTTAAAAGAAATTAAGGTAAATGATGAGAGAGAAATGTAGTGGGAGGAAAGAGGGTGAAATGGAATGGGGTAAATTATATCTCATTCAAGAGGCAAGCAGGAGACTTTTTAGTGGAGGGAAAAAGAGGGAGAGCTGAGAAAAAAAGAAGTTTACCCTCATCACATTCAACTAAAGGAAGGAATAAGATGCACACTCATTTTGGTATGAAAACCTATGTTACAATACAGGAAAGTTGGGGAGAAGGAGATAAGCAAGGGGGGTGGGGGATGATGGTAGGGAGGGCAATGGGAAGAGGGAGCAATTTGAAGTCAACACTTGGGGAGGGACAGGATCAAAAGACAGAATAGAAACAATGGGGAGCAGGATAGGATGGAGGGAAATAACAGTTAGTCTTACACAACACGACTATTATCGAAGTCATTTGCAAAACTTCACAGATAGGGCCTATATTGAATTGCCTGCCTTCCCAAAGGGAATGGGTGGGGAGGGAGGGATGGGGAGAATTTGGAACTCAAAGTTTTAGGAACAACTGTTGAGTATTGTTGTTGCTACTAGGAAATAAGAAATACAGCTAATGGGGAACAGAAAGTCATCTGGCCCTACAGGAGAAAAGAGAAGATGGAGACAAGAGAAGGGAGGGAGGATAGAAGAGAGGGCAGATTGGTGATAGGGAAAATTAGAATGCTCGGTGTATTGGGGTAGGGGGAGGGGAGAAAAGGGGAGAAAATTTGGAACCCAACATTTTGTGAAAATGAATGTAAAAAGTTAAATAAAAAAAAAAAGAATCAATGTAATGGGGAAGGCCTGACCAGGGGGAGTTTGTTAATCATTAAATGAAAAATTCTGAGAGATTTTCAAAGTATTGAGATCTCTGAAAGTATTAAGTATAGTACTATTATGATCTCTGTGGAAAGTCCTTTCAGAGTGTTCAGCAGTTCTGATGAGGCAATAAGAACTTGGAACAGGAATGGTGATACTCTCTTCCCTTCAAGGAAGGAGAGACCAGGCTGGAAATGATGCCCTCAAGAGAGGTGCGAAGGTTTCTTTTCTTTCCCTGGAGACTGGTGATCAGGAGATGTGACAATAAAACCTCAAAGTTGGTTTAACTGGCACTTTTCTGAGTTATTTGTAGCAGTCTTTCATGTTTATTGATGATGATTTGCAATTCTTCTTTTCAAATCTGTTTACAGCCTTGAATACTTATCTATTAGAGAGTAGTTTCTAGTTTTACATATTAATCCCTTACGTATCTTGGATAGGACTAATATATAATTTCATTTTTATCGAAAACTCCCAATTAGAAAACTCTTGCTACCAATGCAGGTTGATACCTGCTCTGCAATTTACAGTTTTAGAGAGGTGCTTGAGAGGTTAAGTGACTTGACCAGAGTCACAGAACCAGCATCAGAGTCAGGAGTTGACACAGTTCCTCTCAACTGCTGAAGCCAGTTCTCGGATTCCACACATTTAGCAGATGTCATTAGACAAACCCCAAAATCCCAATAAGTTTTACAAAAAAATGCATTAGGCCATTTGGTAGGGAGAGAACCTGAAAGGAGTCTTTGTGAGTTTATATTATTATAGAGTTCAGACAAGAACACAAAGATATGTGCATGACTGACTTCACACAGGCAGCAGTCAGTCTCCAAGAGAAAGGCAGTTAAAGATGTATACCGGTAGGTAAGTCAATTTGATCTGGGTGGCCCAAAACAAAACCTGAGAACCCAAAGAAAAGCACTGGGTAGCATCCTGCATTCCATACAACCATCCATGGAGTCTCTCTGAGGTCAGGCTGGCCTCTACAGGAAGCTTTAAGTTAGACAACTTTCTAGCAAAAATAAATCAAGATTCAGGAATATTAAGAAAGAATAAATTATAGTTTCTCCATATAGAGATTTCATGCCAGGATTATTCTCAATTCGTCAATTTTCCTTCTTAAGCAAACTGCACTGATCTTGTTCACACAAGCCTTTTAATTTAATGTAGTGAAAACTGTCTTTTCTCTTTTTAAGAATTACCGCTATCTCGTTTGGCTATGAAATATCCCCCTAAGTCAAAGTTGTAAAAAAAACCTTTAGATATTCTCCTTAGATTCATTTTGATGATTTGTATTTTTATATTTACTTTGCATATCCATTGAGAACTTCTTATGGTATATAGGGTAAGAGTCTAGTCAGAATCTACATTCTGATAAATTGCATTCTAGTTTCCTCAGCAGTTCTTGTCAAATAGGAAATCTTCCCCACTCCCACTCCATATTTTATGTTCTTGTGAAAACACTGCTGTTAGGGGCGGAGCCAACTCTAAATGTGCTCTTCCCCAACAGCTTATAAAACATCTGTAAAAAATGACTCTAAACAAATTCTAGAGCAGCAAAAACCACAAAACAACAGAGTGAAAGTGATTTCCAAACCAAGGTAGCCTGGAAAGTCAACAGGAAAGGTCTTTTGCATGGGGAACGGAATGAAGTGCAGCCCATGGAGCCCAGCCCAGCCTCAGCCAGGACAGGGACAGAACCAGAATATGCCTTAGGAGCATAATCCCCAGAAGCAGCAATGGTTCTCAGATCCCTCAATCCAAAAATGCCAAAGAAAGCTTAAAAGGTCAGTGAGAAAGCTTTTTCATTTAGATAAGAAGGGAACTGCAGTCTGGCCCCCCAGCAACAGCCACTGCAGCAGTAGCACCATTTGTGGAGCCCTCCACCTAAAGCCCCTGGGGGAATGGAGTCACTAATCTGAATCTCAGCCCTGAGCCTAGTTCTGAGGCTGGAGTGAGGAGGAGTGCTGGCAGAGCTATAGGCAGCTATGGAGGGGGAATTCTACTACTTGCAGACTCTGGATAGAAAAGTTTTTGGTTGCTCCCAGACCAGCATGCAGGAGAGGAGAGGAGTAACTACTCTACCTTGACTGTGCCACCTTGGAGGTGGTACTTACAGGTCCCCCAAAGTATATCCTCCTCTTGACAAGTGACTCAAAAGTCAAGTAACTGGCTGGAAAAATGCCCAAAAAATGGAGGAAAGAATAAGACAAGAGAAGATTACATTCTTGGTGAGCAGGTATTTTCTTCCATCCTTTCAGATGAGGAGGAGCAATGCATGCCATCAGAGGAAAACCTAGGAGTAAGGGCCTCTGCATCCAAAACCTCCAAAGTGGATGTGCAGTAGTCTCAGGCCATGGAAGAGCTCAAAAAGGATTTTGAAAATCAAGTTAAGACAGGTGGAGGAAAAACTGGGAAGAGAAATGAGAGCAATGGAAGAAAATCATGAAAAGCAAGTCAACAGCTTGCTAAAGGAGACCCAAAAAAATGCTGAAGAAAGTAACACCTTGAAAAATAGGCTCACTCAATTGGCAAAAGAAGTCCAAAACGCCAGTGAGAAGAATGTTTTCTAAAGAAGAATGAGCCAAATGGAAAAGGAAGTTCAAAAGTTCACTGAAGAAAATAGTTCTTTAAAAATTAGAATGGGACAGATGGAACCTAATGACTTTATGAGAAATCAAGAAATTACAAAACAAAACCAAAAGAATGAAAAAAAAATAGAAGACAATGTGAAATATCTCATTAGAAAAACAACTGACCTGGAAAATAGATCCAGGAGAGACAATTTAAAAATGAGACTACCTGAAAGTCATGATCAAAAAAAGAGCCTAGACATCATCTTTCATGACATTATTAAGGAAAACTGCCCTGATATTCTAGAATCAGAGGATAAAATAAATATTGAAAGAATCGACCAATCACCACCTGAAAGAGATCCAAAAAGAGAAACTCCTAGGAATATTATGGCCAAGTTCCAGAGTTCCCAGGTCAAGGAGAAAATATTGCAAGCGGCTAGAAAGAAACATTCAAGTATTGTGGAAATATAATCAGGATAACACAAGATCTAGCAGTTTCTACATTAAGGGATCGAAGGGAGTGGAATATGATATTCCAGAAGTCAAAGGAACTAGGACTAAAACCAAGAATCACCTACCGAGCAAAACTGAGTACAATACTTCAGGGGGAAAAAGGGTCATTCAATAAAACAGATGACTTTCAAGAATTCTCGATGAAAAGACCAGAACTGAATAGAAAATCTGACTTTCAAACACAAGAATCAAGAGAAATTTGAAAAGGTAAACAGCAAAGAGAAATCATAAGGGACTTTCTGAAGTTGAACTCTTTACAATCCTACATGGAAAGATAATATTTGTAACTTTTTTTTTTAATTTTATTTATTTATTTAATTTTTTACATTCATTTTCACAAATTTTTGGGTTCCAAATTTTCTCCCCTTTTATCCCCTCCCCCCACCCCAATACCCCAAGCAATCTAATTTTCCCTATCTCCAACCTGCCCTCTCTTCTGTCATCTCTCCCTTCTCTTGTCTCCATCTTCTCTTTTCTCCTGTAGGGCCAGATGACTTTCTATTCCTCATTAACTGTATGTCTTCTTTCCTAGTAGCAACAACAATACTAAAAAGTTGTTCCTAAAACTTTGAGTTCCAAATTCTCCCCATCAATCCCTCCCCACCCATTCCCTTTGGGACGGCAGGCAATTCAATATAGGCCATATCTGTGTAGTTTTGCAAATGACCTCCCTGATAGTCGTGTTGTGTAAGACTAACTGGATTACCATCCCTCCTAACCTGCCCCTCATTGTTTCTCCCCTGTCTCTTGATCCTGTCCCTTCCCCCAAATTGCTCCCTCCTCCCTTTGCCCTCCCCTCCATCATCCCCCCCTTGCAATATCTCCTTCTCCCCCACTTTCTTATACTGTAAGATAGGTTTTCATACCAAAATGAGTGTGCATTTCACTCCTTCGTTTAGTCAAATGTGATGAGGGTAAACTTCTTGTTTTTTGTTTTTTTTTTCTCAGCTCTCCTCTTTTTCCCTCCACTAAGAAAAACTCCTACCTGCCTCTTAAATGACATATAGTTACCCCCTTCCCTTTCCCTCTCTTTCCTCCCCCTACATTTCTCTCTCACTATTTACCTTAATTTCTTTTAAGGTATGGTCCCATCCTATTCAGTTCAATCTGTGCTCTCTATCTCTGTATGTGTGTGCATGTGTGTATGTGTGTGCATGCGTGTACATGTGTATGTGTGGTCCCACCAACTACCCAGATACTGAAAAGTTTTAAGAGTTACAAATATTATCTTTCCCTGTATGAATGTAAACAGTTCACTTCTGGTAAGTCCCTTAAGACTTCTCTTTCCTGTTTCCTTTTTCATGCTTCTTCTCATTCTTGTGTTTGAAAGTCAAATTTTCTTTTCAGCTCTGGTTTTTTCATTAAGAATGATTGAAAGTCCTCTGTTTCATTGAAAGACCATATTTTCCCTTGAAGTATTATACTCAGTTTAGCTGGGTAGGTGATTCTTGGTTTGAGTCCTAGTTCCTTTGCCTTCTGGAATATCCTATTCCACGCCCTTCGATCCCTTAATGTAGAAGCTGCTAGATCTTGGGTTATCCTGATTGTATTTCCACAGTACTGGAATTGTTTCTAACTGCTTGCAAGATTTTTTCCTTGAGCTGGGAGTTCTGGAATTTGGCCACAATGTTCCTAGGAGTTTCTCTTTTTGGATCTCTTTCAGGCGGTGATCGATGGATTCTTTCAATACTTATTTTGCCCTCTGGTTCTAGAATGTCAGGGCAGTTTTCCTTGATAATTTCATGCAAGATGATGTCTAGGCTCTTTTTTTGACCATGACTTTCAGGTAGTCCCATAATTTTTAAATTGTCTCTCCTGGATCTATTTTCCAGGTCAGTTGTTTTTCCCATGAGATATTTCACATTCTCTTCCATTTTTTCATTCTTTTGGTTTTGTTTGGTGATTTCTTGGTTTCTCGTAAAGTCATTAGACTCCATCTGTTCCATTCTAATTTTGAGAGAACTATTAAATTCAGTGAGCTTTTGAGCCTCTTTTTCCATTTGGCTCATTCTGCTTTTGAAAGCATTCTTCTCCTCATTGGCTTTTTGAACCTCCTTTGCCAATTGAGTGAGCCTATTTTTCAAGGTGTTAATTTCCTCAGCATTTTTTTGGGTCTCCTTTACCAAGGTATTGACCCATTTTTCATACTTTTCTTGCATCTCTGACATTTCTCTTCCCAGTTTTTCCTCCACCTGTCTAACTTGCTTTTCAAAATCCTTTTTGAGCTCTTCCAGGGCCTGAGCCCACCTGACACCCCCCTGGGGTGTCTGGGGTACTGAGGCCCCGCCCTCCACGTCTTTCCCTGATGGCAAGGATACATCCTCGTCATCAGATCCGAAGGTTGAGATCATTTGCATTTGTTGGAAAAAACTCTCTAAAGTCTTATTTTTCTTCCCTTTTCTAGGCATTTTCCCAGCCAGTTACTTGACTTCTGAGATTCCTTTCCACCCCCGCCTGGATCCGCCCAGCTAGTGCTTGGCCTCTGAGATTTAAATGGGCTTTCCTCCTGCCGGCTATCAATCAGTGAGCTTTAGTTCAGGTGCTGGGGTGAGGGCAGGGCCGCCTCCCAGGCTCAGATCCCTCAGGGGCTTTATGTAGAGACTTTCAGGAATGGAGCGGGTAGGGGCGGGGTGGGGTGCCCGCCTCCCAGGCTCAGTTCCCTCGGGGGCTTTAAGCAGAAGCCTTCAGTAATAGAGCGGGGTGGGGGCAGGGCTGTCTCCCAGGCTCAGCTCCCTCAGGTTTTATGCAGGAATCTTCCGTAATGAAGATCCTGCCTGCTGCTGGGGGATTCCTGAGTCCCGGTCCGCTGCCGCCTCAGCCGCCGCCCACACCTCTGCCTCCGCCACTTCCTGCCCCCGTCTCTGCCGCCGCCGCTTCCTCCCGAGGCGGCCCGAGTCACGGAGACGCCCTGCTCCCCCTCTCCTCCAGCCCGGCCTTCTCTCTCATTGACCTGTAGCTTCTGTGGGCGGAGGGACTTTCCCGGCTGCCGGAGCTTCCGTCTCTGAAGCCTGCTCGGATCAGCTTCTCTGGGGCCGCAGACAGGGCAGTGTTGGGGGTGGGGTCCACTTTCCGGGGTGCGACGGACCCTGGGGACGGGTCTCCAGGGCTCCCTGGAACGGAAATCTCTTCCACGCCATTTCTGCACACCTTGTATTGACCCAGAAGTTATGGGGGTCTCTTTTTACATTAATTCTATGGGTTTTGGAGCTCGTAAACGTGCGTCCTTTTACTCCGCCATCTTGGCTCCCAATATTTGTAACTCTTGAGATTTTTCTCAATATTTGGGTAGTGGGAGGGATTACACACACACACACACACACACACACACACACACACACAGCACACGGTAAGTCGAACAAGAACAGATGAGATCTAAAAAAAAATAATATTAAAGGGTGAGAGAGGAATATTATGGGAGGGAAAAGGAAGAAATGGAATGGGTCAAATTTTCTCTCAGAAAACAGGCAAGAGAAAGCTGTTGCAATAGAAGAGAAAACGGAGAAGGTGAGAGAGTAAAAGTGAAGCTTATTCTCTTCACTTTTGGCTCAAGGAGGGAATAGCATGCTCACTCAGTTTGGCATGAAAAGAGAAGGGGACAAGTGAGATGTCAGGAGGGATGATAGAAGGGAGGGCAAATGGGAGGAGGGAGTAATTAGAAGTAAACACTCTTGGGGAGGGAGAAGGTCAAAAAGGAGAATAGAATGGGGGGCAGGATAGGATGGAGGGAAATATAGTTGTCTTTCACAACATGACTATTATGAAAGTCTTTTGCAAAGTCACACATATATAGCCTATGTTGAATTGCTTGCCTTCTCAGTGGGGATGGGTGGGGAGGGAGGAAGGGAGACAAGTTGGAACTCAAAGTTTTAGGAATGAATGTTGAGGATTGTTTGTGCATGCAACTGGGAAATAAGAAATACAGGTAATGGGGTTATAGAGATCTATCTTGCCCTACAGGAAAAGAAAGAAGATGGGGGTAAGGGAAGGGAAGGGTGTGATAGAAGGGAGGGCATATTGAGAAAAGGGGTAATCAGAATGCACAGTGTCTTGGGGTGGGGTAAGGGGAGAGATGGGGAGAAAATTTGGAACTCAAAATCTTGTGGAAATGAATGTTGAAAACTAAAAATAAATATCTAAAACAAATCTTGAAGCACTTTACAATACATGCTAGTTATTATTAAAAAGAAAAACAAAACACTGCTGTTAGAGAACACTAAGTTCAACTGTTCCTGATTCTTGCTTATCTAGTTTGTTCTACTGGTCTACTTTTCTATTATTTTAACCAGAATCAAAGAAATTTGATAATTATTGCTTTAGAAAATAGTCCTTAAGTACTATTTCCAATTCAGTTTTTCTTCCCCCCCCATTATTTTCCCTGAGGTTTTAGACTTCTGTTCCTCCAAATAAATTCTATTATTTTCTCCAGTTCTACAGAATAAGTTCTTGGCATTTTGACATTAAATCTATATAGTAAATATTGTCATTTTTATTACACTGACCTAGTCTAATCATTAATGATGAATAGTGTTCCAATTATATTAGTCTTTTATTTCTGTTGTGTTTTATAAATGTATTTATGTAAATCTTGAATATCTGTTGGTAGCTTGTATCCCATATATTTTATGTTCTGAAGTCATTCTGAATGGTATTTCTTTTAAATCATTTCTTACTAGTTCTTAGTATTGCCATATAAACATGCGGTTGATTTTTGGTAATTTATTTTGTATCCTGCTACTTTACTGAAGCTGTTCTTCATCTGAATTAATTTTTCTGCTAATTCTCTGGGGTATTCCAAGTAAACTATCATGTTGCCTGGAAAAAGACAATTTTCTTTCTGCTCTGCTGATGTTTATACTTTTAATTTCTTTCTCTTGTTTCACTGCTATCACTAGCATTTCTACAACTAAGCCAGATATCTTGGGCACATTTTAGGAAGACAGACAAGCTGGAGCATATTCTAAAGAGATGGATTGCTAAAGGAACTGAAGATGTGCGGCCTGGTGAAAAGAAGAAGGAAAGTTACTGACAGCTATCTTCAAGCATCTGATGGGTAGTCATAGTCATAAGGATTAATCTTGTTCTTCAACTCCCCAGAGGACAATACTTGCAGTGATAGCTGTGGAAGTTGGAGAGTCTATTAGAAATATCCAACCATAGAAAGGACTGTCTTGAGAGAGTTTCATCCCATTGTAGGTCTTTAAAGAGGGGCAGAAAGACCACTTGCAGAGTTTGAGATGGAGGAGATTCTTGTTTAGGTCTGATTGAACTATATGTTTCTTCTAGATTTTAGCCTCTAACAATGTGCTAAGCATGTCTGCAGAATAAATAAAGAGATCCAGGGGGCAGGAACAAAGGTTTCATGTGGGCAGGTAATGGGAGATGAAAATGCAGGACTTTCTTTTCCAACTACTCTAAGCCACACTTATCTCTTCCTTTTCTAAACATCTATATAGCAAGGGTTCTCAACTTGAGGTCCTTAAATTTTTCTTTAATACTGTGATAAATGTGTTTTATTATAAATGGTTTTCATTTTAATCATATACTTATATGCATTTAAAAGCATTATTGTAAGAACAGGTCCGTAGCACAAAGATGTTTACGAACCCTCAGACATATAGGGATAGCAATTTGAACATATAAGCATATACACTACTATTTTGTATTACTTCTTTTTTTCTTAAGTTCATATGCAGTGTCTTCAACTGCATTTGAAGTTCTTTGGGAACTGGGGTCATGTCTTACACATTTTGGCATCACAAACTGTGTGCAGTCCTCTAATTAAAATAGGACATGTTTTCACCACTGAAATTAGTCCTTTCCTCTTAGTTTCAGAGTGAGATAGAAGATATATGGAATGAGACCGCTTCTTGATACCAATTTCCTTATGAAAGAAATTAGGATTATCTACCCCAAAGAAATACTACCTGAATTCATAATTCTGCTTAAATATTAACAAGATTTTTGAAGATATCTAGTATTCAGTCAGCAATATTATCAGGAAGATAGGGTGAGTTTTGTTTTGAAACATCCAAACTAATTCTCTTACTCAATTTATGGCAATTACATCTATCTTTTATAGAAATATATTCATTCTCCTTATTACTCTTTAAAATATTTTTTTTTCCTTCTGTAAGTGGAATTATTTATGAAGCTGGGTTATCAAGTCACTCCTCAGGCTTCTTTTCTGTAAGCTAAACAGTCCAACTCCTTTCACAGTAATCATAGCTAATACTTTCTAACCCCTATAGTCATTCTAAGAGCTTCCCTCTGAAACTTCACCTTTTAAAAGAAATATAAGGAATCTAATGCACTATGTGAACATTTTAGTGTACAACGGATTAATTTTCTCATTCAGACATCTGTATATCTTGCACATTTTTTTCACCAGAGCTATCTCTCTTAATAAAGATGGATCCTTAAATAATTCTCTTTCACCTTATGAAACAGAAATATTAAAGCAAAGTGGGTCATAAAAAATCCTGTTTTCAATCACACACAAAAAAAGAAATGAGTTCATATGACAGAAAAAAGATTCAGTTGACAAACTTTTCTCCTATAGTATAGCAGTCACTGGAGTAAAAAGATAGTTGCTAATACCATCTAGCAATTCAGTAAAATTCAACAAATATTTATATTAAGTGCCTACTATTGGATGTACAGTGCACTATGACAAGTGCTAGGAATACACAGATGAATCTCTAGGTATCATGAAGTCCTGAGCATGAAAGTAAAGAATTCAGGGGCACAGATGGTGTTTTCATTACTGCTGCCAACTGAAGGTGAAGTGAACATCTGTCTAAGTATCAGAAAAAGGAACTTAGCTTTTTGAAAAAAAAAGCATAAGATTCAGGAATGAAGAGCTCTTGTCACACCATGGAGCACATCTAATGAAAAACAGAAAGAATGTATTTGCCTAGAAACAGGCTGATCTGATTAAGAGGAATTTAAACTAAAAAGGCAGAAGATAACGAAGGGGACAGGAAAAATGTCCAGAGAAGAGTGGCTAAATCAGTTCCTCTAGAAAGTGAAAGAAAAATCAGACTAGGGCAGAGGCTTCAGGAATGCACAAGAATCAAGGAAAAAAAAGATCAGAAATAATATTCACATTATACACAAATGTAGAACAAAAAAAAGTTGATATTGTAATAAGAGCAGGTAAATATGTGCTCTCACTGGTGTTCCTGAGACTTGGTAAGACATGATACAACATGAGAAACAAACTAAGAAATTCAGGGTAGCATTGTATGGCAAAAACATTTTTGGAAATCTCTGGGGTAGGGAGGGAAGAATGAAGAGGGGAAATGAGGGAAGCAGCACACAACGGGGAAATACATAATGTAGTGTATGTGAATAAGGATTAAAAAAGGACACAAAATCAATACAATAGTGAGAGTGGCCACCAGCCAGTTGGATGAACTGTATGTATCTCTAATACAGATCACAAAGCAGGCACAGAAACAGGATATAGTTATAATGGAAAACTT
The DNA here is from genome assembly GCA_023548195.1 of Bettongia penicillata ogilbyi. Taxonomy (NCBI): domain Eukaryota; kingdom Metazoa; phylum Chordata; class Mammalia; order Diprotodontia; family Potoroidae; genus Bettongia; species Bettongia penicillata. The sequence goes on along the minus strand of JAJHZJ010000531.1, from coordinate 7,816,191 downwards.
CACTATTCACACATCTGCTGTCAATCTCTTAAAAACATGGCAGTTAATACATTCTTGACTTAATTTGCTAATAATTTCCATCTTTCTGTAAGCTGAAGAAATCATCAGAGGTACTGTCATTCTGGCCCTGATTCTAACCAATACAGTTAGGTCACAATTAACATAAGTTCAAATAATGCACAATTCAATTTAATGCAAATTATAGAGTACCAGATCATATTTAATATGAATCAAAAAATTCAATTAATATTAACACATAAGCTAGTCAAGGGTTCTTTAATACGATACTATGTCGTCAGTCTGCACTTGCCTATGTCATGTGTCAATGTAATGTGCTACTGTGTTGAAAATTACAAAGGGTTGATTTTAAAAGAGCCCTTAACAAAATGGATAAAAGGAAGAATATTTCAAAAATATTTCATATCACTAGTACAAAAAGTATTGCTAAAGTAGAGCAAATTAGGAAGATATGTTAGACTGCCTAAATATATAAAAAAGAATATTATTTTTAAAAGTAGGCAGAAATTTTTAAAAAGGCAAAGGTGAATCAGATTTTTGTCATTTGTAAGCACACATGTTAGAGATGGAACAGAGCACCCTTTCCTATACAGACAAAAATTTGCAAGCAAATAAACATTATTCTTAGTATAAGTAACATTCAAACAAAAGCATCAAGGATTGGTTGTTTTTGTTTTTTAAGCAGTGAAAGAAAATGAAGTAGATAGTAAAGAAACTTTTAATGCAAGGTTTGATTCAAATTCAATTGCATAATGTTAAAATTATAAAGGAGGTAGCTAATGGAAAGGAGGTTACAGCAGCTAAATTAACCTAATGCAATGTTTCTCTTTTTACTGCCAACTTTAAGACTAGGCCTATGTCTCACTTTCTGCAAGATGCTCCCTGCTCCCCAACTGCTACGGTATTGTTTCCCTCTAAGGATAATTCCAGTAGACTCCCAATGTATCTTGTATATATCAATTCACTTATATGTTGTCTCCCCCATTATTATATAAGGTCTTTAAAGGCAGGAATTATTTTTACTTTTATTTTTATCCCTATCTCTTAGCATAGTGTAAGCAATCAATAAATGATTATTAACTGACAAAGTCCAACTCACTAACTTTACAAGTAAGGAAATGGAGACCCAAAGAGATAATACTTACATCTGCTAACACTTTATACAGTTTTTAGAGTTTCCTCCATCTATCTATAGAGGGGATGGGGGATTTTGGGGTCGTATGACCACAAGAGAGCAGAATAGACATTTTTTCTGATCCTCACCACCTTTCAAACTTCCCCAAACAGAAATTACACACCAAAGATAAAGCAAGTTCAACTATCTGCACGGTCCAGACTAGAGAACACACAACTGGGATGCATGTAGCCTGCAATACTTTCAGTGTAGCTGGAACCAGATTACAATGTAATTGGAAAATATTTTTAAAAATAAATTATAATGAATAAAACATAGATAACATTACATTTAAAAACTAGTTGTGCAATGGTAGAAGGATTCTCTCCCCCGCTGATAGTTCACTATAACAATTAAATCACAGGTCTAGACAGACAGAAAAATGCACAAGTTTTCTTTCCATTAATGTAATTTCTGTTCAGGTGTAACACTGCCATGTCAGTACGCGTAAGATTATTTCACAGATCAAGATAGAGAACTTGTATCTCAACTTTGTGTTAATACATAATAAAAGAGAAAATAGTCTGCTTCATTCTGCACTCCAACTCCATAGTTTTTTCGCTGGATGTGGATGGCATTTTGCATCATGAGTCCTTCGGAAATGTTTTAGGTCCTTGCATTGCTGAGAAGGGCTAAACCTATCAAAATCAGTCATGGCACAATGTGCCTATTACTGTGTATACAATATTCTCCTGGTTCTGTTCATTTTACTCAGCATCAATTCATATATGTGTTTCCAGGTTTTTCTGAAGTCTATCTGCTCATCATTTCTTATAGCACAATAGTACTCCATTACATTCATCTACCACAACTTGTTCAGTCATTCCCCAATTTACAGACATCTCCAGTTCGTGGCCACCACAAAAAGAACTTCTATAAATATTTTTGTACATGTGAATTCTTTTCCCTTTTCTATGATTTCTTTGGGCTACACTCCTAGAAGCAATCATGCTAGGTCAAAGGGTATGCACATTTTTTAACCCTTTGGACACAGTTCCAAATTGCTCTCCAGAATGGATGGATCTACCAACAATGAATTAGTGTTCCAATTGCCCCCCATCTTCTCCAAAGTTTATTATCTTCCTGTTTTGTCATGTTAGCAATCTGATGGGTATGATGTGGTAGCTCAGAATGATTTTGATTTGCACCTCTCTAATCAATACTGATTTAGAGCATTTTTTCATATGACTATAGATAGCTTTAATTTCTTCCTCTGAAAAAATGCCTGTTCATATCCTTTGACCATTTATCAACTGGGAAATGACTTGTATTCTTGTACATTTGACTCAGTTCTCTATATATTTTAGAAATGAAACCTTATCACAGACACTAGTTGTAAAAATTATTTCCCAGTTTTCTGCTTCCCTCCTAATCTTGGTTGCACTGTCATTGTTTGTACAAAAACTTTTCATTAAATGTAATAAAAATTATCCATTTTGCATTTCATATTGTTCTCTATCTCTTGTTTGGTCATAAATTCCTCCATTATCCATAAATCTGACAAATATTCCTTGCTCCCCTAATTTGTTTATAGCATACCTAGATTGTGGACCTATTTAGAATTTATTCTGGTGTATGGTGTCAGGCATTGGTCTATGCCCAGCTTCCATCACACTATTTTCCATTTTTCCCAGCAATTTTTGTCAAACAGTGAGTTTGACAACTTCCCCTAAAGGGGTCCTTTGGTTTATCAAACAGTAAACTGTTATAATCACTGACTACTGTGTCTTGTGTACCCAACCTATTCCACTGATCTACCCCTCTATTTCTTAGCTAGTATCAAGTGGTTTTGATGACTGCTGCTTTATAATACAATTTAAGATCTGATATGGCTAGGCCACCTTCTCTAGTATTTCCTTTCATTAATTCCCTTGATGTTCTGGACCTTTTGTTTTTCCAGATGAATTTTAATATTTTTTTCTAGCTCTGTAAAGTAATTTTTTGGTATCTCAATTACAATTTAATCTAGTTTCGCAGCACTCAGGAGTACAACCCTGGGTACGTCACTAGTGTTCTCAGCTGTAAAAGGGAGATATCATTCAGAGTGGATAAAGAACTAAGCTCAGGATATAGATTCAAATTGCCTTTTATAAATACTGGATGTGACCCTAGGCATATATCACTCACTCTCTCAGTATCCCAGAAACTTTAATAATATATAAATTGTCAATCTATAGAGATAAAGAAAATTTCACAAGAATTCCCTATGAAATCAGAGGTCCAAAGCAAAAGAAAAACTACTTATATCACAGAATTGCTATAAAATAAATAATTTCTAACCCTTAAGGCTATTATATCAAATGAAATAATGAGTATAAAGTGCTTTGCAAAGTATAAAAGGCCATGGAAGCTACTGTTTATAAAAGTTATTCAGAGTAAAAAAAGATCCTAAAATAATTTTTTCTGGTTTTTTTTTTCATTCTATCTCTGCACAGGCTTTTGATGGTACCCATTCTTCTCAATCCCTATTTCTGGAAACAATTATCTACTTATAGTAAAACATGGTTATTTACATAATCTCTATACCATCTATGCTGTGGAGGATACTTAATATGCCATTAAGAAAATGTAAATAAAATCTGGAGCTTTAATTAGCACAAATAGGCAACTAAACAGACTAGACAGTGAATCTAGATCATAGATTTAACATGTAATGCAAGCAAAGAAAACCAAAGGCTCAATTCCAGCAACTGGAAATAAGTAAAATTCTACTGCAGTGAATAAAGTTCCATAATAAAGATCTGTTTAACAAAGCCTACCAGCAGATGGCTATAAGTGACAATGCTTTTGTTTTCTACTTTATACCACCGAGCATAATTGAATGTTTTCTTTAAGAACAAACAAAGAAAGCCCTCCCCACATAATGCATACATTTAATCTACCATACCAGCACAACTTCCCTAAATCTAAGGCATCCTTCAAAATAAAACAAAATAAAAAGAAAACAAACAAATACAACCTCAGACCAACTTCTCACTAGTGAAGACAAACAGGAAGTGAGGAAGATAAGATGCAGCTGCTCCCCAGTCAGAAGTAAGTAAAACACAGTAAGTCAATATGGTCTGAATGATTACTGTATAAAAATATCAAATAAACGCTCAGTTTTGAAGAATCTCTGTGTGGGAGTGGGTTTGTGAGACTGGGTTTTATTTTTGTAAAGCCAAACTACCATCAGTCAACTGAAGAATCTGAATAATTGTAGGCAAAGAATTTGGATTCAAGTATCTCAAGAACACCTAGAGTTTCAGGACATTTCTCTTTCCTTTCCTCCCTTCTAACCCCACCACCCCTTCAGTGATGGGGTGAAAATGTGTGTTATTACTACCTTCTCCAGACAGAGTGATGATAGGGATGTGAATGGAAGGACTAACGCACCAAGACCTCTATCTTCTCTTATACTACAAGCATTATCAGCTACCTTCTTTTCAAGCAAGTCATCATTCACTTGGGTTGGTACAATAGGTACAGCCAAGTCCTGGCAAGCAAAGGAGTGGAGAAACCAAGAAATCTGGGGAAGGGGTTAGAGAACTGCAGACTAACACGAATTTGTCTTCCAAGACCACAGTCTCTGAAATGAAAAGGTGTTAAGGAGTATGTACACAGAAATATGAGTGGAATTTCAAAAAACCTACTGAGGAGGTTCTTCAAACCTCATGCTGATCCTGGTGAGGGTCAGATTAAAAATCCAAAAGTCTGCAGCTAAAAATGAAGATCCCAGTGTTCCTAATAATCAAGAAAAATTGAGAGGAACATGAGGAAAAAAGAAAATACATCAATTTTAGGTTGTCTATTACATGTGATTAAATTCAAGCAGTTATACTCCTCAGGACCCAGAAATTAAAAACTGAAAATGTTCCTGCCATCAAGGAAACTTATCATATTCTAATGTAGAGGATACTACACAGACAGAGATAAATAAAAATAAAATAAATACAGAATAATTTCTTTGAGGATGGGGGAAAGCCAAAGAGGGGTGGGGGCCTGGCACAGGGCTAAATCTGAAAAAGTCCACTGTATGAGGTGTCACTTAAGGGAACCAGAGATTCCAAGAGGCTGAGGCAAGGAGGAAATGCATTCTAGACATGAGAAACAGCCACAGAATGCAGTGTAAGGGAAACAAAAAATAGCCAGATTTGGCTAAAACACGGTATGTGAGGAAGTAATTTGAAATCAGTCTGGAAAAGTAGTTTAGAATAAGATTGTGACAGTTTTTCAATGTCAAATTGTAATATAGAGGCACTAGAGAATTACCAACACTTCCTAAGCAAGGCAGTGACATGGTGAAGCCTGTACTTAGGAATATAAATCTGGCAACTGTACAGAGGACAAATTGAAAAAGAGAGAAATGGGAGGAAGGTAGGGAGACCTACCTAACTGAACAAGGATGCAACAGTCCAGGTAAGAGATGAGGAGGGCCTAAACTACGGTGGTAGTTATGTGATTGGAGAGAAATGAAAGGACTATTACAGGGTCGGAATAGACAAGACTTAGCAATTCATTCAGTGGACAGAGGGTGTATAGACACAGAGTGTGAAATGCTGAGGATGGTTTCAAGGTCGCAAACCTAGATAACTAAAGAAAAATAGGAAAAGTCAAGAGAAGGGAGAGTTTAGGAGGAAAGATGATGAAACCTATTTTAGACATGCCAAATTTGAGATGTCTGTGTGAGTTCTGGGGCAGTACTGTAACAACTTCACTGCTCCTTTGGCCAATCCCAGGGGCTGGGTCCTTTTGCTCCTTTCCTGTTTTACCTACCGTCATGTATCTTTCCATACTGAGTTCTATCCAGAGTGCACTCTGATCTCTAAATCTCCCTAAATCCTTCTACCTTGGGAATTACTGCAAACCCGGGAAGTTTTCTACATGTATGTACTATCTATGAATACAAGAAAACATGTGAAAGAAGATAAGAGACTAAAATGGAAAAGTTATCAAGTTATATGATGCTTTAGAGAAATTAGTTATTCCCTAATGTTTATTAGAATATAAATTTATTTCTTAGCTAATTCCGGTTCCTTACTATCAAGCCCAGGTAGAAAATCACCCTGACCTTGGAAATTCTTTGAAAATCAAATCTGCAGTTTACTTGTCCCACTATAAGTCATCTCTTTACTATTAAGTTTTCCAAAACTAGGACAACACATTCCTCACTTTACTATGATCCCTTTTTTGACCTCTAATATTGAGAGGATTAAAAGGTGGATATACACTCTTGTTACTTTCAATATCCCTAAATAATAGGCAGAAGCAGCATGGTGTGGCAGAAAGCCAACTAGGACCTGAGTTAAGTCAGAAGGACTTAAGGGTTCAAGTCTACTTCAGCATGTGACACACGAGCCCTAGAAAAGAGCTCTAAGAAACGATAAGATTCTGATTGTCAGAGAAGGGGCCCGACCTGCATTGGTTGAGGGAATTTCCTAACAAGACGGTTCACTATGCCAATGAAATTGTAGCCCTAGCCCCTCTCTTAACCTCCATTTGCCTCCTCCCCACCCTCCTCCACCCAGCAAAATACTTTTCTGATCAGTTAAAAAGAGACCTTAAAAAGAAGACCAACATGTATCAAAATATAAAGGTGGAAATTGTAAAACGCCAAAGTGTAATGAAAAAGGAAGGATTAGGAACCAGAAAACCTAGGTTTAAATCTCATCTCTGCTACGTATCACCTATGTGACCTTGGATAAGTCACTTGACCTCTTTTACATGTCAAATGAGGGAGTGGGACTAAAAGAGATTGTTAGCCTGAGGTTCAGGGATAAAATTTATAGATCCATGAATTTGGATGGAAGAAAAAATATACTTTAATTTTCACTAACCTTGAACTGAAAGTTAGCATTCTTTAGATTGTGATTTTTTAAAAAAGCATTCTAAAAGGGGGTTTAGAGTCCACAGGCTTTACATGACTGCCAAAGGAGTCCATGACAAAAAAAGGTTTAAGACCTCTTGAAGCAAATAATCTCTAAGGTCTTTTCCATTTTAATACTGTAAGTATCTGTGATTATATGTCTTGAAACTTTACCTGATATATAAGTGTTCTATGCAATTACAGACAGAAAAAAGTATAAACTTGCCATTAATCACTATGAACCATATGAACAATGAATACTAAAGTACTCTGCCATATTGTTATTTTTCTCAAGAGGACAATAGCAACAATAACATGTTGGCTAATGTCATTACTTCAATATGCACTCAGGTTTTTGGAACCCAGAAGTTACACACAAAAAATGGAGGGAGCCCATAAGACCAAAATGGACAATACACTCAAAAACTGCCTAATTAAGCCTTCAAAATTGCTTGGGGCAGTGGGGAGAAGGGAAGGAATTAAGCTTTAGAAACAAGTATGAGAAATACTTTACCCAAGTAAAATTGCAGTCAAAAAATAGAAATTAGGAGTCTTAGAACTTGTGGTCATTCCAAGGACCTGCTGACACATAAAACTTGAAGGCGGTGTGAACATTTCTGTGGAGAAAAGGGTGGAAATCCCTACCAACCAATGGCCAACCAACCACAACCAATCGCCCCACAGGGCAAGTCTGGCAGGCAAGGCAGCCATGCCAAGAAAGTCAAACCACCAGCACCACCACCATCTTGACCACCACCTTTCCTCAAAACCTGTCCTGGAGTCCAAGAAACTTTGGAATAGCAATACTTCAGCCAAACTGGGAAGCAGCTGTGGAGATTCAGCCTTGCAGATGACATAGTCACGTCTATTAAAGACTCAGGACAGAAAGTTCTTGCCACCAAAATCCTTGGCACTGCCTAGTGTGCAAAAAGGTTCAGCACAAGAAACTGATAAGATTTTATCAGTGGAAATGACAATAAAAACGAATCATAATGATCTCCTTTACCACTGTACACCAAGGGACCTTCGGACTTGCCTTGAAGTCTTCTCTAAGCGTTGTCTCTGTCACTGAGATGTAAGTTCCTTGAGAGCAGGGGCTGTCTCACTTAGCATAGTGTATAACACTGCAGGCACTTGATAAATTCCTTATTGATTTATTCATTAATTTATTCACATTAATAATTCAATAAACATTTATTAAGCACCTATTGTGCCTACTGTGTGCCACACACTGTGCTAAGTGCTGCAAACACAAACATGAGGAAGCCACTGCCAGCTCCTCAAAGATCAATCTATTAGGGGAAGACAATCCGCCAAAGAAAGCTGGGGGGAGAGGGCGTTTCAGATGCAACAGAGCCAAAGATGGAACATGAAGGAAGAATAAAACCTTCACCCTGACAAAGAACTATTAACTCTTGGTTTATTCTGATAAAAATTTTGAGAAACTTCCTATTTACATATTTATTACTGCCTTTTAAAAAATTACTTAAACAAGTAACTCTCAATTGCCACACTGCTTTTCAGAACTTCTGATTTCACACAGACCAATCAAACTTTAATTTCCAAATGCCTATCATTTCTCAAACTTCTGTTCGGTGGTTTTTCAGTCATGTCTAATTCTTCATGACCTCTTTTGGGGTTTTCACTAGAGTAGTTTGCCATTTTCTTCTCCAGCTCATTTTACAGATGAGGAAACTGAGGCAAACAGGGTGAAGTGATTTGCCCAGTATCACACAGCTAGTAAGTGCCTGAGGCCACATTTAAACTCAAATGAATCTTCCAGACTCCATCCAGGCCCAGCACTCTATCCACTTCATCACCTAGCTGCTCATTTCTCAAGCTAAGAACCATAAAATTTGAGGTACAAAATGATCTTGGCATACATCTAGACCAATGTTTTCTTTTTTACAGATGAAGAACTGAGGTTCACAGGTATTTTGTCCAAGATCACACCACTAATAATAGGTCTATTTCGCAACATATTTGCTTTTTAATGTCTTTTTAGCTAAAACTTTTTCCGCAAGATCTTGGCCTTGCAATTGTACAAAGGACCAATGAAAGCCCCTCAAAAGTCACTGCTAATCTCTAATAAACTTCTACGGAATGTAACAGTAGCTTAATTGAATACATTTGATTGGCTGGTGGCCTGAGGATATTGTAGGAGAATAGAAATTGTGGAAATGGAGAATATATTGAGAACAGGCAAGCAGAACTAGAAGACTGAAATGAAAATCGCTACTACTAAACAAAGTACAGATGCTTCAAGTGCACAAGCGAACTCCACTACCATGTGAAGAGATTTTAATTGCTACCTCCTACGTGAGGCCTTTTCAGATCTTCCCCTCCCTCAGTCTGTATATCACACAGTTTTACCATTCTTGAACACCAACGAAGGACTCAAAATAAACATTTCAAAGTTATAGGTGGTCTCTCCTCATCCACAGACTAGCTCTATGAACTTCTGTTTACAACATTTCACTTTAAAAAACTGAAGTCTCCTTCTCCCACTTTCCCCCAGCCATTTACACTTTCACATAGGAACAAGAAGATCCTTGGGAGTTGATGCCACAGGGGAACCTGGGTATTGACACAGGATAATAATCTGTTTTGAAAATGAAGATTGATGGTCAGTAAAAATAACGTATTTCTAAAACTAGTCCTGAACAATGAATGTACCAGACAGAATTCTGAATAACATCTGGATTAGCAAATCCCTACCAAATGTTTCCCTGGGCATTTTCAAAAGAAATTTCACTATCTTCATTTAATCAGAAGACTCCCTTCCTCAACAATGCCATTTAGCCAAGTATAATTATGTATGCTCTTCATAGGTTTCAAGTTTTTTGGAATTATTTTTCAGGTAATTTGTTTGTGAAAGCATTTACTATTTTTTTTCCACCTATCTTGCAGAATAATCAGTTTTAGAAGTAAGTTCCTATGATCACACTCCACTGATGAGCAAGCAAGGAGGTAAAAGAACCCCAGTAATTCAAATGGCCCTCAGAAGAAAAAAAAAACAATTCTGACAAGCTGTGGCAGATTTCATAATCAGGTTCCCAGAACCACCTCTAAGGGCTGAGAGATGCCAGTAAGTGGGACAGGACAGGGAGAAGCTGACTGCCTGGGCTCACATGGGTATGAGCACCCAGAATTATTTGCTTTTGCCATAAACAAAATGTACCAGTCATAAAAAGGTATTTACAAATTTGTCTTTAGTACCTTAATTATGTAACAAGATAATTTATATAAATATTTTCCACATATTAACACTTAATGTTGCAATAAACTAGAAAGCTGCAAAGTCAAAAACTGTTAAGCATGTTCAGGCAAACAATTCTATCTTTATCATCTTTATTTTATCTATCTTCATTCTATCATCGTCTGATACAGCAAATCCAAGAAACATTTATAAAGCACCTACTGTGCCCAATGCACTGTGACAGGCATTGGTAGTAAAAAAATATAAAAGGCCAATATGCCCTGCTCTCAAAAAGTTGAGGGAAGAGGAGAGGAAAAAGGGAGAATGGTTACCTCTCATACAGATAAGTTTGATATAAGGTAAAAAATGGTGTGGGTAAAAGAGAGATCCAAAGTGTTGTAGGAAAATGCAAAAGAGGGAGAAAATATTCTTTTGGAGGAGGTGGGGGAAATTCAAGGGTGCTTTCTGGAGTTGAACTAACCCTTGAAAGGAGAGGATAGTTTTGACTGCATAAAAGGAGAAGATGGCATGTAGAGTTTATAGAACAGAAGACAGTCTAGTTTGTCTCCAATATATAGTACACAAAGGGATGGAAAGGTAAGTATGAGTCAAGTTTTAAAGGGCCCTAAATGCAAGGGTTAAGGAGTTGTTATTTTATCATATCTACAATGAGAAAATTTTAGTTCAGCATCTTCCAAACTATGCCTTGAGACAAATTGTGTGGCAGTAAGGTTCTGGGAGAGAGAGGAGAAATTAGAATCAGCAAAGCAAAAACAATGACCTCAGTATCTGGGTTCAACATCATCTTCTCTACCCCATCTTCCATCATTACTCAACCAACATCCACTACATGCTAAGCAATGGTGGGTACAAAAATGAGACAGTCTCTGTTCTCAAATAATTTACATTCTCCCTCATCCTCAGAAACTTCAGCATCCACAATGATAACATCAATACCAAGATTCAATTACCTTCATCGTTACCCCTGCTCCTCCTCACTAGCATTGCCATACTTGGAATTTCTAACCACAACCTCCTTTCACTGTTCCTATGGCTTCATTCCTACTGAAGCTACTCTACAACTCAATGTCCAGTTCTAACAATCCTTCAATACTTTTCTGACTTTACTTGCCTCCTGACTCAGACTGGACTTACAGTTAGTCATTTCAATAATCTTCTTGATAGTACCCTATACCCTTTCACCTTCCCTTAAATATCTACTGTTCCCAATACTAGAAAATTGCTACTCTCAGGCTTCCCAGACTTGCTAGAAAAAGTCACAATGCCATCTTTGGCTTTGCTAAAATTTATACTAACTTTACTATAGCGTGGAAAATCTTTTAGCTCTCTGACCTCCCATTATATTCCCCAAAATACTAATTTCCAATCCTTTCAAACTCATAATCCCATGCCTACTCTCTTCACTTAGATGATCTCTTCTATTTTACTAAGTTTATAACGCACCTCATTTCCATCTAAAAATTTCACTATATTTTTACCAATCCTCCTTAATTCTAACCCTGATGTTGAAGACATAGAATTATACAGAAATAAAGCTTTTAGAGAAACCGTGGGCCTGGAAAAGAGGAAGAAGTTAGGCAAAAGGAGGCTTACTGAGAAAAAAAGGGGGGGGCATATTGGAAATGAATGTATGTAAAAAGAAAAAAAAAGTCATTGGGTTTTTTTTCCAAAGGAAAAAAAATAAAAGATGTGGAGGAAAAGCATACATGCAAGAAAATATTTTTGTATGTTAAGGATTTAGCAAGTATCTTACAGAGTATGAACTTAATACATGTTTGCTTAACTGAATTGAAATAATTCTGTTTTAGCCCATTTCTATCCCCAGATGGGAGTCACATGTGTAAAGAACAGTGTTTTTGGAGTCAAAAGGTCTGAGTTTGAAATGCCAGTGCTGCCACTTACTATCTTTGTGGTTTTGGAAAAGTCACAACCCCTTCCAGCCCCAAGTTTCATTGTTTTGTATGTCTAAATTTGTGATTCTTATATTTCTCAATCTTAATTACATTATTCACTATATACTAATATACCATAATTTTATTTAACCATTCCCCTGCTACTGAATATTTTAGGGTACTTCCAATTTTTTTCAATTAAAAATATTCTGCTATAAAAATCGTTGAACAGATAGCTTTTATTCATTGATGACAGCATTAGGACACATATTCCCAAGAGTAAAAGCTATACTTTTTCAAAAGAATTTTATTCTTAGTCCCTACATACTGCAAGATTTCTTTACAAAAAGATTCTACTAGTTTGCAATTCTACCTATAATGAATAAGAAACCCCTAGCACTAAGTTTCTGGTTATTTTTGTTTTGTTTTGTTTTTCCCAATTTGGGCAAGCTATTCTGACTCTCTACAATCTGGCTTCTGGCTTCTTCTTTGAGATACAGACCTAGTAATGGTATCGCTGGGTCCAAGAGTATGCACAGATTTATAGCCCTTACTACATAATTCCAAATTGTTGTCTAACAGTGTATCTATTTTTCTACACCCTCAAGTGTTTGTCATTTTCCTCTTCTGTCACAAGCCAATCTGATAAATGTGAAATGGTGCCTTAGAAGTGTTTTAATTTGCATTTCTTTATCAGTGTTTTAGAATATTTTTTCATATTGACAGCTGACTTCTTCTGAAAACTGCCTGATCATATCCTTTGACCATTTATCAACTGGAAAATGGCTCTTGATTTTTATAAATTTGGTTCAGTTCTCTATATATTTGAAAAATGAGAGGTTTTATCAGAGAAATCTGCTGTAAAAAATTTCTTCCTTTATAAATTTATATGCTAAGGCATTTGGAGTCTTAATAGTATCGATAATTGTTGTATGTATATAGTTTCTATCAGCATAATCTAAGTTTCCCTGTTTATCACTTCTTGTGTTTGGAATGTCTGGAATGCTTGGCTGAAAAGACAAACAACAGCATGATTACAATTCTTGCTTTTTTGGATTTGCTTTGATGCTTAGTAAAATTATTTCTTAGCCTTCATTTTTATTCTTTGTATTTCTTTGGTTTTTTTGTCGTTTTTTGTTTTGTTTTAGTTTGGGATTTTGTTTTGGTTTTTGTTGTTTTGGTTTTTTTTGCTGTGGTGTTATGTTTTCTCATTCAGTCTCACTCTTTTTTGTTTTATTAATTGCTTTATCCATTCACATTTAAAGTTATAAGAATTAGGCTTATATAACATTAAGACTCCATTTGTCTCTGATGGTGCCCCTCCCCCCAAAAAATTAGGATTTTCTCTTCTTCCTCTGTAAAGACAGTACATTTTGCTTCTTCAATTATTTTAGCTTGATCTATAATTAAGGTAATTGTAATCCTACTGACTCTCTTCCTCTTACCTTCAAAAATTCCTACTTCTAATTGTTACCCTTTTCCCAAATCTTGAGATTTTGCTCAACTCATTGGTTCTTTTCTCTTTCTTGTTCTTATCTAGTTATTTCTTTCTTCTCTACTTTTTTCTCCTCAGTTAAGCAGTCAAGTAAAATCTCCCTTTTCTCCTCTTCTACTTGCTTGGTTAGATTTTTAAATTTCATTTTCTGTACCTTTCTTCTAAACAGTGATTTTCAAGGGGTGGAGCCAAGATGGCGGAGTAGAAGAACAGACCTGCTATAGCTCGACCCACAAAGTCCATAAAATGTCTGTAAAAAAAGACTCTAAACAAATTCTAGAGCAGCAGAAGTCACAAAATGACAGAGTTAAAGAGATTTCCAGCCCAAGACAGCATGAAAGGCTGACAGGAAAGGTCTATCGCACCGGCTCAGAGTTGAGTGCAGCCACAGCACAACACAGACAGGACTGGGGCAGGCTTCACAGCACAGAATCACAGGTAAAACAGCTGCAGTTCCAAGATTTCTCAACCCACAAATGCCAAAGACAGCTTCAAAGGTCAGTAAGACAGCTCTTTCACATGGGTGAAAGGGGAATGGCTTCTGGCCCCACCCATGGCCCAGGACAGCAGCAGCCACTGCAGCATTAGAGTCCCCTTTCGGAGCCCTCCGCCTAAAGACCCTGGGGGAATCTAGCAGCAGATCTGCAGCTCAGTTCTGAGTAGTGGTCCTGGGGTTAGGAAGTGCACTGGTGTGGTGGAACTGGTGGAAGCTCTAGAGAGAGAATCCTATTCACAGATCCTGGGAAGAAAGGAATACTTGAGGTTGCTCATAGACCACAGAGCATAGGCCAGGAGAGGAGGAAACTCCTCTCCTTTGATTGTGCTACCTTGGAGGAACTGAGAACTTACAGGTCACTAGAGTACACCCCCAACTTGAAAAAGGACTCAAAAGTCAAGTAACTGGCTGGGAAAATGCCCCAAAAGGGGAAAAAAAATAAGACTATAAAAGGTTACTTTCTTGGTAAACAGGTATTTTCTTCCATCCTTTTGGATGAGGAAAAACAAAGCATACCATCAGAGGAAGACATAAGAGCCAAGACTAATACATCCAAACCTCCAAAAAAAATATGGAATAGTCTTAGGCCATGGAAGAGCTCAAAAAGGATTTTGAAAACCAAGTAAGAAGGTGGAAGAAAAAATTGGGAAGAGAAATGAAAGCAATGGAAGAAAATCAGGAAAAAGGAAGTCAACAGCTTGCTAAAGAAAACCCCAAAAAATGCTGAAGAAAATAACACCTTTAAAAATAGACTAACCCAAATGGAAAAAGAGATCCAAAAGCCAATGAGGAGAAGAATGCTTGAAAAAGCAGAAGTGGCCAAATGGAAAAGGAGGTTCAAAAGCTCACTGAAGAAAGTAGTTCTTTAAAAATTAGAATGGAGCAGATTGAAACTAATGACTTTATGAGAAACCAAGAAATTATAAAACCATACCAAAAGAATGAAAAAATAGAAGACAATGTGAAATATCTCATTAGAAAAACAACTGACCTGGAAAATAGATCCGGGAGAGACAATTTAAAAATTATGGGACTACCTGAAAGCCATGATCAAAAAAACAGCCTAGACATCATCTTCCATGAAATTATCAAGGAAAACTGCCCTGACATTCTAGAACCAGAGGGCAAAATAAGTATTGAAAGAATCAACCAATAACCTCTTGAAAGCGATCTCAAAAGGAACACTCCTAGGAATATTGTAGCCCAATTCCAGAGTTCCCAGGTCAAGGAGAAAATATTGCAAGTAGCTAGAAAGAAACAATTCAAGTATTGTGGAAATACAATCAGGATAACACAAGATCTAGCAGCTTCTACATCAAGGGATTAAAGGGCTTGAAATATGATATTCCAGAAGTCAAAGGAGCTAGGATTAAAACCAAGAATCACCTACCCAGCAAAACTGAGTATAATACTTCAAGAGAAAAAAATGGTCATTCAATGAAATAGAGGACTTTCAAACATTCTTGATGAAAAGACCAGAAATGAGTAGAAAATCTGATTTTCAAACACAAGAATCAAGAGAAGCATGAAAAAGAGAAATCATAAGGGACTTTCTAAAATTGAACTGTTTACATTCCTACATGGAAAGATAATATCTGTAACTCTTGAGGCTTTTCTCAGTATTTGGGTAGTGGGAGGGAATATATTCATATAAACAAAGGGCACAGGGTGAATTGAACAGGAAGGGATGATATTTAAAATAATAAAATTAAGGGGTGAGAGAGGAATATAATGGGAGGAGAAAGGGAGAAATGGAATGGGGCAAATTCTCTCTCAAAAACAGACAAGAAAAAGCTTTCTCAAGGCAGGGAGGGGAAAGGGGGACAGTGAGAGGGAAAAATTGAAGCTTACTCATCACATTACTCTTATCATATTTAGCTTAAAGAGGGAATAACACTCAATTTGGTATGAAAATCTATGTTACACTACAGGAAAGTAGGGGAGAAGTAGGATATGAGGAGGGATGACAGAAGGGAGGGAAAATGGGAGGAGGGAGTAATTAGAAGTAAACATTTTTGGGGACAAGGTCAAAAGAGAGAATAGAATAAATGGGGGGCAGGATACGATACAGGGAAATATAGTTAGTCTTTGACAACATGATTATTATGGAAGTCTTTTGCATAACTACACATGTACAGCCTATATTGAATTGCTTACCTTCTCAATGGGGATGGGTGGGGAAGGAGGAAGGGAGAGAAATCGGAACTCAAAGTTTTAGGAACATATGTTGAGAACTGTTTTTGCAAGCAACTGGGAAATAAGAAATACAGGTAATGAGGTACAGAATGCTATCTTGCCCTACAAGAAAATAGAGAAGATGGAGACAAGGGAAGAGAGGGGTATGATAGAAGGGAGGACAGATTGGGGGAAGGGGTAATCAGAATGCACAGTGTCTTGGGGTGGGGGGAGGGGAGAGATGGGGAGAAAATTTCGAACTCAAAATCTTATGGAAATGAATGTTGAAAACTAAAAATAAATAAATTTAAAAAGTAAAACAATGATTTTCACTCATTCTCTTCATTATTTTTCTTCTCTTTCTGTATAGTCTGGCCTTTTATTCTTTGACTTATGCCCTTTTACTTATTTAGTCTTCTTTAAATCTCTGCTTTCATCATGGAATTAAAGTTTTTAAGGTAACTATTTTTGGTTCCCTCTTCTTAACAGTTTCTATATTGATGCCTTGTAGATCTTGCCCCCAACTTCCATTTTTTCTTTTGTGCCTCACTCTCAGAAATTCCAGTTCCTGCAGGAGATGGAAAGGAGAATGAGCCATGTTAGGTATTTTCCTATGTCCCTGATTGTGCAGTTCATTACTGACTTTTGCCCTTTCTGTGATCATTTTTTTCCCCATTTGCCTTGAAATCTCCTTTTTGGTTCCATGCCCTCCCACTCTTCTGGGTGTCAATTGCTCCCTGTACTCCCCTTCTCCTGAAGCAGAAAGAAGCATCTCACTAAGTACCAAATACCAGCAGATTGTACCTATTGTAAGATCACAATCTCTTTTTACAGAAAATCTCTTTTTCCATGGAAGCATTCATCAGTGGTACCCCCTCCCATTACTGAAGCAAGATTTGCCCATTTTTTTTCCCTTTCTCCTACAGGCTCTAGACTCTCCCTTTTTACTAAGAACTAGAGGATGCATTCTTCACTGTTAAGGTAACATAACTGTTAGTATTTGATTTGATTAGGATACATCACATAATCCTCTCTATTTTCTTCCACTTCTCCTTTTTATGTACCCTCCCAATCTGTAATTTTGTCCCACCAAAAAACAAATTTTTTTTCCTCCTTGTAGGCAGGATAGCATGGGATTTATTCCATGATGTTTCCCCACTATTACTTTTTTGTTTACTTCTGCTTTTCACACCTTTTTCTTCTTGGGTGCATTTAGAGAGAAGTCTCAATGGTCTCTCAGTGTTATTTTATTGTTGTCATCCTTGATTATTATGTCTGTCCATCTTGTATTTTTATTGTCTAAGTTTTTCTTTTTTTAAAAATTGTTTTTATTTTGGGATGGTTCTCTGGTGGTAGGGAAGGATACTGGCAGAAATTATGGTGACATATAAAAAAGAAATCAATAAATATTAATTTAAAAAAAGAATTGTAACATCAGAAATCTCAAGTTACAATGAATCTAAATGCTTATAAATAATTCAACTTCCCTCCAAAACTTAAACATGTGCTTTCCTTTAAACATCAGGAGGGGTGAATCTTCAAACCAAAATCACTTGGCAAGTAAGATTATACCCTTATGTTAGACTTTATATCTATGCCTACTAAATTTTGGCTAGAGAATGGTGGAATAAATGTATTGGAATATTACAAAGCAGTTAAGCTGGAGACAATGAGGAGTACAAAAAAATCTGGAAAGATTTTTGTGAAAGGATGCAAAGTGAAAAAAACCACCAAAAAATGGCATACATAACAACAATAATCACATGAGGAAAAGTGAGTGAGAATGGTAATCGTCCCCCTTTCATGAGACTTATGGTTATGATAGGGAAGTAAGAATGTGCTATTCTATTTTATACACTGAAAAAAATTTAAATGTAATTAGTTGGAGTATAATTATGATGTTTAATGGTATTTTTAACATTGAATTTTAAAAATGTCTCTCCCAACATCAGAGAGAAAGCCCACAGCCTAGTACATAGTAGGGATTTAATGCATGCTTTATTGATTAGATTACAGTACAGAAGAATTCAGGAAGTATTTGAACTATCAAATCCAGAGCACTGGATCAATATAAATCTGGAAAGAGGAGATGTGCTATGAAGCTCTACATTAGCCTTGTTATATTCAGCATTTTAATAAAAACCTAAAGACAAGCACATCACCTTTATCAAATTTGTAAAAAACTGAACCTCTCAGCTTTCCCTGTTTTCTCCAGGTAGCAGTACAATAGCCATGGCCTGATCCCCAACCTAACTGTCCCAGAAGTTTTAATTTGCTTCAGTTCTCTATTAGTTCTCTAATACAGACCAGTTCCACCCTCCTTGGTCATTCCAGAGGGCTTTCACTCTTGGGAGAACACCAGAATCTGAAAATATATATGTAGTGTAAACACCTGGTCGGCTTTAACCCTTCTGTACTTCACATCTCTCAAACCCAAGCAATTCACCAGCCTTAGCCTCCCCAGAAGCATGGACTATAAGCGGATGTAATTTCAAGTTTCATGTTAATATAGTGGATAAAGGAATTGGACTAGGAAAAAAAACTGATGGGCTGGAAAAATGAACAAAATCTAATAAAAAATAAAATGAACAGGGAAAAAAAATAAAGTCCTATTTTTTTTTTTTAAAAAAAGGCAAATTCACAAGGAAAACAGGATGGAGCAGATATGGCTAGACAGTTACTCATGTGAAACAGACCTGGGGATTTAGTGAACTCCAAAATCAACTAAGTGCCATCAATGTGACACAGCAGCTACAAAAGCAAATAATGCAATCTTATATGTCTACTAGTGCAGTCGTAGAGGGTGATTAAAAGACCAAGGATTGATGGGCAAGTTCTTCTGACAAAGGTTGATTCTGGTGTTCAGCAGATCTGTGCTCACATGTAATGAACAATGAGAATCTAATATAGAAATAGTGTCTGAAATAAGGGAGTTGATTGTCCTACTATATACTCTAACCTAGTCAGTTGGGTCCCATTTAAAATATATTCAGGTCTGGCAATTACATTTCAGAAAGGACAAGGAAAAAATGGATGAAGTAGATCCATGAATGACCTGGACTTGGGTTTCAAAGTCATGGCATGAGAATCAGCTGAATACTAAAGTTGAAGAGAAGACTTAAAAGGGAATGTAAGGGTTGCTACACAGAAAAAAGTTTATTGTGCTTGTCCCCAGAGGTAGAACTAGAACCAAGTGATTGTGGGTTCACCCATCATTTTCAAAGAAGACCATGACATCAGAGAAATGATGACATGACTTGCACTTGACTTTGTTTGGAGGGAGGGAGGGCTGTGCAAGGTCACCAGCCTCACTTTCTCCTCCTGAGCCATCTAAATCCAGTGACCAAATATTCATCAGGATGACCAAAGATGGCCCAGGATGCCATGGGAGAACTTGGCCTTTTTCGACTAAGGCCTATTCAGGTGCTCATGTAGAGCGAGCTGATGCCCATGCAGTGAATAGGCCTCTTTAAGAAATAATCAGGGAATGGCTCCTTTAATGAGCAAAAAGAAAAAAATATAAGTAAATCAAGTAGGGAGGGAAAGAGCAAAAGTTACTATAGATAATCACTCTGAAACCAGGAGGGTGCAGAAAACAGTCATTGAGTCGAGTTTGGACAGAGAGCAATATATGGGCTTCAGAGGAAGGAAGGAAGGAAGGAAGGAAGGAAGGAAGGAAGGAAGGAAGGAAGGAAGGAAGGAAGGAAGGAAGGAAGGAAGGAAGGACGGAAGGAAGGACGGAAGGAAGGAAGGAAGGAAGGAAGGAAGGAAGGAAGGAAGGAAGGAAGGAAGGAAGGAAGGAAGGAAGGAAGGAAGGAAGGAAGGAAGGAAGGAATCATCCAAATTTACCTTCCTTTGGAGAGGAGAAGGGGTGGGGAGAAGGGAGAGGATGAGCTGAGTTACCAAGCTAGCTGGGTCCCCATTCAGATAGCTCATAGACCAAGTGACAGAATTTAAAGGAAGATGTCTGCTCAACCTAAGAACTTTCTAATTAAAGTAGTCGAAAAGTGGACTGGACTACCTCAGGAGATAGTGATGTTCTTAGCTCTGGAGTTCTTCAAATAGAAAAGTTGCAAGGCCACATGAGAAATGCTGTAGATGAACTACAAGCTTCAACAATGAGCTACACTAAATGACTTACAGAATTAGACCCTCTCAGGGTTTGAAGAGACCTTAAAGGTCATCTAGTCAGACTTGTACTTGAACCATAACCTTCCTCTAAAATCCTAATGAGAGGTCATCCAGCTCACTCGGAAAAACTCCAGTGAAGGCTGCCTTGTAAAAGCTGCCCATTACACCACTGAAGTTCCTTCCAATTCTAAGATTCTGTTATAAAACTAGTTCATCTGATAATACTTCAGAATCTACAAAGCTTCCCTATCAACAAGTACTCTTTCAACACTATCAAAAGTAATACGTCTTTACATTTGTATAGTGCTTTACAGTTCACAAGCAGATGTTCTATCTGCTATATACAATATAAGAAATATTTCCAGCCCCCTGGAATCATTAAGCAGATGGGAAATCTACACCAAAAACATAAAATAGAATTAAGTGTGATATTGTTCTAAGTGCAATAAGAGCCCAGAGAATAGAAACAGTGTGGCGAAAGACAAGTGGCTTCATGGAAGAGCTTTGGGTTGAGCTCTTATATAGTTCTTTAGGAATTACATTTCCCTCCTCTTTTCCATCTATCTCTCTTTGTCTCTCCTCTTTTTACTCATCATAATGTGAAACTGAATTACATTTTAAATTATGTGCTGCTTGAAGAAACAAAGAAAGAAGTAATGCTAAGGGAAGTTAAATGACATGGCCAAGATCTCACAGAAGTGAGATTAGAAATCAGGGCCTCTGATCCCAAATCCTGTACCTTGTCCACTGACCCATGTTGCACCTTAAATAATCTAAAATTATTAAAGTTTTCCTAATAGATAAGGGCAGGTAAGTGGAGCAATGGATAGAGTGGCAGACCTAAAGTCAAGAAGACTTGAGTTTAAATCCAGCCTCAGATACTCACTAGCTGTGTGACCCTGGGCAAGTAGCTTAACCCTGTTTGCCTCAGTTTCCTCATCTGTAAAATGAAGTGGAAAAGGAAATGGCAAACCACTCCAGTACCTTTGCTAAGAAAACTCCAAATGGGTGAGATCTAAGATAAGATGTGCTGAAAACTGCTGGGGCTAAAAGCTGATTGTTTTCGGGGTGAACAATAACACTTTGGAATTGGGTAAATCTTACAAATCAAATTTTAATTGATTGGTTTTTTTTTAATTGTCTTAACTTTTAAAAAAGTGATGGGGTAAATGTTAATAAAGCATATTAAGCTTTTTGTTTTTAATTCCAAAAGGAGTCATAAAAAGCCAGACACAACTGCACAAGAGAGAAACTTTTTCATGAAGAAATATGTTTGTTGTATTTATTAACAAGAGGGATTGGACCTGTGATTTCGTTGGTATGAGAAATTTTCAGACAAAGACGCTCCCTCTACCAGTTCAGGTTGATATCTTCCCTACAACCTATGGTCTTTGAGAGCTGCCTAGGACACTGCATTAATTAAAATATATTGTCAGTTCTCCACTTTAAAATCAAGTAATTTTAATCATTTATGTCTTTCTTTGAAAAAAAAAAAAGCTTTTTTTTAACTGTCATGTGGCCCTGGCTTAATTTTTTTTGGTACAGTTTCAAAGTACTTTCCATATATTCTCATTTTAGATCTTTCTAGTTTTATCCACTAAATCAGAAATTGGGACAATCGTCAAATGATTAGTAAAGAGAGCAATGTAGTGATCTCTTCAATGTTTTCCAACAATACACTTTGTTTTAAGAAACTTTTAAAAAGGAAGAAATAAAAGGAGGGACAGGGATATGTTCTAGAGCAGGAGTGGGAAATCTGTGGCCTTCCAGGTCCTTGGGTACAGTCTTTTGACTGAGTCCAAGTTTTTGCATAACAAATCCTTTTATTAAGGGGATTTGTTCTATGAAATTTGGATTCAAAGGGCCACACTTGAGGACCTAGAGGGTCACACATGTGGCCTTGAGGCTGCAGGTTCCCCACCCTTGTTCTAGACACCAAAAGAAAAGGGGGTTTTATGGTAAAAAAATATCATTAACTAAAATTATGTCACATGTTCTAGACAATACAAAAAATGCATCCTGACAAGAATTTTAGTGTTTGACTTGATGTGATAGAAAAATGATGTGCATGTGCAGGTGTATATGTATATGTATATATATATATATATATACACACACACATACACCTTTTGTGATCTTTGAATACATATGAAACACACATCCCCTATAGTTTTTACTGCAGACTTGTTTCTCTGCATTAGCAGGGGTATCACAGGCAGAAGTGGGGGAGGGGGAAGGAGTTGCAAAGGACAGTCAAAAGATCAGATTTCTGGTTCTTCTGACAGAAAACTAAAAGAAGCAAATTTCTCTTCTACCTGAACCCCCAGATCTCTGAGATTTGAAGCTCATAGTGACATAAAAATTTAATTTTTATCCAATCACTTATCTATTAACTATCCAGGAAGGCTCTCTAGTTTTATAACCCATTCCTTAAAAGAAATCAGCTTTATGATCTTATGATCCAGCCTATCCTAATTCTGTGATTTTTGAAGGTTTTGTTTTTTTTTAAACATGACCAACTTACTTATAATGGAGCTTTGTTACTGGAGGATTTATTAGTCAAATATTGCTGCCTTGATATTTTAAAATAATTATGTACTATAAGCAGACTAAATGAAGATGGTCTAGAATTATTCTAGCAAGGGGCAGAGATCAGATGTAATACCTATTTCAGAACTTAAGGCTTCAATCTCAAATGGGAGGATAAGTTCATGCCAGACACATAAATGGAATTCATGTCTCAAATAGGAAGTTGTACTAGGTGACCTTTGAGGTCCCTTCCAGCTCTAGAATTCAACAATTCTTTGTCACTACACATAATTCTTCCCCTCAAGGAACTACCATTCTGCAACATAAATGTTTTATCTAAATGAGTTACACAGTGCTTTAAGATCTGAAAAGCCCTTTACTTACATTATCTCATTTAAACCTCACAAAAAACTCTCAACAACTGAGGCCAGTGGTATTATCCTCATTTTATTGGTGAGGGAATAGACTGATATAATGAATGACTCTGGTTGATACAGCTAATAGGCCAGCTTTGAGCCAAGTATCTCTCCGACTCTGCCTCCCAAGTCCAGCATTCTGTCAATCACCTACACCAGACTGCCTCTTTTCTGTACCACAGATAAAAATCCCTCAAAAGAATGATTTCACTGCCTGAATACTGTCTCACCCAACACAAACTGCCACCCCTTTATGTCTTAGGAGCCAGTTTAACAAACTATGGTAAAAAAAACCAAAACGTACTACTTGGTGTCCCCAGAGGCTTATTAAAGGGCCTTGCCCTCTAAAGTAACCCTCCATCTACCCTCTCCATATATCTCTTGTCTCTCTTCCTTCTCTGCTCCCCCCCACCCCATCCAAAGGCAAGTTCCCTGAAGGCAGGTTATTTCTGTTTCTTCTCTGTACTCTCCATGCTCAACTCTTACCAAGTGCTTGATAAATGCTTGCTGACTGACTGGCCAACGCCGATGATAGCCTCTTAAAACTTCCCGAGAGGTCTTCCAAAGCCTGGTCAGAGTCTGCAGCCCCGGCAAAGCCTCTGGGGGAGGGGCACGCACCACACCGAACACACACGCAAAAGCCCTAGTCTCCTGCGTGGGGATCGGCTGGCTCAGGTGGTTGGGCGCTGCGCTCTAATGAGGCCAAGGTCACAAGCCCGATGCCAAGAACTCTCCCACCGCCGCGCACACGCGCGCACACACGCGCACACACACGCGCGCTAACTGCCCGCCAGGTGAGGACGCACGAGACAACGCCGACCTCCCGACGCCCACAAGTCTGAAGACCCGCCTCGCCACGGTGCGCCACCTAACAGTTCGGTAATCCGCCCGGGAGAGATAACGCGTTATCCTCAGCGCAGCCCTGCCCGACTTCAGGGAGTCTCCGAAAACACGGCGGGGGCGGGGCCACCACGCTCGGCAGGGGTCCCTTATCTGCGGCCAGACCGCGCTCGGCGCGGCCTAGCGACTCTGCGGAAGCGTGGGCGCCCGGCTTCTTACAGCACCGGAGGCGCCCGGCCGCTGACCGGGACCCGCGGAGCCCCCTCCCCACCCTCCGGCACACTCAGGGCACCGCCGCGGCTCCCGATCCCTGCCGAGGAGCTTCAGAGCCACGGCCACGTCAAGCCGGGGGCAGGGGTTTTCTGCTCCTTTTTCAAAAACAAAAACTTCCGTTTTTTGTGAAGAAAGGCAACTCTAAACTTAATGTCAAACTCCAGCTGAACCGAAACTCGCCGCTTTCGGCGGCTGCCAGAGACGAGCCGCCCGCGGGCCCGGCTCCGGCGGGCCACGAGGCGGGGTGCCCCCAGGGCCCGGGATGGGGCGGGAGGTCCGACCGCGGTCACCGGCGACCTCCCCTTCCCGAGCAAGAGAGGAAGTGGCGCCAGGCCGTGGGGGGCCAAAGTCCGCAAGGCCGCGTCCGGACGGCCCCCCCACCTCGGACAACTTTCCCCGCACGACCGGAGCGCGGCGACGAGCCCGGGGGCCCCGGCGGAGCGACCACGAGCGCGGCGGGCCAGGACCTCACCTCCCCGGGAGGAGGTGGCAGTGCTGGGGAGCCGCCCCCCGCCCCGGCCCTCCGTAGCATCCGCAGGGCGTCGGAACAAGTTCCCTCGGAGACGCAGGACAAAAAGGAAGGGGGAACCGGCCACGGCCGCCTGCTCCCGGCCCCCGCCCTCCGCCCCGCGCGCCGCCCGCGAGACCCTCACCTGGTCCGCCGCGGGGTCCTCGTCGTCGTGGCCGCGGTCCCAGGGGCCCTGCCCCGGGCCGGTGCGGGAGGGCGCGGGCGGCCGGGGCCGGGGCTTGCGTCGTCTCCCGGGCTGCTCGCCTCCCCGCAGCCGCGGACTCCCGGCCGCTGCCCCGCGGAGCGCGCCGCCGTCTCCGCCGCGGCCCCTCAGCCGCCCCGGGCTGGCGGGGGAAGAGGGGAGGGACGGAGGGTCGCAGGCCGGCTCCGGGCGCCCGCGGGCCCCGGGCTCACAGGGGTCCGCGGCCGGCAGGGGTTACACGGAGGGCGCCGCGCGCAGGGACCCGGCTCCGCACGCCCCCGGGCGGCCGTGCCTCATCTTGCTCGTCTCCGCCGCCGCCGCTGCCGCTGCCGAAGCCGCTCGTCCCCGCCGCGGGCTCGGCCTCCGCTCTCGGGCCCCCGCGCCGCCGAATCCCCCTCAGAAGCGCCGGGCTCCCATGGCCTCGGGAGCTCCTCCCCGGGCCGGCGCGCGGACGGGCTGCGGCGGGCGGCGCTCCGGAGGACCGCGCCGGCGGCGGCAACCGTTAGCCCGGCTCCCCGCTCCGGCTGGCGGCTGGCAGCTGGCGCAGCGGGGAGGAGGAGCGGTGGGGGAGGGGCGCACTGCAGGGCGCTCGGAGGAAGCCTCTCCGCCGCTCTCGGAGCGCGGACGGTCGCGCTACGAGTGTCGATGCGTGTGTGCGAGTCCCCTCCCTACTTCCACGCGTCGTCGCCGGGCCCGCCCCCACTCCCGCTTACCCGGATGCACCTTGAGAGCCACGTGGGTGTGCGGAGTGTCCTGCGAGCCGTGGGAGGGCGGCCGCCGCGCCGCTGTCGCCTGCCCTCCTCCTCGGCCTGGCTTCTCCCGTGCCGGGCCCCTCCCCCCGCCTCGCTCCATTCTCCAGACATCGCTCTCCCCTCCCCCCTTTCCTTCCCCTCTTTGCTCCCCTCCCCTCCTCTTCCTTCCCGTCGTCCCTTCTTCCCTTCCCCTGTCCTCTCTCCCCATCTCTGCCCATTCCCACTCTCCGATTCCCCTGCCTTCGGAACGGTCCCCTCCCTCCTCCCCAGCCCCGCTTCCCTTCTCCTCCTCCCCCTCTCCCTTTTCCTTCCTTCCCCCCCTTCCCCTCTCGTTTCCTTCCTTCCCCCCTTCCCCTCTCTTTCCCTTTCCTCTTCCTTCTCCAGCCCCCTCCTCCCCTAGCCCCCTTCCCTTCTCCCTCCCCCTCCTCTCCCTTTTCCTTCCTTTCCCCCCCTTCCCCTCCCTCTCTTTCCCTTTCCTCTTCCTTCTCCCGCCCCCCACCTCTCCTAGCCCCCTTCCCTTCCTCCTCCTCCTCTTCTTTCCTTTCCTCTTCCTTCTCCCGCCCCCTTCCTCCCCTAGCCCCCTTCCCTTCTCCCTCCCCCTCCTCTCCCTTTTCCTTCCTTTCCCCCCTTCCCCTCTCGTTTCCTTCCTTCCCCCCTTCCCCTCTTGTTTCCTTCCTTCCCCCCTTCCCCTCTCTTTCCCTTTCCTCTTCCTTCTCCCGTCCCCCTCCTCTCCTAGCCCCCTTCCCTTCCTCCTCCTCCTCTCCTTTCCTTTCCTCTTCCTTCTCCCGCCCCCTTCCTTCCCTAGCCCCCCTTCCCTTCTCCCTCCCCCTCCTCTCCCTTTTCCTTCCTTCCCCCCCCTTCCCCTCTTTTCCTCTTCTCCCGCCCCCCTCCTCTCCTGCCCCTTCTCCTACCCTCTGCCTTGAGTACAGTGAGGAAGCTGTGTCAGATCACAACTGTGACCCTGGCTGTAGAGGGGCATGGCACCCCCCCAGGCTTTCCCGAAGAAAGTGCTCCAGTTTTTGTGTTGTGTTTTCTTCCCGTTCTCATTTCCCCTGCTTTCTAAGAGTAGCACAACACCTTTCTTTAGAGGCTTATAATAATTTTAAAAGGAGAAGTTCTAGTTTTTGTTTCTCCTTCCTTTGGCTGGGTCTTGCCCTTGCAACAGGACTGGGTATTAACTTGTAGATGCCAGTCATTTAACATTTGCTAGGCACCTACTACAGGACAGGCACTGTGCTAAGTGTTGGTGATGAAAAGAAAGGTGAAAGAGAGTCCCAGCACAGCATGCACACAGCTATATACAATCAAGCTGTATACAGGATAGGGTGGATAGAGCAGAAGAAAGGGGCAACTGGGAAGGCTGGGAAACTCAGAGGAAACAAGCAAGCCACAAGTCTGAGAGAAGGAAGGAGAGCACTCCAGGAGTGAGCCTCAGGCAGTGAAGACTCTGGAGTCAGCAGATAGGGGCAGCCAGTGTCTCTGAATGAATGTGCTCTGGAAAGTGCCAGATGAAAGAAGACTTGGGATGGGGGGCACTTAGGAAAGTCTGAATATCCAACGGGAGTGGAGTGGGGAGGTTGACATGATCAGATTTGCTTCTTAGGAAGATCTCTTTCCCAGGTGGATGAAGGACAACTGGAGTGGTCCGGAGAACAACCAGCAAGCCGTTGTAACAGGCTAGAAGTGAGGCGATGAGGGTAGTAGCAATGTCAGAAGAGAAAATTTGGTCTGTGCAAAATATGTGAGGAAGGTAAAGTCCACAGGCCTTGGCAACAGATTGAGTGGGCTGGGGGTGAGGGAGAATGTTAATGAGAAGTTAAGGATGACAACTAATTTTTGGACCTGGATGACTGGAAGGATGGTGCTACCCAACAGTAATAGGGAAATTAGGGGGAAAGGAGGCTTTTTGTAAAAAGATGATGTGAATTTAGTTTGACAAGACTTACAGATGTCTGTTTTCTTAAATGTGCTTTCAAGGCTTAGCTTCTATTGTGGGACCCCCACTATTATGGCACATACCTCATTCCTGTGCCTATTCCTCATCCTTCAGAAAAACCCTGCACTTTTGACACAACAAAGAGTTGATCGTTTCTTCCCTCTTAGGGAAGAGTTTAACTCCTGGATAAGAAAGATCCTTCCCTATTTAACCTACCAAGATTTCGATGTCAGAAGCTTGCTGTTGGTATCTTCCCCCTCTAAAAGACGCAAATGGATGACAGTTCTCTCCCTCTTTTACCTGAGGCAAAGCCTTAGTCCAGTTATTGTGGTTTGACTTTGCCCTTTATAGCAGTTTCCTCATCTAGGTTCATTCTTTTTCTTGTTTTTGTCATGGTCCCAGCCCACATGACCAGGCCCCTTCTGCCATGATGCCCTACCTGAGCCTAGCATTCCCGTGCTTTAGCCCTTGGATGAACTTCCCCTTACTAAGTCTCTTTAACAGAGCAGGAAAAAAAAAGATTAGTAACATCAAGCATAAATGGATCCCTGGGCTGTATATTGACCTAGAAAACCACAAGTTGATATCATGTGTATTTTCATTTATTTTGTTAAACATTTCCCAATTATATTTCAATCTCATTCAGAATGCACTCAAGAATTTTGAAGCAGTTTGCTACCCCAGTGAGTTTGGATTCAATAATAGGCCAGGGTCAATGAATAATGGATGGTGTGTCAATAAACATTTATTAGGGGCCTCTAATGTGCCAGGCACTGCACTAAGAGTTAGAGATACAAATTCCAAAAAGAAAGCTGGTCTACTTTCAAGAAGCTTACAGTCTAATGGAAGAAGAAAACACATAAAAGGAAGCTAAAAATAGTGTGAGGTAGAGAGAAGAGGGCCTGATAAAGAATTCCAAAGGAGTGCAGTTGGGTGGGAAATCGACACCTTAATGACCCCAGCTATATCTAACTAACGCCTTACTCTCAAATTATAATATGAGACAGTGTTGGACTCGAAAACAAGGAAGACCTAGTTTTAAATCCCTCTATGGACACTGTGACTTTGGATAAGTTATTTAACATCTTTTGGCCTCATTTCCTTATCTGTAAAATGAAGGGATTGAACCAGATGGCATCAAAAGTCCTTACCCCACCCCCCAACTCTAAATCTATGATCCTCTGATTATGGCTCATATCCTCTCCATACTCCACACCCCCAGAGAAAGTGATTTACTAGAATTTAGGTTCACATCTAGAGAAATATTTTAAGGCTATAATAACTTAACACATCCTACACATAAACTCATAAGGGCAAGAATAAAGTACTACAGTGATATCATCCTCTGTGAAACATAAATGTTTCATTAAATGGCAAAATATAAACCCCCATTTTTTCCCCCTCATATGAAGTCAGATCTTCTAAGGCATTTTGGTCAGAGGATAGAAAAAGTAAAGGAAAAAGCAAGAGAGAAGAAGAAAATAGAAGAAAGGAAGACAACATGAAATTAGGACAGACAAAGAATAAGGAGAGAAAAGCTTATGAAGTGAAAAGCTGGTAGCATAAAAAAATGGGGTTGGACTAATTCTGATATTTGAGAGGTGCCATAAAAAATTATTCATGTATCATTCAGGTGCATGTACTTAGCCATGTTCCAGATAATACTTTTCATGAAACAAAAAGGGCCTAAACACAGTCAATTAAATTTATCTGAAAGTTCTGCCTGGTCTAGTTTGGCAGCAGCAGCCTAGGCCTTCTGCCTAAAACTGATCCTGGACTGTGAAAGGGGAAAGGAAGTAAGGGCATTATCTGAGCCTTAGAGCCCTCCCCTCAAATACACTCTCCATAGATATAGCAGAGAAGGCTAATGATAGATCTTCAAATCCTCACTCCTGTTGGTCCAGGCTAGGCTGGTTGATGTATTCAGATCTAGATCTGAAGGGATGCCAGGAAGGTATTGACAAGTCTAGGGCAGCAAATGAAAGCTCAGGAAGTATATAGATGAAGCCTGGGCATGCAGAGGAGGGGCCAAATCAGCACACAGCTAAAGGAGAAGTAACAGCAAAAGTGATTTAAGGTTTCATAGGCCTAGAGAATAAAAAACATTTAAGAGGTACCAAATGTAATTGAAGTCAGGGTATATGAAATCTGTAAATGTGGTTTTTGTTTCCACTGGGCATCTAAAGAGAAACTATTCATACCTATTTACTCAAGTGATGAAAGAGAGCCTCAACTAAAAAATGGGGAAATGCCAGCTCAGTTAACACCAAGAAGAGAGAACTAGGAAGTTTTAAAAGATGACATCCATTTTCCTGAACCAAAGAAAGATTCGTAACTTCCTTTGGTTCCTATTTGACTAATCTACCCTTTTTTTTTTTACTCATACCATCGCGTCAGAATGTCAATATGAAAATGAGTAGCCACGGATCAGGAGGGCCAAGAGGAGCCAGAAATGAAAGCCTGATGGATATCAAGTTTCTGGACAGCAAGGAATAAAAGCCAAGGAGTTAGTTAATGTAAAAGCTGAGTCCAGTCCGGGAAATTGGTATAGGCAGGAAGGAGAAAAGTATTAAAAAGGAATTCAAGTCTACTTAGTACAGTAATCTGTATCACTACACCATAGGAAACAATATGTATAAAGAATATAAAGAAGTGTCATGGAAAGATATAAACAGATGTAATATGAAGTAAGCAGAACCAGGAAAATATAATGACTACTACAACATAAGAAGAAATAACAAAACCTAAAATGGAAGGCTGTGTAATTATAATAAGATTGGCCTCAAAGAGAAGAGGAGAAAATGCCCCTTCTTTGTGGAGCTGGAGAACTATTGGTGTGAAGCTGCATGTTCTACGAGATTAATGTATTGGTTTGTTTTGCTGAGCTGCTTTTTGACTCCTTATTCTTTATTACAAAGTATGTGTGTGTATGTTTGTCCTTCGTTGCCGAAGAAGACCATGCCATCAGAGAAATAGTGACATGGCTTGCACTTGACTCTGTTTTGAATCAGGGAGGGCTGTGCAGGTCACCAGCCTCACTTCTCCTCCGGAGCCATCTGAATCCAGTGACCAGATATTCATCAGGATGATTGGAGATGACCCAGGATAAGGCAGTTGGGATTAAGTGACTTGCCCAAGGTCACACAGCTAGTGAGTGTCAAGTGTCTGAGGTGAGATTTGAACTCGGGTCCTTCTGACTCCTGCACCAGTGCTCTATCCACTTCACCACCTAGCTGCCTCATTACAAAGTATAACTGTAGAGGAAAGGGAGAGGGAGAGAAAATGAAAGTGACTGTGAAGCAAAAGCAATCATTTTTTGGAAAAAGGATTTTAAAAAGAATTCAAGAAACTAATATGTAAATTAGTTTTGTGCAACTTGTATATTTGCAGTAGGTTTTATTTTTCTTACCTTTTCATTGGGTGGGGGAGAAAGTAGGGAAAAGGGGAGAATTGGGAACTGGGGGGAAAAAATAAAATAAGTATCTGTGCTTTAAAAATGTTTTTAAAAGAATTTTAAAGGAGTGCAGCATTTGGGAGATCACACAGCTGCTCTAAGGAGCCTAAATGACTAACCTGAGGAACAGAAGAGCAAGGTCCCAGGTATGTTAGACAACATGGATCAGAGCCCAAGTATGATTCTAGATAACAGGTAAAAGGAAGCAGCTAAAAGACTGATGTGTTGACCCCGATCCAGTGTCTGCTGAGTCACAGTGGGAGTGATGTTGTAGGCAAAGCTCAGTCAATAGTGGGGACCAGGTGCCACATCTGATGGCCATAGTACAGTGTAGAGAGGGAGGCAGGGAGGAGAAAAATCAGTCCCTGAAACAGCAAGTTTAGCTCAACTGGAGAATAGGATTTCCCTGGACAACCTCTTTATCACTCCTAAAAGATCCTTCCTGTTCCGTGGGAAGGTTCCCTAGGCAGAGAGGTCTGTTTCATAAGACAACACCCTCTTGTTCCTAGTACAAATTTTGGAGTTGTGTTACAGCTTTCATGTTCAGAAGAGCAGAAAGAGAAAATCTTGTCCTGGTTGTTAGCTGTTTGTGAGTTGCGACACTCCCTGTCACTCCCTATTTTCTCCTGTCACACTGATGCTATCAGTCTCTCTGGTATAAGAGCATGGGACACATAGAGACCAGAGTCAGTGTTCTAGCCTACCAAAAGTGACCTCTCATTCTTTGACTTTTCTTATGGTACTCTGTACTAGTACTTATGGTACTAGACTTGTCTTAGGCTGTTTTTATATTGTGCAGTCTGTCTTGCTTCCCTGCACATTATCTTTTAGATTATAAAATCCTTGAGGTCAGGGATCATATTGTTTTTCACCCATGCATGGTCAAAAACAGTATCATTCAGTGTAGTAGGACCTTAATAAATGCGTATGAGTGAAGTGTTCTTCATTAAAAATTTTCATTTTGTTCGTATTTATCCATATTATTCAAGAGGCATACTCAACATAAGAATTCAGAACCCATTTCTTCAAGGAAATAACTTCATATAAAGAAGAAGATTGAGAATTTAGCTGGACACATAAGATTGCCTCTCAGCTAGGGGCCAGTTAGGAACAAATGGAGAAGATTAGAAAAAGGACCCAGGTATTGTATAGTTTGAAAATGTGCGGAGTTGCAATAGATCAGAAATGACAATTCAAAATAATTGTCAAGAAATGCTGCATCAACACTGGCCAAGAGATCTTTCTGTAACAGAAGAACTTCAAAACTAATCTGTTAATTTTATCAAGGACATCTACCACTAAGTATTAGGTATATCATCTCATATATCATCTCCTGGATAAAGATAAACTACTGATCTAAAATTTTGGGACCTTCAGTTAAATTCAACATATTTATTAAATGCCTACTACACTGAAGGCAATTTACTAGGCACTAGTGATACAAAGATTTACAAAGCAACATAGTCCCCATTCTCAATGAATTTACAATCTGATAGTTTATCACAACATAAACATGAATAAATATGACAAGGTACAAAGTGAAAGAAAATATTTTAAGAAAATAATGAAGTCACTTTCTACTGGAAGGACCAAGAAAGGTTTTTTGAAAGAAGTGGCCCCCAAGTTCGGTCTTCAGGAATAACAGTGTACCAGTTACTTGAAAAGGCCATAGGGATGGTCTAGTGTTCTACCCAGTAACTGTCAGTCATGGAGCAAGCTTATCGATATGTTCTGATGAAATAGAAACCTGACTAATAACTCAGAATTTTCCAGGAAGAATTAATTCCTTTATAAGACCATAGGCTTAGAGGTGGAAGGGACCTCAACTGTCTTCTAGTCCAGTCCCCTCATTTTACAGATCAGAAACTCAGGCTCATAGTGGTTTAATAATTTGCCTGAGATTTGTATGGCAAACCAGAGGAGATCTTGGAAGTACCTGAGTATTAAACCTTAAGTTAGAAAGTTGTCTGTAACAGACAGCTTTGCTCTTCCGTAGACATGAATTACAGAGGAAAGACCTTTTCTTAAAGTGGAGTTACTCTTAGCTTTTGCTACCTGAATATGATAGTTATAACTCAAGAGCTGTCAGGTTGTCCTGATCCTGGGAGAGGTTCTGGCCACTAAGTACTAGCAGATTGAAGATATGAAGAGATGGCCCTGAAGAAAAGAGCCCAGAGGAGTAGCAGGGAGGAATGCTCAGTCAGCAAGCATTTATTAAGTCATTTTTATGAGCCAGGTACTCTGCTGAACACTGAGGATGCAGAGAAAGGCAAAAGAGGGTCCCTGATCTCAAGGAGCTCACAGTCTAGTGTTCAACGAAGACTATAGGACAAGCAGCTAGGTGTTACTCAGCTAACACTTAAATGAGACTTTGGGACTCTTAGGGCAAATTGATCAGTCCACAGATGACAGAGGAACAGCAAAACAATGTGCCAAAAACACAGGACCAGAAGAAACATACCAAGAAGATGGTCCATATTGATCACAGTTGGACCAGCTTAACAAACACCACATGGCACAAGCATCATGGTACCGTGAACAGAGAACATTGACTCTACAGGTAGAGAATCAGAACTTAAATGCTGCCTCTGCCATTGTATGCATCCCTCTATTAATTGTTATTTAGTTATGTTATGTTACTTAATAACTAATTAAAGGCCTCTCTGGGTCTCATTTCCTCAGATGTAAGATAAGAGGGTTGGGTTAAATGATCTATAAATTCCCTTTTAGCTCCTAATCTCTTGTCGTATGATACTGCACCAGTTATCACCGTGAGACCATTGAAGCGCCTCAGGGAGCCAGCCCAATAACAGCAGTATGATAATATCTCGTTGTAAACATCAGAGTTGTGCGTTACCCTACCACATGTATTCCCCAACTTGAGGGCCCCTCAGTTATGATCCTTATGCATACTAAGTCTTCCTACTGAGAGTATGCATGGTAGATTATGCCCTAGGTTTACAGGAGGGATGGTCTACTGGAAACCTTATTATGTTATTTCATTAAGAGCCTTTGCTTTAAACCAGTTGTATCCTCTGACTAGAGAAGAAGTCAACATATTAGTGGCAGCTTGTGAGAAACTGTTGTGAATAGATGTGGATCCATAAAATATCTAGAACCTAGGATGACTATTTTGGAGGCCCTAAGTGGGAGAGGGGGATGCCACAAGGACTGTCTTCTTCAGGTGCTATTGTCAAGTAGTAGAGATAGGAATTGGGCATTGGGCAAGGGGAGATCAAAAGGGGTTGGGGACTAACTTTGCATACATGTGATGATTAATAACCAGCTAGCTTTTAAAACTCCCTGGTTTTGTTCTACTCCTGAAGGTGCCTGGAAGCCACTCTTTTGTGGTTATGAACTTATCTCTTCCAAATTTCATCTTATCCTGTTAATAAAATGTCTTGCAAAAGACTTTTTAATCATTGTGTTTCTATGTTGGCACAGTGCCTTACACATAGTAGGCACCTAATAAATATTTGTGGACTGAGTAAGGTATCATTTCAGTAATGTACAAACCATCCATTTTGAGAGCAATAAGATTGCTCAATAAGGAAGATTGTTTTTCCCAGTTTGCTCTTTCAATAAAAATTAATCTTTCCAGCTCCATGAGACCAGTCTTCCTTTTATTCAAGATCCTTTCATTTGGCTCCCTGAGAAATATATATTGTATTTTCCCTCCTTTACTTCAACTCCTACTTTTTTGGCTGAGAAGTATGTGGTACTTGGCATCAAACCTCCACTTTACCTTTTACTAGCTGCGTGGCCTTGGGCCAGTTCCTTAAGCTCTTTAAGTCTCAACTTCCCCATCTATAATTGGAGGATAATATCACCTATTGCCCAGGGTTGCTGTGAGGATCAAATTAGATAATGTACTAATGAGATAGGGCACTTACCATAATATATGTAAAGCAATAGAAATGTGAGTTACCATTGAAAGAAATAAGAAATTTGAAAGTAGGGGCTTGTTTTTGGAGGGAAATTGAGTTCAGTTGGGGATAAGATGAGTGAGATGAAAAATCTTGAGTGGAAATGTTATGTACCCAGAGGGAGGTGCAGGACTAGATTTCATAGAGAGCAGTGGGAGTTCTGTAACATTTGAGAATTGACAGCACAGAGGTGATAGATGAAGTTGTGAGACAGGATCCATTCACCAAAACAAAAAGTGTAAGAAAAAAACCAGAAGGTCAAGAACTGATCTTTGGGAGATTCTCAAATTTAGGGACAGGAAGAGAATGGGGTACTAACAGAAGAATGTGCCAAAAGTAGAAGTTCGTGCAACTGAAATGTCTAGGAAGCTACATCATAAAAACATTCCCAGAAGGAGGAAATGCTCAGTGGTGTCAAATAGTAAAGGAGGATGAAGACAGTGAGAAAAATAGAGACTTGCAAAAAGTAGGAGTCAACAGACTTGGCGACTAGGAAGTTCAGGGGTGAGCTTCAAGAATTACTTTCAGAAGAGCAGTAGAGACATCCATTTGGGGAAAGACTGTCATTTCAGGAGCTTGATAGTGAAAATGAAGGAGAGAAATAGGATGATATCTAGAAGGAACAGAAAGTTCAAATTAAGTTGTTTTTTTTCCCCGTGTTGAAAAAGTTTTGTGCTTATTTGAAAGTGGGATGGAACCATGAAGAGCCTGAAAATGTTGGAAAGGAAGAAATAGATTCTAGCAGAAAGGAAGAGGGGCTTAACTTTAGCAAGGAAGAAAGACATTTATACCTCTGAGAGTGGAATAATGACCAACATTTATATAGTGCTTTAGGGTTGGCAAAGCACTTTACAAATATTATCTCATAAAATCTCTACAACAACTCTGGGAGGTGGCTGCTATCTCCATTATACAGATGAGAAAACAGGTGGAGAGGTTAAGTGACTTGCCCAGTATTACAAGGCTAGTGGCAGGATTTGAATTCAGCTCTACCTGCCTTCTGATCCAATACTTTATTCATTGTTCCACCTAGCTCTCTAGACTAAAAGAAAAGTAAGAAGAATGGTAGATTACACAGCTCATGCCAGTTGACTTGGATGTTCTCAGTAACTTACTCAGGAACAGTTCTAAACAGTTCAAAGTCTAGAACAAGGATGGTATCCTAACTCACATACACACTTTTCCCAACTTTGTCAAGATGTTATGGTTCCTCTGCCACCGATGATGAAAATACGTCATTATAGAACTGTTGACTTGTCCTATTCTTCGTCTTTTGTTATCCTCCTGGCAGTTTTACTTATGAATATTTCTGAGATAATATTGCTCAGTTGGCTCAAACCCCTTTTCCGCTACTGCTTTTGAAGTACAAGTGGGCTGCACAGGACTGAGTGCCATTTTTATTTCATGGATTATGGTTAAATAATTCATCACCAGTCCACAGGTGATGAGCCTCTCTCTTAGCTCAGATTACTGACAGCCTGTCAACTGGAACCAGCAGGATTGAATTTGGAACTCTAAAAATTGTGATCAATTGACTTATGGTAAGTTGAAAAGTAGAAAAGAAGAACAAGGAAATGTTGGCAACATTTGAAAGCCAACCGTGAAACTAAAAACAAATTAAGATATGTAATTCAAAAGGTAACTCTTCCCAGTAGTTTTTATAGAACTGAAGAACTTAAAAGAAAGTGAATTTTTCAATGTAATCTATGTGGTAGTTTAGCAACTGCCATCTCTGGGACATGTTTGAATCCAAAGCCTTTATAGAATTTTTTTTCCTTTGTCCAGGAAAAAGTATTGGGCTTTAAGGGGATAAAAATAAAGAATAGCTGCTTCTACCAATAAATGTTGGAATAAATCTATTATTGTGAGAATGACTTCTCTTCCTGTACTTATTTGTTTTTAGAGAACCCTATTTTTTCTCAGCAATAGTTTCAGCCTTCTACAGGATACTACTCTCCCTGCCACGTTACTGTAAAAACATTCTCACTTCTTTCAGCAGGCTTGTTTGATATCTAGAATTCCTCTCATGTGAGGCTAGTACGCTATGGAAAAATTAATTTAAAGCAGCTCTTCTCATTTGCAAGCCAAAATTTAAAAATAAGATAAATTCCTTGACAAAAAAATTTTGTCCCAAGTGTTACACTACTACCATAATGACCTAATTTTAAGGCTTTAAGTAGAATTATGAAACTGATATTTTCAGTAACTTTAAATTAGTTTTTAAAAAAATTCCCTGGCTTCTAATTTATATCTTGGATCTATTTTCTCCAAAGTCTTTGGCCCTGTTTTCTGGCAGTTCTTCTAGGCCTAAATTGTACACTTCCTGGGTGTTCTTGTCCCCTAGTAATAGCCCTGGACCATGACTTTGGTGACTTAGCCTTGTCCTCCAGTAATACCCATGGGCCTTGGCTTTGGTAGTGACTCATAGGTAGCTAGGTAGTGACGTGGATACAGTTCTGCTCCCGGAGTCAGGAAGGCTCATCTTCCTGCATTCAAATCTGGCCTCGGACGCTTGTTAGCTGTATGTTACTAGACAAGTCACTTAACCCTGTTTGCCTTAGTTTCCTCATCTGTAAAATGAGTTGGAGAAAGAAATGGCATCCAGTTGCCAAGAAAATCCAAATGGGGGCATGAAGAGTCAGACATGACTGAAAATGACTGAAAACCACAACCACTGCCTCCTAGGTCTCCATACTTACACACCCTAAGTAATACTGTTAATCCCCAACAAACCCAGGTTCCAGAAATATAGGTCACTAACGTTCTGTCAATCACCAGATTGTCTTGTTCAACATCCTGGCACTTTTATTTGCCTATTATAATCCTTTCCATGAAGAGTTAAGATCTTGTTATAGCAGATTGAGAAAAGCAAAATAAAACAAGTAAACAAACAGAAGTTTGGGTTTATACTATAACTGGCAGGTTTAAGGGAGAGAAAGAATGTTAAAAAAAGATTCCTCTTTTTAAAATAGGGAAGGGGTAGGAGTGACTGATGAAAACAAGTACTATCAGTTACTGGTCACCATGGTAATGGAGATAAATCCTAGTCCTAATTGGAGGGAAAATGTCATAGGTTTCGACCTAGTCAAGGAAAGAAACCTCTCCCTGAACCTCACCCCTCTCTCTATTTCCCTTACCTCCACACGCATCTCCTCTGCTAATTAAGTAAGAGGCAGTTTGGCAGTGGGTAGAGTATATTACTTGGGGTGAGGAAAACTGTATTTGAGTCCTGTCTTAAATAATTGTGATAATGGGCAATCAATCTACTTAACCACTTGGAGCTTTTGTTTCTTCATCGGTAAAATAATTACTACTCCCACTACCTACCTCATAAGGTTATTGTGAAGAAAGCACTTCCTCTTTTCTCACTCACTTCTCATTTCCTGGTTATCTGGCTTCCAGCTTCACCATTCAACTGAAATGGATTTTACCAAAGTTACCAGTGATAACATGACTGCTGAATTCAATGCCCTTTTCTCAATCTCCATCCTCTTTGACCTCTCTGAAGCAGCTGATTCTGTTGATTGTCTTCTCTTTTTGGATGTTCTCCCCTCTCTGAGGGAACCTTTCTTTTCATGATAAAGATAACTTCCAGATGGATATGTTTAGAGCTAGTCTCTCTCCTTAAGCTTGAATCCAATATTACTAGTGTCATACTGGACATTTTGAACCAGATGTCCTGTAGATATCTCAACATCAACGTATCTAAAAAAGAACTTCTCTCCTTCTCAAATACACTTCTTTTTCTAACTTCTCAATTTTTTCAAGGGTATTCCACTTTTGTCTTTGTATCTCCAATGCCTGACAGTGCTTGCACAAATTGGGTGTTTAATTAATACTTTTTAAATGATTCATTCAAAGAATAGAGTTACGGAGAGAAGATACCTCAGGTAAGGTCATCTTCTCTTGAACTTACAAGTCAATTTGAAATAAAAAGTATTAGCTAAACATTCAGGATAACTGTTTAATTAAAGACTTGATACCTTGAAAGCCTAGGTCAGAGGAAAAGGATTTTGCAAAGGAGAATGCTGATGTTTCCAAATTTTTGAGAGCTAAAATAGCTTGAGGTCATCCCTAATCAAAACTTATATTGTGGAGAACTTTGAATGCCTGTCTAAGGAATTTAGATGTCATTCTGTAGCACACAGTGCAATGACAAACTAACATAGAAGTCCATACCCTTGTCTGGTTGTCTTGTTCCGGCCTCCCTGAGAGTTATTTTTGTATTCCCAGGTATTCTGCCTCCTCAGTGTGCTAAAGTGAGCAATATATAAAGGTCTTGAGTGATATGGCCGGATAGTCCATGAAAAGGGAAAGTTTTCTGCACAAGAGGGAAGTCCCAGCTGCCCAAAGAAATTCTGAAACAGAAGATAGACTATTTTAGTCAAGTTGTCTACAATCATAATTATCCCATCTCCCCTGGGAGCAGGCTAACTCGTGATAATGTCTGCTAGTGTAGCAAGATGGTGTAAGAATGGTGGAGCTTTCCCAAAAGAGCCATCCATATGGATATAGACTATGTATCTGAGTGTTCTGCATGACATCATGGCAAATCCAGGACTTCCAAAAGATTTGACCTACTTATTACTGGATTTTCCAGATACTATATACCCCATAACTTTTTGTTCATTTCCCAGGGGTACATATATGCATGAGTGGAAGTGTAATGCTTTCTCTATAATTAATTAGTTTCTCTGGGCCTTCATAAAATGAGGAGGTTTGTTAAATGAGATGACCTGTAAAGTTTCTTCTAGCTTTAGATCTATGAGCCCATTGATCAATACCAAACAGGATAGCCTTGTGAAGGGAATCTTGCTTTAGTTTCTGTGGTAAATTCAGCACAATCACCACAAAGTGATTAGGTCTAAGAGACATCTTCAGATGTAGCCTATACTTCTTACTGGTTCTAAGCTCTGGCTTTCTACTGGATGTAAAAGCTAATGTAAGATAGAAAGATCCAATCTCAAAAAAAAAAATCAGTTAATTACAAGCAGGATTTGAAAAGTGTAGATTATAAATCTATTAGCTAGGCTGAAAGTAGTTCCATGAAACTCCATCAGTAAGACTAGAGCTAGGAACTTGGAGAAATTGGAATTTGGCAACATGGAAAGAAGAATGAGGTACACAGAGGACTAGAGATTGGAACTGAGACAGCAGGATTAGCAAATCCCCTGTGCTCCACTTTCCTTCTGGTTCTCAGTTCTCCACTCACCTCTGATGCTTTGGCTAAAGAGATTGTGCCTATGTGCAAAAACAGAAAATTTGCTTTTATTTATTTTCTTGAGCAGAAAGACCCTGAGAGTGAAGTAGAGAGAGCAATATTGGTTATGACAGCACTGAAACTCAAGATAAGAGAGAGATAGCATGAGTGTACCTGGTGGCCCTAAAGGAGTTCAAGGCACCTGGCCCAGACAGATTCCTCCCCAGGGGACTGAATGTACTTTCAGATGTGATTACTGAACCACATCGGTGATCATTAAGAAACTGTGGGAAAATGAGAGCAGAGCCACAGTCCTGGGAACAGGCAAATGTCCTGGTTTCCAAAGAGAGGAAGAAGGCAAATTCCACACAATATAAGCTGGTGAATAGGACATCCGTCCCCAGCAAAATTAAATGGATTGTTGTGAACACCAGAGGGAAAAGTAATGATCACTGGAGACAGCATGTGTTCACTAAGACAAAGTCATGCCACATTAGCCTCATTTCCTTCTTTGACAAGGTTACAAGGCTGAGAGACTTGTGAACTGCTACAGACATTGTATTTTTGCATGTCAGTAAGCCATATGACAAAGACTCTCACAATATCCTTATGGGAGAGAGGTGGGATGGACAGGTGCAGGTTGGATAACAATAAAGTTAGGTACCTTAGAAGTGTTTTAATGACTAGACCCAAAGGGTGTAAATTAATGCATCAATGTGAAACAGGAGAACAATGTCTTATGCAGGCTTTAAGGGCGCTCTCTTTAACACTTTCCATTTACCATTTTAATTAACGGCTTTGATGAAGATAAAAATGGTAAATTTACCAAATCTCTTCATGACACAAAGCAGGGAGAGAGTTAATGTTAGGTGATATAATCTAGATCCTAAAAGATTTTGATAAGATGGAATGATGGGTTGAATTTTTAACAAGTTTACATTGAGTAGGGACAAGGGCAAAATTCTGCATCTTTGGTTAAAAAATCCAGCTGCATAAATGCAGGATTGAGGTGATAACAGCTTCACAGAAATTTGTGTGAAAAGGACCTGAGGATTTTAGTTGATAGCAAGATCAATGAATCAACACTGTAAAAAAAGACTGCCAAAAGATCATAACATGATCTTATCTTCAAATGTATCTAAATATCTATGATTTTCATTGGTATGGGTAATTCCTACAACAGGATTTTTTTGTATAATATTCATATTTATTAGTGCCTATTATGTACCAGACATAGTGCTACACAAAGTCAAAAGCAAAATTATTTCAATGCTCAAGAACCAAAATAATTTCTACCTCTATTGATGTAGATATTAATGTGGATACTACTCCCTCAAGTACTTAGCAGACAGTCTTTATGAATTCCTGTGGCCAAAAAAATCTATCATGAGTTGCTATAGTTAACTTTTTAGTTCTGAACCTCCTTACATTCAACAAGTCTAGAGTTCAAGTGACATAAATGCAGGCTACTTCTGGGCTTGTATTTGAAGTACTTCCAGATTGTTAAGACTTTCCTGAGCTAGTTTCTAGCATGTGTAGCCTTTGAGAACACTGTGTCACTCCCCCATGATAGACACTAAGTAGAACTTTTGAGGGAAAAAAATGTAATTTCAGATTGCCACTGTACTCCGCCCTGGTCAGATCTCACATCATGATCAGTGCCACATTCCAGGAGGAATTTGGACAAGCTAGTGAATACTCAGAAGAGGATGAGAACTTTATGTTATGTGAGAATAATTAGAAAGAACTGGGGATATTTATCCAGGAGAAGAGAAGACTTGGGAGAGAGGATATAATCATTGCTTCCTGTTACTTGAAAGATTGTTCTGCAGAAGAAGACATTATTTATTCTGCATGGTTCATGAGAGGGCTAAAAGAACCAAAGGACAGAAGTTACAGGGAAACAGCTCTTGACTCTATATAAGGAAAAACTTTCTAAAAATTAGAACTGTTCATAAATGTCCAAAAATTCCAGTATGCTGGAGCCATGGTAGGTCGTTGCAAAGGTATAGAGAAGATTCATGGGCCTGGGAGCAACTGTAAAACTGCATCAGCAGAAATTCATGATATTGTCCATAATCCACACTTTCACCTATACAGTGGGGAAATTTAACCTCCCTGTTCTAGGACTAATCACAGTACAGCATCTAGAGCAACTAGTCTGGTGGCTTTCAGTGCTGATTTTAAAGAACTTCGTTATTTCTTGACCAATAGAGGATTTTATATTGGAATTGTGCATCTGAGAGATAGAGTGTAATGAAAGATCTTGGGAGTATGGAACTCTAGCACCTGGTGGTATTTCACCTCTCACTC
This sequence comes from Bettongia penicillata ogilbyi, assembly GCA_023548195.1. Lineage (NCBI taxonomy): Eukaryota > Metazoa > Chordata > Mammalia > Diprotodontia > Potoroidae > Bettongia > Bettongia penicillata. Next base: position 7,773,396 of record JAJHZJ010000531.1, on the reverse strand, counting down.
CTTGTCTTTTAACATTTTTTTGTTTCTTTGTGGCCCAGTATCTTGAGTTTAGGTTAAGGGAGGAAATGAGTCTGGTGCTTGGTGTCCCTTGGAGAGCAGAGCTCTTGTGTAACTCTCTACTTATTGGCATTCATGTGGGCCTAGAAAGATAACAGGAGTAGGCACCGAACTGGGCAATTTACCAAGGGGCAGAAGACACTGATTAACAATTGCTCTTAGTCTGGGTTGAGCACTTGCAGCTGAGAGTGTATTCTAAGGAACATTCCCTTGCCTGGCACCTATGCCTGGTACCAGACCATCACAAAACAGTTGCATTGTGAGGTTATTAAATTCTCCATCTCTGGAGGTGTTTAAGGAGAAGCTGCACAATCACCTGTTAGATGTGTTGTAGAAGAGAATCATGTAGAGGTTTAGACGAGATGATCTCTTAGATCTCTTCTGGATCTGAGACTCTAATACTTGAGTAGATGTTGAAGCAGAACATGTGGGTATCATAGTGCTTCCCAAGGAGGGGTACCCATTTCTATAGTCTCTCTTGGGATACTGAAACCTGAGAAGTCTGCTTCTGTGACTATTGAAGGGAAAGGCAACATCTCATTGGAGACGAATATAAGGATAGGCCTTCCAGGCTCCTTCAATCTGCCTCTTTGTTCAGCGTCCTAGTACAAACTTCTGTTCCTTTTGTAGAAACAAGTGCTTTTACAGTGACCTTTGAAGTAGCACTTACCTACCCACAGGAAGTTTGTGCAGGTGGCACAGGGCAGATTTCCCAGTGGCTGGTGATCTACCATTCTAAATAACTGATTACAGTATTAAGAAATCATACCAAGAGGGACAGAGAGTTGCTTGTGACCAAATTAGCCCTATGAAAATGTGGTAATCTTGCTCAGAATAATCTTGACAGTCTGTGATAACCATTGTGAAACATTGCATCTACGTACTGATCTACCTACCCAGGGGGTTGGGGTGTTGACGGAATGGCACACTCGCTGGGATCTTGTTCTCTCATTTCATTTAAAGGTGAATTTATGATCATGTAGTGTCAGGACAGTATAGGAATTAATTCATTGCTAGCTCAAAGAAATGGGGAAAAACAATGAGAACTCATTATCTATTTCATTTTATTTTAGGTTGAACTATTATTTAACACAACATGCTAAGAACATTATATTTATTGTTATTGGAATTTCTCCTCATACTTAAGAATTAAATCATATTTCATTAGGTTAAACAACCCTATAGCAAACACAAGCTGACAAACTGATGAACGATTAAGTAGCAGAAAAGGGGAATGTTTCCATAGGACTCTGGGAAGATGATCTCAGAGAAATTTTTAGCACAGCAGCATCAGTTCTCATAATGAACTATCATAGTCAGGGATTTTCATAGGCAGAGCCAGTAGTCACCTATGTGGTGAATTAAAGGACACCAGAAGGGTCTCAGTCCCCAAATATCTTCCTTTTTTGTTTGTCCTATTACTGAAATTTACCAGAAATTTTCTATGGTTTTGGCACGGGCACCTTTGTGGTTCTCCCTAGTCAGCATAACTCAAAGTCAAGAAATTGTCACTGTTTAGTCGTTGCAATTGTGTCTGACTCTTCATGGTCCCATTTGGGGTTTTCTTGGCAAGATACTAGAGTGATTTGCCATTTCCTTCTCTAGCTCATTTTACAGATGAGGAAACTGAGGCAAATGGAGTTAAGTGACTTACCCAAGGTCACACAGCTAGTAAGTTGTATGAAGCTGGATTTGAACTCAGGTCTTTCTTACTCTAGGCCTGGCCCTCTAGCCACTATAACACCTAGATACCCTCATAGCCAAGAAGACTTGTGGTCAAATTCTGCCAGAGATACTGTCTGTATGACCCCTGGACAAGTCATTTAACCTCTCTCAGCCTCAGTTTCCTCATCTGAAAAATGAAATATTATAATAATAATACTGTTACTAATATAACAACAGCCACATACCTTATAGGGTTGTCATGAGAATCAAATGAGGAAACACATGCAAATATTAAAGCTCTAAATATAAATATTAGCAATTACTTTTCTTATTATTCCAGAAAGTTTATCTGTAACTTCTAGACAGATGAGTCCCAGTCTGTATGGCCAGTTACCTGTAGCCCATTACAATTTGCATATCCCCACAGATCCCTCCAACTCAACACCTCCAGAGTTAAACTTGTTGTCTTCTCCAGACCTTCCCCTCCTTCTTCACTACTTGTCAGATGCCCCACCCTTTACCATCTCCAGTGTGTGAAACTCAGATTTGATCTTTAATTATTCCCTTTCCCTCCTTCTAATATCCAATCACTTACCAACTCCTGCCTAGTCTATCTTAATATCTTTTACATCCATTTGCTTCTCACTGTTATTCTAGTCATGGCCTCCTTTTTGGGCTATTATCATAGTCTCATAACAGGTCTTTCCATTTCTACTCTTTCCCACCCCAGCAATCTATCTTTCCAACTGTAATAGAAAGAAATTTCCATTAATTGGAGACTCAGTCCTGAGAGCATGTACAATATTATCTGCTAGTTCCAACATTATACATGGAAATTTGGGGAGTCAGTTTTCAATCCCTCCCTTGGCCTTTTTTTTTGTACTTTTCCTGCCCAATGGAAGCAACACAAAAATGGCTGTTAGCCTCGATTTTGGACTGTGGTAAGAGAGGCACAATATCTAAGAATAATAGGGCAAGCATCCCTCCCTCCTTTGCTCTAGGGGCAACTACAGCAGGAGAATTCTGGTTTATTCTGGGTGTCACATTTTTAGGAAGGATATTGATAATTTGGAGAATTTATAAAAGAGGTCAAACCAGTGGTGAATGACCTTGATTTCATGTCAGATGAGGATAGGTCGCAGTTCCATTAAACTTCAAACTCTTATTCAAATAGACCTGGCAAAACCATCTTTACCTACTTCTCAATCCTAAATTCACATATCCTTGGATTTTTTCAGTGTTTTTTGCTTCCAAGACTTTTACACTTGAAAAAAATGTCAGACTTGTGTTTAACCCTTTAAGGGTGTCAAGGGTGGGACTTGGGGGAAAGTCAGAGCTCAGGAGGTAATCATGAGAGTCTTTGATAGAGTCCCTATTCCCCTCACCCACACTTCATATGATGAGGTTACAAGACAAAAACATTTGGGGGAAGGGAGTGGTGTGCTTCTCTTAGGGTGGATGTGCTAAATGAGCACATTCACCATAATGTCTCGATGGGCTGGTGAGGAACTGCGAGGTTTAGCCTGAAGAAAGGATAACTTAGGGACATGCTGACCATCTTCAAATATTTAAAGTCTCATTGTGTAAAAGAGAGAATAGGTTTATTTTGCTTTTCCCCAGAAGGAAGAGCTATGAGCAGCAAGTTGAAGTTATAAAAAAGAATATATTTGCTAGAGGCAATAATAAAGAGGAGCAGCATAGCATGGTGGATAGAGAGCTGGCCTTGGGATCAGAGAGTCCTGCCTCTGATTCAGATTAGTTTTGTGGCCTTAGGTAAGTAACAGCTTTTCGGGGTCATAGACTTTTAGCCTTAAGGCTAAAAGTTATAAAGCAGGTAGTACCTTGGTAGTGAGAGTTTTCATCTGAGGAGTTCTTTATATCAATGAAATAAGAGTACAAAACAAACAAACAAAACAAAAAACCCTCCCCAAAACAACAGCTGACATTTATATAGCATTACTTTCAAGTTCAAACTTCATTTTGCCTAAGTATTCTTATGTGAATTTCACACCAACTCTATGAGATAGTTAGTATAAAGCTTATTATTTGAACGTTGTTTTTCAGTTGTCCAACTCTATAACCTCATTTAGGGCTTTCTTGGCAAAGATATGGAAGTGGTTTGTCATTTCCTTCTCCAGTTTGTTTTATAGATGGGGAAACTGAGGCAAATAGGATGAAGCAACTTGCCCAGGGTCACACAGCTAGTAAGTGTCTGAGGTCAGATTTGAACCCAGGAAGATGAGTATTCTTTACTTCAGACCCACCACTCTATCCACTGAATCATGAAGTTGCCTGAAGATTATTATCCTGATTTATAAAAGAGGAAACAAATTCTCTGGGATGTTAAATGATTTGTTGATAGTCACACATCTAGCAAATATCTGGAACAGGATTCTAACTATAATATTTATAGAAAATCTTGATTTAATAAAATCATGAAATCTCAGAACTGGAAGTGACTTCAGAGGCCATCTAGTATTCTCTATAATTCAATTTAATAAGCATTTTTCAAGCACTTACCATGTGCCAGACATTATTCTAGGCTCTAGAGGAATTCTCCAGTAGTAATGTATGACTATGAGAGTTGGACTATGAGGAAAGCTGAGCACCACAGAATGGATGCTTTCAAATTGTGGTGCCAAAAAAGACTTTTGAGAGTACCTTGGACAGCAAGGAGGTCAAATCAGTCAATACTTAAAGAAATTAATTCAGACTATTCACTGGAAGGTCAAATACTGAAGCTTTAACTTAAATACTTTAGCCACATAATGAGAAGACTGGACTTATTGGAAAGGAACCTGATTCTGGGAAAGACTGAAGGCAAAAGGGAAGAGCTGAGGATGAGATGGGTAGTGTCTTATAAGCAACAAGTATGAAATTGGACAGACTTCAAGAGATAGTGGAGGATAGAAGGTCCCGGTGTACTATGGTCCAAGCAGTCAGGAAGAGTCAGATAAAATATCTGAACAACAATTGTGGGAATTGTTAGAGGAATTCTGAGTAAATGATTACATGACCTCTTCTTGGAGACCTAAAGTACAGGTGCAATCTTCTACCTCCTGAGACATTCTACTTTTGAATGATTTTAAATCAAGCCTTCATCTTCTTTCCATTTTTCCACCCATTGCTTCCAGTTCTGCCTTTTTATTCTAAGCCAAATAAGTCTAATTCCTGAACCTCCTTCAAATATTTGATGAAAGCTAGAGATCTCCTTAAGTCTTCTCATCTCCATTTTATTCAAATCCTCCTGCTGTCGTGTACTTCTGCTGTAAGACAACACTGCTAATACAACGGGAGTGGGAGGATGATACAAAGAGGTCCTCTCTCCTCACCTCTCCTTTGTAGTAAGTTCAAGAAAGAGAAATCATTGGCAAAGCATCATAAGTCAGATGAGTCCAAAGGAGAGTTGATACTCTTACAGGCCCCAGGGGGAGAGGTTCATCCAACAAGAAATAATCATCCCTGACGCTGTTACTAATCTCCACAAAGTGCCTAGTTACTAGGAAAATAAAGAGTTCCTTTTGCCAGCCCATCGAGACATTATGGTGAATGTGCTCATTTAGCACATCCACCCTAAGAGAAGCACACCACTCCCTTCCCCCGAATGTTTTTGTCTTGTAACCTCATCATATGAAGTGTGGGTGAGGGGAATAGGGACTCTGTCAAAGACTCTCATGATTACCTCCTGAGCTCTGACTTTCCCCCAAGTGATACCTTGATACCTTTAAAGGGTTAAACACAAGTCTGACATTTTTTTCAAGTGTAAAAGTCTTGGAAGCAAAAAACACTGAAAAAATCCGAGGATCTGTGAATTTAGGATTGAGAAGTAGGTAAAGATGGCTTTGCCAGGTCTATTTGAATAACAGCTTGAAGTTTAATTATCTATCAACTCAGAAGCAAACTGTTTTAATTTTTTTCTACCCATAGCATAAAGAACATTAGAATAGGTTCAGAAGACCTGGATTCTAGTTCCTGCTCTGCTGCTAATTTAGCTATATGACTTTAGACAAAATGACTAACAGCAGTAGCTGACATTTATTTAGCACATTAGGTTTACAAAACGATTTGTAGATATTGTCATAGGAATATAAAACAGTGGAATGCCCCCCACCCCCCAAAAATAAAGCAAAGCAGGGACTCCTTTCTTTCTCTTCCTCTTCAATTCTCCTTCCACCTCACCTGCTCCTCTGCAAGTCCTTCCCTTATGAAACCATAAGGAACATGTTCCTCTCATTACTAGCCCTTGTTTTTACCAGGCACCTCATCTATTTCTCCTTATTGCCTTACTCCCCTCACCAACTTTCATGGACTCTTCCATGTAATATTATAATCCCACAAAATAAATCCCACTCTCTAATCCCACGTTGTTTCACCTGTAGGTAGGATGTCACCTGTCCTGTTCTGTTCATAATGCCCCAGGCCTGCTTTTTCATTTTTAACTCCATCAGACTTCTGCCTTCCCACCTATCTCCTTGTGTACGTTCAGAAAGGAGTCTCTTACTGGTCTTTCTTCTGTTACTCTGTTGCTTTTATTGTCCTTAGCTGCTGTTTTTATTCATTCTTCCTGCATTTTTGTTGTCTGGGGTATTTGAGAAGCAAATAATATCTTCAGTTCTGCTTTTTCTTCTAAAAATGTTTATCATTGAAATCCATTTTTTTCCATTTATAGTTAAGATCATATTTTTGGGATGGGTCATCATGGGCTGTCTCCTGAGCTCCATTGCTCTTTGGAACACATTCTATTCTTTCCTTTATTTTCTGCTGAGTGCAGAATAGTCTTGCATTATTTGCATTTCCTTTCCTTTGTATTTGAAAGTGTTTCTTTTGACTGCCTATAAAAGTTGTTGTTTCTAAATTAAGTTGTTAAATTTAATCACTGTGTCTTGTAGTTTGTAGCATTGAGGGTTTTTTTCTGGAGATAATCTATGAATTCCTTTATTGGTATTTCATTTTCTTTGTTCAGAAATTCTGGAAATTCTCTTGTATTATTTCTTGCATTGTGGCATTGAAAGAAAGGTTTTTAATCCTGTCATGTTCTTCTGAGAGATCTGTGATACTTTAGTTGTCTCTACACATCTGTCTTTGAGATCAATGTTTTGATTGCATTGTGAACATATTTTCTTCTGATTTTTTTTGGCTTATCTTCTTTTAGAATGCCCTTCACTTCTGTATGTTTACATTCCCAATGTATTGTTCTCTCTTTTTTGTCTTTGATGAGGCTTGCCATCACAGATTCATTTTTCTATTCTGCCCATAATTTTTACTGGAAAGGCCATGAATTCTGTTCTCATAATTCTAATTTTCTTTTGAACTACTCAAGAGGAGGATGTTGTAGTTCCATGTTTTCCTCACATTTGACAGAGTCATTGGTCTCATCAAGTGTTGGATCATTTTCTTTTGTTTTATAATATTTATTCATAGATGCCTGAATTTATTTACTAGATCTGAATTTATTTACTAGAGGCCATTTTTCTTTCTGTTGTTATTATTTTCTCTCTTGACTTATCTACTTATGTTCAAGGTCTTTGAGTTATCTTCTTCCCAAGATCTTGGCAATTTCTGTCTCCCTTTGCCCCCCAACTAATTTTCCATTATTGTTCACTTTCTGACTCTCTCCCCTTTGATGGCAGTTTCAATAGGCCAGGCTGTCCAAGCATCTCAGCTGCATCCCACTGGGCACTTTACAATTCGCAAGCTTCACTCTCCCAAGTGAATTTTGGGTGAGCAGAACTGGCCCCAGCTGAATACTGTGCTCTTTCTCTCAGGCTTAATGGAGTGCAACACAATCTGCCTTCACTTCCTCTGGCTGACTGTTGCAGCTCTATCAAACTTCCACAGCTTGAACAACACTAGAAAGCAGGGGAAGGGAGGGACCAGGGAGTTTGGTTGGGTTTTATTAAAAGTCTGTGTGCCTCTTAGGTCTTTTGATCAGCTAATGTAGCCTCCCTGCTGGTAGAATGAGAGGTGAGTGCAAAGTGAGATAAGGGTAGATGTGTGCAGTTTTTATTTTATTTTATTATAAAATCTGGATGTCCTAGACCACAGAGACAGTTGAAATTGCATTGTCTTTGGTGTATAATTTCTATTTTGGAGAAGTTTGAGAGTTTGTGACCCAGAAGTCTTCGTTACATTTAATTATTATCCCTATCTTACAGTTGAGGAAATTGAGGCAGACAGAGATTAGTTGACTTGTCCAGGTTTACATAGCTAGTTAAGTGTGTAAAGCCAGATTTGAAATCAGATCTTTTGGACCACAGGCCGAGTACACCTAGCTATTTCTAGGCAGCGGAGAATTCAGTAATCCCCCCATACTCTGCTCCCACCCTGCCTCTGTTTCACTGCTCCCCATCCCACCCTCATACTTGTTCTATGGTCTTTAACAATCACAGTTCAGTTAGTTCTACTTTAGGTAATCTTTGTCATATTTGCACCCCCATCCTTTTCTAATATATGTCTTCTTCCCCTCCCCTCTAAGAACCTTTGCCAGGTTACATTTGGAAAAAATTTCACTTTTCTTTTCTTTACTCCATTTATGAGTCAAAAAACCATCTTTAATCATATCCAAAGGCACCAATGGTGCTAATAATATGCTAGAACAGAAAGAAAAGGAAAGTCATTAAGTTTTGAGGTGAAAATGGATCTAATATAGAAATATGGCTTGTGTGATTGTAAGGTGACAGATGAGCTGGGAGTTCTATCATTTACCCTATACCTTAGGGAACAGAAGGAATAGGGCAAAAGGCATTTCAGATGTTGATCCTGGAGAAGAAAGAGTTAAAGAAAGATATGGTAGTTATCTTCAAGTTTTTAAAAAACTGGCTTGAGGAAGGCAATTGGTAGAAGTTGCAAAGAGGCAATTTTAGGCCTAATATAAGGAAAAACTTTTAAATAATTGAAAGTAGAAAGGAGTGCTGCAGGAGGCAGTGGTTTCTCACCCTCCCACCCCCAACCCCAGTCTTCAAGCAAATCTTCAATGATGACTTGTAGGCTATGTTCTAGGCAGGGGTTCTTAGTGTGTGTATAGGGGGGGTGGGTGTGGGTGTGGGTGTGGGTTTATGTGTGTGATAGACCCCATTGGTAGTCTGGTAAAGCTTAGGGACCCTTTTTCAGAATAATGTTTTTAAATACATAACATAAAAACAAACTACAAATGTATATGTATGTGGGTGAGTGTTTCTGTAGCCCATAAATATATATATATATATATATATATATATATATATATATATATATATATATATATATATATATACATAAAAACAAACTACAAATGTATATGTATGTGTGTGAGTGTTTCTGTAGCCCATAAATATATATATATGGGTGTGTGTTTGTGGGTATGTACGTGGGTATTTATGGCCCCAGATTAAGAACACTTGTTGTAGGTATTTTATGTTAAATAGCTTCTGAGGTCCCTTCTGATCTGAAAATTTTGTGGTTGGAGTATAATGGAAGTTGGATTTGATTTAGCAGGGAGATCTAAATAGGCCAGCAATTATCATGAGGGAGGTACAATGCTAGACTGATGGTGACTAAGCAGGTGGGTGTGTGACTGGCAGTGACCAGCTGGGAAAGGTTCAAGCAGAGGCTTAATCAGGATCATGGGGACCTAGTGGCAGATAGCTAGAACCCTAGAAGAATCAGGGTCCAGGAAAGTAATCCCTAGGTGAGTTGATAAGACAAAGTTATTTTCCAGAGGATGAGAGTTCTAGGCAGAACCCCAACTCAGGAACCCATACACTGAGACTGGGGTATAAAGCAAGGATTTGTTACAAGGCAAGAGATCAGTTACTAGAACTAGACAACAAAGGTTCTTGAATCTTTTTAAACTTCAACTATGGATTATTGCCCCCCTCCCAACTTCAACTTTTCCATTTCTAGAGGAGTGCTGTTGAACACAGTTGGAAGAAGTCACATAACAGATGTAGTGAGTACATTGCAGATTTTTTATCTTATCTTAATAAGCCTTTCACTGATGCATGGTAATCCTTTTATTCTTTTCTAAATAATTCTCCATCATACACCTAACTAACCATTTCATATCTATTTCTACTTTGCCCTTAAGCTTTCTGCATCACCCTTCCCACCCCAACCCCAGCAGAAGCCCCTGCCTCCCACATTATTAAGAAAATAGAGGCCATCTATAGCAAGCTTCCTCTTCTCACCTGTCTTACAACCGATGCCATTCTCCATTCTCTCCTTCTTTGCTCCAGTCTTTAATGAAAAGATGACTCTTCTTGTCAAGGCCAGCCACTCTATTCAAGTCTCTAATTGCATCTTCTTTGGTCTCCTTCAGATGTTTGCATTTCAATTACTCCCATCCTCTTCCTGTCCCCCACCCCATCTTCAATCTCTGTCTACAAGCTCTTTTCCTACCTATTAGAAATATACCTGGGTCTTCCTAGCCTTAAAAAATACTTCATTTGATATGATGATATACTTAGAGAATCCCAGAGATTCAGGTAAAAAACTGCTTGAAATAATAAACAACTTTGGCAAAGTTGCAGGTTACAAAATAAACCCATTTCTATATATTAGTAATAAAGCCCAACAGCAAAAGATAGAAAGAGAAATCCCACCTAAAACTAGGGTAGACACTATAAAATATTTGGGAGTCTACCTGCCAAAACAAATCCAGGGACTATATGAAGGCAATGACAAAATACTTTTTGCACAAATAAAGTCAGTTGTAAGTAGTGGAAAAACATCAGTTGCTTGTGGGTAGGCTGAGCCAAGATAATAAAAATGACAATTCTACCTAAATTAATTTACTTATGTAGTGCCATACCAATCAAACTATCAGACAATTATTTTCTAGAGCTGGAAAAAATAATCAAAATTCATCTGGAAGTTCCAGAATTTCAAGGGAACTAATGAAAAGAAATGCTAGGGAAGGTGATCAAATTGTATTATAAAGCAGCAATTATCAAAACCACTTGGTATTGGCTAAGAAACAGAAGGGTAGATCAGTGGAATATGCTAGGTACTCAAGACACTGTAGTCAATGAATATAGCAATCTACTGTTTGATAAGCCCAAGGACCCTAGTTTCTGGGATATGAACTCACTATTTGACAAAAATTGCTGGGAAAACTGGATAACAGTGTGGCAGAAACTAGGCATAGACCAATGCCTGACACTGTACACAAGAATAAAGTCCAAATGGGTACATGATCTAGGTATAAAGATTGATACTATAAACAAATTAGTGGAGCAAGGAATAGTTCATTTATCAGATTTATGGAGAAGGGAAGACTTTTTGACTGTACAAGAGATAGAAAGCATTGTGAAATGCAAAATGGATAATTTTGATTACATTAAACTGAGAAGTTTTTTCACAACCAGACCCAGTGCAACCAAAATTAGGAGGACAGCAGAAAACTGGGAAAGAATTTTTGCAACTAGTGTCTATGATAAAGGCTTCATTTCTAAGGTATATAGAGAACTGAGTCAAATGTACAAGAATACGAGTCATTCTCCAATTGATAAATGATCAAAGGATATGAACAGGCAGTTTTCAGAGGAAGAAATTAAAAATATCTATAGTCATATGAAAAAAAATGCTCTAAATCACTCTTAATTAGAGAGATGCAAATCAAAACAACTCTGAGATACCACATCACACTATCAGATTGGCTAACATGACAGAACAGGAAGATGCTAAATGTTGGAGAAGATGTGGGAGAGTTGGAACAATAATTCATTGTTGGTGGAACTGTGAGCTGATCCAACCATTCTGGACAACAATTTTGAATTATGCCCAAAGGGCTACAAAAATGTGCATGCCCTTTGACCCAGCAATACTACTTCTAAAACTGTATCCCAAAAAGATCATAAAAATGGGAAAGGGTCCCACATGTACAAAAATATTTATAGCAGCACTCTTTGTGGTAGCCCAAAACTGGAAATCAAGGGGATGCCCATCAATTGGGGAATGGATGAATAAATTATGGTATATGAATGAATGGAATATTATTGTGCTATAAGAAATGATGAACAGAAAGACTTCAGAGAGGCCTTGAAAGATTTGTGTGAAGTGATGCTGAGTGAAAGGAGCAGAACCAGGAAAACTTTGTACGCAGCAAAAACCACAGTGTGCGAGGATTTTTTCTGGTAGACTTAGAACTTCATTGCAATGCAGGGACCTAAAAAATTTCCAATGGTCTTTTAAGGCAAAATGCCTTCCACATCCAGAGGAAGAACTATGGAATTCAATCACAGAATGTAGCAGATCATCTTCTTTTGTATTACGTTTTGGTTTGTTATACGATTTCTCCCATTCATTTTAATTCTTCTATGCAACATGATTATGGTGAAAATGTATTTAATAGGAATGTATGTGTAGAATCTATATAAAATTGTATGCTATATCAGGGAGGGAGTGGGGATGGAAGAGGAAGGGAGGGAAAAAATCTAAATTATATGGTAGTGATGGTAGTACACCGAAAATAAACAAAAAAAATTTTTTTAATGCAAAAATAGGTAAATAAAAAAATCCTTCATTTGACTTGTAAGCACCTCAAGTTATCATCTGATAACTCTTCTTTGCATAGTCAAACTCCTAGGAGCCATCTACACTGATTTCCACTATTTTGACACCTTCCACTCACTTTCCAGCCTGTTATAATATGCCTACAGATGACATTACTCATTTAAAACTGTCACCTCCCAGTTTACCAGTGAGTCAATGTCTTTCAAGCCTTTTTAAACTCTCTGTGGCATTTGGCATGGATGCCCATCTCTTCTCTCTGAAAATGCTCTCCTCCCCCAGTTTTCATTGCATTATCTTCTCCTTGTTCTTGTCATACCTGTCTGGCTACTCCTTCTCACTCTCTTTTGCTAGATCATCATCCACATTATACTGTAATGGTGAATAGCCTTGGCCTACCCACTCTTTTGGTAAATTCATCAGTTTCCATGGAGTCATACTCTCAAACATAGTTTATCTTTTGATTTCCAGTTCTGCATCACTAGTTCCATGTTGTGCATCTCTAGCTGAAGGTCACATACATATCTCAAAATCATCATTTCCAAAACATAATTTATTGCCTTTTTCTTTCCAAATTTCTTGACTTCTGTTAGTGCCACTACCCTTTCAGTTTCTCAAGTTGAAAACCTAGAACAATTTCCTCTCCTTAACATCCATGTCCAATCAGTTGCTAGGTCTAATTGATTCCACCTCTACATCTTTCAGGTCTATCTTCCTCTCTAGTCATAGGACTGCCATTCTAATTTAATCCCTTATCATCTCTCACCCAGATCATTGCATTGTATTCCCACCTTCTAGTCTCTTCCTTCTCTAATTCACCCTTTACTTTTCAGCCTATTGTAATCATGCCTCCAGATTACACCATTTATTTAAAACTACCATGGATCCATCCTGATCTAACTCATTCTTTGGTATTGATGCCTGCCAAAATAATCTTTGTAAAGCAAAAGTCTAACTCCATCAATCTCCTGTTCAAAAGCTAGTGGTAGCTTTCTGTTGTCACTAGCATAAAGTACACATTCCTTGGCATGACATGTAAACCCATTCACAATCTGGTTCCAGCCTACATTTTTGCATTTATTTCCCGTTGCTCTCCTTTAAGGACTCAATGTTCAAATCAAAGTGGCTTCGTGGGTTTTCCCCTGAACTTGGTGTTCCATGTCTAGTCTTCCTGAATTTACGCTCCCCTCTCATGTTGGATTCTCAAAATTCTCAGCTTTCTTCAGGGTTTAGTTCAAGTGGGAGGCCCTTCTGATGGAAAACCTTTCCTCATCTTCTGGTTGTTGGTGTTCTCTACTCCTCAAATAATCATGCATACTCTTATCTTCTTAGTGTTTTCTCCTAGTTGTACTCCTTGATAGTAGGATATGTTTTTATTTTGTCTTTGTAGCCTGGGTGCCCAGCAGAGCCCTTTATTGTCAGTAGGTGCTGAATAAATGCTTGTTGGAGTTGTTGACTTTATGCTGAGCTGCCAGAGCAATGAATGCCTGAAGTTTTCCATAGCCTAGGGAATAGATTAGGTAGCTCAGTGGATAGGGTACTGGTAGTTCAGAAGGATTCATCTTCCTGAGTTCAAATCTGGCCTTAAACACTTATTAGCTATGAGATTCTAGGAAAGTCATTAAATGTTATTTGCATCAGTTCCTCATCTATAAAATGAGCTAGAGAAGGAAATTGCCAAGAAAACTCCAAAACAGGTCATGAAGAATTAGACATAACTGAAAAAAATGACTAAATTTGTGGGAGGGGAAAAGGGGAGTTAAGAACAGAACTGTGGGTTAAGAATTAAAACTTATTTATGGCTTCCTATTCTGTGCAATTCAATACTTTGAAGAAGTTACAATATTTAAGGGAATGGAGGGAAAGGGAGTGATCCAAATATATATCCAAGAAAATAAGGAGAATGGAATAAGGCAGTGTTGGGTCAAACCAGAGACCATGAATGAACCAGACCCAAAGTCTAAAGAGGTCAGAAAGAATTCATAAATCTAAAGCCTAGGAAATCAGTACCAAGAAAGCCAGGCAAACATACTATGCAAGGAATAGTAGGTGTTGGCAAATTCATGGATTTTCCCAGGTAACTTAGCTTGAGACAGCACTTTTTCTTTTTTATGGAGATGGCATGCTAGCCAAGACTTGCCTAAACCACTTGAAACACACACACATATATACACACACGATTTCTACATCAATAACACAATCAACTATCAGCTCCTCCTTTGAAGTTTCACTTCTCTCTTTTATCTCACTTGCATCTTTTGTTCCTAGGGTGTAGCCCTCACTATTTCCAGAATTTATCTTAGTGTATTTTCATGTAAATATTTGCTTTAAAACTTTTGCTCTAAACTCTTCATCATCATAAATACCATTATTGTCATTGGAACCAAAAGAAGAAAATAACACTTCATTCAGTATAACAGACCAGTTTTCTCCAATCTTTCCTAAATATCAGTTTTGAAAAGAACTTGACAAAGACCATATTAAATATTGCATATTTATTATAATGAAATTGAAGAGCTTATTAAATAAATCAACCTTCTCATCTCTTTAAATAGTAACGTTTCATATCCTGAATAACAGAGTATGGAACTACTGAAGAAGAAGAAGACGGTAAAAAAATAATTCCAGAAACTAATCTGGCTTTCCCAGGATGAGATCTTTGATAGCTTCACTTATAACAGCCCCACTCTCTTTAGGGTAAAATTATAACTCTGAGATCATCCTTCACCCAAGGGACAAAAAATGATAGAACCAGTCAATGGAAATGTACAGTGGAAAGAGAACTGGTTTCAGAGTTAGAGAAGCTGGGTTCAAATTCTGACACAGAAGTTTACTTCTTGTGTGATCCTTGACAAGTCACTTAATATCTCTGGACCTCAGTTACCCATCTGTAAAATGAGGGGTCAAACCAGATGGTTATTAGAGTTCTTTCCTGCTCTAGATCTATGATCCATTTGCTATTTTATACTCCAGGAGACAGGTAAACAAATGTGTGGCAATTCTGAAAGTAGTACGATGATGAAATTATCAGTCATAAAAGACTTATTTTATGAGAGCCTGACACTCTATAATACATATGCAGTCAACTTGTTCTTATTCTAAAACCCAAGGGCAATTGGCTTCTGCACACCTGGCAGAAACTGGAAAGTATCAGTGTCAATGGATAGATTGGTTTCATCACATTGTCCAGGGAATAGACAGTGCTCAGAAATGAGTACTCTGAAAGTAACAAAATTCTTCTGTGAATCATGATTTTTGGAAAGCATATATGGGAGATATAAAGGCAAATGACATCTGAAGTCATGAGAAGGCAAACTGTCCAAGTCAGTGAATGCAGGGAGAGTAAAGAAGGTTGAAGGGTAGTTACAATTAGCAGTTAAGAAAAAGAATGTAGAAAAGAAATAGCTGGAGAAGTAGGAGGAGATACAGGGAGTTAAAATGTCATGGGAGCCCAGGAAAAAATTATAAGGAGTAAGGCCAAACAGGGCCAAATATGGCAGATAGATCTAGGAGGATACCTTCTGTGTAGGTGTAAAAAAAAAAAAATTACTTTCCCAACAATAACAACTGCTGCTTAATCCAAATGTCTGGGTCACTCTGCCCCCTCCCTCCCTTCTCCACTAAGGGTCGTCTCTCAGTTCTGGACCGGGACACTGCAACTGTGTTCAGACATAGGGAAGCCTGGTCTTGAAGGAGAAAGGTCAAAGGTTAGGCTCTTCTTCTAGAACTCCCTAGTTCTTTAAACCACCATCCTGGAGCCCTAGGAATAACCTAAAGCTTAGGTTTGGATCATCATGCCTAGTATCTTCCCAAACAGGGGAGTAAAAAGTTAATGTACAGTGTAGATTAAATATAGGACATCTACTACTGTCTTACACATAAAAGAAATGTCAAACACTAAGGAGTCGCAAACTCATATTGACAAAATAATTTAAAGCAGCAATAATAACTTACAACTACTGTTATACTCTCCTGGGAGGTTAATACTGAAATTATCAAAATAAGAGGCAATATGAAGAATTGCTGAATAGGCTTTTACATTTACCTTCTCTCTGTATTGTCCAAACAGTTCCCTCCAGGTCCATGTTTTCTGGCAAAATAGGCCAGGGGTCCAGATTATTCTATTGGTGGCTTTCTTTTCCAAGGAGTGAGTAGTGGATGTTGAGAGAGCATCTCTTGTGCCAACTAAGATCCCCGAATCTCTGGACCTCTTACACTCACAAGGTAATTTACAAGACCACAAATGTTCATTTCAGGATCACTCTCTTACTCATGTACGATAAAACAAAAAAGCACAAATTAGAAAACACACCTAGGTCTCTAAGAGACAGTCTAACTGACCCAGGAAAGATACATATTTTAGCTGTCATGTGCTTACATGGCTAGAATGGGATAAGGTCACCAGACCCATTTCTGACCCCTCCAGGGAGAGGCTCAGAAAATCTTGGCAGGATCTGAAGGTAGGAAGAAAGGGAAAGCAGAGAATGGGTTACTTCCTTTTGTTTTGTGTTTCAAATTTATTATTTCTTTTTAAATATTCATTTCTTTTAAAATTGCAAGTTCCAAATTCTTCTTCTCCCTCCCACACACCCCCTCCACTCAGTGAGAAGGCAAACAATATGACATCAATAATACATGTGAAATCATACAAAACATTTCCATATTAGCCATATCACACAAAAAAAGTCAGGAAATTATACTTGATTTTGCACTGAAAGTTCATCTCCTTGGAGGTGGATAGCACTGTTCATCATAAGACTATTGGCATGGTCTTAGATCACTGTACTGATTAGAGTAGCGAAGTCTTTTGCAGTTGATGATCATTACAATATTGCTGTTACTCTGCACAATGATCTCCCAGTTCTCCTCCCCTCACTCTGCATCAGTACATAGAAGTCTTTCCATGTCCTTCCAAAATCAGCCCCTCATCGTTTCCCATAACACAACAATACTCCATCACAATCATATGCCACAATTGTTCAGCCATTCCCCAGTTGATGGGCATCCACTCAATTTCCAGTTTTTTGTCATCACAAAGAGAGCCACCGTAAATATTTTAGAGTGCATAAACTCTTTCCCTTTTCCTCTAGTGTCCTTAGGAAATAGACCTAAGAGCGGTATTGCTGGGTCAAAGGATATGCAGTTTTATAATTCTTGGGCATAATTCCAGATTGTTCTCCAAAACAGTTGGATCAAAAGTGAATTAATGTCCCAATTTTTCCACATCACCTCTAGCATTTGTTGCTTTCCCTTTCTATCATTTTAGCCAATCTGATAGGTACAAGATGATATTTCAAAGTTGTTTTAATTTACATTAATCAATAGTGATTTAGAGCATTTTTCATATGACTATATATGGTTTTGATTTTTTCATTGAAAACTGACTATTCATATCCTTTGATTATGTATTGATAGGGGAATGACTAGCATTGTCATAAATTTGACAAAGTTCTTTATATATTTGAGATACAAGAGCTTTATCTGAGAAACTGTCTATAAAACTTTTCTCCCAATTTTCTGTTTTCATTCTAATCTTGGTTACATTGGGTTTATTTGTAAAAAAAAAAAAAAGTTTTAATTTAATATAATTGAAATTATCCATTTTACACCTCACACTGCTATCTCTTGTTTATCCATAAATTTTTTCCTTGTTCTTCTAATTTTCTTATATCTCCCTTTATATCTAGCTCATATATCCATTTTGAACTTATCTTGACCTTATGGTGCAAGATACTGGTTTATGCTCAATTTCTGCTAACCTGCTTTCTAGCTTTCCTAACAGTTTTTTCTAAATAATGAATTCTTACCCCCAGAGTTTAAATCTATACATTTGTCAAACACAAGGTTACTATAACCATTTGCTGCTGTGTACTGTATGACCATTCTGTTCCACTGATCTACCTTTCTATTTCTTAGCCAGGACCGGATCGTTTTCATAATTACGCTCTTATAGTGTATAGTTTAAGATCTGGTATGGCTAAACCTCTTTACTTTTTTTTTTTTATTAATTCCTTTGATATTCCTTACTATTTGCTCTTCCAAATGAATTTTGTTATGATTTTTCCTAGCTCGGGAAAATAATTTTTTGGGGGTAATTTAATTGGGATGGCATTGAATATGTGGTTATTTTCCTTCAGTCTCAAAGACGACCAAAATGACATCACCATGATAAAGTGAAGTTTCAGTATGTCCGACTGTAGCTGATCAGACCAATATGAGCTCAGAATGCTCTACCACAGGTGGGGCACAGATAGTCGGTGTGAATGTTTGGGGTGGTTACTCCAAATTTGTGCATCCTTTGTGCTGTCTCAATTCTACTTTGCTCATAGAGTACAGCACCATCTCTGATGTGGGCATGCCATGCTGAGCTGTCCTGTGCCAGTGTCTCCACAGCCAAATCCAAAGTTCTTGAGAGAGACCTTGACAATGTCCTTGTATCGCTTTTTCTGACCACCATGTGATCACCTGTGCCGTGTGAGTTGTCCATAAAATAGTCTTTTTGGAAAGTGTACATTCTGCATTTGAATAATGTGACCAGCCCATTGGAATTGTGCTCTCTGAAGCATAGTTTGAATGCTTGACAGTTCAGCTCAAGCAAGGACTTTAATGTCTGATACCTTATCCTGACAGGTGATCTTCAGAATCTTCCTAAGACTTCAAATGGAAGTGATTCAATTTCATGCCATGATGCTGGTAGAGTGTCCATGTTTTATAGGCATACAACAATGAGGTCAGCAGAACGACTCTGTAGACAGTTTGGTTGTCAGTCTAATACCTCTTCTCTCCCAAACTTTTCTTCAGAGCCTCCCAAATACTGAACTAGCTCTGGCAGAGTGTGTGTCAACCTCATTGTCATTGTGTACATCCCTGGGAAGTACACTACCAAGGTAAGTGAACTTATTCACAGCATTCAAAACTTCTCCATTTGTTCTAACAGATGGTTCCATGGATGGATGGTGTGGTGGTGGCTGATGGAGCACCTGTGTTTTCTTGGTGTTAGTTATTAGGCCAAAATTAGCACGGGCAATAGAGAATTGATCCACACTTTGTTCCATCTCAGCTTCAGAGGCTGTATTGAGTGCACAATCATCCGCAACCAGAAAATCATGCACCAACACTCCCTCTACTTTGGTCTTGGCTTTTGTAGCCTTTTCAAATGGAAGAACTTACTATCAGTATGGTAGTTGACCTTGATGCCATGTTCACCCTCATTGAAACCACTTGACAACATGGCTGAAAACATCATACTAAAAAGCATGGGAGCATTGTTCCTCTCCATTGGTGACTGAGAAGGCACGAGAGCGTTGTCCACTATCCAAAACCGGGGCAAACATGCCATCATGAAATTGACATACAATACTAGTGAACTTCTCTAGGCAATCAAATTTTGACATAATTTTCCATAAGCCCTCATGACTAACAGTGTCAAAGGCCTTGGTCAGATGTACAAACATTGTGTACAGACCTCTGTTCTGATTGGCTCTGCCTATCCATGAACAGTCATTATTTCTCCAATTATCTAAATCTGAATTAATTTGTATAAAAAGTGTTTATAATTATGTTCATATAGTTGCTGGGTTTGTTTTAATAGGCATACTCCCAGGTATTTTATACTGTCTATGGTTATTTTAAATGGAGTATCTCTCACTATCTCTTCTTGTAATGTTTTGCTGATAATATGATAATATATAGAAATGTTCTTGCTTTATTTGGGTTTATTTTATATCCCATTACTTTGCTAAAATTATTGTTTCCACTATCCCTAGGTATTTCCAAGTATATCGTCCTATCATCTGCAAAAAGAGATAGTTTTATTATTTCATTGCCCACTCAGATTTCTTCAATTTTTGTTCTTTTATTGCTGTTGCTAGCATTTAAAGTTCAATATTGAATAATATTAGTGATAATGGGAAGTCTTGTTTCACTCCTGATCTTATTGGGAATGCTTTTAGCTTGCCCCCATTACAAATAACTTTTAAGAAAAAAATCCATTTATAGCTCTACTTTCAAGTGTTTTTAATAGGAATGAGTATTGCATTTTATCAACGGTTTATTTTGCATCTCTTGATACAATCATATGATTTTAGTTACTTTTTGTTATTGATGTAATAAATGATGTTAATAGTTTTCCTCATGTTAAACCATCTCTGCATTCTTGACATAAATCCCACTTGGTTAGGATATATAATCTTTATAATATATGTTGTAGTCTTCTAGCTAGTTGTTTTGTTTTGTTTCTTAGGATTTTTGCATCCATACTTATTAATGAAATTAGTCTATAATTTTCTTTCTCTGTTTTTGCTCTTCTTGGCTTAGGTATCAGTACCATAATTATTCCATAAAAGGAGTTTGGTAGAACTACTTCTTTGCTTATTATTTCAAATAATTTATTTAATATTGGAATTAGTTAATCTTTAAATATTTGGTAGAATTCACTTGCAAATCAATCTGGTCCAGATGCTTTTTTTCTTAGGAAGCTCATTTATGGTCTTTGTCTAAAATAGGTTTATTTAAATATTCTACTTCCTCTTCTGTTAATCTAGGCAGTTTATGTTTTTGTAAACATTCTGCCTTTTCACTTAAATTGTTAAATTCTTTGGCATATACTTGGGCAAAATAACTCCTTATTATTGCTTTGATTTCATCTTCATTAGTGGTATATTCACTCTCTTCATTTTTAATATTAGTGATTTCGTTTCTTCTCTCTCTTTTTTAATCATGTTAACCAAGAATGTCTCTTGTAAACAACATATTTTTAGGATTCTGGTTTCTAATCTATTCTGCTATCCATTTCTGTTTTATGGGTGAGTTCATCCCATTCACATTCCCAGTTAAAATTACTGTGTATTTTCCTCCATCCCATTTTTTTCCCATTTGTTCTCTCTTTTTTATCCTGTCCCTCCTCAAATGTCTATTTTGGTTCTAACCACTTCCTCCCTTAGCCTGCCTCTCTTTGATTATCTCCTCTTTTTCTTACCCCTTTCTCCTCCTATTTTTCTGTTGGGTAAGACAGATTTCCATAGCCAATTTTGTGTGTGTGTGTGTATTCTTCCCTTTTTGAACCAATTCTGATTAGAGTGAGGTTCAAACATTGCCCACCACTACCTTCATTGTAAAAACTCTTCTTTGCATGCCTCTTTATGTGAGAAAAATGTCATCCTTCTACTTCTCCTTTTTCCTTTTTCCCAATGTATCACCCCATCTGTTTTGGAGATTAATCCAACATGATCAACTCACAACTCACATTCTTGCTCACTGTGTGTGTAAACTCCTTTTAATTGCTCTAATAATGATAAAGTCCTTAACAGTTACATGTATTTCCTTCCCAGATAGGAATGCAAGCAATTTAACCTAATTAAGTCTCTTATGATTTCTCTTTCATGTTTACTTTTTTATGCTTTTCTTATATTTCTTTTATTTGAAAGCCAAAATTTCTATTCAACTCTGGTGTTTTCATCAGGAATTCTTGAAAGTCCTCTATTTTATTAAAAATATATACTTTTTCCCCTGAAGAATTATAATCGTACTCTCCTGCATTCACAAGTGCTAACACTCTTCTCTGCATTGAAACTCCAACCCTGGCTTCTGTAACTGACCAAAAGCCCTCCTTTCCACCCTGGAAATGTGACTCAGAACTATGTATAGCGATAGATTTGTCATACTGCATCTCATGTCAGCAACTGGTCCCTTGTAATCTCTTTCTGACCAGTTGTCTGACCTTACCACCTCTGAACTGAGACTTTCAGAAGTTGCTGCTGCAGCAACCTCCCAAGCCCACCACTGGTGTTGCTGCTTTGTGCCTGCACTCCAGACAGACCTCTACCTCAGTGTCACAGACCTCCTAAGTTTTCTTTGACTGGAAAAATATCTCACTCTTACTCTGCTACTACAAAATTTGACTTGAGGTGCTATTTTAAAGTTGTTTGGAGGGGAATGCTGAGAAAGTTCAGCTTGGTTGCTGCCTCTAATTGGCCATCTTGGCTCTGCCTGGATCACTTTCTTTTGAAGATCCACTGAGTTGGTCAGTGGCTATTCTTGCTCAATGACCAATAAGAAGGAATGACTTTGTCATCTCAAAATGTAAGGCTCTTTAGTATTGAGTCACACATGTTCCTGGAGTCCCCAGAAGTCTCCATAGGAGCTTTAGCTTATGCTCCCTCAGGTGACCTCTATAGGCCCATTCTTATGTATGCTTTTTGGTGTGAAACATCAGCTACATTTATATGTCTGATCCAAGGGTGGGGAACCTGCAGCCTTGAGGCCACATGTGGCCTTCTAGGACCTTAGGTGTAACCTTTTGACTGAGTCCAAGTTTTAAAGAACAAATCCTTTTATTAAGGGGATTTAAGTCCTTGGATTAAACCTTGCTGTTTCATTTTAATGTGTTTTTAAATGTACTGTTTAGTGGAGAAAGTATATAGTATCTAAAAAAGAATCAGAAATAGGTTTTTGAGTCTGAATCCCGATAGAACTACTTAAGGGAATCATCAGTTCAGTAAGTATAAATATAAGTATTATTTTAAAGTTTAGTATGAGGCCAAATGTGGTTTTAAAGGCCAGAGAATAGGAACATATTTGGAGAAAATTGCTTCTTCATGATTTGAAGCACCATCACAAGGGAGTCTGCTGGCAAACATAGGATCTATGTAGGTGTGTTTCTTTTGGCAATAAAAGGAAAAAAACCAAAGGAATTCTAAGCAGGTGCACTAGAAAGGTGACCTAAGACTATTTCTGAGAATAGCAGAAAAGAGTCACAAATGAGAGTCTGCATTTTAAGATGAAATGGAAGACCAACTATAATGGTTTTGACAACCAGTAAATTGTTGCAAGTCTCAGGGACTTGTCTTATAGATTAGTTTTGGGAGGGTCCAAATTTAAGAAACATACAAGGCTGAGATATAAAGTGGTGTTCTATTAAACTTTCAAGCGGGAAAAACACAAGTTTTGGTTTAAACAGCAATTGATAATAGTTAAATATTAATGACGGAAGTAACTGTTTTTGTTTCTTTAAATCATGTTCTAAAACATATATCCATTTAACATGGATGTAAATTATTCTACAATTGATTCTATACTGTTATTAAATTATGCTTAGCTAATTTAAATATATGTGAACATTTGATTTTTTAAACACAAACACATAGAAAAATCTGCCATAATCTTTGACTTAGTTTATTACTAGTTTCACAATATGCCTAGATAGACATATACTTCTGATAATAATTCTCTAGAAACTCAGCCTGATTATCCTACCTGTCCCAACCACTAGGAACATCCCATATTGGACATGAATTAGTGCAGAGAGGCAGGACCTGGACCACAATTGAATGAGTCAGTTAAATGTGTTTACTGTGAGAAACTGGGACAAACTCAAAACATTGCTTATTCTAGGGCTTGCCAGAAAAACAGAAAAGGTCTACACTATAGTGAAGAATTGGCCAAAGGATCCCATCTTTACCTAGACTTCTTAGTTGCAACCCAGTTAGCTATATATTCCTGTCAGCAGCATGAAGAACTCTTGGCTTCTAAACCTTCTAGGTCTAAGCATTGATTAATTTCACTGAATATACCCTGCCTCATTGGATGCAGACCTCAGTACAACTCTGTACAGTACTCAGTACAACTCAAATTCTGCCTCTGATATTTACTACCTGTGATCCTTGGGCAAGTTGCTTAATCTCTCTAGTCTTCAATTTCCTTGACTGTTAAATAAATTGTTAAATGTGTTTGAACTAGATGACCTTCTAGCTGTGGATTTATCTATTTTAAACTTAAATACACAATTAGATAAAGAAATATTATAAACTTAAATAGAAAAACTTAAATAGAAAATAAGAAATGAAAAAAAGCATTGCCATATGCACAGCAGAATGTAAGAGAGGATTCAAAATATACAGCAATATATTTCCATCTCAAGAAGATCTATATAATATATACTACACATTGTGTTCAGAGTTATCCATCTTTTCTTTGCTTCCTTGTAAGTTTTCTTTTGCTCTCTGCTGTGTACTTTTTCCTGTTCTTTTTCTCCTCTTTCTCCTCACCCCTTTCTCAAGAAGGCTACAATTAAGTACAGATATACACATTTATACACACACATATATGCACACAAATATCTATATTTATGCACATAGATATATATGTAGATATAGATATAGATAGCTACACTTGCACATATTTAGATATATAATCATACTCATATACAGACATATACCATCACATGTGTCTGTGTAAGATCATAGTATACTTGTTTGTCCTCTGTTTCTCTGAGGGTGGATAACATTTTCCTTCATAGATTCAAGTCTTTATTTTTCTAAGTCCACCACCTCATTATTTCCTACACTACAGCAATATTCCAACCTTATAGTGTTTAGTTATTTTAAATAGTTTAAAACAATATTGATTAATATGTCTGGCATATAGTGTAGTTTCCCTATTTTTGTCATTTGAGTAAGTCTATTTTAGCTTTAACTTTGTCTGAGACCATGATTACTACTCCTGCTTTTTCCCCCTAATAAATTCTACTCCTGATCTTTATTTTATGTTTGTGTGTATCTCTTATTTCTTATCCCTTATGGCTTTACTTCTACCTGCTATCTTGCCCTCCTATTACTTAACCTAACCCTCAGTCAAAAATCCCTCCCTTATCCTCTTCCCCCTCCCTATGTCCTTATCCTTTTATTTCTTTCTGAATTTAGAAGATTTTCATACTCTTCTAGATATATATGTATTGTTCCCCCTTTAACCCATTCCCAATGAGAGTGGAGTTCCAGAACTGCCAATCCTCTTCCCCTGTTCCTTTGTGTCAATTCTTCCTCTCACACCTCATTTGTGTAAGATAATTACTCTTTTAATCTTTTCCTAGACAGTTTACTTTTTAGCATCACATTATAATCAGCTCTATGCCAACTTTTCTTTCAAACTGCCCAATTACCGATAACCATCTTAGACATACAATTTACATTTCCTCATATTAAAAAGTAAACAGTCTCTCCTTAATTGAGTCCCTTGTAATTAGTCTTTGATATTTACCTTCTATTTCTCTTGGATCTTATATGTCAAATTTTCTATTGATTTCAGATCTTTTTGAAACAAAATTCTGAAAATCTGGCAATTCGTTGAATGTCCATTTTTTTTGTTGTTGTTCAGAATTATGCTTAACTCTGCTGAGGATAATATTTTTCCATCACTTCCCCAGTTCATTTGATGTTCAATATATAGTGTTCCAAGACTTGTGGTCTTTTAGTGTAGCTGCTGCTAGGTGTCTTGTTGTCCCGGCCTGCGGGACAAGAACGCGGACCCTGGAAGAAAGGAGAGGGTGGGGGACAGGAGACGCGAAGAATGGAGACAAGACAGGCTTTCTGATCAAGTCTCGTTTATTGAGGGGTAGGGTAGCAGTAATTATAGTGGTGAAAGAGGGAGTAGGGGGTTTACAGTAAGCAGCAGTGGGAGGGGTAGTAAGATGTTTCAAATATTTTACAAGGGCAGGATGTTTGCTCCCAGCGGCAGTCCAGACCTTTATCTTGATAATAGATAGCCATGGCTCTCCACATCTTGTGATTCTAATTGTAGCTCTGTCACATTTGAAATGCTTTTATTTCTTGTTGCTCAAAATATTTTTCTCCTTGAGCTGGGGGTTTCAGAATCTAGCTATGATATTCCTGCAGGTGTTCCTTATAGAATGTCTGTCAGGTGGTGATTAGTGGATTTTTTTTTCTATTTCTACTTTCCACTCTTGTTCTAACAGTTCAGGAAAATTTTCTTTAAGTATCTCCTGTATTATTTTTTCAAGACTCTTTTTTTTGTTAATTGTAGCTTTCAGGTAGTCCAATTATTCTTTAGTTTTCTCTACTTAATGTGTCCCCCAGATCATTTGTTTTACTTATGAGATGTCTCACTTTCTCTTCTATTTTTTCATTCTTTATATTTTGTTTTGTTATTTTCTTGGTCTCTTATAACTTCCTTGGCTTCCCTTTGCCCAATTGTAATTTTCAAGGAGTTATTTTCTTCCTTAAGATTCTGGATCTCTTTTTTCTAATTGGTTGTTTTCTTTTTGTAATCTTCTTGTTTTTCTTGGATTGTTCCTATTTATAAAAAGAAATTTTTTTCAATCTCTTTCATTTGGTTTTTGAAGTCTTTTTGAAATTCTTTTATAAATTCTTTTTGGGAAGTTGACCATTACTCGTTGAGGTGGGAGAGGGTTTTTTTGCTTCAATGTCTTCCTCTGACAATGAATGCTGGTCTTCTCTATTCCCATAGTAACTTTCTATGGTTGAGTTCTTTCTCCTTTGCCGGATCATTAAAAAAAAAAATATGGCAGCTTGTTATTGTAAACTCCTCTAGTTCTAGGGTGTGGGGGATGGTGTCTCTGGCCTTAGATCCTCCTTCAGTTTTCCCTTTTGACGTGGAATTGAAATCAAGAACTAACTCTACCCTCCTTTAAATGCCCAGAACCAGCTTTGTCCCTGCCCCACTGCTTCTGTACTCACAGGATCTTTTTCACCCAGGAAGGGCTGTGTCTTGGCAGCACAGCTTATCAGCAGTTTCCTTCAATCTTACCCTGCTCAGACTCCTGATTTCCTACACTGTCCAGCAGATGAAAATTCCTGTGACTGGGGCTGAGGTTACCACTCACCCCCCTAATCCAGCTCACCTCTTGTTCTTTCAGTGTAACTAGCCTGCTGGTGTTTACACTTCACTGGTACCAAACTTCAGATATTTTCCAGTTGTTCCAAGAGGACCACTGTTCTGCCCCTATTCTTGTTTATTTTTACTATTCTGTTTGCCCTGAAGTGCTATTTTGTCTTATTTGTGGAGGAAATCTGGAGATCTTGGAATTTTCTGACCTACTCCACCATCTTTCCAGAATCTTCTCCCAGCTCTTGATTTACAATCCTAAATTCTCCTCATTCTCTATGGTACCTTGGGAATGCTTGCATTTTGCATTGCCTGAGACTTTGATCCAGAATTCAGTATATGCACTACCACTAGACTTACCACCAGCCTGTTTTGATGGTTTTCAGACAGAGTCCCCATGCCCAGGTCTGACCTAGAATACCTAGAATTGTATGAAGATTTTGTTGAAATATTCTGCCCGTAAAAAGCCAATATTCTTCCTCTGAATTGAAATTTTGATTGTGTTATTGATGTGATACAAATTCTAACAAAGTCTCTATACTGTGAACATTCCAGAGGTGATGGCTTGGTAGAAGTTTCTCAGGACCAAATAAAGCATCAAGTAGGTTATCTGACACTCCACCTCCCTAGTAAGTGCTCTGTATTTTTTGTTGTCGTTTAGAAACAAAGAATGGAATGCTGCTAGTGTCATTATCAATTTGAAATTTTAGGATTGAACCCATGATTTCACTGATATAAGGAATTATCCTCAAGCAAATTCCCTCTTCCACAGTAGAGTAATGTGTGCCCTGCAATTCAGTTTTAGAGATTTGAAAGATGGGGTTACTTGCCCCGGATAACACAACTAGTATGTGTCAGAGAAAGAACATAAATGCAGATCTTTCCAACTCCAAGGCAAACACTGTGGGCAAACAATGAATTAGGGCCAGAATTGAGGAAAAGGGTAAGAGAGGGATCTGGATTGTCTTTGGGAAACTTGTGATGTTTTCAATGACTTCATATTTTTCTTTGACACAAAGTCTCATCTTCCTAACATGAGTATTTTTTTGGTGATGTGGTATGGTTCTGAATCATGGGAAATAATAATGGGGAGGTGAAGGATGTGGAAGGGAAAAAGCATTTGTTAACACTTACTCTATGTTAGGCACTGTTCTAAACATTTGGCAAATATTATCGCATTTGATCCATAATTGGTGAGGAACTGAAATTCATGGTCATTCAAGGGACAATAGGGAGGCAAATAGAGGAAATAATTAAATTGCAGCATGTTATAAATGATTAATTTCAACACAAATAAATATCATCAAAGAAATGTATGACTGTAAAAGAAGGTAGGATGGGTCATGCAATGGTAGTGCAGCATTTTATCTGGACTCCTTAAAATGGATTTACAAGAGAATAAGTAGAGGAGGGCCACAAAGTGAGATATAAGGGATGGGTTGTAATCTGTACTTTGGGAGAAAATATCCATACCAGTTAGATATGAATCCACTGATGTAAACAGTAAGACAGATATGATAAGGAATAAAGGAGAAGTCAAGTAAAAATTACTCTAAGAAACCTGAAGTAGGCGAGGTCACTTTCAGCTGAGGAAAAAAGGACAGGTTTCATGAAGGAGATATCATCTGTCAGACTGTTAAGGAAGGGAGGGATATAAATGCAGAAAGTTATCTAGAAAGGGAAAATAGGGAAATGTTAACACAATACTGTTTCATAATTCTGTATAGGGCTAGTCCTACGAGGAGATCTCATGGACAGCACCATTGGTTGGCTCAAAGATGATCTCATCTGATCAGCAAGCTAATTTATAATAGTTGAGAATTCTATAAAATTTGATGGGGATTGACAGTGTACTTTACTGATCTATATTTCTATCAGTTTCACAATATAATTGAAATCTGGTGTCAGTAAGAGACTAATTACTACTTTATATATATATATATACATACATACATACATACATATGTATATATACATAAATATATATGTGTATGTATATCTATAGCAACATAGACATAGATATATCTTGACATTATTAATGTTTTCTTCTTCCAAATTTGATTATTATCTAGTCCAGGGGTGGGGAACATGTGACTTCAAGGCCACATGTGGCCCTCTAGGTCCTCAAGTATGCACCTTTGACTGAATCCAAGCTTTACAGAACAAATTCCCTTAATAAAAGTATTTTTTCAGTAAAACAAAGGGCTGTACCTGAGGACCTAGAAGGCCACATGTGGCCTTGAGACCATAGGCTCCCCACCCCTAGTCTAGTTCTATAAAGTAACCCCTTGGTAGTTTAATTGGTATTGGCATTTTTATTATATTGGCCCAGATAAACCATGAAGAAGTGATTTCCATTGCTTTCTTAAAGTTTAGTACATCTGAACTGATGTTAATCTCAAAGTGTATGTCAACCCAGATTTTCAATTGAAAAACCACCTCCTCTAAAAAAAATCTAGTTAGAGCAAAGCAAATTTCTGTAAATTTGTAAATTCTGTAAAAGAAAAGAAAATTCATCAAATCTGTAAAAGAAAAGAAAATTTTATCAGATGTTGGTTAGACAATAGAAAATATAGTAACATAGGTTCATAAGTTAGAGTTGGAAGAGATCTCAGAAACTCCTCCCTCCATAGTCATTTTAGAGATGAGAAAAATGAGATCCAGGGAGATTAAATGATTTACCCAAGGTCACACAGGTGAGTAAATTTATTGTCCTTTGTTCTGTTAAAAAAGAAAGTTCTGCTGCATATACTACACCAGCTTGACCTCTGAGTATCTGTCAGTCCTGGGTATGATATATTGGATTTCTTTAATTTGAACTAATAAATGCATCTGATAGGAAAGAATGGCAGAAAATTTTAGACTAGCAATAAGGAAGATTTAAAAATGGCCCAAGTTTGTAATAACTCTGCCCTTGAAAGTGTAGTTATGAAATGACTCATGATTATGACCCCAGTTAGCGAACAAAACTTCAACGATGAATTGTTCAGTAGTTTCCAGTCATGTTTGACTCTTCATGACCCCATTTGGGGTTTTCTTAGCAAAGATCCTGGTGTGATTGAGAAAATAGAGGCAAATGGGGTAAAGTGACTTGCCCAGGATCACAGAGCTAGTAAGTGTCCAAGGCCAGATTTGAACTAAGGAAAATGGGTCTTCCTGACTTCAGACCTGGCATTCTATCTACTGCCCCACCTAGCTGCCCCCAAAAATGTTTGGGGTTTTGAGGTAATTTATTCCTGTGTTGCTCCAAGAGCTGCCCTATACCTCAGGCCCCTAAAAAAGGTGTGCAGAAATTTATCTTGTTCTGATTCCCCTGTCCATACGCTACACCCTTTCTAGTTAGTATAGTAAGTTTATAAGTAGCCAACATAAAGTGACAGTAGCAGAAAGTAAGATTGCAAAGGGCAATCTATAAGTCATACATAGTCCCAAAGATCAAAGGAACACAATTTACAAACTATGTCATACATTAACCAAAATTCATATCCTGAGAATGTGTGTTAAATCAGGGGAAGTCAGCTAGACTTTTGCTGTCAGGGCCTCTTGGTCCTATGATATATAAATCTCGGATGAGTTTCAGACATTCACGGGAAGACCAACAGAACACCACATTTTACCGATAACTTTGAGATGATGTGGATGTGTTAACTTTAGTTAGCTAATTTTGTTAATGAATAAACCCCAAGGTGGCATAGATCCTCTACAAACCCTATAGAATGAGACCTCAAACTCCTGTTCCCCAAAACACCCTTCTATCTAATAAGGGTCTATACCGCTTAGGTGTTCCCAATTCCAGTCCACAGTTATGCAAGTGACTTTCTCCCTCCTCATTCTCTTTTCCATGCTACCTGCTTCACTTCACCATCCCATTCCTGTTCCCTACACCATCTGCCTTTACACTGCTCAACCTTTCAAGACTTGTCTCCATACTTTCTGCTCCAATTGCCCCTGTATCCTCTGGGTGCTATTAAAGCGTGATTGAAGCATCACTCCCCACCTCTATCATAGCTGTGGTGAGTACCCAAAGAATTAGGCATGCCTGTCCTCATTTCATAATTCCATAAATCAGTCAGCAATTCATAAAGGAAACCAACCACAAGTATTTATGTTCATCATAAGACTAGGTTCATCAAATATAGTCTTAAACAGAATTTTTTAAAAATGCATAATTACAAGTGGTGCTCATCCCATCCAGATGAAGTAAATTGGGGTTGGGGTTGGGGAAGCAGAGGAGAAGCTAAAGAACACCAGGTCTTGCTTTCTCTATTTTGTCTCAGGGCTACTGGAGCCAGTGACTGAGATTAAAAAACATCAACAAACAAAAACAGTCATCCATCTCATTCAGTTATCCACTTCTCCACTTGTCAGTTTAGACATTACTTTTCTTGATTTTCCATGAAGGTTTGGGATTTGAAAAAGGGAACTTCAGATATTAATACCACCAACCATGGTCTACTGCTGCTCCATACTGGACAGAGAAGTTGCTCACTGCCTCACTCTTTTTCTCTTCTTGTCTTCTCTCCTAAGATCCTCATAACTCCCTCTGTTAGGAGAAAACTCTGCCTGATCTTATGTCAGCTTCCAAATCTTCCCAAGATGGTAAGAGTATATAACTTTCAGAATTTTCACGTGCTTCCCCAGCCTTGCTGGATGACTGGTACACAAGTCTTTATTAAAGAGTTTATACATATACTCATTTTATCTGTTTCTTTCATTCTCTCTCAATCTCAGTCTCTTATCCTTCTCTCTCTCGCTCTCTCTCTCTCGCTGTCTCACATGGGTATTCACATATGCACAACATACCATCTTCTGCCTTGGTGCCTTCAACATCACCACTTTTTTAATTTGCCTAGCCTCCTTCAAGAACTACCTCAAAGGGAGGCAGGTAGGTTGCACAGTGCTTAGAGCATTGGCCCTGGAGTCAGGAGGATCTAAGTTCAAATTTAGCCTTTAGACACTTGATACTTTATTAGTCCTGTGACCCTAGGCAAATCACTTAACCTTGATTGCCTTGCAAAAGAAAGGAAGAAAGGAACCAGATCAAATCCCACTTTCTACAGGAAGTTTTTCCTGGTTTCCCCCTAGCTGCCAACATCTTCCCCACCTCCGTGTTTGCAGTCTCCTCCTTTAGAATGCGAGCTCCTTTAGTGAAGCAACAGTATTTGCCTTTCATTGAATCCACAGGACTTAGCACTGTTCAGGCACACACTAAGCACTTATCTTTTGATTGCTGACTGACTGATGTTAATCGTAAGTAACATCTTCACTTTAAAAGTTCTGTCCTCAATGTCACCTTTTGTAGGCCATCTCGAAAGCTATTCTCCCCAACAGTCATAGAGTCTGTACCTAAATGGCAAAGGTTTGAATTAATCAGATAGTCTAGTAAGGATCTATTAATTAACATCTTTACTTTCTCTTCTTTAATGTTTACCTTTTTTTTTTTAAATTCTGGGTGCTACCCTGTGTGGTCAGCCCTGCCCTGTTGCCTAGAAACAAAGTGGACTGAAAGGAGAAGATTCTTCCTCCTAATAGATTCCCTGCCCTTTACAAAGTATAGGAAAATACAGCACATTTCACTAGAGTGTATACCACAGGAATTTTTTTAAAGGTAAACATTTTTTGAATACTTAATCATAAAGGACATTCTTCTTATTCATCAAAATAAATTAAAAGTTAACTAAGACGGTATTATGTAACAAGTCATATAACAAGTCAAATTAAAAGGGAATATCATACAACTAAAATGCAAAACTATTTGTAAGTGCCTGGGTACACCTGGCTAATCCTTTGGTAGCAATCTTCCTTTAAGGATCCTCTTCTCTGTTAATTTGTCAAACTAGATGAATAAAAGAAGTAAGATTCGGAAAAATCTAGAAAACAAGACAAAACAATTACCATAAATCCTAGGGCCTTCCCTTGACTCCTCCCTCCAAAACTCTGGCAGCCAAAACTCAGTAAGAGTTATTTGGCCGAAGAACTACATGCCTGTTTACACTACTTAGATGAGCTGGGAGAGACCTATTAAACCCTTTCAGGAAGATAGAGAACTATCAGGCCTTGCTCTGTCTCACTGCTATTCCTTTCGGGCCCTGGTCATTGTTGTCTGACTTTATAAACTTTAAATACACTTTGGCCCCATCATCCACCCTACTGCTGTATCATTACGACTTATGGGCCTTCCCATCTGTCCTGCAGCTACATTTTTTAATATGTTTTGCCTCCTCCAATTATGGTGTGAGCTCTCTAAGACAAGGGCAGACTTGATTTTCCTTTTGTCTCCTCAGAGCTTAGCACACTCTTTGGCACATGGTAAGTGCTTAATAAGTGGTTTTTATTTATTCAAGTGCTTCTCTTATTAAACAAACCTGTTATATGAAAATTCAAATATGCAAAGTAAGTACCTTAAGAGATAATTTATTATTCAATATATAAATAGATTTTTTTGAGTTTGCAAAAAAGATTCACAATAGTGTTCTAAAATAGAGTTTGGTATATTTAAAATTATTCTATTTGTGATAACTCAGCTTATAATTAATTCCTCAGGAACACATTTCATAAATTAAGGTATTGCTATGTACCTATGTGATATAAAATAAGGACTCAGTTATCTAGCATCTGATAGCATAACCCATAAATAAAATAACTAAGAAGAAACTGCCACCACACCCAATAGTCTTCTGAAAGAAATATAGTAAAATATTATTTATTTGTTCAATGAGCTTTTCCACATAAATGATTTTCTAGATAATTGAAAGTTATCATGTTAAGAGTAAAGACTGATGCAGTGAGCTATGCAGTTCAGAGGTTCACAATAAGTTCAGTATCAAAATGGTAAGTCCTTAGAAGCAGTGAGGCTACCAAGTTGCCAAAGGAGGGATCAACTGGCCTAGGTTGGAAATGGACCAGGTTAAAACTCCTTTGTTGATCAGTAGTGGGATTAGGCCTATGACTAGGCTCTGGACTTCTAGCCTGGGCAAGATAGAGAGAACCAGTCTTTGAAAGATAAAATAAAAATCGAAAACCAGAATACATATGTCTGTTTCAGTTCATCTTATCTTTATAATACCAAAGACTCTGAAGAAAATTTGAGTGTATATGCTTTGTACAGCATTTAATATAACATATGTAGCTCTCATTAGCATTGAAGATCCTTTTCCCAACTTCCATCCTCACAGATGAGTCTGGTTTCTGAACAAGAGTTTCAAAGAGTTCAAAGGATTTAGGGGTAATTCTTCTTCAATGCTCTCCCCATTCCAATCAGATCCATCCCTAGTGATCAGTACTCCAGTGTTGTTTAAATAGTTAACAGCATTTAGCTTTTATAAAGGGATATTTACTGAGAAAACAGGAAGTAGAGGGTACATACATACTTTCCCCATACCCTCTTGCTTCCTGGAGTAGACTCGGACTTAAAGCAGTTTCTATAATATACCCTCACCAAGTTCACTTTCAAATTTAGCGCAACTTCTAGACCTCCCAGCACTTCATTTACCTCTGGGATTGGTCCCAGTTGTTCCTTAGGGACCGTGCCGATGTAAACACTGGCCTAGACTCTAGTTCCAAGACATCCAATTCACTCTTCCCATCTTTTGAATATCACAAAGTTGCTGCCTAGTTCATTTGGTTTCTAATAATCCTCATCTAAGGCAGAAAGGACAGACGAAAAACAGACAAAATCTACAGTGGTGATGGGGTACGGACTCTGGGAACTTCCTTGAACTTTCCTTGAATCTTCCCATTTAATCTGGCATTTCATATCCAAATCTGTTACCCTTAACCTAGCCTTCCCCTCCATTATATGTTACCTCTGAATTGCTCTACCTGCTTCCCACCCAAGTCCTCCATTGTCTAATATGCTCCTGATTGCCTCCAGTTGTTTTCCACCCTTGATCAATCACCCCAGTCCCACTGAGATCTTCCTTGGACTCCTCCTCAAGACTCTCCCTAAACCTCCCATCACCCCAGAACACTAGACTACCACCAGATCCCTCCCACAGTCTTTCTGTATATAAGTTCCATCTCACCTCCACGAAGGCACTCAGAGTCTATCTTGCCCTCTTGTCTAGTCTTGGCTGGTGAAGAGCTTGAGATTGGCAGTGTTTCCCAGTCAGGGAACCATATGTTTAGGTCAGGGAACCATAATGTTGAGGTTTGGGGTGCTTGGGATCCCAAAACACAGACACCCCAAGTCCTGCCCAAATGAATTCAACCCAAGCCTTCTTCCAGCCAAAGTAAAACAAAGTTTATTAAAGATTTGCATATTGGGTTGACTCTTAAGAAGCCTCACCATTTCTGATGCTTGTATTAACAAGCCGGCTGAGCTGGATAGAATCTGAGTGCCTTCATGCGGGTGAGATGGAGCTATATACAGAAAGACTGTGAGAGGGATCTGGTGGTGGTCTAGTAGTGTGGGGTGATGGGAGGAGGGGTTTAGAGGGGGTCTTGAGGAGTTCAAGGAGGATCTTAATGGGACTAGGGTGACTGATCAAGGAAACAATTGGGGAGGTATTAGACAATGGAAGACTTGGATGAGAAGCAGGTGGGACAATCTAGAGGTAACATAATGGAGGACTAGGCTAGGTTAAGGGTAATAGATTTGGGTATGAAAAGCCAGATTAAGTGGGAAGATTCAAGGAGGTTCCCAGAGTCTATACCCTATCAACAGGATTTTGTACTCTCAGGAAACATGGCAGCAACCCAGGTGGGGAGATAAAGTTCTGAGCCCTCTTCCCTCACCATGGACTTGCAGTAGACCTTATCTTCTCACTGGGATGCAGCACTGGCAAGAAAGAGAAAAATGCCTTTGCTAATTCTCAGCTCTTTTGAATGCAGTCTCTGTTTTGGCACAGCAGCTAATCTAAAGGTTCCACCCTCCCCACCCCCCACCCCCACCCACCACGGTTAGGGAATCAGAAACAGAATACTTGAGCATGCTCTGAATGAATGAGTAAATGAAATGAATGAATGAAAGCAGAACTTGTCCAGACCACATTGTCACATATTTCTAGAAGCTGGTTCCCCAAGCATCCACTAAGGAGGGGATTACATTAGCCAGGCATGCTAGACAAGCTCCAAAAGACTGGATTTGGCCAGTTCCTCATTATACATGATGTATGTGTTGTCTTAATCAAACAATAGGCATTTATTAAAAGCTTAACTAAATACCAGATACTGAGTTAGGCACTAGCTCCCCAACTAGAATATGACTACTTTAAGAGTGAGGACTGTCTCCACTTTCTATTTGTATTTCCAGAACTTAGCACAGTGCTTAACACATAGTATTCATTAAATGCTTTTCCATTCCATTCCATGTTATCCTGGTCTTGGCAGCTCCACTGCCAAGAAGAAAATCTGAGAAGTTAATGGGCTGCAAGACTGAGGTAAATAATGGCTTTACATAGTTAGAGGTTTAGAGGGTGGGGTCAGTTTCAGAAGAGTCAAAGAGGAGGAACCAGGTATTTCTGAAACTATATAGTTTCTTCATTTCACTTAGTTCTATGAAGCTCATTTAGGGATCATAGGTTTAGAGCCCAGAAGAATTTGAATCACCAAACAGAGGAATTAAAAAGAAGGGAAATTTTCTCATGTGGGTGTCAAAAACTCTTGGATTTTCTATGAAACAAAGTATTTTGTAATGAAACAATGAATAGATTTTATCATCTACATAAAAATATACAAATGTAAAATATGGCCCAAAGGAAAACAGATTTATGGGGATTAGCAAACTACCCTTGTTCAACTCCCTCCCACCGGCCCCAGAAGTTCACCTGGGGCTCACTGAAGGCAGAGGAAGAGCAGCATCCAGAACAATTCTTTCCATCACACCCTTCATCTGTCTCTTTGTAGTACTTCCATATTTGACCATCCTTTCTACCAGTAAAGAAATTGTAGCCTAGATATATGACTAGCTTACTCACCTAGCAGCAAGACTGATTGAAGAGAAATGTTTGAGCTCTTATAAGGAAAAAGAAAAAGATTCTCCCTGAGGTGGTGGTAAGGATCAGAAGGGAGAAGACATGGAATTGTAAGGATATGTTTCTGAAACTATAAATCTCTTGTTTTTTTAAAATTTATTTATTCCATGGTCATTAACTTAATTAATAATAATTAATATATTAATTAATAATTAATGTCAAATATTAGGTCATGGATTGCAGAGTTGAAAGGAAACTCAAGATTATCTAGTCTAAGTCAATTTCGAGGGTACAACAGAGCCAGAGGACCCAAGGGAGAATTCTTACAGTGTTATTTATTACCTGTGCAATTTTAGGAAAGTCATAACTTCTCAGTCATTGGCTTATGTATCTGTAAAATGAGAACATTGGATTCCATGATCTTAAGGCATTTTTCAGCTCTAACTCTATAATCCTATGAATTCCATCTAGAATATCCTGCAGAACTGTGAATGATGGAGATTTCACTACTTTCTAATATGGCTCATTCTACTTTAGATAATCCTAACTAGCATCAAGTTTTTCCCTATATCATCATCATCATCACCATCATAATCTTCTTCTTCTTTTTCTTCACTGCTAATATGTAGTACTTAAAGGTCGGGAAATACTTTACATATATATCATGTCACTTAATCTTCACAACAACCCTGCAAAGTAGATGCTATTATTATTCCATTTTACAGGTGAATGAACTAACGCTGAGAGGTTAAGTGACTTTCCCTGAGTAACACAGCTAGTAAGCATAGGAGATAGCATTTGAACCCAGGTCTTTCTGGTGTTCCCTCCATTACCTGAAACTTCTCATGAGTTTTAGTTGTGCCCTTCCAGGCCAAGAAAAATACATCTAAACTCTTTTCTTGATGATAGCCTTTCAAATACTGTAGACAGCTATTAAAGTCTGAACCCCCATCTTCCAACCCTACCTTCACCAACACATCTCTTTTTCAAGTGAAATATTCTCAGTGCCTGTAGCTGATCCTCATATGCCCTGGCTTCAAGTCTCCTCACATCCTCTATATGTGCTCTAGCTTGTCCATGTTCTTGCAAAAATGGTAGCAATTAGAAACTCCTTTTGCCTGAATTATGTTGAAATGCAATTATCAATAATGATAATTCACATTTGCATAGCAATTTACAGTTAGGAGTTTCTTTATTTACATTCTCACTTGATCCTCACAAGAGCCTTAAAATCACTTAATCATACAGTTAGAAGGGACCTATGAAATCATCTGTCTGATACCCCTCATTGTGGGAATGAGGAAAGTCCTAATTAACTAACGGTCAACTAGAGAAGCAAAGTAATGAGCCCAAGGTCACACAGCTAGTACATAACCAAGGCAGATTTAAATTTAGATCTTTCTTACTCTATGTTCAATGTTTTGTTTTGTTTTTCCCAAGAGATCATGTTGTCTCCAAGTATAATTGAAATAAGCTAAAATTTATGTCTTGGATTCTTAGAATCAGAAAGAACTTTAGATATGACCTACAGATAAGAAAACTGAGACCCAGGAATGTCAAGTGATTGTCTCAAGATTATGGAAGAATCACAACTAGGGCAGGGCAATTAGGAATTTTGCCCAGGTGCTGATATTCAAGGGCACATTTTTTCCCCAGTCCCCAGCTGTTCATTTCATCCTAGAGGATTGGGCAAGATTCTCTATAGGATGAGTGCTTTCCTTTCCCAGTAAGACTATATCTAATTATGGTGAATTTGCTCTCTGTGTCCTCATTCCTACCACTGCCTAGGCAACTGACATCAGGATTCCTAGTTATGGTTCTGGGTCATAGCATAAAGGGCAGAGGAAAAATTTGAATCCATGCCTCTTGACTCTCAGTTTAGCTCTCCTTCTATCACACCACAGTGGCAACGTAAAAAGACTACATAGCAGCAACAGTTAAACAGCATGGTTTGTTATGCAAACATTAACTGCAAATAGCCGCCTCATTCCAAGGGCAGCCAACATAAAAAGATAGGTTTCACTAAATCCCAAAGATTAGCAAATTGAAGTTTTGGCAGAGCAAGATAGGCAGGGAATTCCTGAGAGGATCGAATTATAGTAATTCCAGAGCTTCCCTTGCTCTACAGAGTGTACAGAGAGTAGGTGTTTAGATTATAATTTTTTAAAGTATAGACTTGAACCTAGAGTAAGAGAAAATAAAACAGATATTCAAGATGGCATTTCGCCATTGTAAGCAAAGCAAGAAAATCACCATCCTGGAAGTACTATCTTTACCATTGGGGGTAAAATCAGCTCCTTGAGGGTCTCAAGTGATTAAACAGCTTACTACTTGCGCAGTTCAGGACCTTATTTTTAATATTAAATTAGTGTCTACTTAATACTATGAATTATTTCAGACTTCATAAAGCTACATTGGAGAAACTTAGGTTCCTTGTCATTGGCCCTTCTGGCCCCACAGGTAGTAACTATCAGAAACTAAATCAAAGACTGTCCCAATTTCTTTTTTTTAAAAATAAATTAATTTATGTATTTTTAGTTTCCAACATTAACTTCCATAAGTTTTAAATTTTCTCCATCTCCCGCTCTTCTCCCCTCCCAAAGATAGTGTACAGTCTGATATAGGCTCTACATATACATTCTTATTAAACATATTTTAACATTAGTCATGTTGTATAGAAGAATTAAAATTAATGGGAGGAACCATGAGAAAGAAAAAACAAAACAAGATAAAAAAAGAGAGAGCAAATAGTATGTTTCAATCTCCATTCACACTCCATATATCTTTCTTTGGATGTGGATGACATTTTCCATCATGTATCTTTTGGAGTTATTTTAGATCCTTGCAACTCTAAGGACTATATAGCTAAGTCTATCAAAATCAGTCCTGGAACACTGTGGCTGTTACTGTGTATAATGTTCTCCTGGTTCTGCTCACTCCACTCAGCATCAGTTCATGTAAATCTTTCCAGGTTTTTCTGAACTCTGCCTGCTCATCTTTTCTTATAGCACAATAGTATTCCATTACATTCACATACCATAACTTGTTCAGCCATTCCCTAATTGATGGGCATTCCCTCAATTTCCAGTTCTTGGCTGCCATAGAAAAAGCTGCTATAAAAGTTCTTGTACATGTGGGTCCTTTTCCCATTTTTATGATTTGGGATACAGGCTGTCCCAATTTCAATAGAATCTTTTTTCCTGAGTGGTCAGTCTGTTGAAAGGGGAGAAGGGGATCTCTCTCTCTTTCTCTCT
This sequence comes from Bettongia penicillata ogilbyi, assembly GCA_023548195.1. Taxonomy (NCBI): domain Eukaryota; kingdom Metazoa; phylum Chordata; class Mammalia; order Diprotodontia; family Potoroidae; genus Bettongia; species Bettongia penicillata. The sequence goes on along the minus strand of JAJHZJ010000531.1, from coordinate 7,733,381 downwards.
CTCTGTCTCTCTCTCCCTTCCTTCTTTCTTTTGTTTGTCTTTCACCTTTCTTTTGCATTTCTTCCTTTCACTTTTTTTAGTCTTCTTTCACTTTCTTTTCATTCTTCTTTAAAAAACATCCTGAGGGGTATACCAGTTCTCAAAGACATACTGATAAAATGAATTTTTAAAGGAGCCCACTAAATCAGTCAGTAGAGCATAAGATTCTTAAAATGGTTTTTAAAAAACATTTTATTTTTTCAATTAATAAGCATTTCTTTCTTTCCCTCTCTCACCCTGGAAAAAGAAAGAAAGAAAAACAACATATTTATAACAAGCATAGAGTCAAGCAAAACAAATTCTCACATTGACAATGTCCAAAAATAATAGGTCTCATTCTGTATCTTTACTAATAAAATATCCATGGAAATTGATGAAATCACAAAGATGCTACAAGCCCCACACATACTGGTAGGTGATCAATAACCTTGTGGGAATCTTTCTAACAACTCCTCAGGAAAAACGAAATGTCATAAAATATCATTGACTAGTTAAGCACTTGTCATGTGCTAGATATTATGTTAGGTACTAAAAATTTTGGAGGGGATCAGCCCTGTGGTTTCACCTCTGCAGGGAAATCCTAGTATAGAAACTCTTTCCACCAGTGCAAGTCAGCAACTCGTCTATAATTTATAGGCTTAGAGGATTGTTTGGGACAAGGAGAAGTTAAGTGACTAGTCCATGGTCACACAGCTAGAATTTTCAGAATCAGTTCTTGAGGCCAGGTGTTTCCCAGGTCATCCACCCATTAAACCATTTTATACTTCAGGCGCTGGAATAAACAGCAGCTCAAGTCTTTGTTCTCAAAGCAGTTTATAATCTATAGTGTTAATTAGGTATCTAGGTAAAAGTGTAAATGGTAGCCAGAAGGGAGTAAAGGAACTCCAAGTTAATTTTTGACCCTAAAATAAATGGATCTCACCTTGGGTTTAAACTTGATAAACACACTTAAAAAAAAAAATCTCAAGCCAATATCCAAAGGAAATTCTGGAGATAAGCAGCACTTCATAATGAGTTTCTGTGCTAGGGACTCCTTGTCAATTAATCTGTACCAAAATGTTCTCTGTTTTGTTTACCTTTACTTTGTTTCTGAGAAGAAGTAGTCTTCAATTCTTTCCGTCTTTTAGCTTCTAACTGGATCAGTAGATTTCCCTTCTGTTCCAGTATGTGAGCTTCTTTTTAACACTAAAAACTTAATGACCTCCCCGCCTCCATAGTGGTTGTTTCAATAATACCTGCCAACTGACTCAGTATATGGTTAAAGGCAACTATGAATTCTGCAACGCTTTTAAATAAGTGTGTTTTATTCTTCTATATAGACTTGAAATATAGTAATTCTGTACATGTGAGATATATTTTGTCTACGGAAGAATCATCTATTTGTTTAAGGTACTGAATACTTCGTCAATCAGTTGATCAACAAGTGCTTATTATGGCAGAGCTGATTCTGAGGGCTAGTAGTACGAAAAAAGACAAAACAAGCCCCTCCTTCCTGGGAGTTCACATTCTGTTGGGGAGTCAACATTTAAATATCTAGGTACATACAGAGTAGGCAAGTCGTTGGAAAGGGGAAGCATTAGCAGCTATGGTATTCAGAAAAAGCCAGAGAGCATTTGAGCTAAATCTAGCAGAAAGCTAGAGAAACTAAGAGGTAGGGAGGAGTGGGGTGAGCAACAGAGTATTTCAGGCAGAAAGGGCCAGTGAAAATGCATGGAGGCAAGAGATGGAGTACCATGTCCACTTGCTTATTTAATTACTGAATGAACTATTGGTGATGTTTTGTAGCTTTCATAATCTGGAGTTCTGGTTGAAGTGAAGAAAGTTCCAACCTTAGATCTGGTTGCAACTCTAGCTTATTTCAGTTATTCAGATTAATGCGCCAAGGGCAGAAAATCCACTTTCATAGGCATAAGTAGTGGGAAAAGATATTAGACAAAGCATTACTATGCAGCAATAATAAGATAGTTCAGGGTACTCAGAATAACTATGTAGTGAGGAGTCAGGAAGGTGCTTTTGATGATTGGCCTTAAATAATTTTTCCCTATTATGCAAAATGATTATATTGGTAACATAAAACTTTCTACATGAAACCCAACATTCACATTGCATATTTTGTTGGTGCTAAATAAAGATAAAAATCACAATTCTTTTTGCACGTGTTCCTCCTTCATTGCTGAAGAAGACCATGCCATAAGAGAAATGATGACATGACTTGCACTTGACTTTGTTTTGAGTGAGGGAAGGCTGTGCAGGTCACCAGCCTCACTTCTCCTCCAGAGCCATCTGAATTCAGTGACCAGATATTCATCAGGATGACTGGAGATGACCCAGGATGAGGCAATTGGGGTTAAGTGACTTGCCCAAGGTCACATAGCTGGTGAGTGTCAAGTGTCTGAGGTGAGATATGGGTTTGTGGAACTCTTGCAATAACATCATCTCTTTCTTATCCCTCCTTCCCCAACCCAGGATCCATGGAACCACTGAACTAGTTTGTAATCTTCTTGAGAGACCTTTGTATTAATAGCGGACAATTGTAAAGTGGTTTAAGATTTACAAAGCACTTTTCTGCTATCTTATTTGAGCCTCACAAAAACCTTGTTAAGGTAGATACTACAGCTATCATTATCTCTATTTTACCAATTAGGAAACTGAGACTCAGAGAGTAAGAGACACAGCTAGGTACCAGAGGAAGGATTTAAACCCAGATTTTTCTGATGCCAAGTCAAGAAGCTTTTCAAGTGCATCTCATTGCTTCTGCATCACACCTAGCTCATTATTATGAAATAATTATTATGAAATATTAACAAAAGTAACAATACTAATCATAGTTGCAACACGCATAAACAAGTTATGCCAGAGACTTTAAATATGTTTCACTACAATGGCTGTCTTCCTTCTCCTTGATCTTTACATATCTCTTTTTACTGTTAACAACACCCTTCCATGGAAATTCTCCTCTTGGTTTTTGTGCCATTATATCACTTCAGTTTGCTTCAACCCCTGATCTTTTTTGGGCTCTTCTTCCTCCTTCTCTTTCCATTTCCTAATTATTGGAATTCTCCAGGCTTGATCTACCCAACTATTCTCCTAATCTCTGAACTCAAATTTCTGCTGCTGATTTTCTTGAACTGAATGTCCCATAGATATCTTACACTCAGTAGATCCAATAGTGAGTTCATTATTTTTGCTCCCCCCGAAACCTCTCCTTTCCTATTACTATGGAGGCTACCACTATCCTACTAGTCACCCAGAATCAAAATCCAAGTGTCATTTCCAACTTTCACCCCTCTTATCCAATCTGTCATCAAGCAATAGGTTGTACTTGAAAGACTTCTAGACTTGATATCAGAAAGACATGGGTTTGAATCCTGCCTCTGGTAACCTAGTTGTGTCTCAATCTCTGAGCCTCAGTTTCCTAATCTGTAAAACATAGATAGTGCTAGCTGTTATTTTTAACTTTGTAACATCTCTCTTATACAAGATCATTGCCCCCCCAACTTGGTGTAGGCCCTTATCACCTCCTACCTAGACTATATGACTTTCTGATTGGTTTCCCTGGTTCAAGTCTCTCCCCACTCCTGTCCATCATCCATCCTGCTGTCAAATTGATATTCCTAAAGTACAGGTGTAACATATGCAATAAACCCTATTGGCTCCCTGTCACCTCTAGAAAGATCAAATATAAGATCCTTCACTTCATAAACTGCTCCCCTCCTCCACATTTCTGGTCTTTTTATACTCCCCTCCCCTTCATACACTCTACAGTTCAATGACACTAGTCTCCTTGTTGATCCTTGCACAAGTTACTTTATCTCCCAGTTCCAGGAATTTTTACTGAATGTCACCTATGTCTGAAATTCTCTGGCTCTTCATCTCTGTCTCCTGATTTTATCACCTTCCCTTAAGTCTTAGCTCAAGTACTACATTCTGCAGAAAGTCTTTCCTGATACTCCATAAAGCTAGTGACTCCTTTGTGAATTATCTCGAATTTATCGTACCTACAGCTTGTTTGTACCTAGTTATGTGTATGCTGTCTCCACCATTAGGCTGAGCTCCTTGAGAAGGACTGTTGCTTTTTGTATGTTTTTGCTTTTCTTTCTCTACCCAGTACTTAGCATTGTGCCTGTTCATTGCAAGGGCTCAATAAATACCTGTTGATTGATTGTTCCCACCATTATCAAACGCTTCTCTCTTTTTACACTATTACTAATAAGTCACTAAGCATTGATTAAGCAACCACTTCTTTACCAGTCATTATGATAGGCTCTTGATATACAAAAAGAAAATTAAAATAGTCTCACACCCCAAGGAGCTTACAAGCTAACAAGGGAGAAAAATATCTACACATAAAAATACATATAAAATAAATACATGTAATTTGTAAGGAAGCACTACTTTCTGGTGGGACAAAGAAAGACTGCCCTTCTGTGATTTCTCTGTGCTGTAACCCTGTTATTGATGCTCATTTCAAAAAGATTTCATAAAAATTTTCCAGGTTGTGAGGGAAATTGGGGGATGGAGGGTAATTTCACATATGCAGTAGTTTGCCCTGGGTCACGCCACCTTCCAGGTTTACTCTGGAATATAACAGGAAGAGATTTAATGGACAAAATAAGTACGAAGATTTGAATGACTGAAGGTCCTTTAAGGAAAACAAGAACTATCTCAAGGAGTGTAAAGGTTGTAGTTGGAAAGCGAAAGCAACAAGTCTGAGATAAGGGGAGGTGGAGAAATCCTGTGTGATGAATAAGCCCAAAGATTGCTTGTATTAGTGGTTGAATGATGTGGAGCAGGTGGAGATGAAGGTCAGCAAAGTCGAGAAGGGTGAGGAACTGTGAGGTCAGAGTATCTATAATTATAGCAGGGGACAAGATGGAGAGGAAAAAAAGTTACTGAAGAATGAGGAAGTGGGTCTTAGGGAACAGTAGATAATGGTGATAATGATTTTGAAAGGGTAGTATAAATTGATTGGTAGGTTGTGCCTGTGCTGTTCTTTTTTTTCTCTCTCCACCTAATGGTTTACTTGAGTGAAAGCTTTTATCCTTATTACAGGCTCAAAAGGAATTTTTTTAAACAACACAATAACACACAGACAAAAACCACTTAATTTATATTCGTTTATTTTAAAAGCATTTATTAAGTCACTACTATGTGCAGAAGACTGTGGTAGATTCTGGGGGAAATATAAAATTTAGATTAAAAGGGTGACAAACTGAAGTCGGAATATCTATTATTACTGAAGGGGACAAGATTAAGAGAAAAAAAACTAAGGTGTCATGGAGCTTAGAGTATAGGAGGAGCCAAAGTACTTACACAAGGAGGGATTAAGGAACACTTAAGAGAGAAATTGACACTTGAGTTGGACTTTAAAGGATGGCTTAGTGTTTGGGAGGCTCTGAAGGAAAAGTATGGGAGAAGAGAGATATTGGACTGACTACTAAACTAAAGATCTTCAAAGCTGTTGTGCTGACCTCACTGTTGTATGTTTGTGAAGCCTGGACAATATACTAGCACCATGCCAGCTAAAAGCACTACCCTTTCATCTGAATTGTCTTGAGAAGATTCTAAAGATCACCTGGCAAGATAACATATATTGATGTACTTTGTTGAGCTGAACTGCCAAGCATTCAAAGTCTACTGCAGAGAGCACAACTCCAAAGGGCTGGCCATGTTGTTGGAATTCCAAAAGTACATTTGCCTAAAAGACTATTTTACAGAGAACTCATTCAATGCAAGTGCTCACATGGAAGTAAGAAGAAATGATACAAGGACACTCTTAAGAACTTTGGAATCAATTCTGAGACATGGCACACACTGCCACAGGATCACTCTGTATGGCATTGTATTCTATGAGCAAAGCAGAATTGCAGTAGCTCAAAAGAAACAGGAGATGCACTAAAATTTAGATCCATCTCCACTCTAAATATTCTGTGGTAAAGCCTTCAAACTTGTTTTGCTCTTACCAACCATACTTAGATACACTGTACTTTGACCCCACCATAGTGATGCCAAAAACAAAGGACAACAACCAACCAACCAAAGGATGACTAGGATTTCAATAGACAAAGGGGAAAATAAATGACATTCTGGGTAAGTGGAACACTAGATGTTAGAGCACAGTGTGTATGATAGTGTTAAGAAATGCAATTAGGCTAGAGAAAAGACTGATTGGAAGGAAAGAAATACGAAATAAGAATGGAAAAGAAAAGACTAACATCAGATTGTGGAGGACCTCCAATGCCAAGAAAAGGAATGAAAAAATGAAAAAAAATATGAATTTTCCTTAGTAGTATATTTCTAGAAACAGCAACACAAACAGTGTACACACCAAAGAAAAGCTCCAAAATAATGATATATTCTGTGGCTGGCCAAAAGAGAAGAACAGATTTCAAAAGAAGAATTGCCATTATAAATTACCATTTGAATTCTGAACCAATAGTAAGCAAAATGCAAATTAAAAACCAGCCAACCTTCATTTCATCTTGCAAATAGCAAAGACAACAACAACAGAAAAAAGGAATGATTTTAGGAGAAGACGGACAAAGAAATACACTGTTGGTGGAGATGTGAATTAATTGAATTGTTCTGGATGTCAACTTCAAATCATGCAAGAAAAATCATTTAATTATCCAGTGCATTTAGCAGTACAACCTAATCACCATATACCCCCCCAAAAAATCAAAGAGAAACAAAGGAACCAGATATGTCAAAAATATTCATATAAGTATCTTTTGTGTTAACAAAGAACTAGAGACAAAGTAGATGCCCACCAATTGAGAAATGGCTGAAGAAGCTGTGTCCTATGAATATAATAGAATATTGTGCAATAAGAAGTGATGACTATAGGGAATTTAAAGAAACATGGGAATATTTATAAGAACTGATGAAGATTAAAATAAGTAGAAAAAAATCACAATATATACTACTATGGCAATGTAAATTAAAAGTACCTGAAAAGACAGTGACTGTCCTGAAGGATAACAGATAACAAAATGTGCCTCACTCCATATGGTAAAGAAAAGAGAAACTATTGAGGTAGAATATTTTAGATACTGTCAGATATTGTCATTATTGTATGTTTTTGTTTAATTATTTTTCTTCATCTAAAGGGAGAGTTCAATACAGAGGAAGAAAGTAAGCTTCCAAGGATTGATTATAATGTAAACAACAAAAAATATCAAGAAAGCTATTTTTTAAAAGAAAGAAAACTTCCTAGAAATATCAAGAACAATTGACTACAATATGAAGAATCCTCAGAACTCCAAGGAGAGCTTAAAAACTAATCTTACACAAGTAAGTGCACATCATCAATTTCAAAACTACTGCAAACAAGAAAAAAAAAGTTTGAAACCACCAAAAAGAAGAAAGAAACTATGCCTCAAAAAAGAACCTTCAGAATTTCATTAGATTTTCCCATAAAACCTAAAAAAATAGAAGTTGGAATAGAATATGCATATATTTTTAATATTAACCTGTCACAGTCAATTTTTCATCTCTACTTGAAAAAGCTCCCTCTACCAAAGTTCTCAATCTACCCATAACTTATAGTCTCAGAGTGCTTCCTGACACTTTGAGAGGTTAGGTAAATTGCCCAGGTCACAGAGCTAGTAGAAGTCAAAGACTTGAATCCACTTTTTCCTGACTCTGAGGCCTCTTCTCTCTGTATGACAAGCTCACTTTTATAGGGACAGTTAAAAAGTTAAAACTCTTCAAAGACTCCAAAATAATTATAACAATTCTAATTTCTAAACACATATTAAAACATATATCTTTATGATTGCAAAGTCATTCCCTCACAACACCCCTGTAAGGTAGATAAGAAAGACATGGCTTCAGTATTTCAAAGCTCTTTTACTAACTTTAGAGTTTAGTGGACAGATAGCCTGAGTTTCCGTGACTGAGCTACCAAAGAAAAAACCTTGAAACAAATTGGATTTACCAGCTACTTCTATGAAGCATTTAAAGAACAGTTAGTTTTAAGATTACACAAAATATTTGAAAAGATAGGAAAAGAAGAGATCCTACCAAATTCCTTCTACAATACAAATATGGTGCTGAAAAGAGAGAGAAAAAAAATTATAGATCAATATCCCCAATGAACATTGAGGTAAAATTTTCAAATAAAGTATTAGCTAAGAGGCTAGAGCAATATATCATAAAGATTATACACTATGCCTGTGCTAGATTTATACCAGAAATGCAAGGTTAGTTCAACGGTAGGAAAACTAAAAAAAATATATTAGTAAAAAGAATGAAAAAAAATCAGATGATTATGTCAATTGTTGCAGAAAATTTCTTTGACAAGATATAGCACACATTCCCATTAAAAACACTAAGAAACAAAGGAATAAATATGCCTTTCCCTAATATGAGAAGTAGTATCTTCTAAAAACCAAGATTCAGCATTTTATGTAACAAGGATAAACTAGAGATCTTTTCAATAAGATCAGTGGTAAAGTAAGAATGTTCATTATCACCACTTCTGTATTATTAAACATTAGAAATACTAGCTATGGAAATATAGCATGAAAAAGAAATTGAGAGAATATACATAGGTAAAGAAGAAACAAAATTATTACTTTTTGCAGATATGATAGTTTGCTTAGAGAATCTTAAGACTTAACTAAAACTTAATTAAAACAATAATTCTGGCCAAGTTGCAGGATATGAAACAAGAACACTTGAATCAAGAGCATTTCTAAATATTGCCAACAAAATCTAGCGGAAAGAGACAGAAAATTTCATTTTAAATAATCATAGAATATATAAAATACTTGTCAGTCCACGCACGTAGGAGCTATATGGGTATAGCTACAAAACACTTTTTAAAATTTTATTTTAGATTCAAATGCCAGAACACAAATACAGAATAGAGAAAAGAAGCAAAAACATATAATAAACTTAAATATTGGAACTTAAATACAAAGTTAAAAAGAAAAAAACATGTCGTGTATAGCAGAACATAAGTGAGGATTCAAATTACGTTAACAATATATTTTCATTTCAAGAAAGCCTATATAAATAACACTTGTATTGAAAATAGTTCATCTTTTCTTTGCTTTCTTGTGAATCTTTTGTTCTCTGCTGTGCACTTTTTTACTTTGTTCTTTTTTCCCCTGCCCTTAACCCCCGAAAAGGCTACAATAAAGTTCAGATATGTTTCTCTATAGCTATAGATATATACATATACATATATTCATACATATATAGACATATACTTTCCCAAACCTATTCTACACCTGATCTTTGGTTTTCATGTTTGTGCATATCTCTTGTTTCCTCTCCCTCCTGCCTTCTCTACTTTACTTCTACCCACTATTTTGCCATCCTATTACTTGCTTGTCCCCCTCCAAGTATCCTTCCCCTATCCTCCCATTCCCATAAATCTAAATGCCCTTCTATACCCCCCTTTTATCTATTCCCTCACCATCCCCTCTAAAGATCCCTCCCTTATCCTCTTTTCCCTTCCTGTGCCTCTACCATTTTATTTTCTCTGAATTTAGAAGATTTTTATATTCTTCTAAATATATATGTATTGTTCCCTCTTAAACCCATTCCAAATGAAAGCAGGTTACCAGAATTACCAGGCCTCCTCCCCCATCTAAATCTTCTGTATCATTTCTTCCTCTTGTACTTCATTTGTATACAATAATTACTCTTTTTAGCTATTCCTAAATGTTTTTACTTTTTAAATTAATATCATACTCAAGTTTACCCCAATCTTTGTTATGAACTACCCAATTATTAATAAGAGTCTTAGACATACATTTTACATATATAAAAGGTAAAGTCTGTCTTTATGAATCACTTATTATCGGTCTTTGGCATAAACCTTATATTTTTCTTGGTTCTTGTATGTTGAATCTTCTATTAAGTTCAGGATTTTTGTTAACAAAGGCTTGAAGGTCTGAGAGTTTATTAAATGTCCATTTCTTTCATTCTGAATAATACTTAACTTTGCCGAGTATGACAATTTTGGCCAAAACCTCAGTTCCTTCACTCTTTGATATATTGTGTCCCAAGACCTGTGGTCCTTTAATGTCTCTGCTCCTAGGTCTTGTGTAATTCTAATTGTGGCTCCATCATATTTAACTGTTTTAATCTTGATGCTTTCAATCGTTTATCCTTGAACTGGGGATTTCAGAATTTGACTAGTATATTCACATGAGTTTTCCTCGGATCTCTTGTAAGTGGTGATCAATGGATTTTTATTTCTATTTCCCCTCACCCCTTGTTCTAATGCTTCTGAACAATTTTCTTTAATTGTTTCTTGTATTATTGTATCAAGATTCTTTTTGTGATCATAACTTTGTTAGTCCAATTATTTTTATATTTTCTCTCCTTGATCTTTTCTCCACATCTATGTTTTTCTTATTAGATGTTTTACTTTCTCTTCTTTTTTTCATTATTCATATTTTGATTAATTATTTCTTGGTCTCATAACTTCACTGGCTTCACTTTGCTCAATTTTAATTTTCAAGGTGTCATTTTTCTTCCTTAATATTCTGGATCTCCTTTTCTTCTTTTTTAAAAAAAAATTAATTTATTTATTTGTTTTGAGTTTTCAACAATCACTTCTTAAATTTTCTCCCCCTGCATCTCCTCTCCTTCCCCAAGATGGCATGCAATCTTATATGGGTTCTACACATACATTCTTATTAAATACAGTTTCACATTAGTCATGTTGTACAGAAGAGTTAAAATGAATGAGAAGACTTTCATGAACTGATACAGAGTGAAGTGAGCAAAACCAAGAGAACAATTTATATGATAACAACACTGCAAATTAAACAACTTTGGAGGACTTAAAAAGTATGCATTGACCAATGATAATTCCAGAGAATCCATAATGAAATCGGCTATAAACTTTCTGACAGAGATGATGGTTCAGGGTGCAGATTAAGATACATATTTCTGTACATAAACAATGTGGAAATTTGTTTTACTTCATTATGAATACTGGTTATGAGTTTTTTTTTCTTTTTTTAATGGAGGGTAGGGAGAGGGTAGAAAGAGTTAATAGATCCTTGTTAGTTGGAAAAAAATTTTTTTAAGGGTTTCTATGGCTAAAACTTTTAGCATCTTACACCCAACCTGGTGATGAACCTCTTTAAAACTAGTTAGATAATAGCAAACACAAACAAAACATGTAACTTTGTTTAGAGGAAGAATACTAGTACTATTATTGTCATTTTTTGGAAGAGGAAACCAAAGTCTACAGAGGTTAAATGCCTTATACAAGGTGACAAATTAGTGAGTGACAGAGGCAGGATTCAAACCAAATTACTCTTTACTTTGAACCACATTATTGTAGAAAAAGTCCTGCCTGCAAATGTCATTTGAGTTAACACAACAGAAGAATTGGAACTTAGAATATGGTAATACTCATATTTAAAATCTTAATGTCGAATACATAAACCACTAAAAAGAGATTAATAAATAAAATACTATATTGATTTAAACATGGAATGTTACAGCTGGGTTTGAAGAAAAAAAAGCTGGACAAAGGAGAAAAAAGAATAAGATCTATAAATATGAAATCTAAATAGTTTTCTAATAAACAAAGAATAAACAATAAAAGTAGGATAAAGTAGGGAGGAGGAGGTGGTAATCCAAAAGTAAAACTTTCATTAATTTTCAGGGTATTTGAGAATTATATACTTAATAACATCAGAATTATATTTTGTTTTGTTAACTAGTTATAACATATTTATAATGAAATTAGAAAGTTTACATTCTCTTCCAACAACACAAATAAGAAATATAACAAAAATGGGATAGAAACAAAATCTAACAATTAGAATATAAATGGAATGAATTCCCTTATAGAAAGAAACAATGAAATAGATGGAAAATAAAATATTTTACATATTTATTATGTATTTTATCTAACACTTTTTAATGGAAAAGATTTTCACATATTTAAATAGAAAAGTTGGTCTAATATACTGGCATTTTTAGAAAAATCAGGATAATAGTGACAAAATTAAATTCAGACCAGAATACATTAAGATAGATAAAAGTAACATCCTATTATTTTAAAATGAAAAGTCAATGTCCCAAATTTAATTTTAAATACATACAAACCAAATGTTATCCTAATTAAATTCTCTAAAGAACATCTTACATGTCATAAAAGAAATATAATATCCCACTGTCCATAAGAATTCTTTCCTAACCCCCTTCTTAAATTTTAATGATTCTGTTCTCTGTTGATTCTTTCACATTTATCTTGTATATATCTTGATAAAAGTAGGTTTGTGTGAGTAATTAGGTTAAAATGCAGATTTCAAGAGCATGAAAAGTATCTAGGTGGTACAATGGAAAGAGCACTTGGCCCGGAATCAAGAAGACCTGAGTTCAGATTGGACCTGTGACTTTGGGCAAGTCAACCTCTATCTGACTCAGTTTTCTCAATTCTAAAATAGTGATGATAATAATAAAACATACCTCCCAGGATTGTTTTGAGGCTCAAATGAAATAATATGTATAAAGCACTTATTACAGTGCGTGGCACATGGTAGGTGCTTAATAAATACTTGTTTCCTTTTTTTCTTACCATCTTTTGCTGGTTGAATTTCTCTTCCAGGTGACCTTCTATCTAGTTATTGTATATCTTACAGGTACCCAGTTATTTACGTGTTGTTTCCCCCATTTAAATATGTATTTCTTGAGGGAAGTTTTTTGCCTTTCTTTGTATCTCTAGCCTTAGCAGTGTGCTTGGCACATTGTAAGCACTGAATGAATACATGTTGACTATACTTCTACAGGCCATCTAACAATTATCTTTTTCTGCTTTTGTTGTCTTTGCTGATCTGGTATTAGCTGGAATCCCAGAGTTGCTTTAATTTGAATTTCTCTTTTTATTAGTGAGTTAGAGCATTTTTCACATGGTAGTTGATAATTTGCCTTCCTTCTTCTGAGAATTTCCTGATTATATCTTTTGCACATATGTCTATTGAAGTTTCTTTTTTTCTTACACATTCATTTGACTTCCTTATATATCTCAGTTATCTGACATCACAAAAGTTTGCTACAAAGATTTTTACCACTTAGTTATATAAGGAATGATTAAAACTTTTCTTTCCACAGAATTATGTAATATATAACTTAGGAAATCTAGAGGATCCATACATACCAGAAAGTCTTCTGACTTGCAGCAAATGCAGGAAAAAAAATTGATTGCAGAAGACACTTGTCAACATAGATTAGTATTAGACTGTCTTCTAGCAGAAGAGGGAAATTGAGAGATATGATGGAGAAATTTGTTTCCATAAATTCAGAATAGCAATCAGCAGAATGGTGACATAACAAAGGAGTTATGTCTCACACAGAAGACAATGGGCAAAGCAAGGATCCAACTGGTTTTTTTCTTGTTTTGAGGTTACAAGTCAGCCAAGTAAAGGTTAAGTCTTGCTTGGAATGCTCATGCATAATAAGCTTATAAATATTAACTTCTCCTCTGGGAGGACTGAAAGTTCATTTTAATGGTCATACAATGCATGTAGCAGAAGGGGGACCACATCAAGGGGAACTGTGTAGTAGGCATATCAGAAAATTGTACACACTGTATTACCCAGTCAATGCGGGGAATAGGGGAGGGAATTTGTGGTCAGACACAGGTATTTGGGCTTGCTTTTGTTTCCATAGAGGTGTGTCTATCCAATGTGACACCCATCACTGCAGTCACAACGTATAAAGTTTTCTTTTATCTTCTATCTTTTATCTTCTTTTAATCCTGACTGTATTGATTTTGTTTGTGTAAAAGCTTCACAATTTTATTCAATCAAAATTATCCATTTTATCTTTCGATCATTTCTATCTTCTATTTGAAAGTTCCCCCTTCCTAATTCCTCTAATTTATTTATGATATGACCTTTTATATCTAGTTTATGTATCCATTTGGAGTTTATGATATGAGATGTTAGTCTAACCTCTATTTCTGCCAGACTGATTTCTGATTTTCCCAGCAGTTTTTGTCAAACAGTTTTTCTTTACCCACTTTGTAGGTGGAGTCTTTGGGTGTATCAAGTGTAAAGGAATTGTAAGATCGACAAGTTTTATTTTAAAAATACAAGTTTAAATGCCATCATTAGTATAAATATGTACATTAAACTGTAGGGTGGGGTCTTTGACAAGGCAACACATATATCATGTAAGACATACAATTGATTCTGATTTTTTGTTCTAATGGTTACACGTGTTGAAAATTCCTATTGACAAAAACTTGTCATTACAAATAGAATTACGATTTCCATAGCTCTCTTTATAAGGTAAGGATAAACTTCTCTCAAGGAATGCCAAAATTTTCTGAAGTTTTTGAGTTAAATTCTAGTTTTGGTAAGTTGTTATCCTGAGATTAATGAATTCATCTTTGACTAGGTCAACATTCTCAATATAGTTTATATCAGAAAGAAAAAAGATTATGAATCCATCGTTCATCTTTAATGCCATGAAGATATAAATAACTTTTTGAAAGAGTATTAAAGTGTTTCTAGGTGTTCATGGATTTCTCTTTTCAAAGATATTGACAGAGAATTTGGATCTCAACTCTGAGTAAAGCATTTTATGCAACATTGAGAGTTTGCAGGGATATTGGTCTCTACTCTCTTTTTACATTGGCAGTTTAATTTTAAAAATTATCATTTTTAATGTACAATATACTGCACATGCATGCTTTTATTTCATAACAGAGACTGTGTTCCAAGAAAAAAAATGGAGTGTAAAGAGAAAATCAAATAAAAGAACATTTCTACTTACAGAACTTACCACATTGTGTTAGAAAGATCACTGATCAATCTATTATCTATAATAAAAAGTTAAATAACACATTTCAATTGTTATCTTAATAGCACATTGCCTGGCACATAGCAGGTGCTTAACAAGTGTTTGTTGAGTTGCCTTTGATCTCTACCCCCAAGATATGTTCATAAGCATGCAAGGAACATTTTGACACTCAATTATAACTTTTAAAGTAATTAATAATTAAAAGGAGCTACAAACTCTCTTTGCATTCCATGCATGTCTGCCTTTTGAGTGTGTTATCCTCTGAATCCAACACCAGGAAGATTTGTAGATCAAATTGTAAGGAGATAATCCATAGAAACAACTGAACAGGTCTTCTGATGTTTCTATACTCATCTATTCTCATTGGCAATGGTAGTATGGCACTTATTGGCTAAAGTACTATGTAAGGAAATGGAACTGGTACTTAAGATGAGTCAAGAAGAAAAGATAGACTTTAATGAAGCAAAACTTAGAGAAGAAAAGTGTTAACAACTAGCTCATATATTTCACATCTCCACAAAATCAATATGAGTGGTCTATGTGCAAGGATAACCTTGATGAAAACATTAAAAGAAACTAGGCAGGCTTTTACAAATTATTTTCTTCCACAACTATATCTTTTGTTGTTATTGTTCAGTTGCTTTCATTTGTGTCTGACTCTTCATGACCCAACTTGGAGTTTTCTTGACAAAGATACTGGAGTGTTGCCATTTCCTTCTGCAGATCATTTTATGTATGAGGAAACTGAGGCAAACACAGTTTAGTGACTTACCCAGGGTCACATGGCTAGTAAATGTCTAAAACCACATCTGAACTCATGAATAGCAGTCTTCCTGACTCCAGATCCGGCACTTTATCCACTATGTCACCTAGCTGCTCAACATCTTTACAGTCCAATAATAGACTGACAAGTTTAGACAATAAAAGATTCCAATGTATCTTCTGTTTATTGTTTGCAGAATAAAATGTAGCCTTGAAGAGTGTCCTAACACAAAGCATTTCCTATACATGTTAAAATCATATCACTATCATAGAAACTAGTGCAAATACAACTTTATTAATGATCCACCAAGTATTGACATCAAGCAAGGTACAAAAAATAAACATACCCTCACCTAAGCCAATTGCCAGTGTTGTGGAAGCTCACTTGTATATCATCAAAAGAAGCATTTATTTTCAGTGGTAGAATTCTCCAAATATTCCTATTCACAGACAATATTCTATAAATCCCTGAACCCCAGAACACCACAAAAAAATTGTCTAAGTAAATCTACAATAATACAAAAGAGAATAACTGAACCAGAAGGCAGTTCATTGTTAGTTCATCAGTTTTTATTTTTACCTTCATTTACTAATTCAATAAAAATTTATTAAATGTCTCCTATTAGCAAAACAACAAGGAAAATGGCACAGTAGATGGAGGTCTAGTCTTTGAGTTAGGAAAAGTAGAAGACCTAGGTTCATGTCCTGATTCTGACACATATTAGCCACTTACCATGAACAAGTCACTTAATCCAGGCACCTTTCTTGGGTTATATATGCTAGTCATTGATATTCATTTGTTGAGGAAGTTTCTGTACTGGTAGTTCCCCAAAGAAATGAAAACACAAATCTGGACCAAGATATGTGCAAACAGTCAGGTAACCATTTAGATACAAACAAAAGTGAAAGGGTTTTTTCCCCTCAAGGAGCTTACATTCTACTGAAGAAAGGAAGGTACAATATATACATAGGTATACCTATGAAATATATATATATATATATATATATATATATTATATATATATATATATATATAATATAGCCTAGATTATAAGGGACAAGTGCTGGGACTAGAATTGAACAGTCCAAAGAGATCAAGCTTAATTGCATTTGGGAAACTATGCAGTACTTTTAGTTATGCCAAAATGCCCACTGTGGCCAAAGCTCATCCATCATTTTGACACTGATATTCTTCCATTGACGTTACATGGCTGTGGATCATGGAATATTACAGCCTGAAAAGACTTAAAATTACAAATATCCCAAAGGGCAATGGAAAAACACATAGTGAATGTAAATAAGCCGAGGCATGTTACAAATGATCACTTTTTTTTTGTGAACTGTAAGGCAAAGGACATATTGAAACTATACATCATCAGAGAAAGGCAGCATAGAGTGGTGGATAGAAAGCTGGAGTCAAAGTCAGGAAGATCCAGGTTAAAATCTCATATCTGCCACATATGTGACCCTGGGTGAGTCACTTAAGCTGTTAGTGCCCTAGACACCCCTCTAAGACTACTAGTTGCAGAGAAGATGCTAACCTGGATTGGTAGAGAAAATCTCCTTGATTGGAAATTCCCTATACCAATGAAATCATAAATTCAGTACCCATCCCTTTATCTAATGACCAGGAAAGAAGTCAGACTGGTCATATAGTGAGATCAAGGAACAAAAGAATTGGTATGGGGTATTGTAGTAGAAGGTCTGAGATTTTCGTGTAAAGAACAAGAGGCCTCCAATGTGATGGTTAAATACCATATGGAGGATTTTCAGAAAGATGGAAACAAGAATAGCCCAGATAATAGTGATAATAAATCACAAAAAGAATATAGCAAGATATGTATATATGTCATTTATCACAACTAACTAGGATTTTGTCAAAGGTGTGAATGGTTCAGATTGGTCTATTCTTACCCTAAACCATCTGGAAGCTCAGAGGGCCTGACTAGTGAGACTATTATTTATGAATATGTGCTGAGTGCCTGGCTGATGCAATTACCATGTGGACTTTGGAGCATTTGAAGACATTCTGCTAACCTCATGGATAAATAAGAGCCTCTTTGATTGGCTACAGCTACACAGCAGGGACTGAGGGCGCATTCAAATGGCACCAGTTGATGCATCCCTCTCTGTCTTTTGACTTCTTCCTGCCAGTTGGTGCTTGATGAGAAAAGAGAAAATTCCATTAAGTCTTAGACTTTCCTGAAAGTGATTACAGACGATTTTGACTTTGTGAGTTTCAAAGGTCAGGAGAGTAAACCACCTGAGGTTTAAGAAGTGCAGGAGGCAAGTCAGTCCCGGGCAGGTCTTGGAACCAGTCCACTTCTGAAGCTCCAGGGCATGAGGAATTGGGACGCAGACCAGCAGTAGAGGACACAAGAGTTCATCCAGTATTGATATTGCATTGTGAATTTGATGGGGCCTAGGCCATACAGTAACTGCTTTAGGTCTCAGCACTCTCCCCAGAGACTGAGGTAGTACAGGGGAAAGTGTAGTTGGGAGTAGAAAATGTTTGTGCTTCTTTTCTTGATATACCTTCAAAGTAAATATATCATTGTAAAAGCTAATGGTTACCAACTGGTTAAATGGAGCAGAGGTACTAATCACTGAGTCATGGGTAATAGTGGGTAGAGGGAAGAATCACATCAGCTAGTCAATAAACATTTATTAAATACCTACTATGTGCCAGGCACTATGCTAAGTGTTGGGGACACAAAGGCAAAAGACAGTCTGTCCCCTAAACAAGCTCACAATCAAATGAGAGAATAGGATGCATAAAAAAGAATATGAAAAGGTAGGAGGGTGGAAAGGGAGATAAGGTACCTGAAGTGAGAGTATGATGAAATCCCATAGTCAGGTAGGAAATTATGAGGTACCTTTACATAACAGAATGAGGGTTTGGGCTGAGAACATTAGATAACAGACCCCCCACTCCTCAGGGAGACCTCTAGGGTGATGAGCCTGGAGATATTGCCAGCCTCACTTAGGGAGCGTAAGGCCAGCGAACACTTAATCTTTATTATCATTGTGATAATAACTAGCATTCATGTAACAATTCAAGGTTTCCAAAGTACTTGATAAATATTATCTCATTGATAACATAACAACCCTGGGAGATACTATCATTGTGCCCATTTTACAAATGAGGAAACTGCGGGTGATGGAGACTTGCTAATGATCACACAGCCAGCAAGTGTCCAAGGTAGGATTTGAACTCAACTCTTTTTAATTCTAGGTCTAGCACTATCCATTGTACCACCTACTCGCCTCTAGCCTCTACTTGCTACATTAGCAAAATGTTTAAGTCAAAATGGTCTGCTAGCTGTTCCCTGAATTCAGCATTCAATTTTCCACAGGCTCTTCTTTTTTTGGAAGGTATAATTTCCCAACCAACCCCTTTTATAGCCCTTCACTTCTTTCAAAGCTGAACTCAGGTGCTGCCTTCTACTTGGAACCTTTCTTGATATTTCTAGCTGTTGGTGCCCTCACTGTCCCTGAATTTCGTTTTCTTATGTAGGTATGAGCGGTATCCCCCCTCCTCTTCCATTAGAATATAAGTTTCTTGAGTTCAGCTCTTCACTTTTCTCGTTGTGTCCCCAGTACCTTGCATACAGTAGCTACTGAAGAAATATTTGATTCAGTGAATGGTTGAACAAGAGAAATCATGAAAATAGTACGATCCTATCAGGAGATGGGAAAACACCTTTGATAAACTCACAAGAAAAAATTTCAAAATATGCGAATAGAAGGATTTTTTTTCTTAGCATGATAAAAACTGTCTATTTGAAAACAAGAATCAATATTACACATCATGAAGAAACATTTCCATCAGGAACAGATATGAAACAGGGTTATATACCTTAACAGCTTTAATTTCATACAGTTTTAAAAGTACTGGTGATAGCAATAAAAAATGAATAAAAAATTAAACGAATAATGATGAATATTGAATAGGTGGAGCTACCCATTTGCACATAATATAATTATATTCCTAGAGTATCCAAGGAATTCTACTAAAAATTAATTGAGATAATAAACAAATTTACCCAGGTATAAGATAAACCCATAAAATTATATTCTCACATTTAAAAATAAAGGACAAAAAGAACTGCTGAAAAATATCATTTGTGCTAATAGCAAAAACCAAAATATTTGGTTATTAACTCAGTGAGATAAATAGAGGACATTTATAAAGATGATTTACAAATAGTCTTTGATGGAAACAAAGGAAGAACAACTAAAGGGAAAACAGGTGGTTGTTACAATACAGTATAGCAAAATATCAATATTTTCAAAATTGACTTATGTATACATTGAAATATCAAAAAGTCAATGAGATACTTTACAGAACTGGGTCAAATGGTAAGAAAATTTATATGAAAAAATAAATGGGAAAGAATATCAAGAAATATGGGAAAAAAAGTAAATGGAGGACTTGCCCTATCAGGTTACAAAACTTACTATAAAACAACATTTTCTAAAACTATCTAGTACTGGACAAAAAGAGAAAATAAATAGTTACTTTGAGAAAAATAAGGATAAGCCCATGGAGTAAATGCTGTTTTATGGGGAGAGACGTACTTCAGTTTAGAGCTAAGGGATTTACCTTTGGAATGACAGGTGACATCACATGCAGCAATGTATGGTAATGCCCTCATGCTCTGGACTCTTGCTAAAACACATTTGCAAGTAGAGGCCTTGGTCCCCAGGGTCTTCACCGGGGACTGAATCAAAGATGATTTATTGAAGAGGAAGAGTTATTGACTCTTAAAAGGAGAAATAGCTTCTACTCTCTTCCTCCTCCTCCTGCCCCACTTTAAAAAAAGGTCCTCTGAATGCTGATAAATTCTCTCTTATACTCCTACCAAGATGGGATGGGGAGGATATTTCCTTTTCCTTTCCCCTCCCCAGTAACAGCTATGGTAACTACATGAAAACAGCAGCTAGAGCATATAATGGTCCAAACGAGTCTAACACTGGACTTCAGTTATCTAGGTCTTTTCTGCCTAATGATTCTTTCCCTGAGCACAGGTAACTGAACAGTGATCCTGAGATTGGTTGATCATTGATTGCTCAGTGGGAGATAATCCCTGTAACTATACCAGAAGGAGGAAAAGTTATGTATTTGACTGATCAGGTGGTCAGGATCTAGAATGAGTTGCTCAGAAAGTACAGAATCAAGGTGGAAGTGGACTGCCTGTTCAGCGAGAGTATTCAAAAGGCACTTCATTGGTCAGTCTTTTTTTCCTGCCAGCTTGCATTCTGTAAGAGTGACAATGATGTAAAGGGAGTGATCTTGGGCATGCAGTACCTGAGGCCAACATGTGGCGCACAATTATGGGTTCCTGTTTTATGCCTCTTTGCATTGTTCTTTCCTGTTTTGTGAAGGACGTTGTAGATGACTATGACATGACTTTGTGAGATCTGAAGTGTCAGGAGAGTAAGACACCAGATTTCACAAGGCAAATCCATGCCATAGTCCACATTTACCAGAAGCCAAATGGTAAGGAATAGAGTTCCTAGTGACCTACCTGGTCCAGTTCAGCAGTTGTAGAGATAGGGACTCAACTATCCATCAAGTAAGCTATATTTGGAGGTGAAGTTGGTGGGGCAAATGTTAAGTAGAAACTGTGTAAATCTCCAACTATACTCCTCGGGGACTGATCTTATATAGATGAGAGTATGCCTTCCAGGTGTTGTGGGTAAATGCTTGTACTTTTGATCTTGCTATATCTTTGAAGTAAATATCACATTGTAAATGGGGCAAAAAGGAATGCCTATTAATCAGTTTCACAAGTCTCCCAGGAGTCATTACTTCCAAGGAGAATATAATAGAAATTATGGGTTACTGTTTCTGTTTCATGTTTTAAGTATTTGCCAATGTGTATTTATGAGTCTTTTGTATTTTAAACTTTTTTTATAGGTGAAATAAAAAGCTATCCTATACTGTACCTGATAATCTACTACCTTATACTTTGAGTAACTTTCCTAGAAGGGACTCACCTTATTAATCACTATTTTACTCAAACATGAGCCAAATCTAAGCTTTATTAAAGCAATTTCCCCCAGCATTCTGGCACAAGGACTCAATGAGCCCATGAGTATAAGTAAAGCATGATCTCCCTTTAGAGATCAGACTTTCCCAGAATTGAGTTCAGTATGCTTGAGTCCAAAATTGGGGCCCCTTGGTGAGAAGGTAGCATCCTCTGGGCTGTGGGTGAAAATATGAATTCATGATTTCATTAGTGTGGCTACTTCCTGCATTAGTATAGATTATCATTGATCTATGTCTTCTCATCTTGTTTAATTCTTGTCTTTGACTTTTCAATAAACCTCCATGGAGATAATCTATTCCATTGATTTAAAGTCTTGTTCTGGGCCTTTTAATATTTCATGGACACTAGCACAACACTGAAATTATCCATCTATTATCCCGTATTCTGCTTCTATTACGAACACATCTTGTCAAGTCATACATGTCCTTGGAGATGAGGTTTACATCACTTTTTACATGTAACTCATGTGTGGCAATAAGTGGCACCCTATTTGTTCCTACTATGCATCTTTCCGCTGTGTTTTTGGGTTACCTATAATTCTGATTCTTTTGAGAAAGTGGTGTTCCATGTTTTGTAAAAGTATAACATTACTTGGTGAATTTTGATGTTAAAGGGTGGGTTTTGGAGTCAGGGAACAGATTGGTAGCATTAAAAGTGCTATGCAATTTCCTAAATGTATTTCAGCCTGCTTTATTCTTCCTATTCAACTTTGGGCCAAATCAGCTGCCAAAGCTTGCTGTTTCTACCTTCATAACATCTCTCACATCTGACGCCTTCTCTCTACTCACACAGCTGCTTCCTTACTTCAGTTCTTCAACACTTTTCCCTTAGATTATTGCAACACTTCCTAATTGGTATCTCTGCCTTAAACCTCTCACCACTCCAGTCCATTCTATACACTGATGCCAAAGTAATTTTCCTTAAGTGTGGAACTAATCATGTAACTCCTCTACTCAACCAACTCCAGTGGCTTACTCTTGCCTCTAGAATAAAATATAAACTCCTCGGTTTAGCTTTTAAATCCCTACACAACCTGGCACCAACCTATCCTTCTATCCTCATTGCATATTATACCCGCCCCAACCTTGCACTTGGTGATCCAGGTAAAATTCTGTTCCTGTTTGTCTCTGTGCCTTTGTATTGGTCATCCTCCATGCCTGAAATGTGTTCCCTCCTTACCTAGCCTCACAGAGTTGCTCTCTTCCTTTAAGATGCAGCTCTGATACCATCCTCTGCCTGTAGGCTTTCCTGATTCCCCAGTTGCAAAGACTTTTCCTCCCAAACTACCTTGTATTTAACTATTTTGTGTATGTAGATGTAATATAGGTACCTATGTATTTGTTAACTTTGTGTTGTATATATTTTTGTAAGTACTTGCTGCCTCCCTGATTAGGATGCAAGTTCCTTGTGACTAGCAACTTTCGTTCTTTGCTCTTGTATCTCTAATGCCTAGAATAGTGCAAGGGCACATAGATAATAGGTATATCATAAATACCTGTTGATGGATGGAGTGACTGGGCCCAGTTCATTGCCCATTGGCAGTGCCTGTCAAAGACTTATGATCTGATGGATTAACTCAACAGACTATCCATTCAACTGCATGTCACAATACTTCAACACTCCAATACTCCAGCAGATTGCTGATCTCATTTATCTGGGTATTCCCTCCAGTGATATAACTAGCCATCCCTTCATGCCTACCCATTCCATAAAGACCCTTGTCCATACCCTCCCATATGCTGACCACTGAAAGTGGGCACCCACTACACTAGAGAACTTCCTCAGGTTTTCTAGATATCATGAAGATGCCAAAGAACCTCATGGGCTATCTTTCCATTGGTTATTTCGTGCGTTATGTGACCAGTTCATTTTTTGATCATATAATTCTTTGATAATATTATTTACAATACTTCTCCTTGTTTGTACTATTTTGCAAACTGCTCACACCTACCATACCCTTCCCCTTGCTCTTTGGGTGATCATCAACTTCAATTTGTTAATAAGTTAATAAGTATTTATTAACTGCATACAATGTTGCCAAGGATTGCCCTAAGCACTGGGGATATGAAGAAAGGCAAAAGACAGTCCCTGCTCTCCAGGAGTTCACAGACTAATGGGGGAATAGGAGGAGAGACAACATGCAAACAACAATGTACAATAAGATATTTGCAATAAATTGGAGATAATAGAGGGAAGTCACTAGCATTTAGGGGAGATCAAGAAAGACTTCTTGTTGAACATAGGATTTTGAGACTTGAAGAAAGCCAGGGTAACTAGGAGGTAGAAATAAGGAGGAAGAGTTTCAGGCATGGAGGACAGCCAGTGAAAATGTCCAGAATCTGGATACAGAGAATCTTGTTCGACATACAGCAAGGAAGCCAGTGTCACTGAATCACTGAGCATGTTTGGTGTGGGTAGAGGAGGGTATGATATAAGAGAAGGGCTAAAATCTGTTTGAATGCTAAAGAATATAATTTTTTAGCCTGGAGGTAATAGGGAACCACTGGAGTTCACTGAATATGGCAGTGATGTGGTCAGAAAGATCACTTTTGACAACCCAAGATGATGAACTAGAATGAGAAGAGACTTCAGCAAAGTAACCCAACCAGCAGGCTATTTAAATAATCCTGGTGTGAGGAGAGGAGGCCCCATATCAAGTTAGTAGCCATGTCAGAGGAGAAAAGAAAATGTATACAACAGATATTTTAAAGTCAAAGTTGACAGGAACTGGCAACAGATGTAATATAGGGGGTGTGAGAGAATAAGGAGTCAAGATTGACACCTAGGTTGCAAGCCTAAGTGATTGGGAGGATGGTGAAACCCTTGATTAGTAATAGGGAAGTGTGGAAGACAAGGATTTTTTTTATATTATATTTATTTTTTATTTTTTTAATGTTCTACAATCACTTCCTTAAAATTAAGATTTTATCCCCCCCCACACCTTCCCCCCACTACCTCCCTCCCTCCCCATGACAGCATACAATTCTGTATAGGTTCTACATATACTTTCCTATTAAGCACATTTTCACTATAGTCATGCTATGTAGTTGAACTAAAATAAATGGAAGAAATCATATAACAAATCAAAACACAATACACTGAAACCTACCCACACAAACATGATCTGCTACATTCTGCGAATGACTTCCATATTTCTTTCTCTGAGAGTGGAAGGCATTTTGCCTTAGAAGACCAACATTGGGATTTTTTTTTTCTCAGTAAGTTCTTGTGTTATTACAAAGTTCCAAGTCTACCAGAAAAAACTCTCGCACACTGTGGTCGTTGCTGTGCACAAAGTTCTCCTGGTTCTGCTCCTTTAGCTTAGCATCAGATCATGTAAGTCCTTCCAGGCCTCCCTGAAGTCTTCTTGTTCATCATTTCTTATGGCACAATAGTACTCCATTACATTCATATACCATAATTTATTCAGCCATTCCCCAATTGATGGGAATCCCCTTGACTTCCAGTTTTTGGCTACCACAAAGAATGCTGCTATAAATATTTTTGTACATGTGGGACCCTTTCCCATTTTTATAATCTCTTGGGGATACAGTCCTAGTAGCGATATTGCTGGGTCAAAGGGTATGCACATTTTTGTAGCCTTTTGGGCATAGTTCCACACCGTTCTCCAGAAGGGTTGGATGATCTCACAGCTCCACCAACAATGAATTAGTGTTCCAACTCTCCCACATCCTCTCCAGCATTTATCATTTTCTTGTTCTCTCATGTTTGCCAATCTTATAGGTGTGATGTGGTACCTCAGAGTTGTTTTGATTTGCATCTCTCTAATCAATAGTGATTTAGAGCACTTTTTCATATGATTATAGATATCTTTAATTTCTTCCCCTGAAAATTGCCTGTTCATATCCTTTGACCATTTATCAATTGGGGAATGACTTGTATGGTTATATATTTGAGTCAGTTCTCTATATATTCTAGAAAGGAGGCCTTTATCCTCGAGCTTAGCTGTAAAAATTTTTCCCAATTTACTACTTCCCTCCGAATTTTGGTTGCATTGGGTTTGGTTGTGCAAAAACTTTTCAGTTTAAAGTAATCAAAATTATCCATCTTGCATTTCATAATGCTTTCTATCATTTCTTTTTTTTATTTTTTTATTTTTTTATTTATTTAACTTTTTACATTCATTTTCACAAAATTTTGGGTTCCCAATTTTCTCCCCTTTTATCCCCTCCCCCCACCCCAATACCCCAAGCATCTAATTTTCCCTGTCTCCAATCTGCCCTCTCTTCTGTCATCCCTCCCTTCTCTTGTCTCCATCTTCTCTTTTCTCCTGTAGGGCCAGATGACTTTCTATTCCTCATTAACTGTATGTCTTCTTTCCTAGTAGCAACAGCAGTACTAAACAGTTGTTCCTAAAACTTTGAGTTCCAAATTCTCCCCATCCCTCCCTCCCCACCCATTCCCTTTGGGAAGGCAGGCAATTCAATATAGGCCCTATCTGTGTAGTTTTGCAAATGACTTCCCTGATAGTTGTGTTGTGTAAGACTAACTAAATTACCCTCCATCTTACCCTGCCCCTCATTGTTTCTCTTCTGTCTTTTGATCCTGTCCCTCCCCAAGTGTTGACTTCAAATTGCTCCCTCCTCCCTTTGCCCTCCCCTTCCATCATACCCCCCCTTGCTTATCTCCTTCTCCCCCACTTTCCTATACTGTAAGATAGGTTTTCATACCAAAATGAGTGTGCATTTTATTCCTTCCTTTAGTCAAATGTGATGAGGGTAAACTAATTATTTTTTTTTCTCAGCTCTCCCTTTTTTCCCTCCACTAAAAGGTGTCCTACTTGCCTCTTAAATGACATATAATTACCCCATTCCATTTCACCCTCTTTCCTCCCACTACATTTCTCTCTCACCATTTACCTTAATTTCTTTTAAGATATGGTCCCATCCTGTTCAATTCACTCTGTGCTCTCTGTCTCTGTGTGTGCGTGCATGTGTGTATGTGTGTGTGTGCATGCGTGTACATGTGTGTGTGTGATCCCACCAACTACCCAGATACTGAAAAGTTTTAAGAGTTACAAATATTGTCTTTCCATGTAGGAATGTAAACAGTTCACTTCTGGTAAGTCCCTTAAGACTTCTCTTTGCTGTTTACTTTTTCATGCTTCTTCTCATTCTTGTGTTTGAAAGTCAAATTTTCTTTTCAGCTCTGGTCTTTTCATCAAGAATGCTTGAAAGTCCTCTGTTTCATTGAAAGACCATATTTTCCCCTGAAGTATTATACTCAGTTTACCTGGGTAGGTGATTCTTGGTTTGAGTCCTAGTTCCTTTGACTTCTGGAATTTCCTATTCCACGCCCTTCAATCCCTTAATGTAGAAGCTGCTAGATCTTAAGTTATCCTGATTGTATTTCCACAGTACTGGAATTGTTTCTTTCTAGCTGCCTGCAAGATTTTCTCCTTGAGCTGGGAGTTCTGGAATTTGGCCACAATGTTCCTAGGAGTTTCTCTTTTTGGATCTCTCTCAGGTGGTGATCGATGGATTCTTTCAATACTTATTTTGCCCTCTGGTTCTAGAATGTCAGGGCAGTTTTCCTTGATAATTTCATGCAAGATGATGTCTAGGCTCTTTTTTTGATCATGAGTTTCAGGTAGTCCCATAATTTTTAAATTGTCTCTCCTGGATCTATTTTCCAGGTCAGTTGTTTTTCCCATGAGATATTTCACATTCTCTTCCATTTTTTCATTCTTTTGGTTTTGTTTGGTGATTTCTTGGTTTCTCATAGAGTCATTAGACTCCATCTGTTCCATTCTAATTTTGAGAGAACTATTTTGAACCTCTTTTTCCATTTGGCTAATTCTGCTTTTGAAAGCGTTCTTCTCCTCATTGGCTTTTTGAAGCTCTTTTGCCAATTGAGTGAGCCTATTTTTCAAGGTGTTATTTTCCTCAGCATTTTTTTGGGTCTCCTTTACCAAGGTATTGACCCGTTTTTCATACTTTTCTTGCATCTCTCTCATTTCTCTTCCCAGTTCTTCCTCCACCTGTCTAACTTGCTTTTCAAAATCCTTTTTGAGCTCTTCCAAGGCCTGAGCCCACCTGACATTCCCCTGGGGTGTCTGGGGTACTGAGGCCCTGCCCTCCACGTCTTTCCCTGATGGCAAGAATACGTCCTGGTCATCAGATCCGAATGTTGGGATCATTTGCATTTGTTGGAAAAAACTCTCTATAGTCTTGTTTTTCTTCCCTTTTCTAGGCATTTTCCCAGCCAGTTACTTGAGTTCTGAGATTCCTGTCCACCCCTACCTAGATCCGCCCAGCTAGTGCTTGGGGTGAGATTCAAATGTGCTTTCCACTCCGCCTGCCTCCTAATCAATGTGACCTTTAGTTCTGGTGCTGGGGTGGGGGCAGGGCCACCTCCCAGGCTCAGTTCCCTCAGGGGCTTTATGCAGAGGCCTTCAATAATGGAGTGGGGTGGGGCAGGGCAGTCTCCCAGGCTCAGCTCCCTCAGGTTGTTTATGCAGAGACTTTCAGTAATGAAGATCCTGCCTGCTGCTGGGGGAGTCCTGGGCCGCTGCTGCTGCCTCTGCCGCTGCCCACGCCTCTGCCTCCGCCACTTCCTGCCCCCGTCTCTGCCGCTGCCGCTTCCTCCCAAGGAGGCCCAAGTCACGGAGACACTCTGCTCCCCTCCTCCAGCCCAGCATCTCTCTCTCTCACTGACCTGTACCTTCTGTGAGTGGAGGGACCTTCCCGGCTGCCGGAGCCTCTGTCCCTGAAGCCTGCTCGGGTCAGCTTCTCTGGGGCTGCAGCCAGGGCAGCGCTTTCTGGGGCGCGACGGACCCTGGGGACGGGTCTCCAGGGCTCTCTGGCACGGAAATCTCTTACACTCCGTTTCTGTACCCCTTTCAGAGGTCCAGAAGTTATGCGGGTCTCTTTTTACATTAATTCTATGGGCTGTGGGTTGGAGCTCGTAAACGTGCGTCCTTCTACTCCGCCATCTTGCCCTATCATTTCTTTAGAAAAAAATTCTTCCCCTCTCCATAAATTTGATAAATACACTATTCCTTGCTTCCCAAGTTTATTCATGGTATCAATCTTTATACCTAAATCATGTACCCATTTGGACTTTATTCTTGTGTATGGTGTCAGGCATGGATCTATGCCTAATTTCTGCCACACAGTTAACCAGTTTTCCCAGCAATTTTTGTCAAACGGTGAGTTCCTATCCCAGAAGCTGGGATCTTTGGGTTTATCAAACAGGAGGTTGCTATATTCCTTGCCTGCTGTGTCTTGAGTGCCAAGTCTATTCCATTTGTCTACCCCTCTGTTTCTTAGCCAATACCAAGTGGTTTTGATAATTGCTGCTTTATAATACAATTTGAGGTCTGGTAGCACTAGGCCACCTTCCCAAGCATTTCTTTTCATTAGTCCCTTTGATATTCTGGACCTTTTGTTTTTCCAAATGAATTTTGATATTATTTTATCCAGCTCTAGAAAACAATTATCTGATTGTTTAATTGGTATGGCATTAATTTAGGTAGAATTGTCATTTTTATTATATTAGTTTGGCGAAGACAAGGATTTTTGAGAAAGATATTGAGTTCAGTTCTGGACATGTTGAGTCTAAAATGGTCATAATACATCCAGTTTGAGAAATCTGAGAAGCAGGTGGACATTTAAGTCTGAAAGTCAGGAGAGATGTTAGGGCTGGATAAGTAGAGAGAACCATCAGTTTAGAGATGATAATTGAAACCATAGGAGCTGATTATACCTGCCAGTGAAATAGTACAGAGGAATAAGAAGATTGCCCTGCACAGAGCCTCAGGTACACTCATCTTTAGCAAGAATGATCTAATTGAAAAGCCATCAATGGAGACTGAAGAAAAGTTGGACAAGTAAGCGGAGAACCAGGAGAGATTAGCATCATTGAAACCTAGAGAGAAAATGGTATCAAGGAGAAAAGGGTGATTGACTGTGTTAAAGGTTGCAGAGAGCTCAGCACGGATAAGGACTGGGAAAAGACATCTGGCAGTTGAGATCATTGGTAATTTTGGAAGGAGCAGTGAATGACAAGGTTAGAAGCCACACTGTAAAGAGTGAAAAAGATTGAGGAAAGAAAGTCAAGGCAACCTTCTCAAGAAGTTTATCCACAAAAAGGAGAAGACATAGGATAATAGCGAATGGGGATGGATGGATCAAATGAAGGTTTTTTTGAAAGACATGGTTATGTTTGTAGATATCAGGGACACAGCCAGTAAAGAAGGAAAATAAGGGAGAAGATGGGGATGATGGAGGGGGAAATCTATTTTTCAATGACTCACAGCTATAAACAGCCAAGGGAATATTGGTAGTAAAAAGATGTCTATATTTCAAAGAGAAACTTAGGATCATTACACAAACTTTGTAATTTCCCAAAAGCAAGTCAATCCTTGTGCCTCCTCTTGATCCATTTTGGGCCCAACTTCTTGACATTACAAGTGTCTGAATACCAATGGGTGATTTCTACAGTTTGTGTATCCAATTGCACATCACAATCTGAACATTTTTATCCTCTTAGTTTTTCTTCTGTGGATAATTAGATAAAACTCTTTAGAATACATATGGATCTCATTTTTGAGGCTCTGCAGTATTCTGGTAATTGATTCAATTGGCACAATGTTATCTGCAAACAGGAGCCCTGAGAAGGGCCCTCCCTCTATAAGGAAACTCTCTTCAACTTGGACTCTGTTTTCAATTTCCTCATCAGTAGAAAATGCTCTAGGTAAGCTTATGTCTTTTTGTATTATACCTTAATTGAAATTGATAGTCAAAAGCTTCTCAAACAAGTTTATCTCTGTTGTTATATTTTTCAAGGAAGTTTGTATAATCCAATACCTCCTAGAGAGCAGGAATAGTTTACACATCCATTTATTTGTGTGTTCTTTTATTTGATCTTTGTTCCATTAGTATCTAGTGCTGTTCCTGAAACATAGTAAGAGTTTAATAAAGGCTTATTGATGGAATGATTGACACAAATGAGGGAGACATCTTGGTGGATGAGAGCCTTTAAAGAGGTATTTTTCTCTACTGAATCAAAAGTTCCTTTATAATTAAAAAAAATAAACAGAGGAATTTTGTATCTTCTGCCTTTTTTTGGTCAATTGTCATCCCATCTGGGCTATTTACATTTTTTGGGGGGGGGGGTCTTTTTTTTAAAACTGTGGATTAGTAGGCTGATCTTTCTCTTTTTCAACCTTCACTTTTAATAAGATTTTAAGTTCCAAATTTATTCTCCTTCCTCCCCTTCCCATACCCACTGCCCAAGATGGCAAACAATGTCATATAGGTTACACATGTGCAATCATGTGAACATATTTCCACATTAGTTATATTGTGAAAGAAGAAACAGAACAAATGGGAAAAGCCACAAAAAATAAAAAACAAACCAAAAAAAGTGAAAATAGTATGCCTCGATCTGCATTCAGACTCCATAGTTCTTTTTCTGGATGTGGATAAGCTGATCTCTTTTGCAGAGTTGTGGTTTTCATTGAAGAGTCCCCATAGTCTTCTGAAGTTCGATTTAATCAATACAATTTTATCCACAAATAGGAGCATCTGGAGAACCGTAACATTTAAAGGTAATCTCACTGCTGCCCTTTGTGCGAGACCTCTTCCATGACAGTGAACATGTTTGTGGAAAGTTTTATGTGTACTTTCAAACTGATAATGAGAGGAATGTTGAACGAAGTTGATTCTGTGTTTGCATCTATAAAGGAATCTTGTGAATATACTTGGTAGTGTTTACTACCCAACAGTCATTTTATAAATGATGGTAAACATGATAGAAGAGTTTTATAATTAAAACTTCAAGTTTGCTACTGGCAACACCATTTAACCATATATATAAGAAAAAGTTTCCAGATCTACTTTGTATTGTAGAACCAGAATTGTTGATCTTCTAACCTGTCACTAGTTACTGAGCTGTCTCCCTGGGGTCAGGTAGGGGAGGGAATTCATTCCAGTCATGGGTTAACACTGCAAGCAAACACTCATACATCAAGAGTAGAGGGTTTATTCAGCAGGCCTGGTATAAACAGTTTGATTGTAGCACACAATATTCAGAAGGCATAATATGAAATAAAGCTTGAAAAGATAAAGGTGGCACTAGTGTGTAGAATACCAGACCAAGGAGCCTGAACTTTGCTCAGTGGTCAAAAGGAAGAAATTAGTATGGTTTTTTTTTTTTTATCAGAGCAGTGACTCAACCAGATATATGCATGAGAAATGTTATTCCGGCAATGGTATGGAGAGATAAGGAGAAGGAAGCCTTATCATCACTTAGGGCAATGGCAGTAGGAAAAGAGACCTAAGAGATTATCAGAATGGAAAGGCAGAACTTGCTAATTGATTGAATAAGAAAATCAAGGAAGAAGAAAATATCAGTGATAACCCCAAGATTTTGAAAGAGGGAAAAAGAGTGAATGGTAGTGTCATGTACAACAATATCAGTCAAAAGAATGAGCATATTTAAGTAAAACATAAAAAGCTCTGTTTTGGATACATTGAGTTTGAGACAATAGAAGGACCTACAGATTATGTTTTCTAGGCAGTTGAAGATTAGAGTCTGGAGCTCATAAAAGGTCAAGATGAAAGATAAATATTTGGGAGGCATATGCATAAAGATGACAGCTGAATCAGTGAATGAGATTGCTAAAGGAGAGAGTGAAAAAAAGTCCAAGGACAGATAGAGCCTTTGTTATCCATTTAACGTAGCTTTTATTGGATGAAGATAAAAAGAGTTCAAACCTTGATGCTTATTTTTTTAGTGTACACGAGTAACTTGTTATTCCTGAACATACCTGGTATTACAATTTAATTTTCAGCTACTTGGTACATTACATATTTTTCTGGTATTAAAAAGAAAATCAGAACAGAATAATTCTTTTAAAAATATTCATAAAGATATTTTCATTTTTTGAATAAACTGTAATAAAACTAATTATTACTGTTGTTGCATGTTAAAGCCAACTCTAAGCCTTTTTTCTTATCCCTATTCATATGGTGTTTTTAAAATCATTGTCATGTTTTTATATTACTTTTGTGATAGAATGGGGGGCGGGGGGCAGCAGGTTTTTCTGGCTCTGCCTACCATAGAGTAAGTCCAGGAAAACATTTAAATAGAGCCTAGGTATGACTCTTGTCAAGGGTCCCCAAAATGTGGGTAACAGGGTCTTTCCTAGAAAAGGTATTCAATGCACAATATGAAACAGTATGAATATCGGGTATAAGATAGCAGTTTATTTCTTCCACCATAAATAATGCTTAAGACACAAAGGACCTCAAAGACATGCATGAAGAATACAGCAACATAAATGACCACTTATGGTGATCAGACTCCCTTAGGGGGTAAAAATTACCCTGTGGGCATGCTAAATAGATATTTAGGATATTTTGCCCTCCTCTCAGACCTGCCCTATGCATCTCACAAGGTCCTGGTCTCTTGCCCAGCCAGAGCACCGCTTGAATTGCATTTAGTTGATTAGCTACAGAGTGATTGATCTAGGGGTTATACTTTTTCTTTGGCAAGCCTGAGTTAATGACCAACAGATGGGTAGTTGGGTTGAAAGGGTTCCAGAGTCAGAACTCTGGAACTTTCAATCCCCAGATCATCTCGAAGGCAGGAAGAACCTGTGTGCTAAGGTTAGAAATATAAAGACAGAAGACTCACCGAGACAAATACATATTCTTGCTATCCTTCTGAGGAGGAGACACAAATCCCCTTCCTCTCCTTGCCTGGAACTCAAAGCAGAAAAAAGCACTGTAGCCAAGAAAGACTCAGCTCCTTGTACAAGGTACATAGGTGACTCTTCTTTAATAAGATCTTCAGGCTAGGGAGCCTCTAAAGGGCATTAGCCATGCCAGATCTGACAGGGGCTAAGGAAAAGTGGCAGGAAACGGGTAAGTTCTTGGCTACTACCAAAACTGCTATCAATATTTTGAGGTACATGGATTTTAAACTTTTTCGTGCTTGTCCTTGGAGAGGGGTCTATGCCAAGCAGGGTCAAAGGACGTGGACGGTTTAGTTACTTTTTAAAACATCACTTGTGCCTTTTCACAGGCACACTGCACTAAGTTATGATTGCCCCTCCCCCCATGGGTTAGAGGACGTTAATAGAAAACATAACTCTCCCGTCTTTTGCAGAAGTGCTAGAGGCTGGAGCTACAGCAGGAGGTCCCAGGTACCCCGGGCCGCTTCTGTCAGTGGCAGGGAAGCGCTCTCAGGACTGAGCCTGGGGAGATCCCTTAGGCTGGGACAGAGGACTGCAGGGAAGGGAGCGGGGGACAGCAGCTCTTTGTGGAAGCCACGTCTTAGGGGAACGTTTCCCGTTACCTTCCGCGAAGGCCCCGGGGTGGCTTATTCATCACCCACGATGACACCCCTTAAAGGTGTCTGTCCGTCCAGGAAATCGGTCCTGGCCCCGCTTTGCATTTGTTTGACGATGCTGGGCGCCCAGCCGGCATGGAGTGTTCGGTTAATAAGATTAAGTAACAAAGAGCCATCACCGGGCTTTTGAGAAGAATTCCTCTTGGTGAGCACGTGGGGGAAAACACGCTTAGACGTTTTGTCTAGAATAAAAAAAGGCTTAAAAAAGACAAACAACCAAACCCCTACAAACTTCTGATTGTTAAGCGGACTGACCCACGGCCACGAGCACGGGTAATGGCGATGGCTGGCAACGAAGCAGCATTTAGCAAGCGCCCGCTCCAGCGTGTGCCAGGCTCCACGCCGCGCGTCCCCGGACTCCTGGCCGCCCTCCCCCACGCCCCGGCTGATCCAGCCTTCCGGGTTTTGGTTGCGGCCAGAGGGGCTGCGCAAGCACGTTCCGAATCCGGCCCGGGTTTTTCCCGGCAAGGCGGAAGCGGCTTCGCACGCCCGAGACCCGGGGGAGGGGGCCTGGTGGGAAGACCAGAAGGGGAGGGGTGGAGGGCGGGGGAGAGATGGCCGCGCAGCTCCCCATTGTGGCCGCTACGACCGCCACCCCCACGACGGCGAGAAACAGCAAGAAAAGGCCGGCCAGCCCTGCGAACAACGGCAGCGGCAGCGGCGGCTACAGCAGTAGCAAGAAAAAGAAAGTGGGGGCCGCCGGCTTCCCCCAGGTACTGGCTCCGTGCAGCTCCGCGCATGCGTGGGGGGGGAGGCGAGAGGGGGCGGGGAGTCGTCCCTGGAGCGGCGTTGTACGCATGCGTGCGCCCAGTGGGCCCACGTGTTGGGGGGGTAGGTCTCTGCTTGCTGCTTGCTCCGCGTCTCGCTCCTGTATCCCCCCCAAAGCCGGCCTGGGTCGTCAGTAGTTCTTTGACTTTGCCCTTGGGCGTCCTCTAGGGCAGGTGCCGCCGCTGAGCACTGCGGGGAAGGGCCCCTCCGAGCTCCCGGCGGGGCCTAGAGGTAGGGCTGGAAGAGCCCCCGGAGGCCAGTGAGGGAGTTCACAGATAAGGAAGCGGGGCCGCGAAACGTCAAGGGACGAGCTAGGTTGTGAGGGGCGGTGTAGCCGCCTCCTTGGAGACTGCGTCCTCACCTGGAGGACGCTGAGGAAAGGGGATTTCAATTCGGTAAACGTTTACGAAGGGCCTGCCGTGTGCCGGGCGTTGTGCCAAGCCGCGTGATGCCAAGAGAGGCGAAAGGGAGTGCTTGTCGTCAGGGGGCTTACGGTCTAACGAGGGACACGATATGCGAACACACACACACGTGCACATGTGTGAATGCAAGCCGCATTCAAGATCAGTAATAATTCAAAGAGGGGAAGCCCTGGAATTAAGAGGAGTTAGGGAAGGCTTCCCGTAGAATCAAATAAGTAATTTCAGCATCACTATTTTACCTTACCTGTTCCTGCTCTTAAACCCATCCAAGTGAAACAATAGAAGGCAGTATGTGGTCTAATAGTGAAAAAGTTAAGATGGTGAAAACCTAGATTCGTGAGACAGCGAGTGAAATAGAAAGGAAGGGTCAGATAGGAGAGTCTTTTTGAAAGAACAGAATTTGGTGGACTGGTTACAAAATAAACGATGAGTCCAAGATGAAGTTTCTAGCGTGAGTCAAGTAGGCAGTGCCATTCTTTTCCCATCTAGGAAACCTCCAAGTTACGCTGGACACTTGTTGAAAAATGTCTATTGAATGCCGCAGAATCCACTGCTTAATGTGTATTTCCACCTAAAAGCCCTGCTGGTGCCTCACACTCAGTATGTGCAAAACTGCATTCTTTCCTCCTTGCTCCCCTCCTCACCAACTAGCTCTTTCCTTTGAGTCCCCTCCTTTGTTAATGGTATCACCAATTTTTAAAAAAAAATAATTCTTGATAAAAACCGAAATCATCTTTGATTCACCTGTTTCATATCCAGTCTAGCAAATTCAGCTCATTTTTCTTTCAAAAGACTCATATCTGACCCTTCCTTTCCATTCCTCTCCTATCTCACAAATCCAGTTTTTAACCAACTTAACACTATCTGTTGTGATATCATTGACCTCCTGTTAAACTTTTCCTTGTTGCATATGAGTTATCCTCATAAGTAGCTCCTAAAAGTCCAGGACCCTGATCTAAACTAACTCACGTTCGTTTCTTAAGTGCCTAATACGACACAATACAATATGGATACAACAGTAGTCACTCCCGATATTTTTTAGTTCATTGGTTCTCCTGTGTGGAATTTAGAAGGCAAATTCCTTTTGTATTGGTTCAATGGGATTTATTATTTAAGTTATATGTGATCATAGTTTTAAAGTTGGAATTTGTCTTAGAAGAAGTCATCTAGTCTGATCCCCTCTTTGACACATGAGGAAATTAAGGCCCAAAGAGATGAAATGATTTATCCAAGATCACAGTGAAAATTTAGAGGTAGAAGGGATGTCAGAGAGCCATCTCTTACAAACCCTGAATTTTACTGATAAGGAAGTTGAGCCCCATGAAGATTATATTAGGTCCTTTGACTCCAAATTCATTACTCTTTCCACTGTAACAAACTGTCCTAAAAGGACCATCACGTGATATTTTAACATATAATATGATGCAGTCTGGCACGTCTTCCTTCCTCATGGCTTTATAAGGCATCATTGCTTATTTTTCTTCCTTGCCTTCTTAACATGTACTTATAATAACCACCACTTATATATTTATTTAAATTGTCTATAAATTTAAGATCTGCAGAACACTTTACATAATTATCCCATTTGATCCTCACGGGAAGCCTCTTATTTAGATACTGCTGTTACTATTCTCATTTTAAAGAGAAGCAAACTGAGGCTCAGAGAGATGAAGTGACTTGTTTATTGTGACAGAGTTAGTGTCAGGTGGGATCCAAATCCAATTCTCCCCAGATCCCAGGCCTGATGTTCTTTTTTTAAATTAAAATTTGTTATTATGAACTTAGTAATCATCAGCAAACATGAACATTTCAGTATAAAAAGAATTGTGAATTTTAGTTTTATAATTTGAGTTTGTTTAAAGTGTATATTGAATTTTAAAATGGTAGTTATGAAATGACCTTCTTATCCCCTTCTGAATTTGTTTTTTTTTTTATTTTTAATCTGGTAATTATGGTGTTCTTTTCTTTCTTTTTGCATCTATTCCAACACCCTTTCTGCTACATAATGCTTCCTTACAAATTGGTTTATCGCATGTTGAGTCATTTATTCCGACAGATATATATCGAGCATTTCTTATGTACAAGCTAATGTTTTGGGTACTGTAGGGGATATTAAAAATCCATGAGCTATGGTCATTGTCATCCATGAGCTTCCAATCTAGCAGGAAAGGTGATAAGGTGTTTATGAGGATAACTACAATATTGGACAGTGTATATTAAATGCCATTTGAATGGTACAGGCAAATAATAAATTCCATAAGAATTTACATGTGGGAGATAACATTTCTGGTTGGAGCAATTGGTAAAGACTTTGGAGGACGTTGGCTTTTTCAGTCAGAAAGTGTTTTTGTGAACAAGCATTTATTAAGCGACAACTTAAGCATTCCACAGTGTGCTAGACACTGTTAAGGGCTGTGTTTACAGAGAAAGGTAAAAGACAGTTCCTGATCCCAAGCAGCTCACAGGTTAAAGGGGGAGATGATATAAAAACAGCTATGTACAAATGAAATGTGCCCACAATCAATTGGAGATCGCAAGCAGAGGAAAGGTACTAACATTAAGGATGATCTAGAAGGTCTTTAGCGCAGAAAATGGGATTTTATCTGGAACTTGAAAGAAACCAGGGAAGATAGGAGATATAGATTTGGATTAGACCTTGAAAAGTAAGTGTTATTCTAGCGGGCAGAGATGGTAGGAGAATGGATTTCTAAGACTCCAGAAGCTGAAGGTGAGCTCATAGTGAGGAGGGGCTTATATGGTAAAGTAATGAGAAATAAGACTGAAAAATTGGCAGGTCCATATAATGAAATCTTTTCACACTTAACTCTGGTAACTTTACCAGAACCAATTTCAGTAACTTCCTCTTATTTTTTTTTTTTGCCCTTTCTATGCTTAAGTTATTGCTCTGAATTACAACTGAATTGAGTATAAAAGACAAGCACATTTAGACTGTATTGGAACTGAATTGCCCTGTAGGATTAAGTCTGGTGCTTACTGTGAGTGGTATCTTTCTATGGTTACTGCTTCTTGTGTGCTACCTAATGTGTCCCTGCCACAGTACTAACTAAGCATATATGTTTCATGAATATTTGTTGAGTGCATGAATGATTCTTAGTTTTGAGTTAAAAGTAACATAGGTCAAATCCCATTATAATTAAGAGTATACACAAATTCCTTCATTGTACTGAAGGACTTTTGTAATAAATACTGTTAGAAATCACAATTTCATGAAGCTTGGAAAGAACAGTGAGTAGCATAGGGAATTTATACTTAGGCAAAGGTGGAACCTTGTATATACTTCCATAGCTTCAGTGAAATTTTCAAGACAGGTACATGCTGTAGGGAGGACTGACCAAATATATGGAAACCTATCTATACCTTCTTTCCCTGTCTGAAATGAACACATTTTTAAAAAAGGGACATGTTGGGATTTGGAGAAGGTGTAATAGAATTTCCTCTCTAGTATCTCTGGGAGAAGAGAAACTTTACTCTCACATTAGGAAAAATTTGTCTGTAAACCTTTCTCTCCTGGCTCAAGTAGTTGTCCAACTTGGTTTCCTGTTTTGGAATATCTGCAGGTGTCTGGCACATGCTGCCCTGGAAAACAGCTCAGAGGTTCCTTGAAATGACCCTTTCTAACCTAACTTCCCCCTTTCCTGCTTTCCATTCTAATTCTGTTGAATCAAAAAGTCTTCATTGTTCTCTTCAGTCCATCATGCTACTAGGCACTTGAGGGGATACAGAAGAGTCATATAATGAGGTCCATGTACTCAACCAGTCTAAAAGATAAACTGCAGGGAAGTGTGAGAAATGGAGAAATAAGACTGGGAACTTAAAAGGTTAGAAACTAGTTCAGGGCAATTGTAGGTGTGGCCTCATTTTATGTTTTAGGTCAAGTGGAAACAAAGGTCAGTAAATTTGGGAAAGTGAAGAGTGTTCAGGGGTAGAAAGGAAAAATGAACCTTATACTAAAGATGGGAAAAGAATAACACGTTTACCTGGTGCATATAAGAATTACAAAGCACTTTACAAGAATTGTGTAGGGAGTAGAAGTATTATTATCCCCCATTTTACAGATGGGGGAACTGAGACTCTGAGAAGTTAAGTGATTTGCTCATGGCCATATAGTTTGTGTCAGAGTCAAGTCAACTAGCATTTATTAAGTACCTACTGTGTGCCAGGCACTGTGCTAAAAGACTGAGGATACAAAGAGAGGAAGAAACAGTGTCTACTCTCAAGGAGTTCATGGCAGAATGGAAGAGACAATATGCAAAGAAGATATATACAGAATAAATTGGAGATGATCTCAAAAGTAAAGGAGGCCCAGGAAAGGCTTCTTGAAGAAGGTGGTATTTTAGTTGAGACTTGAAGGAAGCCAGGATAAGGACTGAGAAAAGAGTCCCAGGTATTGGGGACAGCCAGTGAAGATGCCCAGGGGAGCAGCAAGGAGGACGCTGTCACTGGGCCACAGAATCCATTGAGGGGAGCATGGTATAAGAAGACTGGAAAGGTAGAAAAGGGCCAGGTTATCAAGACTTTCTGAGCTCAACAGAGGATTTTATATTTGATCCTGGTGGTAATAAAGAGCCACTGGAATTTATCGAATCAGTGAGTGACATGGTCAGACCTGTACTGTAGAAGGCTCATTTTGAGAGATGAGAGGAGGATGTATGGAGTGAAGAGAGACCCACCAGAAATCTCTTGCAGATGTCCGAGGCTGAAATGATGAGGATTTGAATTAGGGTGGTGGCAGTGTTAGAGGAAATACATGTGATGTATGCAAGAGTTATTATAAAATGATAGGACTGATTGGATCTGGGAGATGCATTGAGGATGACACCTAGGTGGTAAACCTGAGTGACAGGAAGGATGGTGTTACCCTTGACGGTGATAAGGGAGTTAAGAAGATGGAAGGATTAGGAGAGAAACAGAATGAGTTCAGTTTTGGACATGTAGGGTTTAAGATGTCAATAAGACATCCAGTTTAAGATGTTCTCTAGACAGCTACAGATAGCAGTTAGAAAAAATGTTTTGGGCTGGACAAAAATATCTGCCCATCATTGGTCTGGAAATGAGCATTGAGTCCATGGGAGCTGATGAGGTCACTAAGCAGAGTTAGAGCTTGTTATATGACTTCAGGAACAGTGTTTTTACCACACTCTCTAAAAGAAAAGTCCAGAGGGAGCGACAGACAGTGAAATTCATTATTTGGGAATGGTGGGATAAATAGACAACATAGATTTCAAATGAAGAGAAGTAAATAGGTGGTTCTTTTCTTTGAAGATGATACTATCTTCATGTAAAGCCCATTTCTAATCTTTGTGGCTGCCCTCTATTAACCTCTAATGCAGTGGTTCCCAAGCTGCAGGCTGTGGACCCCTCAAGAGGACACAGTTGTTTGAAGTGGTCTCTATGCTCACCAAGTTTTGATCTTTAGCATCAGCAAAATATCAGCATGAATAATAGGTTTTGTGTCATTTATTTATACCAAGTAGGAAACATTTTTTTTCTGACCTTTCAAAATGAAATATAACCTTTACTGTTGCTCCTTCTGGAATAGGTCATCTGAGTTGTTTATTGTTGGATTTCTTAAGTGTCAGATTTGTTTACTCATCTATCATAGATTACTTAAAAGTGTTCCTGAATGAGATATGTCTCTCTAGCGTTTCCTTGACCACAGTTGGGTAGGAATTCTCTACTATTGAGGCACACCTGACTCAGAAGCCTGCTACTAGTCAGTGGCTTATGTATCTAAGGGGGTCAAACAGAGGAGAATTGCCTGTTGCTGAGGCTCATGGTCCAGGCCCTGGCAAGGGCCCTAGTCATGGCATTGGTCAGTACTCATGGATCTAAAAGGAAGGAATGAGTTCCTTGTCTCTAAGACCCTCAGCCCTTGAATTAGAATCCTAAATCACAGTATCACACTCATCAGGATATTGGTTTGGCTGCACTAGTCCCAACCTTGGTCATAAAACTCATGGAT
Organism: Bettongia penicillata ogilbyi; assembly: GCA_023548195.1. Taxonomy (NCBI): domain Eukaryota; kingdom Metazoa; phylum Chordata; class Mammalia; order Diprotodontia; family Potoroidae; genus Bettongia; species Bettongia penicillata. The sequence goes on along the minus strand of JAJHZJ010000531.1, from coordinate 7,692,183 downwards.
CTAGAGGGAGAGAGACCACCTTCCTGCTGAAATACCAGTTCCCTTAGTTCATAGGTCATGCTTTTCAGGATGTCTGTGTAGCTGCCTGTCAGGCTATTCTTGTGTCTGACTGGCTAAGTTGTCTCAGGTTTGGACAATGATTTGTTAACTAAGACAGGAGTGTGAGTGAGGGATTCTGCGTCTGTTGATGAAGGCTGAGGTTCAGTAACTTGGACCTTATAGCTGCCAGGACACCTAACCTCCACTTTGGTCAGCAGCTCATGATGGCTTGTGGCCTGTTCCCCTAGTTCAGTTGGATTCTTTCAGGAAGGGACAACTTTAGGAGTCTTTACAGGACAGTTTACTATCGCTGTTGATGCCAGCACTGTCAGGTGGTGGGTAGGCTACAATGGTCCAGAGGCAAGTGGCTCAGTGGTATCTAAACCAGGAAGGAGAGTGGGGCAGAACCCCAGGGCATTCCTGTACCAGGGACTGGTACATCCCCATGGGATGGGGGGATGGATATCCAGGTATCGGCCAGGAGTGGTTGAGAGATTGGATATCCAGGTATCGGCTAGGAGTGGTCAAGAGGTTGTCAGTGATTCCTCCACTGTCTTGGGGTTTGAGTTGAGTTTTTATTAGGATTTTTTGTGGTGTTCCCCTGACTGGACAGAAATAAGGCATTCAGCCCTCATTTCTGACTGAGGAGAGGGCATTTCCTCCTGAGCATCCAAGTGATAATAGATCTTAATCTCTAAATGCAAGGTAGGTGAAGGATCACAGTGTTCCAGCTTCAGACCATCTTGATAGTGATGACCTTATGCCAACAAACAGGGCCAAGATATGGTAGCTTATTAGAATACAGAGTCAAGAAAGGCCGAATCATGGGGTATTTCAGCAAGCTGGCTAGTAAAGTTCCACAGCAAATTAAAACTTCCCAAGTCTGAGTTACAAGATGGACCCGAAGTAACAAAAAGAAGTTTAAGAAATATCAAAGAATCATGTAGCTACTTATACATATTTCTACTGTAAGGTGTTTGGTTTTTTTCAGTTATTGGATACTAATATTATCATTTGGAATCTAATAAAAATTTTTTATTATAAAAAGAGCCCTCAAAAAATAGGAAACACTAACTTCTGTAGGATACTTCTTAACCTTTTGCAAGGACTTTTATCACTTGATTGATTGTCTTCTTATCTCTACTATTTCCTGTCACCATCCCTGGTTGATTTCAGTATTCATGTTTTATCATCATCCTGATCTCCTCATCTATCCTTTCAAGCCCAAAATGCCTCCATCCTCACTTGCCCCATTAATAATTACTCCTCCCTTTTTCTGATGTGTTTGCATCTGTTAGTATTCAGAAGTTATTAGGTTCTAGAAAGGTAGAACAATAGGAGACTGTGGTCAGAGGAGACTTCTAAGTCTGACATCTTGTGGGTTGAGCAGTTTCTATAGATGATAAAGTCTAGGATGCTCCTTGGGGGGAAGGTCATATAAATAAAGAGGAGATGGATGTAAAAGAAGTTGAGAAGCCTAGGTATTAGAATAGTGATAAAACATGAATGTTGAAGTAAAGGTGGGAAGAACTTAGGGGACTGTTGGGGAAGTGGTAATGAGAGCCTGGGTCAGGGTATTGGGTGTGGCCTAACGATACTAGTAACTCACATTTAAGGAGAGCTTTGGAGACTTTAAAGTGTTGTGTTGTTTTTTTTCCCACAGTAACCTTATGAACGAAGTAGCTTATTATTGACTCCATTTTACAGGCGCATCTAAGAATCAAGGAGGCTAGATGACTTGTCTGTCAGTATGCATTTATTGAGTCACTATTATGTGCCAGACACTGCACTAGTCGCTAGATGTACAAAGACAAAGTGAAGTCCTTGCCCTTGAGGAGCTTATGTTCTGACAAAGGAGATGGTTACGGACACAGATACGTACACACGCAAAGTTAATGCAGGCTAGTTTGGGGAAGGAGGGCAGGAGCTGCTGCAAGGAGCAGGAAAGGCTTTGAGACATAAGCAGTGACACTCGAGAGCATTGGAGGACATCAGGGATTCCCAGAAGCCGAAATGAGGAGGACCTGGATGTGTTCCAGGCGTGGGGAGCAGCCAGTGCAAAGGCATGAGGCAGGAGGTGGGGGTGTGTGTGTGTGTGCATGCCCGCCTGTGTAGCTGGGAGTGCAGAGTTTGAGGAGGGGAGTCAAGGATGAGATTAGAAACATAGAAAGGAAACAAGTTGTGAAGAGATCTAAATGTCAAATAGAACTTAACACTTAATTCTTTAGGCAGTAGGAAGCCCCTAGGGTTGTTGAGGGAGGGAGGCTGATGGGATGATCAGACCTATAGGAAAATCACAGCTTTATAGCTAGTAAGTGGTCTCATAGTTGGTAAATATTGGAACTTTGGAGGTCTTCTGACTTCTTTGGGGTCAGTGAAAGTGTTAATGTGATAAATACTGTGCATGTAGCCACTTCCCTTTCTACTTAAACATATTCTGTCATTATTTAATTACCCCTGGGTTTCATCTCTCTAGTAGACAGCAAGTTCTTTGAAGGAAGGGACCATGACACTTTTAGTTTTTCTACACCTTGTGTCTCATCACATTGATTTGTACATTGTAGATCCTTAATAATGTTTGCTGTTTGGTTAATCGACACTTGATACTCACTAGCTGTGATACCTTGGGCAAGTCACTTAACCCCAATTACTTCATCTTGGGTCATCTCCAGTCATCCTGATGAATATCTGGTCACTGGATTCAGATGGCTCTGGTCTCTGATGGCATGGTCTTCTTCGGCAACAAAGGATGAACACATACAATCAGTTCAGAAGTGACAATGGGACACTTAAGGCATCTATAGAACAGGAAGGACAGGGCATCCTCTGGGGAGAGTCAGGTTTCTATGAAAACAAATCGACTTCAGGAAAAGTTGATAAATACGCTTAATAATAAACGTTTGTCTTTAGTGGAATTCAGATTCAACAGGAAGTGGGAAGACAAGGAAGAACATTAAGGTAAGAGTAAATATAAGGGATTTGTGCAGAGAATTGTATTCATACTAAAGTTAAAGGATGGTAGTGAGTTGAAAACAGAATAGGGTCAGCAGTAATTAGTATGATGGAAAGGGCATCAGATTTGGAGTCAGAAGTCCTGGATTCATATTTACTGTGGATGCTTCCTACGTACATGACCTTGAGCAAGCCACCTAACCTTTAACTTCTTTACAGCTCAGGTTCTTCACATGTCGAATTGAGAGGAGGAGTTGGACTAGATGACTTTTAAGGTCCCTTTTAACTCTAAATCTATTATCCTGTGATAACAATGCTACTTACTGCCTGTGTGGTATTTTGACTTGTCACTTAAGTTATTGTCCTTCACTGGGCTTTGGTTTCTCATTTGTAAGGTGAGAGGGTTCCACTAAATTATGTCTCAGGTCCCTTCCTTCAGTAAATCCTGAGTTCTTATGTTAGAGACAAGGATATGATTATGGGGAAGGAATAGTGCTAATCAATAGGATCTTGTTTGAGAGAGAGCCAAAATAAACATCTAAGTACGATTAGGAGCCTATGAACATGTGTGTTTAGGGAGGGATTATAGATTTAGAGCTGAAAAGGATTTTGGAGATCATCTGGCCTGACTTTCTAATTTTTCAGCTCAGAAAAGTGAAGCCCACAAAGATTAAGTGATTTACCTGAGATCAACAGGTAATAAGTGGCAGAGTCAAGATTTGAACTCAGGTCTTCAGGTTCCAAATCCTATTCTTTCCATTTCACTACAAATTCAGGAAATGTTACCTGGAAGTCCCAATTACAGGTTCCTCTGAGTCTTATGGCCCAAAGATTATAGAATCTTATGGTTGGAAGGTTAGCTAGAAATCATCTAGTTTAATCCATAGCTGAATCCATGCAGAAATCTACTTGTAATATCCAGGACTAATGATCATCCAGTCTTTTTGTGAACAGCACTTTTCAGTGATAAGGTATTCCCTTTCTCATATTTATGAAGCAACTTCTATTTTTGGGATTAGGAATTTTTAAGTGATCAGTTATGTTCAGAATAACTTACTTGAGAAGGCAGGAAAACACATAATACATTTGAAAAAGACTTTCACTACAATTTTTAAAATAACAAAGATCAAACACTTGGTGTTTACTCTCAGCTAGCTGAGAAATTCATTCCTAAAGAATTGTAGACCACTGAAGTTTTGCTGTAATGTGTTTCATAGAATCCCAGATTCTCAGAGTTGGAAGAGATGTCAGAGATCATCTTGTCCATCAGTACCTGAAGAAGAATCTTCTCTGTAATATCCCCTACAAATATTCATTCAACCTTTTTTTTTTTTTTTTTTTTTTTTTTTTGCCCCTGTGAGAGGAAACTTAGCCTCTTCAGGCAGTCTATTCCAAGTTTGAACTGCTCTAATAGGCTTTTCTTATATCTTCAATTCTACTAGTAAAGTTTAAAAATTACATTTACTATGTGTGATGTATAAAAAGTTTGAGAGATCTCATTTCTGGGTAATTAATCATTTTACTAATTATGACTGGTGAATGATTAATTAAAGGATGGTCATTTGACCATTTCTCATAAACCATAGGCCCATAATGGTATCCTATTGATGCTTATATGCCCTTGGAAGAATGGGTGTTCCCTGTAGATGGCAATCAACTCTAATTGGTTAATAATTTATGAGAAGAATATTATAATGAGAGATGGACCTGTTCTAATGAGGGGCACTTTCTAATGGGGCATGTGACTTTGATTATGTCTCTCTTACTTATCACTACCCAGATCACACCCAGCTTGGGGCAGTCTAGACAGAGGATCTATACCCTCCACTCTCAGCCTAGCCTTTCACCCTTTCCAAGTCTGAGTAGCACACAGTGGGTTTCCCCAGTTGGATGGGGTCTGAATAAGATTGAGGAGAATGTTAAATCCAATCTCATTATCAGCCCTATTCTTCCAAGGTTGATTTGACCTAGTAGCAAATGAGAAAATATGAAGGGAAAAACCCTCAGTCTTAATTCAATAATTGGTTATTAATATAAGCAAGAAATAATAATTTCTCTCATTAACTTTTTCTCTCTTAAGAAATCAAAGAGAATGTGGTTACCATATAAATTCCTCTGAAATGGAGCATGACTTTGAGGAAAGCTGGCTGCTAAATATAATCCAAATATGGATTATATGAAAGACTACTGTCAGAGTGTTTTGATATAAACAATTCTAGAATTGCACATTAAAATGTTTTAATCCCAAGTTCACTAATTAGTGTTATCTAGTAGAGAGCAGAGCTCTGAATTGATGGACTTACTGTTAGAAAATTTTGATGTGAAGGTCAGGGAAGCTTGTAACATGGGCTTGGGAAAGGAATTGCACAGAGAATCCCGGTCATTCAGTGACAACATAAAGAAACTATCCAAGCATGATTGTGAACAGAGGAGCATGAAGTACTACGGGGTAGATTTTTTGCCTGAGAGTAGGCCACATTGCATCTGAACAAAAATGAGCAAACTGGCTAAAAGCAGGTTTATGTTTTGTTTCCTGGAGAACCTAAAAGCTATTGAGACGAGCCCTTAGGTGTTTGCTAAATGGTTAAAATAAAACAAGCTCTAAGTTTCAGTTGACACAACATAAACCAGTGGTCCTCAGAGTCATCTGGGCTCAGGAAGCACATCTGCTACCCAAAAACCCTCATAACACTAGTTCAGTACTGACATTAGAAGTGCCACCAGTCTTCAGGTTGCACAAAGCAGAGGCACATGAGACCTGAGGGCTCTGTGCCAAGTCTCTGTGATGTAAACAGCTAAATGGTTTGTTGAGAGTGTTTTAGAATTTGGAAGCCCTGGAAGAGTCTTGATTAGAAATGGGCAGCAACTTCTTGAGCAGATGGGACAAGCAGCTCTGCAAGGCCTCAGTGAGGGGAGGGGAAAAAGCTGTCTCTACAGAAAATGAGCCCTCAGTACTCCGCCTCATTTGTAACTCCCCCAAATATCTTGACTTTTCTATTTGTTTACTTCTAGAAGTCAGGGAGGCCCTGGCATCTTCTGTAAAAAGTTTCCTTACTGCAGACATGGTTGTCTAACAGTCAGAATGTTTTGAAGTGACTAACACTTCATAGCTTAGGAAAAGCAACAATGACTGTCTGTGAATAAATGTGGATTATTTTTGAATATGTGTGACTCCTAAAGGGGAAGGCAGTATGGTAAGAAAAACGTTGAGTTTTAACTCTCTTGCATTTTTGTTTGGCCTGCCAACTTCTTCTTTCTTTATGTCTCTCTGCCTCTACCCCCACACTACCTTTTTTTGTAGATGTGTTCTTAGAATCTGCTCTGGCATAGAATACAAAATAGTGAGGTTTGATGAGCAAGGAACAAGGTAATCCAAAGCCAGAGCAGACCGAGTGAGCGCAAGCAAACAGAGAATCTGGGTTGAAAAAATTATAGAACAATCAATCAAAAAACACTTTTTAAACATTTAAACATTAAACAGCCAGGCTCTTGGCTATGATTATAAATATAAAAGTGGTCTGGATAATCAATCCCTGCCCTCAAGGGACTTAGATTTTTCTGGCAGTTGGGTGGCAACACTTACTTTTATACATAGAATATGTATGAAGTGAATCCAAAATGATTTTGCAGGGTAGAACACTAACAGTTTGTGAAATCCACAAAATCCTTTTGAAGGCCCTTTAAAGATGACTAGGTGGTGCACTTAGAAGCAGCTAGATGGCTCAGTGGCTAGAACCCTGGGCCTGGAGTCATGAAGACCTGAGTTCAAATCAGCCTCAGACACTCATAAACTGTGTGACCCTGGGCAAGTCATTTAACCTGTTTGCTAGAATCCACTGAAAAAGGAAATGGCAAGCCATTCCAGTTAAAAAACCCAACGGATGGTATGGTGTGTGGGGTCAGAAAGGGCTGAACGTGACTGAACAAGTACAGGTAGTACAGTGGCCAGAGCACTGGGCTTAGACTCAGGAAGACCTAAGTTCAAATTTGACCTCAGTCTCTGACGTAAGTCTTTTAACCTTTCTCTGCCTATCCAGTGTAAAATGGAGATAATAATAACGTCTCTATCCCAAGATGGTTGTGAGGATCACTTGAGATGTTTGCAAAGCGCAGCATGCAGCATTCCTGGCACATCGTGAATGCTTAATAAATATTACTTTCCTTCCTTCTTCCATTTTGAAAGGGCTCAGGGCTCTGAGAGGCAGGGTGAGAAGGGGGAGCGTTGCAGACGTCAGAGGCAGCTTGGGGAGCCAGCACACAGCCCAGTGTGGCCAGATTATACCGCTCATCAGCCTTTCTCCTTTAGCTCACCTCTTTCTGTTTTTGTTGTGTGGCAGTTATTCCAGTCCCTTAGATTTGCAGCCTTTGTGTCACTCTTCTCTCTTCACTCTCACTGCACATAACCAGTCACTAGCCAAGGGTTGCAGTTTCTGCCTTCTTAGCATCCCTTTACCTCTGTTCTGGGCTTGGGAACCACACCTGCCACCCAGAGACCCACCCTATGCCAGTCCAGCACTGACATTTGAATCGGCTCCTCCATCTTTGAACAAGGCCGAGGCACGCAAGGCCTGAAGGTTCTGTGCTAGGGCTCTGGGATGTAAATGTGGAAATGATTATTTGTTCAGTGTTTAGAGGAGTCTTGATTAGAAATGGGCTCTCACATGGCCACCATCCTAGTTCAGGCCTTTATTACCTTTCACCCAAACCAGAAATGTCACACTCCGCCAGCCTGCTGTGGCCCCAATCAGATTAAAATGCAGAAATGTAATTGGGAAACATTTAACAAAATAAATGAAAATAAAGTACAACATATATAATATTATAATTTAAAACTAAGTCCCTGTGTGGCCTGCAGGGATCCTTGTGTACAGTGAAATGGCTTCCATTTCTGTTTGAGTTTGACACCACTGACCTAGACTACTACAGAAGCCTCCTGCTAAGGCTCCCTGCCCTCAAATCTATTCTATCTTTGGTATTGAAGGTATGTCCATGTCATTCCCCTGCTCAAGAAGTTTCAGGGGCTCTGTATCTACCCAGGATAAAATATAAGTTTCTCAATTTAGCATTTAAAGGCTTTCATGATCTTGGCAGTGGTTGCTGTTGGGGACCTTTTTCAGGGGCCATTGGAGAACAGATTGTGCTTTCATGAGGCTCTCTCTTCCCAGGGGCAATGAGAACTTTTCATCTCAGCCAAACCCTGTAGAACTAAATGATTTATTTGTAATCTGTGATTTAGTGTTAACTTCTCCAGCAAACCTTTGTGCTAGTCTTTTCTCTAGAAACAAATAAGCCCTATGATGCCTTGTCACCCTCCTTTACCACCTTTCCTTTCCCTTTCTGTTTCCCCAGTGATGACTAGAGTGGGGAATCTTTTTTCTTTTCTTTCAAGGACCACAGAATAAGATTAGTACAATGAATTTTCAAATAAAAAATAACTTATTTCAGTTTTTCTTTAGAGAAAAATATAAACCCACCAACTTTTAAAATTCCAAAATGGGAACATACTTTATTCAGTGACTACAGTATGTAATTTGCAAAATGTGTCACTTGATGATTATGGCCTATGAAAAAAGACTGCAATGAAAATGGAAAAAATAGAAATGTAAGTGTGTGGAAGGGCAAGGGAAAAAAGAGGGGAAAGGTGGGAGGAGAGGAAAAAAAGGGAAAAAAAGGAGGTGGGAAGAGGGCAGAAGTGAGTGTGGTTCTTTGTGAGGATTTTTTAAGGATGGAGAGATTTGAACACCAATCCAAATTTGCAGTCATCAGAGAAGGGAGCAGTTGAAGATTCAATCTTGGAATCGTAGATCTAGAGTTGGAAAGAATCTCAGAGGCAAATAGTTTAACCCCCCTCATTTTACGGATAAGGAGACTGGGCCCCAGAAAGATTAAGTTATTTCTACAAGGTTACGTAACCAGTTGTCACAGGTAGTGTTTGAACCTAGGGTACCCTGACTCCTGAGCCGGGGTTCTTTACACTGTACCTGCTTCCTAACAGAAAGAGAAGAAATGATTAAAGGGCTTGTCTTCAGGAGGGGCTGGTCCCAAAGGCTCAAGTGGGAGGATTAGCCTGGGCAAAGAGAAGGGCCGTCTCTTTGGCAAAAATTAGACCAAAGGAGGAAAGAATTGGGGATGGTGGAAAGATTTTGAAGTGTAGACTAAGGGAAGAGAGGGAGTTCAGAACATTCTGTCAAGAGGGAGAGATGAGGTGATGTAGGAAGCTTGAGAAGCAAAGGTTTTCGTTAAACAAGCTTTTTTTCCACTTAGTTGTAGTTGTCTTTTATTTTTTCCAATTACTTATAAAAATAATTTTCTTTTTTTTCACAATGATAAATTTTTATTTTTCAATCTTTAAAAGTTCTTATTTTAGACAGACTCTTGAACTGGTGGTTCATCGCCATCAGCCCTTTCTACTTTTGTGCCCATTTCATCTCCTGAAGGTTGTCCAGAGCCACCACCTTCTCCATGCAGTTCCATTAGCTTTCCCAATTAAAATTGGGCTTATTGAGCATCTTGATCTTTTGGACAAATACATCATGGAGAGGGTAAATGGACTGAAAAGCCTTTTCTATGTCTTTTCCAATGCTGTCTGGAATTAATTTATTGACAACTTCTTTCAAGTCATTTGTCTGTACCTCTTGGGTCATGATTTCCATCATTTTCTTAAGAATTTGACAGACCTGTTGGTGCTGGGCATAAGAGGTCTTACGGATCTGGTTGTTGGCGCTTTTTGGTAAAACCAACACAAAAGAGGCGGAGCAAGTACCCATCAGTAGTTTTGACATCTACATGGGCTTGAATCATGGTCTGCCACTTTTTGACCATAGAGCACATCTTGTCCTGGGTAAGGTCCATTCCATGGAAATTAGTCAAACAATTTTTACCCTGAACATCTTCAGTAATTAACTTGAACTTACGAAAAGCAACCTCATCATTCTGCAGATCAGCAAGGCTCACTTCAAAAACTCGACCCTTGAGACCCTCAAAGGCAATTTTTATTCCTTGAGTCCTTGTAACCAGTGTCTTGCCAATATTCTGAATGTTGAACATAGCTGGGGCTTTTACATCATACCAATCCTTCTTTGAAAATGGATTAACCACTTTCTTCTTGGCTCCTTTTTTGCCACCTTTGGTGAGGCGCTTGTTCTTGCCCACCGCCATGATCCTGCTCTGAAAGCCAAAAGCTATAAAGGTAATTTTCAACATTTACTTTTATAAGATTTTGAGTTCCAAAATTTTTTCCTCCCTTCCTTCCTCTCCTCTCCCCAAAATAGCAAGAATCTGATATAAACTATACATGTACAATCATATTAAACATATTTCCACATTAATCATGTTGTGAAAGAAAAATCAGAACAAAAGGGAAAAACCAGGAGAAAGAATAAAACAAAGAGAAAATTGTATACTTTGATATGCATTCAGTCTCCATATTCTGGATGTGGATAGCATTTTCCATCATGAATCTTTTGGAATTGTATTGGGGACAAGAGCTAAGTCTATCAAAGTTGGTCATTGTACAGTGTTGCTATTACTGTGTACAGTGTTCTGGTTCTTCCCCCCCTCACTCAGCATCAGTTCATATAAATCCAGGTTTTTCTGAAATCTGCCTGCTCATCATTTCTTATAGCACAGTAGTATTCCATCACATTCATATACCACAACTTATTCAGCCATTCGCCAGTTGCTGAACATCCCAATCAATTTACAGTTCTTTGCTACCACAAAAAGAGCTGCTATAAATATTTTTGTATATATATGTGACTTTTTCCTATTTTTGTGATTTCTTTGGGATACAAACCTAGTAGTGGTATTGCTAACTCAAAGGGTATGCAGTTTTATAGCCCTTTGGGCATAGTTCCAAATTGCTCTCCAGAATGATTGGATCAGTTCACAACTCCACCAACAGTGCATTCCAGTTTTTCCACATCTTCTGCAACATTTATCATTTTCCCTTTTTGTCATATTAGCCAATCTGATAGGTATGAGGTGATACCTCAGAGTTTAAAAAAGCATTTTTAAGCATCTATTGTGTACCAGGTACTATATTAGGTGCAGGGGATACAAAGACAGAAATGAAATTGCCCCTAACTTCAAGGAGCTTATAATCTTTGAGTGGAATATGTACACAGATAAGAAAATGCAAAATGTATCCAAAGTAATTTGAGGGGGAGGACAGCAACTGCTTTGAAGGAGAGAGTTTTAGAAAAGCCTACATGTAGTATTTTAAGAGGGGATTAGATGGGAATACAATCAGTCAGTGAACCTACTGTGTACAAGGCACTGTGCTAAGTGTTCAGCTCAGAAGCAAAAGGCAGTCCCTGCCTTCAGATATCTCACAATCTATTTGGGGAAACATCGAGCAAACATGTATGCAAACTATGTACAGGATATATAGGAAAAAATTAAGAGAGGGAGGGCACTAGAATTAAGAGGGGTTGAAGAATGGCCTGGAAGCCAATAGGTGGCAGTGGAATGGAAGAGGGACAGCCAGTGAAAATGCTCCAAGTTGAGAGATAGAGTGCCTTGTTTGGGGAACAGCAAGGAATCTAGACTCACTGAATTGAAGAGTACATGGTGGGCAGTAAGAAGACTAGAAAAGTAGGAGGGGGTGGGTTATGAAGGGCTTTGAATGGCAAACAGAACAGTTTGTATTTGCTTTTGGCAATCATTTGGGGCCACTGCAGTTTTCTTACTAGGGGAATGACGTGGTTGGACCAACACTTTAAGAAAGTTCCTTTGGGGGCTGAATGGAGGATGGATTAGAGTGGGGAAACCCTTGAGACCAGCAGACCCACCATCAGACCATGTAGTAATCCAGATGTCAGGTGATAGGGCCTGCACCAGAGTGGTGGCAGTGTAAGAGGAGAGAAGAGCATGTATTTGTGAGGTGTTGCAAAGGTGAGATTGACAGGCCTTGGCAACAGCTTACATATGGGGGATTAGAGGTAGTAAGGAGTCCAGGCCAACTTCCATGTTGGGAGCCTGAGGGACATGGGAGGTTGTGTTGGCCTCTGTGGTAACAGGGCAGGTAGAAGTAGACTTGGACAGTTGGGGGAGAATATAAGTAAGGAGACTAGGATGTATTAAGTATATTCTACTGTCTTAGATTTGATTAGAGAGGAGTTATTATTTTTAAAAGGTTTTATTTTATCCAAATCCAAATTTAATCCATATATTAACTGGTTGTTTTTTATTTATTCTTATTACTTCAATAAATTCTTTTTTTTTCTGCTTAAAAACAGAGTACATTCATATACTTTGATATCATTAATATTTTGGTTTTCTTATTTACATATGAATGACTACAAAGTAGAATCTTTTTGAAAGTGTAACTTGATTACATTAAGACAGTTTCTCTTCTCCCTCCCCTTTTCCTCCCACCCCAAACACTCTCTTTAAGTAATTAAATGAGATTTGGGCTTTGCATTTAGAGGCCTTTGGAAAACTCAGGAAAATAGGTCCATTTCCAAGGAATAAAACTTTTTTTAAAAGAAAGTTTCATCATCAGAAGGTTAAACCATGTCATGTGATGATTTTTTTTCCCGCTACATCAACTCACAGAAAAAACAACTGAAAACATTAAAAAAAAAATATTTTGTTAATCCATTCTCTTATTGTCAGAAGAACTATGACACTGGAAAAGAGGAACGGTACATTAATTCTGTTTTCTTAACTCTGCATTTATATGGATAAATTTTAAATTTATCAGCGTAAGATTTTGTGGTGCCAGGTCCTACTGATATTCATATCAGGAATTGTAGCTTTAAGGAATTTCTGCATCTGTGAACTTGGCATCTAGTAAATCACTCTCAGTAGGAGAGAGGGGTCTTCAGGTATGGCTGAATGCTGAAACTAGTTTGGTGTTTTCAAGTGGGCACAGGTGTCTAGTGTTCATTTGCCATAAGGAGTTTATGTCAACTTGGCCAATGAGCCGGAAGTCAGGAAACACCTTGCATGGGGCAAAGGGTCACACAGAACTGGAAAAAGAAAGTCAGTATAGGGAAAGTATGCTAGCACCGTGGTGGTGTGTCTGCAAGGCTTTCAAAAAGGACAGTGTAGGGCAGCAGGTAGAGGAGACACCATCCCAAAGGACAGGACTAGCCTTTACCTTAGGAGATCCTCAGAGAGTCTGGGTAAGGGAAATTCACCCTACCTGGGTTGTAAGAGAAGGGGATAGCAAAGTGAGAGAGGTGTCAGCTGTAGGCTAGAGCTTTTCTACCAAGGCCTGTGAGCTAAAGACAGATTTTAGAAAGGCTAAGACACCTAACAGCTTGGCCAAAGCAGATTTTTTTGTCTTGAAGCATAAAGCTAGACAACATCCAGTTCACAGACTTAGGCTGAAAGAAAGAAAGAGCTGGAAGAAGACCTTAGTCAGGTAAGCAGGGTTGGAGATGGGGTAGGGAGTGGGAGGAGGCGCAGCCTGGGAGAGACAGAACTAAGACGATTTCATTTAAAGCCTCCTTCTCTGCATCTTTTGCACCTCTGTAAACTTTTATATTTTCCTCTTTGTTAGTTTAATCCTCTGTGTTTAGTTTTAGGTAAATAGATCAAACATTTATTAAGCAATTACTATGTGCAAGATGGTGTATTGGAGGAAAAGTCTGGAGAGTGGGTTGAGCCATGAGGGAAGTGAAACATGTCTGGGGACCCTCCCAAATTACTGGTCTGGGTAGACATTTACTACTCAGGAGAATGGGGAGAGGTTTTTCAAGGAATGAAGTTTTTCCAGGGTGGGAAGGAGGAGGAGGTAGAATCTAGAGAGTGACAAGAATAGTGAGTAAACTAAGTTTTAATTTTAGTTCTGAGTAATAAAAGCCCTAAAAAACACATAAGTGAAGGGTTGTGTGGTGTTTGTATTTTTTTTAGCAGTACAATAAGGAAAAGCTGTGTTCTCTCTCACTGGTTGAGCCAGGCTGAAGAGGAGAGGCCATTACATTGAGAAACCAAGAGTGGATGCCAGCAAGACAAGTCCTGGGCCCTGCTGGTAGAAGTGCATGTTAGGTATTGTCAGGGCTAGAGATAAGTAGTGCCTCATACTTATATCCTCAAATGGGAGCCACGTTGGCCAAGTTCCATCAGTCAGAGATGTTGCTTATCATTCTGCTGGTCCAGGCCTGTCTGCTAGTTTCTTCCTACTATTCACAGATAGGCACAGATCAACAGAACCCCAGAGAGGTGACTCCTTTGCTCCTTGGAACCAGTTCTGAATAGGTAAATAAGGGAGAGATACTATTCTATACAGTTGAGCAGTGTATGCAATATCCCAACACTGCAGGTGAAGGAGAGCCTCTTTTCGCATGATCTTACAAGTTTTCCAGCTGTGGAGCACAACAGTATTTTTGTGCAATTATAACCTGTCCCACCAAAGAAGAAGCAAGCAGCTGGACTGCATAACCAGAGTCAGTTGTATCTGCCTCTCTCTGATTCATAGGGAGAGGGGTTGTTAGCTGAGATAAGCATCTTGGTTGTATGATTGCAAACTGCTGCTTTTCCTCCACCCAGTTCCTACAAGTTTGCCTTTTCTGTCATGACAGTGGGGAAGGGGAGGACTGGTGGGTTATCCTGTCTTATACCGAACCTGTGTAGTATGTTTGATCTGTCCAGTGTCTTAGTGCTTGTGTATTACTGAAAAGGAAAGAAGCAGGAGGAGTTGGGAGAACCCAATATAGAAAGACTTGACTCCCCAAAATCAAAAATCTTTTTTGATTACTCCAGCAGCTGTCACAGCAAACCCTTTAGATACCTTGGTGGAGGTAGAGATCTCAGAGTCAAATCCCTTCACTTTATTTTAATTATATATTTAATTTATTTATTTTTAGTTTTCAACACTCATTTCCACAAGGTTTTGAGTGCCAGATTTTCTCCCATCTCTCCCCATTCCCCCACCCTAAGATGGCATGCCTTCTAATTATCCCTTTCCCCAATCTGCCCTCCCTTTTATTACACTCTCCTCTTTTATCCACTTCCCCCTTACTTTTTTGTAGGGCAAGATAGATTTCTATACCCCATTGCCTGTATATCTCATTTCCCAGTTGCATGTGAAAACAGTTTTTTTCATTTGTTTTTGAAACTTTGAATTCCAAATTCTCTTCCTTCTTCCCTCCCTACACACCCTCATTGAGAAGGCAAACAATTCACTATACATGTGTAGTTATACAAAACACTTCCATAATAGTCATGTTGCCAAAGAATAACTATATTTCCCTCCATCCTGTCTTTCCCCACTTACTCTGTTTCAACTTTGATGCTGTCTCTTTACAAAAGTATTTGCTTTTAACTACCCCCTTCCCCAGTCTGCCCCCCCTTCTATCATCTCCCCCACCCCCTTATCTCCTTACCTCTTACTTTCTTGTAGGGTAAGATACCCCATTGAATGTGTGTGTTATTCCCTCAAGTCAAATTCTATGAGAGTAAGGCTCACTAGTTCCCTCTCACCTTCCCACTCTTCCCCTCCACTGTGAAACCTTTTCCTTGCCTCTTTTATGTGAGACAGTTTACCCCATTCTCTCTTTCCCTTTCTCCTCCCAATATATTCCTCTCACCCATTAATTTTATTTTTTAGTTATCATCCCTTCATATTCAACTCATTCTATGGTATCTATATATCTGTCTGTCTGTCTGTCTAGCTAGCTAGCTAGCTATCCATCCATCCATCTATCCATCCATCTATCTATCTATTTCCACCAACTACCCTAATACTAGGCCGGGTCTCATGAGTTACAAATATCATCTTTTCATGTAGGAATGTAAATAAATGGTTCAAGTTTAATAAGCACCTTAACAATTTCTCTTTCCTGTTTACCTTTTCATTCTTCTCTTGATTCTTGTATCTGAAAGTCAGATTTTCTGTTCAGCTCTGGTCTTTCCAGCAAGAATGCTTGAAATTCCTCTATAACATTGAAATTCCATTTTATCCCCTGATGTATTATGCCGAGTTTTGCTGGGTAGGTGATTGCTGATTTTAATCCTAGCTCCTCTGCCCTCCAAAATATCATGTTCCAAGCCCTTAATGTAGAAACTGCTAGATTTTGCGTTATCCTGATTGTATTTCCACAATACTTGAAGTGTTTCTTTCTGACTGCTTACAGTATTTTCTCCTTGACCTGAGAACTCTGGAATTTGGCTACAATATTTCTAGGAGTGTTCCTTTTGGGATCTCTTTTAAGAGGTGATTGATAGATTCTTTCAATTTCTATTTTACTCTCTTGTTCTAGAATAGCAGGGCAGTTTTCCTTGACAATCTCCCAAAAGATGATGTCTAGCTCTTTTTTGATCATGGCTTTCAGGTAGTTCAGTAATTTTTAAGTTCTCTCTCCTGGATCTTTTTTTCCAGGTCAGTGGTTTTTCCAGTGAGATATTACACATTGTTTTCTATTTTTTTTTTTCATTTTTTTGGTTCTGTTTTATAATTTCTTGATTTCTCATAAAGTCGTTGGCTTCCATTTGCTCCATTCTAGCTTTGAAGGAATTATTTTCTTCAGGGACCTTTTGGACCTCCTTTTCTATTTGGGCAGTCCTGCTTTTTAAGGCATTCTTCAACTCATTAGCTTTTTGAACCTCTTTTGCCATTTGTGTTAGTCTATTTTTTAAGGTGTTATTTTCTTCAGTATTTTTTGTGTCTCTTTTAGTAAGCTGCTGACTTGTTTTTCATGGTTTTCTTGCATCATTCTCATTTCTCTTCCCATTTTTTCCTCTACTTCTCTTCCTTCATTTTCAAAATCCTTTTTGAACCTTTCCATGACTTGCTATCAATTCATTTTTTTCTTGAAGGCTTTTGAGGTAGGCACTTTGACTTTGTTTTCTTCTGGTTGTACATTTTGATCTTGTCACCAAAGTAAGATTCTGTAGTCTGAGTGTTTTTACACTGTTTGTTTATAATCCCAGTCAGATACTTGACTTTCTAACTCTTTGTCCAGGTAGGACTCTGGCTTCCAGTGGGGATGGGGGGGTGAGGGTGGATGTATTGTCCCAGGCTTCAGGGATTTTGTGTCAGCCACTCAATCCCCTACGGTCTATGGATCCAGAGCTTCGGAAGCAGCTGCTCCAGCAGCCGCCTCTGGTACCCCTTCCTCCACCCAGAGGCTGGGGTTGGATCCCAGCCAGACCAGGTCCCACAGAGTTCTCCAACTGACCTTCTATGCTGTCTTAGTCATTTGTGGGTTGGGAGTTCCAGAACCGCCACAGCTGCCAGCAGTTCAGTCTCTTGAGGCCTGCTTTGACTTTGTTTGCGCCAGTAAGACCCATGCTGGAGTGTACTCCACTCCCAACCCAGTGGGATAGTTGCCTCCCGACTGGGGCTGGATATTTGTTTCATTCTGTAATTTTGTGGGTGCTGCA
The DNA here is from genome assembly GCA_023548195.1 of Bettongia penicillata ogilbyi. Taxonomy (NCBI): domain Eukaryota; kingdom Metazoa; phylum Chordata; class Mammalia; order Diprotodontia; family Potoroidae; genus Bettongia; species Bettongia penicillata. The sequence continues at coordinate 7,674,858 of JAJHZJ010000531.1, read as the reverse complement.
GCTTTAGAATTTGTTTAGTCTTTTTACATGTATTTGGAAAGGTTTGGGAGTAGAGTGAAGGAAAGTCCCTGATTTCAGTTTGCCATCTTGATCCCATCCCCCCAAATCCCTTCATTTTATACATGAAGAAATGAAGACCCAGCAGCCACCATGCAGTCAGCTTTTTCCAATACTGAAGGCTCCAGTTACACCAGGGAGCTGTCTATAGTTGAAGCCCTTGAAGAAACCCAGGCTAGGTGTTCCATGAACATTTATTTAACAATTACTCTGTGCGGAGCTCTAGGGATACAAAGAAACGCAAAAACAATCCCTGCTCTCAAGGATTCACATTCTGATGGGAAGGGCAGTGTGCAAATGTCCTATCTACACACATAGAAGATACATGTAATGCAAATGGAAGGTAAATCTTGGAGGGAGAGCACTAGGCATGGGGGATAAGGAATACCCTTCAAAAGGTGGGGTATGAGCTCAGTGTTGAAGCCAGGAGGCAGAAGTGAGGAGGGAGGGCATTCCAGACATGGAGGATTGCAGCTGGAGCACAGACACCACAGAGGTAGAGGCTCTGCCCAGATCTCAATGGATGACTTTGTAGGGGTGGCAAGAGGCTACTAGGCCAGGGTTTTGAACCAGCCTGGCTCCACCCTTTCTAGTGTATGCTTACTTATTTTTTCAGTTCTCATCCATAAATAATCAGCACTAGTCTGGGTATCACTAGGTACAGAGAAGCCAGATCAAGATTAGCAAGCTCACAGACCACTTGCTAGAATATTCTAATGTCACTCACTACTTCTCACCTCTTCTGTGGTTTTGCCTGTTGCTGCTTTTGGCATCTAGGTTGTATTAATTTTTACAGACTAATAACTACCTTATTAAACTAATTTAAGATGGGTTGTAAGTAGTGAACAAAACAACTGAGTAAAAAGAAAGGCAGCAGATGCTTCTTTAAAAGGATAATTAGGGGGAGAGATGACGGCAGCAAGACATTACAGTAATAGGAGGCAGCTGGAAGGCACTGTAACAACTCTATTTAGAGTCAAAGAATGGTTGGCCTGAAAGAGATTTCACAGTCAAATCCCTTCATTTTATAGGTGAAGAAATGAAGACCCAGCAGTATTAACTGACATGGCCAAAGTCACAGCTAGCTGTCAGCAGAGTCAGGACTAGAGTTGGATCCTTTCCTATTCCTTAAGATCTCATAGAATTTATAGATCTAGAGTTAAAAGGTACCTTAGCAGCCATCTTTCAGAAGCCAAAACGGAGGCCCTGGGAGGTTAAGTGACTTGTCCAAGCTAACAGGTAGTACGTGGAGGTAAGAGCTCAAATTTCTTTAGAAGGAGTCTTAAAATAAACTTGTTTTCATGTAAAAAATACAGTAGGATAATTAGGACTTGGGTTTGTATTTACTTTCTCTGTAAGGAAAAAAAATAGCTACCACACCCAACAACAAAAGTCATTATAAGTAAGGGTTTTGCTAAAGATCATTCTGATAGAAAAATATACTGGAACTGGAAATATTGGGGAACGTCTAGCTCATCTTTATTTTACAACTGGGGAAGCTGAGGTGGGGACAAGTAAGTGACTCGTTCCAGGGTGCACCAGCTCACCAGTGGCATAGTCAGGACTTAAAGATGTCTTAACTTCCAGTCCAGGGCACTCTGTAATTGGACACTGCATGGTGGCTGAGAAGCTGCCAGTAGACTTGGGAAGACCTGCTTCTTCCAGATACTGTCTTTGTTACCTGGGGGAAGTGACTGCCTCGGTGTCCCAGCTGTCTCTTAAGACTGCATAGAAGCTACCTCCTTGTATCGGTAAAAACAAATTTCATCATCTGGTCCAGCCTTTATCATGTGACTAATCAGGATTATAGTTACCGACTCCTTGACTGAGGTCTTTAACCTTATGGCAGGTCCCTTACTTGCTTCCAACTTGACATTCTTATCTGGGCAGCTTCTCTTCCTTAATAGCCAGCAAGAGGTCCATTGTTCAGGAACCATGGCTTTTTTTTAGACTTCAGCTCCTTCCAGAAGAACTCCTACATGATATTTGTTTACTCTAGGTCAGATTTGGGAAATTGTTCCCCCTTGCATTTTAAAATCATAAATTCTGTGTTTTCTTGGTCACTGAAAATTTGGGGCCTGTGTTATAAGACATGCAACTTGATTTATCACCAGATCAGTACTGTAAGATGATGATACATTGAGAGCTAGAAGAAACCTCAAAGGCCATCTCATTTAACTTCCTCGTTTTACAGGTTCTACAACTGAGGCCCAAAGAAGTTTAAATGAGCTGCCTAAGGTAATTTCAGAAACAGTACTCTTTGCATTGTATTGACAGTTGTATTTTCTTTCATAGGCAGGGGAGGGGGGTGTGGGGTGTGGGCGGGGAGTGGAGGGAAAGAAAAAAAAGAAATATACATTATAGCTTTATTATATATTTAAAAGGAAGCAGTTTGTACATAATAGATTTGCAGTTTCATGTGCCATCACCTTTTTGTTATACTGTGCTATGAAGCTGCTTGTTTTATTCCATAAATTAAAAATAAAGTAATTTTTTAAAAATGTACTTAAATACTTTTGGGATCTGTAATTTCAATGGTTTGAGGATTACATCCCTTGAAACAGATCATAACCCCTCCCTGATGTTCTGCATGAATTGCTGGGGCCAAAGAAATCACCCCCTGGCAGCCAGTCATCTGATGATGTGCCTCTTTGAACTTACTGAGGCTGGTCTTTGGACAGCAGATAGCTGCTATTGACAAGGCCAGTGGACAGGCCCACAATGGATGCTTTCTTGAAGCATCCAGCTTGGTAGGACCTCTGAGAGTTGGAGCTTGACTGACATGGCCTTTGAAAACCAAGAGTCACTTTTACATTATAAGGCATTGGAGTAGGACTTTAGGGGAGGTAAGAATGTGTGGATTTACAAAAAACTATTAAAATACCCCATGTTGTTCTCTTGGCTGCTGCTTCTCTGACCTACCCCAGGTCCCAGCTTTATTACTTGAGACATCCACCCTTCAGATCTCTCTCAGGGTCTGGTTTCATCCCAGTTAAAGGGAGACATATTTTTGTCTCTATTTTCCTGCATGTTACATTCCTGTCCCTTTCTCTCTTTCCTGTCTTACCATAAGACTTGGCCTGACCCAAAATATCTTTAACCAAGAGAAGTGTAACGTTAGGCAATCCTTCCCCTCCTTCTGTGTCAGGTTGCAAGTCAGTGCCTCTTGGGCATCTCAGTAGCATTAGCAATTGTGTAAAAATAAGAAAATGAAAGCCATAAATCCTTTTTATTGCATCTAAGTCTCAAACATTTGAGAGTCCAGTGGCCAAAGGGGAGTTCCTCTTGCTGAGTAATTAATAAATGTGGTCATCTCCACTGGGGCCTCAGCAAGAGGGAAGGGAAATGCTGAGCCTGTGGTGAAGGGGAGGTGGGGGGAGAAAAAACAACAAGATTTGAGACTTTCTCATGTCTGCTGGTTTTTAGTCAGGATGTAGGTGTTGGGAAAGTATAGCAAAAACATTGCTTTTTCTTTCTTCTTTTTCTTTCCTTTTTGGTGGCAGATGGGAGAGAAGGTGAGTGAAAGAACAACTGTTCTAAAGAACAGTCACTGGTTTGACCTTTAGTAGTGGGGCTGTGGGACGCTGGGGAAGTGGGGTAGCAAGGTAAATATTAGCTCTGTGGGTTTGAGAGCTGAATTCTCAACGGTTTTACGTGAGATTGAGACAAAAGTGAATGAGGGAGGGATCTTTCTCAGCAGTCTTTCCCCTCTTGGTGATTTACCAGTTTGCTCTATTGCCTCAGGCCTTCACTCTGACCCTCCTCGTTCTCACTCTGAGCAGATCTTGGAGCCAAATCTGGCTTGTCGTTATCACTGGCTTCTTTTAGTCGGGAAGATCTATTTCTACAAAGCAGCTGCCACCTGACACTTCTACCAGGAGACATCTTTCTTATTTCTTATTTTGCAGTGGTCCTAGACTACAAATCCTTTGCCACTTGTCTCCACATTGTGCAAACACATCTTTTTAACTGAAATATTTAACTTTTCAAAAAAGTTTGTATTTACTTCATAAAATTATATTTTAAAATATTTTTAACATTTATCCTTAAATGTTCATCTTTAACAATTTTGAGTTTCAGATTCTCTCCCTCCTTCTAGCCCCTTATCTACTCCTTGAGAAGGCAATTAATATGATATGTTATACATGTGAAATTGTGTAAAACATGAAATATTTAAATTTTAATATTTTCAACAAACATGGCACACTTAGCGTGTGGATGCATACCCATATCTTCTCTCACCTAGACTATTACAACAAACCTTAATGGGACTCCTGGCTTCTGGTCCTTCTTTAATCTGTCTTCCAGATGCTGCCACAATCCTCCTCCTCAATCATGTCTGAATTTATCATTCCTCTAATTCTATTGCTGTTAAGGATTCCCCTGTTGCTCTGGGATACAATAGAAGTTCTTCATAATCTGGTGCCAACCTACCTTTCCAGACTTATTTGACCTTAGTTCCTTATATACATTCTACATTCTGGCCAAAATGACCTACCTGCTATTCCCCAAACTTGTCAGTCCATTTCCCAGCTTGGTATTTTTGCCAAGGCTGTCTCTCTCAAGCCTGGATGTCCTTCCTTTTCACCTCTGTCTTACAGGACAGCTGTTGCCACCTCCTATGGAAAATAATTGTTGTAAATTGTAAGTGTTCTGTCCTACCTCATATACATATCTTTTTTTTATTTAGTTAAATATATTTATTGAACTTTTTACATTCATTTTCACAAAATTTTGGGTTCCAAATTTTCTCCCCATTTGTCCCCTCCCCCCACCCCAGTACACCGAGCATTCTAATTTCCCCTATCATCAATCTGCCCTTTCTTCTATCATCCTTCCTTTCCCTTGTCCTCATCTTCTCTTTTGTCCTGTAGGGCCAGATAACTTTCTCTTCCCCATTACTTGTATTTCTTATTTCCTAGTAGCAAGAACAATACTCGACAGTTATTCCTAAAGCTTTGAGTTCCAACTTTTCCGCATTCCTCCCTCCCCACCCATTCCCTTTGGGAAGGCAGGCAATTCAATATAGGCCATATCTGTGGAGTTTTGCAAATGACTTCAGTAATAGTCTTGTTGTGTAAGACTAACTATATTTCCCTCCATCCTATCCTGCCCCCCATTGCTTTTATTCTCTCTTTTGATCCTATCCCTCCCCAAGAGTGTTGATTTCAAATTGCTCCCTCCTCCCATTGCCCTCCCTTCCATCATCCCCCCCACCCTGCTTATCCCCTTCTCCCCCACTTTCCTGTATTGTAGGTTTTCTTACTAAAATGAGTGTGCATTTTATTCCTTCCTTTAGTCAAATGTGATGAGAGTAAGCTTCATGTTTTTCTCTCAGCTCCCTTCCTTTTGCCTCCACTAAAAAGTCTCCTACCTGCCTCTTCTATGAGAGATAATTTGCCCCATTCCAGTTCTCCCTCTCTCCTCCCAATACATTTCTCTCTCACTGCTTAATTTCATTTTTATAATATATGATCCTATCCAATTCACTTTGTGCTCTCTGTCTCTGTGTGTGTGTGCATGTGGGTATGTGTGTGCGCGCGCATGTGTACGTGTGTGTGTGTGTATGTATGTGTGTGTGTAATCCCACCAACTACCCAGATACTGAAAAGTTTCAAGAGTTATAAATACTGTCTTTCCATGTAGGATTGTAAACAGTTCAACTTTAGTAAGTCCCTTATGACTTCTCTTTGCTGTTTACCTTTTCATGCTTCTCTTCATTCTTGTGTTTGAAAGTCAAATTTTCTTTTCAGCTCTGGTCTTTTCATCAAGAATGCTTGGAAGTCCTCTATTTTGTTGAAAGACCATTTTTTCCCCAGAAGTTTTATATTCAGTTTTGCTGGGTAGGTGATTCTTGGTTTTAGTCCTAGTTCCTTTGACCTCTGGAATATCATATTCCACTCCCTTTGAATGTAGAAGCTGCTAGATCTTGTGTTATCCTGATTGTATTTCCACAGTACTTGAATTGTTTCTTTCTAGCTGCTTGCAATATTTTCTCCTTGACCTGGAAACTCTGGAATTTGGCCACAATGTTCCTAGGAGTTTCTCTTTTTGGATCTCTTCACGGTGGTGATCGGTAGATTCCTGGAATACTTATTTTGCCCTCTGGTTCCAGAATATCAGGGCAGTTTTCCTTGATAATTTCATGAAAGATGATGTCTAAGCTCTTTTTTTGATCATGGCTTTTTTTTGATCATGGCTTTCAGGTAGCCCCATAATTTTTAAGTTGCCTCTCCTGGATCTGTTTTCCAGGTCAGTTGTTTTTCCAATGAGATATTTCACATTCTCTTCCATTTTTTCATTCTTTTGGTTTTATTTTGTGATTTCTTGGTTTCTCATAAAGTCATGAGCCTCCATCTGTTCCATTCTAATTCTGAAAGAACTATTTTCTTCAGTGAGCTTTTGAACCTCCTTTTCCATTTGGTTAATTCTGCTTTTAAAAGCATTCTTCTCTCCTCATTGGCTTTTTGAACCTCTTTTTCCAATTGAGTTAGCCTATTTTTCAAGGTGTTATTTTTTTTCAGCATTTTTTTGGGTCTCCTTTAAAAAGGTGTTGACCTGCTTTTCATGCTTTTCTTGCATCTCTCTCAATTCTCTTCCCATTTTTCCCTCCACCTCTCTCACTTGATTTTCAAAATCCTTTTTGAGCTCTTCCATGGCCTGAGCCCATTGAATATTTATTTTGGATGTTTGGGATACAGAAGCCTTGACTTCTATGTCTTTCCCTGATGGTAAGCATTGTTCTTCCTCATCTGAAAGGAAGGGAGGAGATATCTGTTCACCAAGAAAGTAACCTTCTATGGTCTTATTTTTTTCCCCCTTTTCTGGGCATTTTCCCAGTCAGTTACTTGACTTCTGAGATTCGGGGGGGCCCCCCCCTCCCACCCCCTCCAGCACTGCCTCCAGATCTGCCCAGCTAGTGCTTGGGGTCTGAGATTCAAATGCTGCTTCCCAGCCTCAGGGCTTTCAGCAGGGTTGGGGCTGCTATTCAGTGTAAGATTAAATTCAGGTGCTCTGGTAGGGGCAGGGTTACTATTCAGTGTGAGATTAAGTTCAGCTGCTTGGGTGGGGGGCAGGACCACCACAAGGTGCTCAGTTCCCTCAGTGGGTTTATGTGAAGATCTTCAATAATTGATCAGAGCTCCTGTCTGCTTTGGGAGCCCCTGTCCGCTGCTGCCTTCTGAGGGTGCCTGAGTTATGGAGACACCCTGCTCCCCTCTTGGCCAGCCAAACAGGCTCTCTCACTGACCTTTGGTGTCTGTGGGTGGAGGGACCTGTGTGGCCACTGGAGATTTCATCCGTGAAACCTGCTCGGATCTGCTCCTCTCGGGGCCATGTGGCCAAGGCAGGGCTGGGTTCTACTCCAGGTCCGGTGCGTGACGGACCTTTTTCAGGGCTCTCTGGAACAGAAATCTCCTAAACTCCATTGTTGTGTGGGTTCCACTGCTCCAGAATTTGTTGGGAGTTCTTCTTTACAGGTATTTTATGGGCTGTTGGTTAGGATCTAGCATATATGAATCTTTCTACTCTGCCATCTTGCCTCCTCCTCCCATATCTTTTTATATGTTATGTTCTCCAAATACAAGAGTTATTAAATTGTGGTCTATTGTTTCCCCTGGGGCAGGGAAGTCTGTGGACAGAATTTAGGGGTTCCTGAATATAAGCTCCCTGAGGATAGGAATTGGTTTTTTTTTTATCTTTGTAGCCTTAGCATGTGTCATGGTGCTCTGCATATAGTATGTGTTTAATAAATACTTTATTGTATTGGAAATATTGGAATGCCATGCTAGGCACTAGGATAACAAAGTTTGGAAATGTAGCTACTGCTCTTGGATCTAAGTGGAGATGGTAACATGACATTTATATAGGTATACTCTGGGGAAATTTGAGGAGGAGGAGATTGATTTTAGCTAAGTGGATCAGGGAAGGTTTATTGGAAGAGGGGGCATCTGAGCTGGGCTTTAAAGGAAGAGGTATTCATGTTGGCAAACATTTATTAAGTACCTACTGTGTACCAGGCAATGAGGATACGAAGATAAAAGTGAAAACAGCCCTCAAGAAGCCTTCTTTCCTTCTTGGGGTGAAAGGCATATACGCGGAGAAGTAAAGACAATCTGTCACCTAGCATGTATTAAGCACTTACTCTATGTCAGGCACTGTATATAAGTGTGTTCTTTGGAATACAAAGACAAGTAAAAGGCAGTTTTTCTTTTCAAGATTACAGTCTAAGTACAAATAAAATAAAGGGAGGATGAATTGGAGATAATCAACTGGGGAGACACTAACATTAAGGGGATTGGGAAAGGCTTATTGGGAAGATAACATTTTAACTGAGATTTAAAGAAATCTAGGAGATAGAGGTGAGGAGGGAGAGACTTCTAGGTATGGGTGACAGCAAGAGAAAATGCCTAGAGTCAGCAGATGGAGTGTCTAGTGCTGAGGTTCCCAAGCTGAGGAGGTGGGATTGATATAGTCAAACTTGCCTCTGAGAAATTTTCAGTTCGATAGCTGAGTGGAGGATGGGCTGGGGTGAAAAGAGACTTGAGCCAAGGAGACCAAGCAGTGACCTCTTGCAGGCATTAGGTAAGGGCCTAGACTGGGTGGCAGCAGTATCAGAAGGAACAAGGAAATGTATTTCAGGCAAACGGTAAAAGCAGAAATGACAAGACTTGGCAACTGATTATATGGGGAGGGGAGTGGAGAGAGAGTGGAGTCAAGGATGATGACAGCAAGATTGTAAGCCTGGGTGACTAGAAGGATGGTGGGGCCTTCCACAATAATAAGAAAGCTGGAAAGAAGGGAGGATTTAGGGGGAAGATAATGAGTTCAATGTACATGCTGAGTTTAATACATCTGTGGAACATTCAGTTCAAGATGTTGACTAGATGGTTGGTGATGTGAGATTGGAGGTCCGAAGAGAGGCTAGGGATGAATAAATGTGAGAATCATCTGTATATTGATGGTAGTTGAAACCTTGGGAACTGATGAGACCATCTGATAGTGTAGAGGTAGAAACGAAGGCTCAGGTGGACAGCCTCAGTAATCAGGTCTGACCTGGATGAAGATCCAACAAAAGTGACTGAGAAGGAACAGTCTGGCAGGCTGAAGAAGCAGGAGAGGAGAGTATCCAAGAGAAGATTCAAGTGTCAGAGACAGCAGAGAGGTCAAGGAAGGTGAAGATTGAGAAAAGGCTGTTAGATTGTGATGATGAAGTGATCTTTGGTAACTTGGAAGAGAGCGATTTCAGATGAATGATGAAGTGAGGAGCTAGACCAAAGATGGTGTAAAAAAGAGTGAAAGTGAAGAGAGTGGAGGCATCGGCTGAAGACACAAGTTCTCAACAAGTTTAGCCAAAGAGACAGAGAATGATAGCTAGCTGGGATGCATGGGTCAAGTGAGATTTTTTTTTTTAAAAGCTGAAGGAGATGTGGACATGTTTGTAAGCCATGGGGAAGAAGATGGTTGTAGCCTGTTCTATTGGTCTTTTCCTGCTCTTAATAAAAATATTAATTTAAAAAATTTGATTCTCTTTGGACAACTCTGAGTCTTACCTCTTTGACTATATGAAATATGACTCTTTCTTACCTGGTTTCTTAGCTTTCCATAGATCCAGCTTAGCCCTTGTCAGCACCTTGCTTGAAGACACAACAGTTCGTCTGTGGGTCTTGCCCTGCTTGAATGCTATTTGATTTTTTCTTGGGTCTGTTTTTTTTAAGCTTCTATATCTCCCTGGAATATAGATCCTAGTTGTAGAATTTTAAAATCCTTGAGCTGGATGGGACCTGAGAAGTCACCTGAACAAGTGAAAAAAAAGTTGAAGCCAAGAAAGACTGAGTAACTTACCTAGCAGTGTGACCTTGAGTAAATCATTTAACTTCTCTTGGCCTCAGTTTCTTCATTTTCAAAGTGAGGATATATTTCAGTATGCTGTTGTGAAGATCAAATGAGATATATGCTTCACAAACCTTCAAAAGCGTGTGATAGGAGTCATTTTATTAATCTCCAGGGTCACTTTAAGTTACTGGTAGAGCCAGGACTATAACAGATCACTTGACTTCCTGTCTAAGTCATTTTGCATTAACCTGTGTTATCTTTTGGGAATGGAGTTCAAGTTTTGGGTTTGTTTGTTTTACCAAATGGCCCACATTAATCATGCTTACTATTAGTTTTAAAAGTTAGTTCTTCTTAAATGATGTCAGGCTTCTTTTTTCCCCTCACCTGTCATTTAACATGTAGGCTCATTTACTAAAACATCCCCTCGATTTAAATACTGCTTTGATCCATCAGGTGCTCCACCAAAATGCTGTCTCTTTTTTGTAATCAGCTGATAGAGATGACTCTCCCTTTCCAATTCCTCTTCTAGTCTGCTAAGCCTGGAAGTTTCTTTTGTTTTCTGCTTGACACCTTATGAATTGATTGCTTTCTTGTCTTGTAGTTCTTCCTCTGTCTATTTCCATGTGGAGAATTGACTCTTTCATGCCACTTTTGGGATGCCAGTGTGGTTTCCATTAGAATCCTTTCAAAAACTTGTTCATTACATTTTCATTGTAGGGTATCATTAAATATGCGTCATCCCAGAAAAATAGGGTAACTGCCACCAAGGTAAGAGGTGATCTCTAGCTATACTTTACCACTTATTTTCAGACTTTACTAAGAAGAGTTCATCTGGTGTGAGCTTGCCTCATCTCATCAACATGTGTCTGTCTCTACGGCTTTGTTTTTCTTTCTCATCCTAAAAATAATTTGCCCTTTCTCTCCTAGAGCATTAACCCCTCCATTTATACTATAGATGTCATACCTTACCATCTACTTGTTTCTCTATTTATCCCCTGGTACTTTACGAGCATTTTCAGTATTGTCTTCTTCCTTGGTGCTTTCAAGTATATTTAAGTCTCCCTTACGTTGGGAAAGCTTCTTTTGATCTAGCTCCCCTGTGTCTTTCTGCTTTTACTTCTAGATAGACTTCACGAACACTTATTTATTCTCTACCTGTTTTCAGTTTCTCTTTTTAACCCCCTGTTACTAGTCTTAGACGCTTCTCTTGAAACTGCCCTTGAAGATCTCATTAATGCAGAGATTCTAACCCTTTTTTGCGTCCCCACTGTAGTCATTTTGAGGAAACCTGTTGACCACTTCTCAAATATTTTAAAATGCATGACGTAAAATATGTATGATTACAAAAGAAACTAACTATATTGAAATCAAATAATCAGAATAGTGAAAATACTCATTGAAATAGATTAGGTACACAATACATTGTAGTAAATAACCATAGTAATTTAGTGTTTAATAAAGATCCAAGCTTTGGGGACAAAAATTCATTATTTGACCAGAACTGCTCAGAAAACTTGAAAATAGTATGGCAGAAACTAGATATACACCAACCTCTTACGTTGTATACCAAGACAGAGTCAAAATGGGTACATGATTTATACATAACAAGGGAAATAAGCAGATTAGGGGAAACATGGAATCAAATACCTGTCAGATATATTGATAAGGGAGGAATTTAGAGCCAAACAAGATATAGAGATTGTGAAATATGAAGGCATAATTTTGATAAAAGGGTTTTGCAAAAACAAAACCAATGCAACCAAAATTAGAAGAGAAAGCAGAAAATTGGGGAAAGTTTTTTTACAGCAAGTGTCTCAGATAAAGGCCTCATTTTTAAAATATATAGAGAATTGAGTCAAATAAGAATAGAAGTCATTTTGCAATTGATAAATGGTCAAAGGATATGAACAGGCAGTTTTCAAAGAACTCAAAGCTGTCTATAATCATATGAAAAAATGTCCTAATCACTATTGATTAGAGAAATACAAATTAAAACAGCTCTGTAGTACTACCTTTTACCTATCAGATTGGCTAATGTGACAGAAAAGGAAAATGATAAATGTTGGAGGGGATATGGGAAAATTGGAACACTAATGCAGCATTGGTGGAGTTGTGAACTGATCCAACCATTCTGGAGGTAAATTTGAAACTGTGCTCAAAGGGCTATAAAACTGTGCATACCCAGAATTTTACTACCAGATCTGTATCCCAAAGAGATTTAAAAAAAATTAAAAGGACCTATTTGTGCAAAATATAGAAGCTCTTTTTGAGGTAGCAAAGAATTGTAAATTGAAGGAATGCCCATCAATTGGGGAATGGCTGAACAAGTTGTAATGGAATATTATTGTGCTGTAAGAAATGACAAGCAGGATGATTTCAGAAAAACCTGGAGAGGTTTACATAATCAGATGCAGAATGAAGTGAGCCAGAACCAAGAGAACATTGTACACAATAACAACAATATTGTGTGATGGACAACTATGAATAACTTAGCTATTCTCAACAACACAGTGATCCAAGACAGTCCCAAAGCATTTATGGTAAAAATGCTATCCACCTCCAGAGAGAGAACTGATGGTGTCTGAATACAGCCCAAAGCATACTATTTTTCACTTTTTTTTTAGTTTTTAGTTTTCTTCCATAAAATGGCTAACATAGAAATATGTTTTATATGATTGCGCATGTATAACATATCAGATTGCTTACTGTCTCAAGGAATGGTGAGGGGAGGGAGGGAGGTATAGAATTTTGAATGATATCTTTAAAAAATGTTAAAAATTGTTTTTACATGTAATTGGGGGGAAATAAAATATTAAAAAAATACAAATACTCGAAGTCTGAAAGAGGCAAAACCTGCAAAAAAAGAAAAGAAGTAGTCATCAACGTTTTTTGTTTTTTTCCCCCACTGAATAGTAATTTACTTTTTCCAGTTACATGTAAAGGTAACTTTCAGCATCATCAGCATATTTTTGAAACAAGTTCGCAGATCCCAAGTTAAGAGGAGTATCAGGGGAGCCCCTTTTGCCAAACATAGTGACCTTTTCTAAGTTCTCCTTTTTCCTTCACTTCTTAGCAGCTTTTGACTCCGTGGGGTACCTTTTCCTTTTTCAAATTCACCTCCCCTATTAAACTATTAGACTATTATTAAACTGAAGGTCTACAAAGCCATTGTACTGACTTCATTGTGGTATGCTTGTGAAACCTAGATAATATACCAACCCCATGCCAGGAAAGTGAATCACTTCCATTTGAATTGTCCTGGGAAGATTTTGAAGATCACCTTGCAAGTTAAGGTACAGGACACTAAAGTCCTTTTTTGAGCTAAACTGCCAAGGATTCAAACCCTAATACAGAAATTCCAATTGACTGGTCACCTTGTTTAAATGCCAGAAAGTACATTTGCTTAAAAGATATTTTACAGAGAACTCATAAGTCAAGAACTCACACAAGGTTCAGAAAAAACAACACAAGGACATTTTCAACCTCTTTTTGAAGAACATTGGAATTTATTTGTGAGACATAGACACTAGGACAAAGGACTACCCAGAATGGCATGTCTGCATCAAAGAAGACACTTTGTTTTATCACTCAAAAGAACTGTTTTGTGAAATTCACAAATTTAGAGTTATATCCCCTTCAAATGTTCATATGGACCATTCCCGCCTACTCTGTATAGAGTTTTCCAAGCTAAAATTATTCTGATCATCCATAATCAAACTCAATATACTTTGACTCCAGCAAAGTGATGCCTCTTCAAGCATAAAGGAGAACTGACTGATTGACTGGTATAGAAGCAGGCTTTTCTCTAGTCGAGAAAAATCAAACTATGGGATGAAAAATAGAACAAGTTTCCTTTATTTCAAAATCAGAATAGTTATTTTTTTACTTAAAATTAGTTTGGTTTTAATTATAATTCCTCAGCACATCATCTGGGTTTCAATTACAATAAAAAGGAGGATATACAGTGAAAAAAAAAAAAAAACAAATTCACCTCCCTTGCTTTCTGTGACACTGACATTTTCTACTTTTCTTTCCCCTGAAACTTTTTTTCTCTGACTTTTGTTGACTTCCTTTTTCCTTCTGTCTCCTTGCTGTGGGTTTTCCCAAAAATTCAGAACCTGTGATTTTCTCTGTATTCCCTTCTGTATTGAGCTCAGCTGATTTTACCACATAACTATCACCTCTATGCTAATGGCTCTCAAACATAGGTAACTATTTTCAGCCCTGATATTGCACTTAAATTCCAGTCTCATATCTCCACTTGCTTATATGACCTCTTCCATCATCTTAAATTCAACATTTTAGCACATTCTGGACACTGTCAGAGGTGGCCTCTCCCAAATTCACTATTTCTACCAGTGTGTACCATCATTCTTACAGAGAGTAGGTTCAGAACCATAGTCATCTTTGACTCTTCCTTTCTACTAATCTTCTGCATCAGGGCTTCTTAGCCTTCTTTTGTGTGTCATGAATCTCTGTGGCAACCCTAATAAAGTTTTTCAATAATAGAAGGAAATGCTAAATTTCAGGTAGAAGTTAATGAAAATAAAGAGGTATTTTCCCCAACCAGTTTCATGGATTCTCTAAAATCTGTCTGTAGACCTCAGCTTAAGAGCTCCTGCTTTAGATCCATTTCGTCAATAAGGACTAGCAGCTCTTCCTTCTAAATGGTTCTCATATTTCTCTCTCTCTTTTTTTTTTTCTCGTTCTGACTGCCATCATTCTAGTCCAGACCCTCATTACTTCACCTTTAGTGTTTTGCAACAGCCTGCTAGCTCATCTCCCTGACACTATCCTCTTCCTTCAGTACAGCCTAAATTGTCAGACTAATTTTAGAAAACCAGCTTTTGTCTTTCCTCTGCTCAGAAGTCTCTAGCTCCCTTATTCCTACAGCACCAAGTCCAGATTCCCCAGTTTGACATCCAAAACTCTCAACAATCTGGCCTTATGCTATCCATTCAGCCTTTCCCCAGTGCTTCTTTTTTTTTTCTTTGTAGAATGATTGTCTGGAAATAATAGTCAGTCTAAGGTTCTGCAGTTTCAGTCCTGAGGGCTGAAGCAATCACAGTCAGGCAATCTGTGTCATTCAGTCTTGATGAAACCAGGTAGTGAGACTCAGGCAGAGGTATGTAATTTTAATAATCCAAGGCAATTCATGAATTAGTCAGGAGCAGAAGGGAATTTTGCAATGTTTAGAAGTCTTTTATATAAAATATCCTCAAAGAAAGTTCTGTCCTTGAGGGACAGTTGCTCTGATAGTTGCATTGAGTTGCATTCCCTCTTTGTTGTATCCCCACCAATTTGGTTTTGCCCTGCTGCGTAGGTTCCCCCGAGCTCAGGTGACTCTTGTGTCTGACAGCCTCTCTCCACTGTCTGAGGGTCTAGACTGCCCAGTGGTGTAGGTCAGTTCAGAGACTTTCTCCTTTAAGCTTTCTTCTCATCAGACCTATTTCACCTGAGGTTTTGGGCAGGTGGCTTGAAACTGAACTGGATTCAGATCCCAACTTTGTCACCCAATACTTAGGTTACCTTAGGCAAGTCGTTTAACTCCCTACCCTTCCTTTTCCTCCTCTGTGAGATTTCATTTAGCGAGCATTTGTTAAGAACTTAGCATATGCCAGGTACTGTGTTAGATACTTGGGTTACCAAGACAAAAGCAAAACCTCCTCTTTCTTCGTGAACATTAAATTGATTGTATGCTCCTTAAATGTTTATTGAATGAAAGAAGCTTACATTCTACAGGTTGAGAGTTGGTCAACTCTCCCTTTCAATTCCTATTACATTTTTGATTCCATTTTGTGACATAATTATTATTATTGGCCCATTGCCATTTATCTCTTTCCTATTAGTCTTATCTTGCTAACAAGATTATAACTTCCTGGAAGACAAAATCCATTGTAGGGTCTAGCACTGTGTTGGTCATATGGAAGGTGCTCAAAAAATAGATTGACCAGGTTCCCTTATCAGTTAACTTTCCTTTAAGTGTGTCACAGTGTTGTACTTATCGTTCTTTGGTACTCCAGTTTCCAAATGAATTCCTCCTTGTCTATGACAGTGGGGCTGCTGACTCTCCTGAATTTGCCAAAAGTTTCCTGGAATCATTGGTGAGGCCCCTGACTCACAGGCAGAGATATTTTCCTCCCAGGATACCAGACAGTGACCGCCCATCCAACCACTCCACTCTTTGGCATGATTTCCTGGAGGGAGTGCCTTGGAGAGAATGCACAGTCACCTCCCTGGCTTACAGCAGAGGAGTGGTACCGTCACCACCTAGCAGCAAAATGTTGTTAGCCTGCATGGCAGTCTCAGTAGATTGCATTCATGAGCTACAAGGAGGAGACTCTTCTTTTCTCATAATTTCCAAAGCCTGCCATTATTGTGTTAGTAATAGCAATAATAACAAAAATTACGAAAGTTGTAATTGTACCTTACACTTGAATCTGGCTTCATGGCTTCCAAGCACACATACATATGTACATACATATTATTTGATCTTCATCCTGTGCTGTCATAATGCCAGGTATTATCCTTGCTTCCCTGGTGAGAAAAGTGAACTTCCCAGAGTCTGCAGAGAGCAAGCTTCAGAATGAGCACCACGACAGTGCTCTTATGTCTCCCAGTTTAGTATTCTTTCCACAGTGCCCCATGATGCCAAAGGATGCCAAAAGCCAGCCAGCTCAAGCCAAACAGAATAGCATTTGTGCCTGGTGTATGCAATCATTGCATTTCTTTTCCTTTCTTCTTTTGCACACTGAACCCCAACTTTACCTTCCCTTTAATTGGGGATTGAGAGCTTTCTCATGAGCTCTTTGTTGCTTGTTGATGTGTGGCACTCTGAGTATGCATAGACTAACCTTCCTTCTGGAAAAATCTGTTAGATGGTGGCACCTCAGAGATAATTCTGGTTCTTGTGAAAGCTTCCAAAAACAAAGTACTTTTTGTACCATCCTTAGACCATGCGTTGGACAAGGGAAGTAGTGACAGCAAAGCTTATATTAAAACCTACTGGACGTGGAAGATTTAAGGAACCAGTGATGAGAGATAGTATCCTATGGAAGATATACTGTGAAGGTACACCCCTTTACCCTGCAGAACTATACATCATAATACTATCTCACATTTATTAAGTACCATAAAGTTTAAAAGCACTTCAAATATATTTTCATCTGATCCTCAGATAGATGCTATTATTTTCCCCATTTTACAGATGAGGAAACTGAGACTGAGAAAGGTTTAGTGACTTGTCTAGGTTCACACAAGTAGGAATTGTCTGAAGTGGTATTTGAACTCAGGTCTTTCTAATTACAAGTCTGGCCCTCAGTTCACTATACCATGCTGCCTGTTACATATAGAGACATGAACTTCTCAGTCAGAAACCAACCTGGCCTAGTCGAGCATTTATTTGTATCTTCAGTAGCTGCCCCTCATAATCTGACAGGCCTCGGTCCCCACCTCCTGTCCACAGACCAATGGTTCCCTTTCATCTAGGAACACAAAGACCTGAATGGGGAGGTTCTGAGGGACATATGCCAACTCACACAACTGGACAATGAATGAAGCATAATATCCCAGAGTTGTGTGTTAAGCTACTCTTTGTTTATTCCAACTATGAAGAAAAGTAATATTTTTATTCACCAACTACCTGCCCTACTGATTGTAATAGATTACTGCCATTAAAGGGAAGGAAAGTATTCACTCTGGAAACCCAGTGTTGCATACATAACTGTAACTGCATCTCTTTCTTTGTCCCTTGCTATTGTGTTTTCACTTTCCATCCTGGTCTGTTTAAGAGCTCCTTTCTGTACTTGTCCTTGTATGGATTCAGTCAGTCTATTATCAGCACAGTGATAATAATATAATAGTAACAGCACCAGCAGCAACATCTGTGTGGAGATTATGGGTGAGGTACCAGGAAGGAACACATACTTAGAGGATCACAAGTCAGATAGTATATTATGCACAGACATGAAAGAATGTGGCTCCCCATCCCTTTACTCCCATGGATAAGCACTGGTAGTGGTGTGGTGATAGAATGATGATGCACATCCCAGTTGAGAGCACAGAGCTCTGGGTCTCTGCCCTTATATCTGGTTGCTGTTGTGTGGCAGCTTCTTAAGAACCAAGGGGGAGGGGAACCTTAGGAGTTGTCAGTTAGCAGGTGGCTCGGACTGCAACCCCTCGACCCCTTCCCTCAATCACAAGAGCATTGTTATTAGGATAATTTGATAACATACATAACATAAAACATACATGGATTAGATGAAGTTTGTTAAACTGATTGTGATCAAGAGAACATGGAATTCTTTGTCTAAATGAAACTGATGAAACCAGTTATGGCATACCTGGGAACTTCCTGGTACGTAGGCAGGTCGCTCAGGGATCAAACATGGAGTCCTTTCTGTTAGGCCAGTCCTCACACTAGCATTCACATAGTGATTTAAGATTTCCCAAGCATTTTATATAATCTTGACTATGTATCAAGCCCAGTACCAGGCATAGACATGCAAAAGTGTATGTTTATACAATAAACCCAGCTCTCAATGCTGTTTATATTCTTCTAAAGCGGGTATGGATTTGACTTCTGTCAAACATCTGAATACAGAAAAGGTTATCCCTTTTCAAAGTTCCATGAATCTGTACTGGGGATTGAGGTTGGTGTTAGCAATACATAGCTGCAGTTCTGTTATTTGGGCTTCTGATCATATTATAAAAACAACTTTTGGATGTGTCCCACTTTCAGAGTAAGATGATACGTTAAAACAGCAAATTTATAGGAGTACATTGTAGTTTATTAGATCTTATATCATTCTAAGAGAAAAAAAAATGCCTAAATAACAGAACATTTACTTCAGTATATCAAGGATACATGACTCTATTGATATAGTACTCTGTCCACTGAGGTAGCCCCATTCAGGCTAGCTGGGTAGAAAGCACTGCCAGCCTCCCCTGAGGACTCTTGGTAGTCTCAACTCCATCTGGTTGGTGGTGTAGGAAGAGTGACTGTAGGTCTTCATACTGGTTGAGTGAATTGGGAGTCCTCATCTACAGTCCTTGTTGTTACCATCTGCCCTGCTACAGCATCCAGAGTCCTCTGGGCCTTACCATCTGTTCTCCTGCTGTGCCCTCCAGACTCCTGGCACTAATCTGACTTGCTGGGATGCCTGAGGGTCCCTGATGCCTTGCCTTCTACTCTGCCACTGGCTTCTGGGACTTTCCACCCATCCTGGAGCTGAGTGCTTTATTTATGTTACCTTCCTCAATTGGCTTTTGAGTTCCTTAAGATCACTGTTTAGTTTTTTTCTATTTTTATCTCCAGCTCAGCACCGTACTTAGCATGGAGTGCTTAAGAAGTGCTTTTTTGTTAATTCCTTTATTCAACCCACAGCCATTCTTCTGCCACTTAGTGGAAGGTCTCCTATAACTTCTGCGGTTTAAAAAAATGTCATTATCCTGAGGCCCACCTGACGGTGAACCTCTCAAAACTTTATTAGACAGGTACATAAGGTACATCACTGGTTCCACACTGGAAACCTTTCCAGGATAGAAGGAATCTGAGCATAGACTGGTGGCATGGCCTCCAATGCAGCAATCATTTATTAACTATCTGTTAAGTACCAGGTACTGGAGATACAGACAAAAACTAAAGCCCTGCTTTCAAAGGGTTTATGTTCTGTTGGAGCTAGTGGTGGTGAGATAACATGTGCGTACAAAGTTAAATACCACACAGATGCAAAGTACTTTCTAAGGGTAAAATGGTGGTGGAAGACACACATCTAATATTATGGACAGTTTTTCAAACAAAAGAATACAGGTTTCAGAGGACATGATGGAGATGTAAAGTGAAATAGAGACATGTAAAGAATGGGCCTGGTGTGGATGGATATGAGGAAGTGGTGTCCAGGAAGTGACATGTGTGCCTTAGCATTTATAATGTGAATTTGATTTTTAATCTCTGAGCAAGCAGTAAGAGGAGCATGTAATTATGCAGTCACCAAGTATTTATTAAAGACTTAACTAAATGCTGCGAACTCTGCTAAGCTCAGGTAGCTTTTTCCTGGTTGATGGTCAAGAGAAGGGTCAATGCAGTTCTTCTGCCTGGTTGGCTACAGAATGGTGAGGACTAATTGAGTTATTCACCATCCAATTACCAGCCTAATTAGCCCTGCCCTTCACTATTGAGTATATAATTTATTCCAGGGTCATGGGTTTGGGAGAATCTTTAGGTCCTGGACATGACAACCATTGTGGAAGGGCAAGAGATGAGTTCCTGAGTCACCACCATTCCCACCTCTCCAACCCCTCCCCAGAGAGAAGACAAAATATTTTCATTAAATCCATATTTGGATGAGATATGTCCAAATATGCATTTTCTGTGCCACAGTTCAAAGAAATGTGAAAAACCTTTGGCTGTCCATTGAATGTCTGGTAACGTCCAAGAGTTCAGGGCCATCTGCAGAGAAAGGGCATTAAATTAGAAAGCAGAACCATCCTGCTTTCACTACCAAAAACGTCAGCAGGACAAGGTCTTCCTCAGTGTTCCTAGGTTTGGGAATGTCACTTTAGGAGTATTTTTGCCTGCATCCCAAGCATAAGAACAAGAGATGTCTAAGCACCAAGGGCATCTTGTCTATTAGCTGGTCTTAATATGCCCGGGTGCCCCCACTCAGTTACCACAGCAACCAGCTGCTGCTCCAGGCTATTTCCTCAGCTCTCTCTTTCCTTCCTGCCTCAGCAAGGTCTAATTTGCATTTCCCAACCTCCTCTTCACCTCCCTGCCCCTAACCCGACTTCACATGCTGTCAACTTTGAAAGAGGCTCATTTTTTTTTCTTTTTAAACTTAATAAGCATTTGAAATTATCAAGCACTGATTTTTCCACAGTGCTCTCTGTCAGACACCTTTTATTGTAAAGGTAGCATGATATTATCTGAAGGTTATTGTCTCTGGAGTCAGAGGAGCTGAGTTCAAGTGTTCCCACTCATGTTTGCTACCACTGTGGCCTTGAGGAAGTCATTTAACTTCCTTTCACTCACCTGTTAAAAAGAGGAGATTGGTGTAGATGGTTTCTGAGGTCGCTTCTAGACCCAGACCTGTGATTCCTTCTGCCTTAGGACTGCTCTATCCTTACCACCAGGGTTTTCTGACTCTCCCTTTTTTTTGTATTTAGTGGGTAAGTTTGGGGGGCTCACCTAAAAGACACTTAACTACAAAGTGTAATTGTTATTGTTCTGTTTCAAGGGTGTCAGCATGGAGACTGTGAGTGAGAGTAAGGTAATGACCCCTGACTTTGGCACAGGACCTGCAGAAACTACCCCTAAGCCTTTGCCATTTAAGGATCCCAATTTTGTGGTAAGTGTTTGTTGTTTAATTTTTAGATACCTTAGAGATTCATTGAAATTTCTGAATAGAATCCGGATTTCTTTCAAGCTTTTTGTAGTAAATCTAGATTGTATGTTTTAGTGGTAGATAAAAGATATTTTCAGTTTTACACATGATCCAGTTATTTCAATGGAAATTAAATGTTAATTTGGCAATAAAATGGTGAATATCTTGTGGGAAATTGTTATAGAAACACTCCCTTGCCAAAAATTAATATTCACTGAGCATAATTATAGGGGATTCTGTTTAGGTTTCAATCTGAAGTTGTAATTCTTTAAATCACTTCAAAAATATTTGTTTTGTTTTTACATCACCAAAATTCTCCTAGTATACCTCTACTCCCCAACCAGAGAGCCATTCCATATACCTGATAAAATTTTACATAAAAAAAGTGAAGAAGAGAAAAAAAATCAGCAAAGCTGATCCATATAAAAAAGTCGGAAAATATATGCAATGTAGTACACTTGTGCACTTCTCCAAACAAGTGGGTGGGAAGGTGTGTTACTTAATGGTGTCCACAGCGTTGCTGTTTTGGTTTTTAATCTTATGAGAATCCTTGGTTTATCAATCATGTGTTGAATGATTGATCAATAAGCATTTATTAATCATTTATTGTCAGGCAATAGATGTAGGAGGAAAAAAAAATCTTTTAAGGAGTTTATATTCTAAATGAGGAGATAGCATGTGTAATAGATGCCAAAAATATAGAAAGTAATCTAAGAGAAGGCACTGGCCTCTGGGAGTGACTTTATTTTTTCTGTTAAAATAGAGGATTTTCCAGAGATACATAGGAAGAATATACCTCAAATTGTATGGAATTTGAAATATGTAAGAAGCCTTAAAATAGAGCTAGAATAATCTTGATGATGCCTCAGATTTAGTGCACTATATATTCAAGCTTCATAACAAAGGAAATATTCTGCTAACTTGGAAAATATTCTGCTCACTTTTATGGGAAGACTTGTTGAAAATAATAAATCATACTTTACTCTTTTACATTAAGAAAATGTTTAGCACACAACAGATTTGCCAATAATGACAGTAATTTGATTGGGCAGGGAAGAGCTTCTGCCAGTACCCAAGCAATAGGGCTTTGTGTTTATGCTTGTTTTTGTCCTTTCTCATCGCTGTCCTTGTGTATATTATAATATATTCCTAATAATAATTGAAAGGTTTTAGAAAATATGTTGAGCTTTGGAAGCTCTTGGGACATCAGAATTCTTGATCTGAGATAGAGCAGGATAAGGTGAGCTGGGCGGGTTCCTAGGCAATAGTCATGGTGAAGTGGCTGGTGAAGGCAGGAAATGGGCTTTGGCAAGGCAGCTTCTGGTAGGTGGGGGATCTTTGATAGTTCAGGGTAGAAAAAACCAGAGGTGTCAGGTTTGGAGAGCTGTCCAGAGGGAAGGTTGGGGGAGACAGAGAAATGCCTGTGGTGCTATTGAATCTCAAGTAGGCTGGAACATTGTCATTTTAGGAACTCTCCTCTTCTTGATCACTCAGGGGTGGGGAAACGTGCAGCTTTGGGGCCATATACATACAACCTTCTAGGTTCTCAAGTTCGGCCCTTTGACTGAATCCAAACTTCACAAAACAAATTCCCTTAATAAAAGGATTTATTCTGTAAAACTTGAACTCAGTCAAAAGTCTGCACCCAAGGACCTAGGAGTCTAGAGTCTAGACTGACACTTTATTAAGGGTACATACCCTATGTAAATCCTCCATTATTTTTATTATTTTACCTCACACTTGCTGTAGTCTTTGCATCTGCTTCAAAATGGTATCTTATCATTTTGCATCCTCACTCTGTCTGATGGACCCTGGTCTCTATTTTGACTATTTTCTATTCGTCTCCATGACACACATTCTGTAACTTTCATCTGAAAGCCTTACCTCTGTCTCCCCTTGTCTTACCCCTCTGATTCACTGGTCATCTGTTTCACATTTATGCCCCTCTAAAAACTTTTCCAAAATGTAGTTTGGATCAAAAAGGTATCAAGGTGTAGTTAAAAGAGCAGTGTGTGTGAAGTCAGAAGGCCAGGGTTTGAATCTAGGCTCTGTTTTTTATGCTGGTGTAACTCTGGAGAAGTTACCAGCAACTTCAGTTTTTCTGAGACTGATTTCCCAGCAGGATGTAAGCTTTGTGAGGGTAGAAAGTGTGTCATTTTTGTTTTTGTATCTCTGGTGCCAGTCACAGTACCTACAGGTGCTTAATGAATATTTATTATTAGATTGATTCTGTGAATATACACATACAAACCCATATATACCTACACACACACACACACACACACACACACACACACACACACACACACACATATATGTACATATCCCCTCTAACTACCCTAATACTGAAAAAGGTCTCATGAATTACAAATAACATCTTTCCATGTAGGAATGTAAATAGTTCAGCTTTAATGAGTTCCTTAAAGCTTCTCTTTCCTGTTTACCTTTTCATGGTTCTCTTGATTCTTGTATTTGAAAGTCATAATTTCTATTCAGCTCCAGTCTTTTCAACAAGAATGCTTGGAAGTCCTCTATTTCACTGAAATTCCATTTTTTCCCCCTGAAGTGTTATACTCAGTTTTACTGAGTAGGTTATTCTTGGTTTTAATCCTATCTCCTTTGACCTCTGGAATATCATATTCTAAGCCCTTGGATTGTTTAGTGCAGAAATTACTAAATTCTGTGTTATCCTGATTGTATTTCTACAGTACTTGAATTATTTCTTTCTGCCTGCTTGTAATATTTTCTCCTTGACCTGAGAACTCTGGAATTTGGCTACAATATTCCTAGGAGTTTTCCTTTTGGGATCTCTTTCAAGAGGTGATAGTGGATTCTTTCAATATTTATTTTACCCTCTGGTTCTAGAAATTAAGGCAATGTTCCTTGATAATTTCTTGAAAGATGATGTCTACGCTCTTTTTTTGATCATGGCTTTCAGGTAGATCTATAATCCTTAAATTATCTCTCCTGGATCTATTTCTCAGGTCAGTTGCTTTTCCAATGAGATATTTCACATTGTCTTCCTATCTTTTTATTCTTTTGGTTTTATTTTATAATTTCTTGGTTTCTCATAAAGTCATTAACTTCTGTCTATTCTGTTCTAATTTTTAAAGAACTATTTTCTTCAGTGAGCTTTTGAACCTTCTTCTCCATTTGGTCACTTCTGCGTTTTCAAGCATTCTTCTCCTCATTGGCTTATTGTACCTCTTTTTCCATTTGGATTAGTCTGTTTTTAAAGGTGTTATTTTCTTCAGCACTTTTTGTTTGTGTGTGTGTGTGTCTTCTTTAGCAATCTGTTGACTTGATTTTCATTATTTTCTTGCATCGCTCTCATTTCTTTTCCCAATTTTCCCTCTACCTCTCTGACTTGATTTTCAAAATCCTTTTTGAGTTCTTCTATGGCCTGAGACCACTGCATATTTTTTTTGGGAGATTTGGATGTAGAAGCCTTAATTTTTATGTCTTCCTCTGATGGTATGCTTTGTTCTTCCTCATCCAAAAGGATGGAAGAAAATACCTGTTCACCAAGAAAGTAACCTTTTATAGTCTTATTTTTTTTCCCCCTTTTGGGGTATTTTCCCAGTCAGTTACTTGACTTTTGAGTCCTTTTTTCAAATTGAGGGTATAGTCTAGCACCCTGTAAATTCTCAGTTCCTCCAAGGTGGCACAATCAAGGGAGAGGAGTTTCTTCCTCTCCTGGCCTGTGTTCTGGTCTATGAGCAACCTCAAGTATTCCTTTCTGCCCAGGATCTGTGAGTAGGATTCTCTCTCCAGAGCCTCCACCAGCTCCACCACACCAGTGCACTTCCTCACCCCAGGACCACTACTCAGAACTGAGCCACAAATCAGTTGCTTGATTCCCCCTTGTTTATACTGAGGGCTCCAAAAGTTGCTGCTGCTGCCCTGGAGCTGGGGCTGGGGCTGGACCACACTCCCCTCTCACCTAGGTGAAAGATCTCTCTTACTGACCTTTGAAACTGTCTTTGGCCTTTGTGGGTTGAGAAATCTGGGAAATGAAGCTGCTACCCATGGTTCTGTGCCCTGAAGCCTGCTCCAGTCCTGTCCATGCTGTGCTGCGCAGCCAAAGCTGGTCTGTGCTGTGCTCTGAGCTGGTATGATAGACCTTTCCTGTTGGCCTTCCAGGCTGTCTTGAGCTGGAAATCTTTTTCACACGGTCGTTTTGTGGCTTCTGCTGCTTTAGAATTTGTTTAGAGTCACTTTTTACAGGTATTTTATGGGCTATTGATTGATTCTGTGCTTTGCAGTCCTGTAGCATTGTGAAGAGATTGTCAGTGCTTAAAAACATAGACTTTTGCAGCAGGGAGCCATTTGGGATTATTGAAAGGATTGTGTAGGTTTCTAGATTCAATCCAGCTCACTTTTTGACTCCTTTTCAAATACAAGCTCAGCTTATTGTCCATATGCCATGTTTGTCTGTGATATGTGTATGCTATTGGACCAGTTGAATGTGCTGTCTTGTCTACCCACTTGTCATAAACTAGGTAGTATGGGGAGAAAGTTGAACTCTTTTGTTAAATATATTGATGGAAACTTGAGAATGCATTGTAAAGAGTTTTTCATTTACTAGGATTCTATATATCCTCATCTCACAGTGTGGGCTGGGGCTTAGAAGCAGGTTCATTTTTTTTAGCACGATGGTTACAGTGACATTCCTTGAAACAGGTTTTTACCTGTAGCTGGAAATCATGTGCCTGGCAATCACTTAGTCAGCCTTGATGATGGAAGTTCTACATTAGCTCAGTTGGTTAGTTGGAGGGTCTGGTGACACTGATGTTCATTTGCCGTATGTAGCAGTTGGCTTGGCCCTCTTCCATTACCTGAAACTACAGCTGCAGTCCGGAATCTATGTTTTTGGTCAAAACATGAACCAGGAGAGAGACTGTTAATTAGGATCTGTACAAATTCATTCCCACTAGTGGAAAAATAACCTTAAATATCTACACATGCCATTGATCCAGTCAAATGTTGTATCCTTGTATGTGAACAGAGGGCTTCCCTTTAAATGAGAGTTTTGATAAGACGGATCAAACTATGAAGACAGTAAGTAAAACAGCAGCAACAAATTGTGGTGCATTTCCCGTGTGCAGAGCATCATGGTAGGCACTGGAACGCTCCCCATTAGAACTGACATTTGTCAGGGGTTCAGCTCCCAATGACATTTACCTTGTTCTGGGAGTTAGCACAAACCTACCAGTGCCTGTCTGTCTACTGTGACAAGAACTTTTAAAGCCAGGGAATGAGTAGACAGCCTCTGTTTTGGGTTCACTAATTACAAATTGATTCAGCTATTGTGAGTGACCTACATACTTCCACCAGACCCCAAGAGGTTGTTCCCAGTTTCTCAACCTAGGCACTTGTTTTCCACCTATTTCCTTATGCATAGTTTGAACCCTATGGTCTGATACCTACCTCTATAATCAAATTCTGCTTCTTCCTGTGCCATACTATCTTGTCAGGAACTCTGGATGCTGGCCTGACCCATCTACTTAACCTCTGTATCTAACCTCTTTGAACTCAGCTTGATCTTTGGGATTGTTGGTACCCATGTGCCGCCTCTAAACCAGCTTTTACCTTGACTTGGCCCCCTTTGCCTTTATGCTTTGACAAATACACTGTTGTGCACCATTGGTTTTAGTCTATCTTGTTTTGGCCCCCTTTGACCTGCTCTGTCTCTTATGCTCTTGGTTTAGAGTTGACAGAAACCATGACAGAATTTATTTTGTCATCGAAATTTTTTTCTTTGAAGTTGTTCATTGTTGTTGCTGTTTGTTTTGGCTTTTTGTTGTGAGCATATAACTGGTTTTAGCTTATAGGCCTTTAAGGTTATGGGAATATCACTTCAGGTTTATTATATACCCCTTCCTAAGAAAAGTGTTTTGCTTTGTGTGGCTGTGCTAGTGAATTTGTGAAGTCAAATAGAAGTTTCTGTTTTTTGTGCCTGGAAAAGTAGAAGATTTAGGACAGTGGCAGCTGGAGAAAATGGATGATCTTTTACAAATCTTTGTGAGGGCTGACTTGAAGAAAGGAAATATGTGCAGTTGAAAAATGTGTGTCAAAAAGCCATGCCTCTTAGGCATTCCTAAATTAGGAAGAATATTACCCATGCTGGTGAGCGTTTCATTTATTTTATAGTCTGTACGGTCTATGCTAAATAAGAAAAAAAATGATCTATCCTGCTTGGGCATATCTTTGTCTGCAGTTATAGTACAGTAAAAGCCCCATTATCCAACCAGCTAACTGATAGAGGGAAAAGCTGAAGAGAGTGGCATCTCAGATACCCTCTCCAGGAGGAATCATCACTCAGGCAACCAAGAGACACTGCTCCTCTCCAGAACAGGGAGAGGAACCCTGCAGTGTAAGGCAGCAGGGGGCCCAGGAAAAGCCAGTCACCACAACAGAGGAGCAAGACAGGAAATGTGGAGGAAGAGGAGAGAAAGAGAAGAAACAGTAGAAATAGTAAGCTTCTGAGCAGTGCTAGGGAATAAGTGAGCGAGGGTAAAGTCAGAGCGGCTGTGAGCCTGAGCCCTTCCTCTACACTGACCTTTCAAGTGAGGACCTTGTAATAACAGAAATTCTCATATAGATTTGAGTGAAATGCGTGTTAAATCATGGCCCCTGGCACACATCAACTACAAGTCTCAGTTAATCAGAACTTAAAATGCCCATACCTTGTTTTCTCAACATGTGGGATAACAAGGTTCTACACCATGAGTTAGTGGAGAATTTTGGATGGAGATCTTCATTCATTATCACTGTCTCGTCTCTTTGAAAGAGTGAGTTAGAAAAATAATTTTTTTTTTTGCATGAGTTTTAAAAAAATATTTGTTGCTTATATTTTGTTATGATCCAACAGATACTTCCCGGTGAACACCAAAACAAATCTCCAGGAAAACTGCCCAATAATGTGGCCGTGCATGTTGGATGGTTCTTGTGACTTTCTAAAATCTGTGCTTTAACTTCGACATTTGAGGCAATGTAAAGTAGTGGATAGAGTGGTGGGCTTGGAATCAGGAAGACCTGGGTTCAGATTCTGCCTGTGACACTTATTAGATGTGTGGCCACAGTCAAGTCACTTAAGCTCTCAGTTTCAGTTCCCTCATCTCTAAAATGAGTTTTTTTATTTTGTTTTTAATGCAAAATTGTTGTTGTTGTTTTAAATAGGTTTAAATTTAAATAAGATCAAGTGGGATACTATGCACAATCTGCTTTATAAACTTTAAAAACACTATAGAAATGTCAGCATTATTATACTGTAATACCAACATCGTCCATTGTATTTGACCTGAATTAAATTGTCTTTTATTTTTTTTTTTTTTTTCTTTTTTTTTTTTTCTTTTTTTATTTATTTATTTATTTATTTATTTATTTTACATTCATTTTCACAAATTTTTGGGTTCCAAATTTTCTCCCTTTTTCTCCCCTCCCCCCACCCCAATACCCCAAGCAATCTAATTTTCCCTATCTCCAATCTGTCCTCTCTTCTGTCATCCCTCCCTTCCCTTGTCTCTATCTTCTCTTTTCTCCTGTAGGGCCAGATGACTTTCTATTCCTCATTAACTGTATGTCTTCTTTCCTAGTTGCAACAGCAATACTAAACAATTGTTCCTAAAACTTTGAGTTCCAAATTCTCCCCATCCCTCCCTCCCCACCCATTCCCTTTGGTACGGCAGGCAATTCATTATAGGCCATATCTGTGTAGCTTTGCAAATGACCTTCCTGATAGTCGTGTTGTGTAAGACTAACTGAATTGCCATCCCTCCTCACCTGCCCCTCATTGTTTCTCTTTGATCCTGTCCCTCCCCAAGTGTTGACTTTCAATTACTCCCTCCTCCCTTTGCCCTCCCTTCCATCATCCCCCCCCAATATCTCCTTCTCCCCCGCTTTCTTATACTGTAAGATAGGTTTTCATACCAAAATGAGTGTGCATTTCACTCCTTCGTTTAGTCAAATGTGATGAGGGTAAACTTTTGTTTGTTTGTTTGTTTGTTTGTTTGTTTTTTTTTTCTTCAGCTCTCCTCTTTTTCCCTCCACTAAAAACATCTCCTACTTGCCTCTTAAATGACATATAGTTACCCCCTTCCATTTCTCCCTCTTTCCTCTCACTACATTTCTCTCTCATCATTTACCTTAATTCCTTTTAAGGTATGGTCCCATCCTATTCAGTTCAATCTGTGCTCTCTGTCTCTGCATGTGAATGCATGTGTGTATGTGTGTGCATGCATGTACATGTGTATGTGTGGTCCCACCAACCACCCAGATACTGAAAAGTTTTAAGAGTTAGAAATATTGTCCTTCCATGTATGAATGCAAACAGTTCATTTCTGGTAAGTCCCTTAATACTTCTCCTTGCTGTTTACTTTTGCATGCTTCCTCTCATTCTTGTGTTTGAAAGTCAAATTTTCTTTTCAGCTCTGGTTTTTTCATCAAGAATGATTGAAAGTCCTCTGTTTCATTGAAAGACCATATTTTCCCTTGAAATATTATACTCAGTTTAGCCGGGTAGGTGATTCTTGGTTTGAGTCCTAGTTCCTTTGCCTTCTGGAATATCCTATTCCACGCCCTTCGATCCCTTAATGTAGAAGCTGCTAGATCTTGGGTTATCCTGATTGTATTTCCACAGTACTGGAATTGTTTGTTTCTGGCTGCTTGCAAGATTTTTTCCTTGAGCTGGGAGTTCTGGAATTTGGCCACAATGTTCCTAGGAGTTTCTCTTTTTGGATCTCTTTCAGGTGGTGATCGATGGATTCTTTCAATACTTATTTTGCCCTCTGGTTCTAGAATGTCAGGGCAGTTTTCCTTGATAATTTCATGCAAGACGATGTCTAGGCTCTTTTTTTGATCATGGCTTTCAGGTAGTCCCATAATTTTTAAGTTGTCTCTCCTTGATCTATTTTCCAGGTCAGTTGTTTTTCCCATGAGATATTTCACATTCTCTTCCATTTTATTGTTCTTTTGGTTTTGTTTGGTGATTTCTTGGTTTCTCATAAAATCATTAGACTCCATCTGTTCCATTCTAATTTTGAGAGAACTATTAAATTCAGTGAGCTTTTGAGCCTCTTTTTCCATTTGGCTCATTTTGCTTTTGAATGCATTCTTCTCCTCATTGGCTTTTTGAACCTCTTTTGCCAATTGAGTGAGCCTATTTTTCAAGGTGTTAATTTCCTCAGCATTTTTTTGGGTCTCCTTTACCAAGATATTGACCTTTTTTTCATACTCTTCTTGCATCTTTGTCATTTCTTTTCCCAGTCTTTCCTCCACCTGTCTAACTTGCTTTTCAAAATCCTTTTTAAGCTCTTCCAAGGCCTGAGCCCACCCAACACCCCCCTGGGGTGTCTGGGGTACTGAGGCCCCGCCCTCCACATCTTTCCCTGATGGGAAAAATACGTTCTCGTCCTCCCCATCTGATCCGAAGGTTGGGATCATTTGCATTTGTTGGAAAAAACTCTCTAAAGTCTTATTTTTCTTCCCCTTTCTAGGCATTTTCCCAGCCAGTTACTTGACCTCTGAGATTCCCTTCCACCCCCCGCCTGGATCCGCCCAGCCAGCGCCTGGCCTCTGAGATTCAAATGGGCTTTCCTCCTGCTGGCTGTCAATCAGTGAGCTTTAGTTCAGGTGCTGGGGCGGGGCCAGGGCTGTCTCCGAGACTCTGATCCCTCGGGGGGTTTTATGCAGCGACTCTCAAGAATGGAGCGGGTGGGGGCGGGGTGGGGGGCCCGCCTCCCAATCTCAGCTCCCCTGGGGGTCCCGAGCAGAAACCTTCAGCAACAGAGCGGGCTGGGGGCAGGGCCGTCTCTCAGGCTCAGCTCCGTCAGGTTTTATGCGGGAATCTTCTGTAATGAAGATCCTGCCTGCTGCTGGGGGATTCCTGAGTCCCGGGCCGCTGCCGCCCCAGCCGCCGCCCACG
The DNA here is from genome assembly GCA_023548195.1 of Bettongia penicillata ogilbyi. Classification (NCBI taxonomy): domain Eukaryota; kingdom Metazoa; phylum Chordata; class Mammalia; order Diprotodontia; family Potoroidae; genus Bettongia; species Bettongia penicillata. The sequence continues at coordinate 7,643,658 of JAJHZJ010000531.1, read as the reverse complement.
CCTCTGCCTCCGCCGCTTCCTGCCCCCGTCCCTGCCGCCGCCGCTTCCTCCCGAGGGGGCCCGAGTCACAGACGCCCTGCTTCCCCTCTCCTTCAGCCCGGCCTCTCTCACTGACCTGCTTCTGTGGGCGGAGGGACTTTCCCGGCTGCTTCAGCTTCCGTCTCTGAAGCCTGCTCCGATCCGCTTCTCTGAGGCCTCGGCCAGGGCAGCGCTGGGGGTCGGGTTTACTCTCCGGGGCGCGCCGGACCCTGGGGACGGGTCTTGAGGGCTCCCTGGGACGGAAATCTCCTCCACTCTGCCTCTGCACACCTTGCACTCACCCAGAATCTATGGGGGACTCTTTCTACACCAATTCCATGGGCTTTGGTTTCGGAGCTCGTAAACGTGCGTCCTTCTACTCTGCCATCTTGGCTCCGCCCCCCAAATTGTCTTTTAAGTGTAGATTTGAATTACATTGTTGTAATGTTTTTATATATTGTTCCTTTGACTCTACTCTTTTCATTCTGCATCAGTCCATAGAAGTCTTCCTGTGTGTGTCTGAATTTTTCATGTTTATAATTCCTTACAGCTTATAAAATCCCATCTCCAGAGCTGGAAGGAGTGTCAGAGGTCATCTGCCTCATTTTACAGATGAGGATCCTAGGGACCCAGAGGTCAGGTGTCTTGCCCAAGATCACAAAAGTAGTAAGCATCCGAGGTGGGATCTGAGCCCAGGTCCTCTTACTAAAGTTACATTATATTCCTGTGCCTTAGTTTGTTCAGCCATTTTTTCAGTCAGTTAGTCAGCAGGCATTCATTAGTATCTACTATATGTTGGGCATTGGGGATATAACAACAAAAGTGAAACAGGCCTTGCCCTCAAGAAGGAGACCACATACACCCATCTAAGTGTTTACAAGACATATGTACAAGTCAAATACAAGGTGATCTTGGAGATGAAGATACTAGCAACTGGGGGATCAGGAAAGGCTTCTCATAGTAGGAGGCACTTGAGTCAAATGTTAAAGGAAGCCGGTAATTCTGAGAGGAGAAGGGGAGGAAAGAAAGCATTCCAGATATGAGGGACAGCCAGCCAGTACAGAGGCACAAAGATGGTGGATCGAGCCGTGGATGGCTGCACTGTAGAGTGTGTGGAGGGGACTATGTGGAAGAGACTAGAAATGGGGGAAGGGATCATGTTGTGGAGAATTTAAAACACCAAAGAGAATTTGTACTTGATCCTAGAATGAGAGGGAGCCATTAGGGTTTATTGAGTAGGGAAATGACAAACATGTGCCTGCACTTGAGGAAAACTGCTTTGGGAACTGTAGATAGGATGAACTCAAGTCCAGAGTGTTTGCAGGAAACAGAGAAAGATCCATTAGAAAGAGCCTGGAGATTAAAGAGGGAGAGGTAAGGAGTTGTTGGAGAAGGCTGGAGGGGCTGAGATCCAACATACATGAAAAATTGACCTTGCTGAACAGGACCAGTATCCTCATCTGGATCCTGGAGTAAAGGAGAAAGCAGTGGAGATGGTGAGGTGAGGAGGAGGGAAGAGGAAGCTCTTGGAGAACACTCCATTTCCTTCCAAATATATGAGGTGGGACCCTTGGCTGAAAGGTCTGGGTGATGAGAAACTGTGGGAGGAAAGGAGGAAAGAAGAGAAATTTGGGAACAGCTGTTATGGTAATCAGGGTAGAGAATCGATTAGAGAGGGGTAAAATCATTGCCTCAACTCATTGTTGGGCACATGTTTTGGTTCCAGCTTTTTGTTATTACAGATAATTTTTGTATGAGTTCTTATGAGTGGCATGAAATAATTGCTAACCAATGAATGAGGTTTCCTGGAACATCTGGGCTCCTTTTACTTTTAGTCTGTATTCTACTAAAGGTCCACTAATGAGAATTGCCAAGCCATTGAGAGTATGGCTCATTAAATAGAAATGTTTTTCTTCCTGTGATTCTTGAAGGATATAATAAATGAGTTCATAGCAATCATATTTGATCATTCACATTGGATTTATTGTTGGTACCAGGTTGCCATCGCTGGAAAGCTTTGAAAATGCAAAATGGCTTTTTTTTTTTTTTTTTTTTTTGCCAGTATTGTGTTCAATTACTCCTTTTCCAATTTTTTTGTCTTAATTCACAAAAGAAAAGTGCCATCGATGGCATTTTGCAGGCTCATGTGTGTTTTCAGGATGTCTAATAATTTGCAAGTGAGATACTTACACCCAAAGACTTTACTTGCTCTTTTAGCTCCACTTCTGTGGTAAATGATTTTAATGTGATGGGAAATGCCTGTGGTGTGGAATTTAGCAGTATTGGACTAAGCATTGTCTTCTTGTCTTTCCGTTTGCATGTGAATAGTGCACTTTTATTTCCTCAGAATTTCCAGCACATTAGTTTTGACACTCCAAAAGTTGAGTTTTTTCGTGCAACTAGGATTAAAGTGTATAGTACACTATTTCTTAAATTAACCTGAGTAACAACTGATGGTTGACAGGATGAGGAATGTCTCCCTAGTTCTATTCAGTTTGAAGAAAAATCAGTAAAGATAGCACTTTGACAATGTGACACTTCTCATACCACCCTTGTCATTCCAGCACTCAGGCATTGGGGGAGCAATGGCGGGCAAGAAGAACAGGACCTGGAAGAACCTAAAGCAGATTCTTGCTTCTGAAAGGGCATTGCCATGGCAACTCAACGATCCTAGCTGTATGTGGTTTGGATACTTTGCATGTGTTTATAAATAACATGCCCATAAGTAACTGTCTTAAAACAAACCTGAGGTTTGTGTGTGTGTGTGTCTGCACCATTCTTGATAAACACATTCCAGTTTTAAAACAGTACAACTGGCAAACATATCTCCTTAGTATTTTATAGTATTGGCCTATAAAGAGAACGTGTATCTTCACATGGAACTATAATGTATGTAAAGCGTTTAGTAAAACGGAAAGCACTATATTAGTGCCAGCTAAACATGTCCTTACATTTGTACGTAGCTGTTTTTGGCCTCCAAATACCTGATTAACAGAGATCACTCACTACTTGCTCTTTATATGTTGGTTCTCTGTCACCAGAAGTCTTTAAGTGGGAGAAGGGTACCTCAGTGGGGATTCGCACTCTGAGTGAGGGTTAGAATAGATAGCTTCCAATATCTCTTCTGACTTTGTGATTCTGGCTTTTGGGATTTTTTTTTTGTCAAATTTAACATTTCATTACAGCCTAGGCTAGTATGTGCTAAAATAATGTGGCTCTTTATCACATGAACTTATTTTAAAAAATATGTTTTGCTCTTTTGTTTTGTTCCAAAATAGAGTGGAATCCTACTTTAATGGATATTTTGGAGCATAGATTGACTCCTATCTTGTAGAATAACTAACTATAATATGTCAGGTATAGACTGCACATAATGGATTTGTTCTGGAGACATGACTTAAGCTGTATTATGTTTTAGTCTAAGTAATAAGATGTATTATGAGGCTCTCTTTGACCACTTTTGGAAATACAGTATTAACAATAAACTTATATTATGCTTTACTCTGTCTCTGGCTCTCTGCTAGGATATTTCTTCCAACAAACTAAGTTGAAGGTGCCTATAAGACACCAGGTAGCCTAATGAAAATGAAAACATCTAGTGACTGAATGTTGATTTGTAGTGCCGTCAAACATTCTCACTTTTTAAAACAACTTAAAGACGTATAGGTTCTTTCATTAAAAAAAAAATCTTACCTTGAGCTTATAGTTTAGCTAGACAGAATGAGAGTAGCAGATCTTTCTTATCTCCTGATTTTAGTAGTTTTGTAGGAATATAGGAGTTCAGTGTGGAAGACCAGAACCAGTCTTGGAGGTAGCCTTTAGTAAATCAGTGCAAAATAACTGAAGAAATTTCATGGTTATCCCAGCTCATATGCTTCCTTCACATTTTTCTTAGTCCTGAAACAATCCTATAAGTATGTAATAATTTAACTAAAGTTTATAAGTCTTTTTAATTATTTGAAAAGTGCTTACATCTGTTTCCCCCCCTTTTAGACTTCAGTATAGATGCTCCTCCTTCCTTTAAACCAGCCAGGAAGTATTCTGATATTTCAGGACTTGTTGTAAGTATTAATTGATGTCTATATGTAAAATTGGCAAAATTCACTGTTAAGTACCTTTTTGGACAGCCTACCCTTCATGTGTGAAAATGATATTGTTGACTTTGTCAGGAGGACATTTCCTTTGAGTAGTTTTTCTGATAGTGATGTTCTGTTGTGATGCCTTACCATGAGTGGAGGCAAGGCTCAGCTTTTAAAGACTATCCTCGAGAAACGGATCTGGAAAGACTTTGAGTTCAGCTTTGGTGATGAGCACCAGTCAAGCTAAATTTAGAGAGCCTGGTCACCCAGAAGACTGACCACGACCTAGGTGATAACTTTTTTTTCAGCCACAGCAATCCATACAACAGCCTACTCAGGCATAGGTTGCATTGTTTTTTTGCATCTTTGGAGGGCTGTAGTAACATAATTGATATCACAGATCCTCCAAATAATAAAAATGGATGGAAAGCTGAACCATTCACACTTAAAACTTTTTTTGTGACAAATCACATATTTATAAGATTGCCCTAACCAGGAAAGACAGCTCAATAGAATGTAAAGAGCACTGCTCTGAGAGACAGGAAATCTGTTGTGAGTACCCTGTTCATTCACCGACCAGCTGTGTGCCCTTGGACAAGTCATTGTGATGAACTGGGGCAGGGCAGTGGAGGGAATGGAGCACAGGACTTGCAGTCCGAAAACCAGGGTTTGCATCCTACCTCAGATACTTAGTAGCCAGGAGACTATGGGAAAGGCTCTTCAACCTCTCCCAGCCATTTCCTCTTCTGTAAAATGAAGGGGATGAACTAAATGACCTAGCTTTATTGAGATCTGGGCACTTGTCCCAGCCCTTCCACTCATTTTCTGTGTGACTCTGGACAAGTGAGTTAATGCCTTTGGTCTCCATAGCTTCAGCTGTAACATGGGAATAAGAATGACTTACACAGAGACAGACCTGAGCCACATCCTCTTTTCGGTGCTTTTCAGTTCTAAGATTTATGATCCTATGGGGTGTTCCCCAAAGGGGTCAATATTGGTAGAGAGAGTAGCCATGCCAAGAGATCGTCAGACTTCCCTGTACGTTACATTCAATGAGATCACTTCCATTTGGCTTTTGTTTTATTGATATATTTTATTTTGACACAGATATATCTCAGCAATCTTGCAAATGTTCTACTAATTACCTAAAAATAATTAAGTTTGAAAGCATTAATTAGAACTTTTTTTTCAGTCAGTAAGCATTTATTAAGTACTTGCCATGTGCCAGGCACTGTGCTAAGTACTTGGATTACATGGGAAAAAAAACAAAACTAATGCCTGTCTTCAAGGAGCTTACATTCCAATGGGAAAGAGAATGAGTATGTAAAAAATATGTGCCAGATACATAGAGAGTAGATGGAAGGTAACCTTAGAGGAGAAGGTAACCGTAGGGACCAGGAATCTTAGGAAAATCACGTAACCTTGCTGTCCTCAGTTTCCGCATCTACAGGAATACCTATCACTTTCCATATTGATAGATTATTGTTTGTTAGCAGAAAGGAATTATGCTTTAACTTTAGTAATTTAGTAACAATGTTGTCTGTTGTTTTTTTGCCTAACTTTTATAAATCTTGGTCATTGCTGTACATTTAGTGACTTTTTAAATCATTTTCTTAGTAGGAAAACAAGTGCATTATTGCATTGTCATTCCTCATTCAGGACATTATTTGGCTTGTTTTAAGTAAGAGAGTATTAAATACTTTTTTTTTAAACCAGCATTTTGATTAGGCAGAAGACTAAATGTAGAGGAAAAAATTGAACCAATTATTTTTGAAATGTACACATGTACTCTTGAAGTTTTTAGAAAGCCATTACCCCTTGAATGTTTGTGGTTTGGATATTTATATTCCCTAATGGGAGATAGCATATAATGTCTGGTGAGAAGAAGAGGCAGGAGATCCAGGTTTTAATCTTCTATGTGCCACCACTTAGCTCTGCCTGCAGGCAAGTCACATGATCTTTCTGGGCTGTGGTGTTCTCATCTGTAAAAGGAAGAGATTAAACTAGATTATTTGTGAGCCTCCTTTCTAGATCTTTTTGAAATCTGACTTTTTAACTTTTTCTTATTATCAGAGAAAGTGAGGCAATCCAATTTGTTGTGTGGATAAAAATTGTTCATATGCTTTAAATTTTATGTCTCGCATCAAAATATAGGAGTCCTGTTTCCATAGGAACTAACCAAAATACACACATCACCTTCATATGTGATAATATATCTCTGTGGCACTGATTTTGCTTTTAAAAATGTTAAAACTTTAGAACTAATTACTTATTATTGCTGTTATTCTTATAAAGGCAGAATACTTGACAAAAATGTCTTAAGTATTTAAAAATGAAAAGTTGTGAAGTTTGGGTCAGGGCTTTTATGTCAGTTTTAGGACCCTGGGTAGAGAATTCTCAGAAGGTAGGCTAAACCTAACCCTGCGTTATCCTAGTTACTGTTTTTGTCCTTCATTCTTGAGGAGGACGGTGACATCAGGGAGATGATGACATGACTGTGCAGGTCACCAGCCTCACTTTCTCCTCCTGAGCCATCTGGATCCAGTGGCCTGATATTCATCAGGATGACTGGAGATGGTCCAGGATGCAATGGGACACCCTGGCCCTTTCAGAAAAGGTCTTATAGCAATCTCACTTTGAGTGAGAAATAGTGGCTAAAATCTTTCTCATTAACTTTTAAGCTAAGGGGTCTGTATTCATTTCAACTAATGTTTGTTACTAAGCACTTTGGGAGTTGGAAGGAGAAAGACACGATTTCTGTCCTCACAAAGCTTATAGATTGGTAGGGAAAATAGTATGTATGCCAATCATTAGAATGCAAGATATGTCGTGAAAATGCTTTATGAGATGGATGAAATGCTCTGTTAATTTAAAAAAGGCCAAGGGATGTAGAAAACAATAGAAGAGATGACAGTTAAACTGTACCTTGATACATAGACAGAAATTGGGCAGGTGGAATTGTCCAATATTCCAGTGAATAGTGTCCTATTGATTCAGCTCTTTTACCAGCAGCCTCTGTCTTAATTATTAATGATCATATAACTGTCCAAACCTGATATGATATCACAAGTGAAACAGCAGCATGTCTGGAGCCAAGAGTTAGGAACATGTGCATTCACAATAGAGTTGTCAGATACAAAGTCTGTGTCCACATCTTGGGTCCTAACATTTTGGGCAAATAAATTCTACTAATTAGCTAGTGAAGCTGTAACACCCCAACTAATTACCTTTAGTAGAGATTAATTAATATTTCTCTAGTTAAGCTCTGCTAAATACCAGTTTCATTAAAGGATATTAGAGAATGGTAAAAGAAGACACAACCTGGACCCAACAAAACCTTTATACCAATATTTTTTCATATGAAGCATTTTTAGAGCAGTTTGTTTTTGGCAAAACAATATGATAAGTTTGGTATTTTTTTATTACTGCCCCATAAGAAGCTACATAATTTAAACAGTTTGAGGGAAATTCTCAGGAGCAGAAGAATACACTTTTCATTGATTGGAGACCATGGGGTCCCTACTTAATCAGCTCAAATTATTCCTATGTCAGCTCAATTAAATTTTAAAACCTTTTATATTTTTTTCCCCAAAGTGAGTTCTGGATGACAGGCTTTATCTTGAAATCTTCAGGAAAAACTTCCTGTGAGCTAGATGGGAAATGGGTATTATCTCAGTCTTGCAGGTAATGAAACAAAAGCAGAAAGAGAGGAGGGACATGATGTACATGGATGGGGGAATAAAGATCTTAGTCATAATGGCTTCGTATTCTGTTAATGAGAAACACTGCTGGAAGTCCTAAATGATTAACTAAACTTGGGTGGATTAATGAATCTCTACTTAAGTGAAAAATTTAGTTCTTTCTCAGTGGCAACATAAAGCATTCATGTATATACATTCAACCTTTAAAATAATTTATATTTTAAAGATAATTTACACTTTTAACTTTTTAATATAGATATATTTTTGATTTATATTCATCGTTAATGTTTCTTTTCTAGGCAAACTATACAGATCCACAGAGCAAGTTAAGATTCAGCACAATTGAAGAATTTGCTTACATTCGGATGCTACCTTCAGATGTAGTTACAGGCTACCTGGCATTGAGAAAGGCCACAAGCATAGTTCCCTAAGGCTGGTGAAATTTCTGAGAGGAAGCAGGGAACATTTTCAAAGGCAGACTTTGGACTCAAGATTTTGTTTCCAGGAAACATTCATATTGTTGTCAATCTGAAAATGCCAGTATTGTGCCTTGGAAAGAATGTTTGGTTTTTAATATAATTTAAGATTTTTCTTTATTTGCTTTTTTAGAAGTTTGACATTTTCAGCTAAATTAAATACTAGCACATTTTGGGTTTACCCCAAGCATTTGACAAGGCAAATGTAATAAAACATCACTTTTTATTTATTTCAGTAGTTGGTTAAACCCAAGCATTTCTTTGAATTTTTGTCCCCCAGTACATTCTAGCTTTCTTATATAACATCATAACGTTCTCTACATAATTAAAAATAAGTGTTAGTAATACCTTTTGTTTTATAGCAATCATTTTTGCATATTGTCTCGCCTTCCCCATTTCCCCAATTGATACCTTTATTTTAACAAAGAAAACCTGGTAAGCAAACACAGTGGACACACAATGACCACAGCTGACAATTTATCAGATATTCTGCTTCCGTGGGCTCCCATCTCCACCAAGATGAGGAAGACATGTTTCCTCTTCTCTTCTCCTGAAATATTACTGGTTTACAATTGCTCAGAGCTTGGCTTTCCTTTAATTATCTTTTCATTTCCATTGTTTTAAGTCATTGCATTTTATATAATATTTAGATGGATGATGTAGGAACCAAAAAGTTTTAATTGTTCTTGGGACTGGATACTTTCTCAATATTTTCTCTTGAGAATTTGTCTTCCAGTTCCTCTGCTTTGATAGGAATGTAGAAAACTTTCAGATGGTCTAGAACAGAGATGTCAAGCATGCAGCTGCACCCTGCCAGCCACTGCCTGTAACATCCCCAAGGCAGTCTGAACCAGATTAAAATGTAATTGAGAAATATTTAACAAAGTACATGAGAATACAATAAAATGTAAATAACATTGTTTTAAAACCTAAGTCCATAGGCAACCTGCACTGAATCTGGACCATTTTTTCTGAGTTTGACACCATTGGTCTAGGATAGAACCTTAAAGATGATTAAGGAGCTAAAAACTATGAGTAAAAGAAATGTCCAGAGCACAAGTATAGCAGGGATCTGAGGTCTGAGCTTCATTTTACACTTTTTAAATATAATTGTCTTTCTGTATAATAGATTTCCTTTGTAATTCTGTGTACTTTACGCATCTTCAAATATTATTCTGAAAAGAGTTCCATAGGCATCGCCTTCCAAAAGAGTCTTCCTGAAAGGACCATGACACACAAAAAAAGGTTACAAACTCCTGGTCTGAAGGGATTAGAACTATTTTACTTAGAAAATAGAGAAGTTTGGCCTTTAGACCTTTGATCTTTTTTCTCTCTAAGACTCTCTCCTTCAGAGGGTTCATCTGTTGTCGTGACTTCTGCTTGCTGTGCTAGTGTCTATTGACCAACTGGTCAGATGAGCTGGATCATTCTTTGAAATTGAGATGGGCCCTATGGGTAAGGTCTACCCCAGGTGCAGTGTTGAAGCTTTAGGGTAGGTTTGGGGCTTATACCCAGGATACTACACTATAGGGACCCATCACGAGAGTCCAAAAGAAAAAGTCTTAGTTTCCCTTCAAAAGCAAGAAATAGATTTATTTTTTGAAGTTCTTTAAGAAACAAGTAAGCAAAAATTACGGATTTTGAGATAACTTGTTACTTTTTTTGCAATTAGGGGCCTGAGGCATATTCCCATTTTCTTCCTCTGTTCTTACTCTTATAGCTATACATTCGACCTTCTACCTTTTCTCTACGACTAGAACATTCTCTTAGATTTGATTCACAGAATTTGAGAGTGGGACGGGACTCAGCAGCCATCTAGTCCACAAATCCTATGTGAAAAGAAGATTCTCTACTAAAATATATCCAGCCAGTCATTCTTCAGTTCCTGCTTGAAGATTTCCAAGGAGAAGATCCACCACCTCTTGAGGCAACCCATTCCATTTTTGGACCCCTTGAATTGTTAGGAGGTTTTCCCTGATATCAAGCCCTAAATATACCTCTTTACAGTCTCTACCCTTTACTTCTGGTTCTGCTCTCTGAGGCCTAAAAGAAAAAGTCTAATCCTGTTTCCACATGAAAGGCCTCCAGGTACTTAAAGATCATGCCCCAGATCCATTTTTTTTTTCAGGCTAGACATACTTAGGTTTTCCACCTTCTCCTCATATGTCATGAACTTAAGACCTTTCACCATCCTGGTTGCCTTCCTCTAGACACTCTCCAGTTTGTCAGCATCTTGAACTGAACAAAGTACTTAAGATGAAGTCCGATGAGGATAGGGAGCAGCAGGGCTATTGCCTGCCTGTTCCTGGACACAGTTTCTCTCTTAATGCAGTCCAAGATTGTATTAGTATTTTTGACTGCTGTGTCACATGGCTGATTCTCATTGAACTAAAACTCTCAGATCTCAGAAAACTTTCAGAACAACTGTCTACCCATGCTTCCTTCATCTTATGAAGTTGATTTTTTTATACATAAGTACAAGATTTTACATTTATCCCTATTGAATTTTACCTTATTACAGTCATCCCTTTGCTGTAACCTGTTGAGATCCATTTGGATCCTGACTTTGTCATCCAGTGTGTTAGTTATCCCTCCTAGGTTTATGTCATCTGCAAATTTGATGAACATAGTATCCGTATATTAGTTATCTAGATCATTATTTAAAATGTTAAAGGGAGCCAAGCACAAATCCCTTGGATGCTCCACTGTTGACTACCTGCCATGTTGATGTCAACCTATTAACAACTACTCTGTCTCATGCAACCAGTTCCAAATCTGATTCTATGACCATCCAGACCACATCTGTCCCATTTCCCCACCAGAATATTATGAGATAGTTGATGAAAAGCTTCACCAAAGTCTAGGTGAACTCTATTCCTGGAATTCTCCTCACTTGTTTAGTAATCTGAAAAGTGGAAATGAAACTAATCTGTCATGATCTGTATTTGAAGCCATGCCAGCATTTTGTAATCTCCACTTCTTTTCTACATGTTTGCCAATCATCTCTTTAATGATCTCTCCCAGCATTTAATGAGGAACCCAAGTCAAGCTCATTGTGCTACAATTTGTGTACTGTTCTATTTCCTTTTTTTAAAGTAAATTGAGACATTATTTGTCCTCTTCCTGCCTTGTGGTGCCTCTTCCATTTTCCATGACCTTTCAGATATAACTGACAGTGGTGATATCTGATTGTGGTATCTGCCAGTTCCTTCCAAGCCCCAGTGATATAGTTCATGTGAGCCATATGACTTGAATTTGTCAAGGGCATGTAGGTGTTGCCTTACTAGCTCCTTGCGTATCAACCCCTATTAGTCATTTGTTTCGTGTCATTTCCAATGTAAAGATCATTCTCAGAGAAAACTGAGAATTTGAAGTGCTCTCCTCTCTTTATTGTCAGTGATTGCCCAGTCCACCCGAAGCACCGTCACTTCTTTGATCTTTTCTCCCAGCACTATAAAGTAACAAAACTACAACAAAACCTTTCTGTAGTCCTTGTGCCCAGAGGGCATAGTGAGAAATCTGTCTGTTTAGCTCTCCCAACCATTAACTTTGTCTTACAAAATGACTTCCCCTTTAAAATAGGTTTAGGGCCTGTATGATACATACCATGCTTTGTCACATCCTTTGGACTTGAGAAGCCAATATAGGAATTGATGAGGACTAAGTGACAAATTATCCATTGTCCAGTCTTGGAGAGATAAAGGCAGCTTTTAAACAAAGCTGGCTGATATATTAATTCATGAAGTTCATGCTCTTTGCCTAGCACACTTCAGGCAGGACATACCCACCTTTCCCCACCTACGCCAAAATGGGGGGAGCTTCCTTTTGTCCAAAGGAATCACTATGACCATTATCTCAGCCCAGCTTTCTTGACTCTCATTTCTTTGAATACACCTACACCATTAACTAGTTCAGCCTCTTCATTTTCTCCATACAAGGAAGATTCAAACAAATTTTTGTTTTGTGTTTTCCGATACAAAGGTCATCCCTCTGAAATAAAAGTCAAATAATTATGTTTTCCATTGTGCATTATCATTCCATCCACCCCTTGCTGAGGTCCCTCCTTTGATTCTCTTTGTTTCTGCAACATTCCTTTTTTTTTTTCTTAAGACACTCAAATTCAGTCTCTCAGCAATTTGATCACTCTGGCTAGGAGCATATATCCCAACCCCTTAGTTATGTCATGTGCATGACTCAGTAGCAGGGAACTCTGCAGTCCCCTATATTCTCCCAAGTGACCAAATGCTCCAGCAGTCTGTCCTGTTCAGGAAACAATAGATACTTCCCTTCCTGTGATGAAAGCCATCATAGGTCTCAGCAGGGAATTGAAACACAAGATATGTGAGAATAAAGTCACTCTGGATGAGACTATTGGAGGATATGAGACACACAACAGATCCCCTTTTAGAAATTTATTCTGAGACTCAAATAGCCTAGAACTGTGCTAAAAGATTTCATTTTAATGCCCAGGCAAAAGAAAATTGTCACATTGACCCTTCTAAATACATGAAATTTCTACTTCCTGTGTTAGGCTAGTGAAACTTACAGGCAGTTATTTATCACTCTCCTGCTACCTCCTAATTTTTCTTCTAGCTGGTCACCCTTTTAAAAAAGGTGACCACAAAGTATATGAACAGGTAGTATTCAGACAAAGAAATCAAAGCTATCTAGAGTCATGAAAAAATGATCTTAATCACTATCAACCAGAGAAATGCAAATTAAAATGACTCTGGGGTACCCCTTCGCACCTATCAGAGTGGCTGATACGACAAAAAAGGAAAATATTGGACATTGGAGGGGATATGAGAAAACTGGGATACTAATGCACTGTTGGTGGAGTTGTGAACTGATCCAATCATTCTGGAACTATGCCCAAAGGGCTATAAATGTGTGCATACCCTTTGATCCAGCAATTCCACTGCTAGGACTTATATCCCAAAGACATCCAAAAAAGGGAAAAGGACCTCTTTGTTAAAAAAAAAAAAATTATAGCAGCTATTTTTTGATGGCAAAGAATTGGGAATCAAGGGAACATCCATCAATTGGGGAATGGCAGAACAAGCTGTGGTATACGATTGTAATGGAATATTAATTGTCTATAACAAATGACAAACAGGATGATTTCAGAAAACCTGGAAAGACTTACATGAACTGACGCACGGTGAAGTAAACTTAGCCAGCAGAACATTGTACGTAGTAACAGCAATATTGTTCAATGAAGAACTGTGAATGACTTAGTTCTTCTCATCCACACAATGATCCAAGGCAATCCCAAAGGACTAATGATGAAGCATACTGTCAGCCCCCAGAGAAAGAATTAATTGAATACATACCGAAACATGCTATTTTTAATTTTTTTCTTTTATTCAATTCTTGTACAAAATGATTAATATAGAAATGTTTTACATAATCACATGTGTATAATCTATATCTGATTGCTTACCATCTCAGGGAGGGGTGGGGGAGGAAAGGATAGTATTCAAAACTGTAAATAAAAATGTTTAAAAATTGGGAAAAAAGTAACAGCAGCAAAGGATTTGGTTCCTATAGTTCTTGCTCTTTTTTTGTATACAAACAGTTTTCTTAAAAATTGCTTTTATTTCTAAAATTTTGAACTAAAAAACTAAAAACAATAACAACAGAACAGGCATGTCCATGTACCCAGCAGAACACAAAAGAGGATTGTACATAAAACTGTGAATCTTCATTTCATACATTTTGCTTTTTAAATAACAAATTCCACACATTACTTTGAAAACTATCCTGTCTCTTCTTCCTTCTGAACTTTATACTGTTCTTTTCTTTTTATTTATTTAAGTTTTCAACATTCATTTCCACAAAATTTTGAGTTCCAAATTTTCTCCCCATCTCTCCCCTCCCCCAACCCAAAACGCTGAGCATTCTGATTACCCCTTCCTCCAACCTGTCCTTCCTTCTAACACCACTCCCTTCCCTTTTCCTCATCTTCTCTCTTGTCCTGTAGGGCAATAAATTTCTATACCCCATTACCTGTATTTCTTATTTCCCAGTTGTATGCAAAAACAGTTCTCAACATCTGTTCCTAAAACTTTGAGTTCAAACTTCTCTTTCTTCCTCCTTCCCCACCCATCTCCACTGAGAAGGCCAGCAATTCAATATAGGCTATATATGTGTACTTTTGCAAATGTCTTCCATAATAGTCATGTTATGTAAGACTAATTATATTTCTCTCTATCTTATCCTGCCCCCCATATTCTCTCTTTTGACCTTGTCCCTCCCCAAGAGTGTTGACTTCTAATTGCTCCCTCCTCCCATTTTCCCTCCCTTCCATCAACCCCCACCCTGCTTATCCTCCTGCTTATCCTCTTCTCTCCTACTTTCCTGTAGTGTAAGATAGATTTTTCATACCAAATTGAGTGTGTCTGTTATTCCTTCATTGAGCCAAATGTGATGAGAATAAGCTTCACTTTTTCCCTCTCACCTTCCCCCTTTTCCCCTCCATTGGAAAAGTTTTTCTTGCCTCTTCTATGAGAGATAATTTGCCCCATTCCATTTCTCCTCCCAATATATTCCTCTCTCACCCCTTAATTTTGTTTTTTTAGATATGATACCTTCCTATTCAACTCACCCTGTGCTCTGTCTCTGTCTTTATCTCTCTCTCTCTCTCTCTCTCTCTCTCTATATATATATATATATATATATATATATATATATATAAATGATATATAAATATATATGTATATACATATGTATACATAAAATGCGTGTATGTGTGTATAATCTCTCCAACTACCCAGATACTGAGAAAAGTTTCAAGAGTTACAAATACTATCTTTCCATGTAGGAATATAAACAGTTCAACTTTAGTAAGTCCTTTGTGATTTCTCTTTCCTGTTTACCTTTTCATGCTTCTCTTGATTCTTATGTTTGAAAGTCAAATTTTCTTTTCAGCTCTGGTCTTTTCATCAAGAATGCTTGAAAGTCCTCTATTTCATTGAGTGACCATTTTTTCCCCTGAAGTATTATACTCAGTTTTGCTGGGTAGGTGATTCTTGGTTTTAATCCTAGTTCCTTTGACTTCTGGAATATCATATTCCAAGCCCTTAGATCCCTTAATGTAGAAGCTGCTAGATCTTGTGTTATCCTGATTTTATTTTCACAATACTCCAATTGTTTCTTTCTGGCTGCTTGCAATGTTTTCTCCTTGACCAAGGAACTCTGGAATTTGACTACAATTATCCTAGGAGTTTCTATTTTTGTCTCTCAGGAAGTGATTAGTAGATTCTTTCAATATTTATTTTGCCCTCTGGTTCTAGAATATCAGGGTAGTTTTCCTTGATAATTTCATGGAAGTTGATGTCTAAGCTCTTTTTTTGATCATGGCTTTCAGGTAGTCCCACAATTTGTAAATTGTCTCTCCTAGATCTATTTTCCAAGTCAGTTGTTTTTCCAATGAGATATTTCACATTATTTTCCATTTTTTCAGTCTTTTGGTTTTGTTTTGTAATTTCTTGATTTCTCATAAAGTCATTAGCTTCCATTTGTTCCATTCTAATTTTTAAAGAACTGTTTTCTTTAGTGAGCTTTTGAACCTCCTTTTCCATTTGGCTAATTCTGCTTTTGAAAGCATTCTTCTCCTCATTGGCTTTTTGAACCTCTTTTTCTAATTGAGTTAACCTATTTTTAAAGGTATTATTTTCTTCAGCATTTTTTTTGGGTCTCCTTTAGCAAGGTGTTGACCTGCTTTTCATGATTTTCTTGCATCACTCTCATTCCTCTTCCCAATTTTTCCTGTACCTCTCTTACTTGATTTTCAAAATCCTTTTTTTTTTTTTTTTGAGCTCTTCCATGGCCTGAGACCATTGCATATTTATTTTGGAGGTTTGGGATGTAGAAGCTTTGACTTTTATGTCTTCCCCTGATGGTACACATTGTTCTTTCTCATCCAAAAGAATGGGAGAGAATACCTGTTCACCAAGAAAGTAACCTTCTATGGTCTTATTTTTTTTCCCCTTTTTGGGGCATTTTCCCAACCAGTTACTTGAATTTTGAGTCCTTTGTCAAGAGTAGGGTATACTCTAGGGACCTGTAACTTCTCAGTTTCTTCAAGGTGGCACAATCAAGGGAGAGAGGTTAACCCCTGGCCGGGCTCAAGGCTGTGATTCTGATCAGCTATTCACTTCCCCCAGGGGCTTTGCAGGGACAGGGCAAGGCCACCAGTCAGGGCTGAGGTTCAGATCAGCTGCTCATTTCCCTGAGGGGCTTTAAGCTGAGTGCTCCAACAATGGAAGCTGGCTGCTGCCTCTGACACTGCTTAGGGCCAGGGCTAGGGGAGGACCCTGCTCCCTTCTTGCCAAGTTGGAAAAGCCCTCTCACTGACCTTTGAAGCTGCCTTTGGTGCCTGTGGATTGAGGGATCTGTGAACCTCCACTGATGCTGGGGATTCTGTCCCAGAGGCCTGTTCCAGTCATACTCCTCCTGGTGCCTCTCGGCCAAGGCTAGGCTGTGCTCCACCCCGCATCTGGTGCAACAGACCTTTCCCGTCAGCCTTCCAGGTCACCCTGGGCTGGAAGTCTCTTTCACTCCATCATTCTGTGGCTTCTACTGCTCTAGAATTTGTTGAGAGTCTTTCTTTATAAGTATTTTATAGGCTGTGGGGGAAGAGCGAGTGTATGTGTGTCTTTCTGCTCTGCCAACTTGACTCCCTATCCTATTCTTACTCTTAACTGTTGAAATGCATCTTTTGATTCAAGGTCTCTAATAAGGGAAAACTATTTATCCTCCACACCAGCCATTATTGGTTTTAGAGAATTCAGATTGTTAGGACATTTTCTCTTGGATCAAGTCTAAATCTGCCTTTTCTCAGCTTTCACCAGTTGCTTCAGGTTCTTCCTATGGGATTCAAGTCAAATGAATCTAATTAATTTTCCTTTCTTTTTCAAAAACATTTTTATTTATTTCATTAAATATTTCCCAGTAACATTAATTTTTTAATACTAATTTTTTTTTTACAAATTTGAGTTCCAAATTCACCCCCTCCTAACTTTCCCCTGCCCCTTGAGAAGGCAAGCAATAAAATACAGATTTTACAAGTGAAGTCATGCAAAACATATAATCTAATTCATTTTCCTCACAGCATTCCTTCAAATGCTTGAAACTATCTTTTCCGTTAAGTACCTACCTCTCCAGATAAACAATGCCAGTCCCTTGGATCAACCCTCATATGTTACTTGCTTTTGGGCCTTCCGCAACCCTAGTTATCTTTCTCTGAACACTCTGCTTTATCAGCATCCTTCCTAAAACATGATGCCCAGAACTAGGCACAGTCCTCAAAATGTGGTCTGTTTGTGCAGTACAGAGGAGAGCAAGATGATCTCCAGCCCTAGTCTCTCTCTTACTGTTGTCTAAAATTGAATTAGCATTTTTTGCTACCACATTATACTGTATATAATTCCTGTCCAACAAGGATACTGTAAGACTCAAATAAAATAGTCTTCATTCCTATTTAAATAGTATTTACCAAGCTCTTTGCTCACAACTCACAATAAACTTCAATGTCTATGAAAGTGATTTTCCTCAGTCTTTTGTCCTCAAGCTTCTTGAAGCTTTGACACCATTGATCCTCTCCTTGAAACTCTCTTCTCTCTAGGTTTTTGGGACACCACTCTCCTGGTTCTCTATCTCACTGGTCCTTCTCAGCTTCCTTTGCTGGACCCTCCTCCAGATCATGCCCTCTAACCATAGATATCCCTTAGAATTCTTTCCTAGGCCTACTTCTCTCTATATTACTTTATATGGTGCTCTTATCAACTCCCATGGACTGAATGACCAGCTCTATACTTATGATTCTCAAATTTGCCTATCCTCCCCAACCTCTTTGGTGACTAATTTTGTATCTCCAGTGGCCTTTCAAATATCTCAAATTGGATGGCCAGTAGATATTTTAAACTCAACATGTTCGAAGCTGAACTCATTATAGTTGCCTTTAAACTACACTCCAGACTTACCTATTACTTTAAAAAGCAACACAAACCTCCCAGTCCCTCAGGGTTGCAACTTAAGTGTCCTCACTATCTCTCATTTCTCATATCTGAGCTATTGCCAAGACCTATAGATTTCATCTCTGCATCTCTTTAATATGTACCCTTCTCTTTTCTGACATCACTACCACTCTGGTGCAGTTCCTATCACTTCACACTTGGACTGTTGCAAGGAAGGCTTTGTCCTCAAGAAAGTTGCTTACTTCTCTGTTGTGAAAGATACAGCCTTGAGCCTTAGACTTTTCTGACTTTCTTTAGCTTCTCAGGCACATTGACTCTTCTTCTGAACTGATCAAAATGAGCTTTTTCTTTGATTCTTTAATTTTTACTACTTTCTAAACCTCTCTTGATCATTGAATGGCAACTCAAGGCATTGAGCCTCAAGGCCTCCTTGTTCCCTTAGCCTGCTTGCCTCCTAGGGCTCAAGAATCTGCTTCATTCTTGAACTCAGTCCCTAATGACCTTTACCACCTTGGTCTCGTGTGGTCCCCACATCTGGGTACCTGAATCTGGCCCCTCTTTTGCATCCTGTCTCTCATCTCCAAATTCTCTAGACATTGAGTGCATTGCTAAGGTTTATTTACAAGGAAAGTCAAAGAGAACATAGAATTATTTCAAACATAATACACTTGGGTAAGGTAATTAGAAATATTATAAAAGGAAATTGCTCAATTCTAGATTGAATAATATCTAAGCTTTCCAAGATTCCCAAGATCTAGCTTGTCCAATGAACCCCACATCTGATTCCACTATGTTCTGCCTTAACCCCAAGGGAATGGAGACTGCTACTCCACCAGTCTCCCTTCTCACCATCCCTCATTCTTCATCCTTCCCCTCCCCCAACTTCACTACGTACATACACACACATATATACATACATATATACTACATACACACACATATTATTTGATGGCAGGGATTGTTTTCACCTTTCTTTGTATCCAGAACTTAGCACAAAACCTGGGGCATAGTAAATGCTTAAAAAAATGCCCCTTAATTAATTGATTCTGGCAGTACACGGAAATGAGTCACTCTCACATATAAGAACAAAAACTGGGGCAGCAATTGCTTTATTTCAAAGTCTTGTCCCCAGTTCAAGGAAATGATGGTTCCCTATGTGCTCACAATTAGACAAGTGATGTAGGATGTCTGATACTTAGTTGTATCTACTGAAACCATGTTGACTGGTCACATCAGAAGGAAAGTAAGTCCTTAGTGTTTCATGGTCCATTTACAGGCGGATTGTTGGGACATTTTGCTACATGGGATAGTATGAAGGGCCATGGAGGTTTCTGGTACTGAATCACATGTTGTTGCTACTGCTGTTCATCCTTTGTTTTCGAAAAGGAACAATGACATCATGAGTGATGTCATGCCTTAC
This sequence comes from Bettongia penicillata ogilbyi, assembly GCA_023548195.1. Taxonomy (NCBI): domain Eukaryota; kingdom Metazoa; phylum Chordata; class Mammalia; order Diprotodontia; family Potoroidae; genus Bettongia; species Bettongia penicillata. Next base: position 7,623,984 of record JAJHZJ010000531.1, on the reverse strand, counting down.
ATGTGAATTGGATTTAAGTGAGGCATAGTTGCACAAAGTCATCAGTCTCACTCTCTCTTCTTGAGTCATTGAAATCCAGTGGCAGGACAAAACTCAAGGGGACTGGCAATGGCCCAGGATGCAGTAGATGACCTTAGTGTCTTCAATGCCTGACCAAGCTCTAAGCGTTCCACAGTGTTTGCTTTAGCCAACTTCATGGCCATTGGAATAAATTGTTCTCATCCACCCATTATGCCAGGGAAAGTCTTCACATGCTTGAAGTTTATGGGGTATTCAGGAGGACCAGCACCTCTGTTGTGAGAACTTGTTGAGATGTTTTCAGGGTTGTTCATACACGTTTGGTGTCTACCTTTCACCCAACTCTCAACTGCAGCAGCCACACCCCCATGAAACCACCTTGGCAGACTGACTAAACCAAGCTGAGGCTAACCAACCAGACTTAAAACAGTCAGGAGTTAGAGGAGTTAGGGAACTTACACATATGTATGATATAACTAAAGAATTTTAACATAGTTCTATCCTGATAGTATTTCTAGTGCCACAGGAATCTATTTATTTGGAGGAAATTGTTTTGTATCTATATGTCTTTGTGTGTGTAGATATATATATATACATACACTTATACATACTTTCTCTTCTATAGATAAATAATGCTCTCTATATATGTATCAGTTTATAAGCATATCTGTATATACATATTTATATACAGGTCTATAGATATAGATACCTACATATATACGTATATGCTGTTCTCTATATCTCTATAGAGATACAGAGAGAAGGATCAAAGGAGGCATAGGAATGCAGTCAGGGTTGTTGAGATAATTGGATGTTGGAGAAGGCAGAATTGATTCATTTTTACTTTGCTTCTCTTTTGTCTGAAAAGTTGAATGATCTTTAGACTGAAAAGAAAAAAATGACTAATATGAAGTTAAAACCCAAGATATGTAAGGATAGAGTAAAGGAATATTCAGCTGCCCTTGATGAGTTCAAGTCCCTTGGCCAGGACAAACAATGATCCTTATTGACACTTACATACCACTTTGAAGTCTGCAACCAACCTGATATATTCGATCTCATTTGTGCCTCTCTCCAAATCCCATGGGTACTAAAAGAGCTGGCAGATGTAACTGTTGAATCATTGTCAGAGATCTTTGAAAGAACATGGTTAATAAGAAAAGGGCAGCAGGATTGGAGATGGGTAAATGTTATCCTAGTTTTTGAAGCTGAGAGTAGAATTGGCAAAATGTAGACGTGTGAGCTTGGCTTAAATTCCTGGAAAAATCCTAGAATATATTATTAAAATAATATAACAGTATAGTTAGATACATTTGGAGATAGTTGAATGACAGGACACAAACAGTACTCATTAATGGGCTGCTGTCAACATGGAGGGAGGTCTCTGGTGGAGTACTCAGGAGCCTGTCCTTGTCCTTGTGCTATTAACACAATTTTTGTCAATGATTTGGTAAAAATAATGAGAATGTGCTTATCAAATTTGCAGATGACAAAAAGCTTAGGATAGAAGGGGAGATAACTAATATACTTCTTGACAATGTAAGACTCTAAAAGCCTCTCAACAGGTTAGAATGATGGATAAAATTTTATAAAATTTGTTAAAGGTAAATATAAAATTTACACTTGGGTTAAAAAAGTTTATAAGTCCAAGATGGAGGAGATATGATCAAATAGTATTATATCTGAAAAAGATCTGGAGGTTTTAGTACATTGCAAGATCAATGTGAGTTAACAGTGTGAAATGGTAGAGACAAGTGTCCGGTTAGGAACCTAAGAAAGAGCAAAGAACTGGGAGGATAACCAAGAGAAAGCAGCAGTGTCAGAAAGAGAGATAGACACAGAGAGAGAAAGAAACAGAGACAGAGAGAGAATCTAGGAAAAGAAGGTGATCATTTCTCACTGGCTAATCTGTTTTATTCTACTTTCTGGCTGACTTCTCTATCATGCCTCAGGAAACGCATTATTAGAATAACTTCATCATTCTGTAAGATATCACCAGCTTTGGTACTCCACCTTAACACTACTTTTTGCTTCCTTAATTGGAGATTGGGGGTGTGAAAATCAAACTTGAATTTAAGAATTTTTTTTGACTAGGTTAAATTGAGACCTAAGGAAAGACCTTATTTTAAAAAGGTTAAAGGGTGGGAGCCATCTCCAGTTGTCCTTATCTATATCTTGCCACTGGACCCAAAAGACTCCAGAGGAAAAAAGTAAGGCTGGTGACATTACACAGCCCTCCCTCATTTAAATCCAATTCACTTGCATGCTGTGTCATCTCCCTTATGTCCTTTAATAATGAAGGACAAAGCACAAACAAAGTCAGAGCTAGGTAAATGGAAAAACATCAGTTGCTCATGAGTAGGCCAAGAAAATATAATAAAAATGACAATTCTACCTAAATTAATTTACTTATTCTGTGCCATACCAATCAAACTACCAGAAAATTATTTTCTAGAGCTAGAAAATGTAATATCAAAATTCATCTGGAAGAATAAAAGGTCCAGAATATCAAGGGGACTAATGAAAAAGAATGCTAGGGAAGATGGTCTAGTCATAACCAGATCTCAAATTGTATTATAAAGCAGCAATCATCATAACCACTTGATACTGCCTAAGAAATAGAGGGATAGATTGGTGGAATAGGTTAGGTACTCAAGACACAGTAGTCAATGGATATTGCAGTCTACTGCTTAATAAACCCAAGGACCCCAGCTTTTGAAATAATACCCATTGTTTGACAAAAACTGTTGAGAAAAGTAGATAATAGTGTGGTAGAAACTGGGCATAGACCAATGCCTGACACCATACACAAGAATTACATCCAAATGGGTACATGATCTAGATTTAAAGGCTGATACTATAAACAAATTAGGGGAGCAAACTATTTGTCAGATTTATGGAGAATGGAGAAATTTATGACCAAACAAGAGATAGAGAACATTATGAAGTCCTTGCACAAACTCAATGCAACTAAGATTAGGAAGGAAGCAGAACACTGGGAAAGAATTTTTACAAGTAGAGGCTATGATAAACGTCTCATTTCTAAAATATGTAGAGAACTGAGTCAAATTTATATGAATACAAGCCATTCCCCAACTGATAGTCAAAGGATATGAACAGACAGTTTTCAGAGGAAGAAATCAAAGCTATCTATAATCATATGAAAAAATGCTCTAAATCCCTACTGATTAGAGAGAAGAAAACCAAAACATCACCCCTATCAGATTGACTAACATGACCAAACAGGAAGATGATACATGCTGGAGAAGATGTGGGAGAGTTGGAACATTCTCCCACAACAACACTCCCCCAACACCAACAAATCATCAACAATGCACTGATCCAGCCATTCTGGAGAGCAATTTGGAACTATGTCCAAAGGGCTACAAAAATGTGTATATCTCTTTGGGATATAGTCAAAGGACCCAGCAATATTACTTCTAGGGCTGTATCCCAAAGTGATCATAAAAATGGGAAAAGGACCCACATGTACAAAAATATTTATAGCAGCTCTTTTTGTGATGGACAAGAACTGGAAATTGAGAAAATTCCCATCAATTGGGGAATAGCTGAACAGGTTGTGGTATATGAATGTAATGGAATGCTATTGTACTACAAGAAATGATGAACAGTCAGACTTCAGAAAAACCTGGAAAGACTTATCTGAACTGATGCTGAGTGAAGTGAGTAGAACCAGGAGAACATTATATACAGTAGCAGCCACAGTATGCAATGACTGATTTTGATAGACTTAGCCCTTTGCAGCAACGTAAGGACCTAAAATATCCCCAAAGGACTCGAGGCAAAATCCAGAGAAAGAACTATGGAATCAGAATGCAGAATGAAGCAGATTCTTTTCTTTTTTGTTATGTTTTATTTTGTTTTGTTTTGTCTCATGGTTTCTCCCATTCATTTTAATTCTTCTGAAACATGACTAATGTGAAAATGTGTTTAATAAGAATGTATGTGTAGAACTGATATAACATTGCATGCCATCTTGGGGAGGGAGGGTAGAAAATTCAAGACTTATGGAAGTGATGTTGAGAACTGAAAACAAATTAATTAAATTTAAAAAAATAAAAGAAATTACAAAACAACGAAAGACAAACAACAACAGCAACTCTCTACTTCCTTAATTGGAGGATAAAAAACAAATGTCAATTTAAGAAAAGAGCTCAGCTCCAACATCTCCTCATTTCTCCTCTGGCTGTACTACTCTGGGGCTTCTCTAACTGACTTCTCCACCATGACCCCTTATTGGGGACATTTTCCTCCCTCTCCACCTCTGCTTTTCAATTTCCTTTTATGTTTGTCTTCCTCCATTACATTGTAAGCTCTTTGAGGATAGGGACTGAAGTTTTTTGGGTTTTTTTTCCATATTTACAACCCTTGCTCTTAGCACAGTGCCTTAAACATAGTAGATGTTTAATAAATATTTACTGACTATTTTTGACTGATCAACAGTGTCAGATGCTTCAGTGAGGTCACAAAAGGTGATAACTGAAAGAGACCTTTAGATTTGGAAGGAAAAAGGTAATTCTTTACTTTGAAGAAAGCAGTTTCAGCTGAATGCACGGTCCAGAATAAAAAGAAAGTTGAGTACCTGGAACACTAGAAGGATGATAGTACCCTTGTGAGGAATAGCAAAGAGTCTGGAAGAATGGCGGGGTTGGGGTGGGGAAACAATATAATTGCAACCACGCCTGCTTATCTTGTACTAGTCACTTTCTCACCAAAAAAAAAAAGGGTGTCTGTATGTGTATGTATGTGTGTGTGTGTGTGTGTATGTGTTCGCACACATATACATGTGTATGAATACGGCATCTCCCATTTTCCTATCTTGTAACTGGTTATTCACAAATCCTTGGGTTGAAGTCATGGTCCCCCTAGTGTCATTCTACGGCCCCTCATGGGCTCTCGCCCCACTCTGGAAACCATAGTTGTATACAAGTGATACTTCTATTTTCTTCTTCCCTTTCCTTTCCATTGTTTCATAGATGCTTAGGGTCTTATAGCTGACTTGGAGGTCATATCCCTCTTTTTAATATTTCCTTTCAATTTATCTGTTTACATTAATATTTAACTGAGTTTTATACCTCTTGAGATCTTGGTTAATTATTGTCTTTTCCTTGGTATTTTCCCTCACTTTTTGACTCCTTCCCCTTAGACTCCCATTTCCCTGGGATATGGACCTCAAATATGCCTCAGCCTCCTTTCACACGTTATTATTTCACTAGCTTCAATCTCTGCCCTAAGTGATTTTTGAGGTGAACAGAATTGGTCCAAGATAAATGCTGGACCTTTCACTCTCAGGCTTAATGGAGTACTACATATTCACACATTTATTTCTGACACAGGGCCTCTGTTTTTCAATTTCTTTAACTCGCTGTGGCATAAATCACTGCCGTGCTACTGTATCAGTCAGAGCAAGCTTCTGCCTTTTGGTCTTCCTTAGCACTGGAAGAAGAGAGTGGTAGAGCTATGTTCTCTTAGAAGGCCTGGGGTCAGCTCATGCAGTCCTACAACTCAGTGATGGCTAGTGGTAACTAAGCACATTAGAGGTTAGTGATTAACCTTCCTTGCATTTAGTTCATTGGGTTATTATATTTTGGGCTCTTGACATCCTAGATTCAGGAAGCAAGTGAAATTGTGCATTTCTTGCACATAATTCCTATTTTGGAGAGGTTTGAGAATTGATAAGGATGGGAAAAGTTGCCTAGACTTCCATCTTAAAAGTTCAACGAAAGCTGCTTCTATTTTTCTTGATGGCTTAGTCATCATTATAAGATTAATGATTGTCCTCTGTTAAAAAAAAACAAAAACAAAACAAATACAGATAGTGGTGCCATTCCCAAAGTGAGACTTCAAAGGATATAAATACAAAGTTCTCAAAAGAATTAACATCCATATGAAATAGAGTTTGAAGCTGCTAATAATAAAAGGAATGTGTATCAAAACAATCCTGAGTTTTCACCTCACTTCTAGAAGTTTGCCAAAGAAGAGTGGAATTGTGCAAGTTAGAGGGACCATGGAAAACAGGTACACTTATAAACTGTTGCTGGAGCTGTAAACTCATCACTATTCTAGAAGCAGGTGGGAATTATGCTAAGAGAATGACTGAAATGTCTATACTCCTTGGCCCAGAGATCCCACTGCTGAGCATATACCCCAAGGATCTAAAAGGTAAAGAGAAAGGAACCCTGGATCTCTTTCCTCCTCCTAGAATTATTGACTCCATCTTTAATCTAACTTCTATTTCAATGTAAAATGAGCATTCATATCCACCTTGTGTTTTTTTTATATTACTCTTCCTCAGGTAACCTGCTACGTTAGCCTTAGAGCAAAACAAAATAATTTTCTTTTTTTCTTGGAAGCCAACAACAGATCAGTAAACTTCTGTCCCTCCTCTAAGGTCAAGCTATAAACGCAGATGAACTGCTTTCCATTTTTTCTGCATATTTCATTCTAGATATTGGTAGGATATTGTTTGTGTTCAGAGGTCACTTGGTTGACACGAAATGCTATCAATCAGTCAATTTGTTTTCATCATGGCTTATAATAAATCATAAAGCTTCTCTACCTGACCTTTATCCAAATTATATATGAATTGTGGCTCTTCTGCTATGACAGTAGAAAGGATCTACATATACCTCAGAATTTGCAGCAGACCTTTTTGTAGCAGCAAAGAATTGCAAACAAATTAGATAAGGGTTTGCAAAGTGTTTTCTATACATATATATAAAAAATCTTATTTGCTATTCACAACTCTGTCAGGTAAGTACAACTGTTACGCCCATTTTACTGATGGGGAAACTGAGGCTGAAAGGGGTTAAATGAGTTCAAGCTGATGTAAAAAAGAAAAGCTATCAACAATTTCTATAATAACAATTATTATTATTAAGTTCATACCATGTTAAGCACCATGAGGGCCAAGGGATGACTGAATATACTACTATTCACCACAAATCCAGGTATTATGGCCTGAAAGGAGAGATACATCCCCTGTTACAATCATAGGATTGTGGAGACCTTGAAAGTCATCTAGTCTAGAGGTGTCAAACTCTGGCCCTGGGTCAGCCTATAAAATTCCTAAGTGAACCTGAATTCTATTAAAAATGTAAAAAAAAAATAGAAATATAATACAACATAGATAATGTTAATTTATAGTTTTCTAAGTCAATTATTCTGCCCTTTATTTTTTTCTATTTGAGTCTGACACTACTGATCTGGTTGGTCATTTCCAACTAGGAGGATGTGTTATTAACAGAAGACTAGGTCCCTTCACAGCCAGATCCCTGCAAAGAAAAATAGATGAAAAGGGAAATTGATTCTTTCAGGTCTGTTTTCCAATTACATTTACTAGGTCTACTGCCTGAATTTCATAAGCCCCATTCTAATTTAGATACTTGGTCTAATCTTTCACTTTGTGGTTTAGCAATACTCTTTCAGTAAAGCTAAATGTGCTTAGTCAAGTGACCAGAACAAAGGATGAAAAAAAAGTCATCTAATTCAACACTTTCATTTTAGTAATAAGGAATTTGAGACCCAGAGAAGTTAAACGAACTGTGCAAGGTCAAACAGGCAGTGAATTTTTAGTTTAAGGGTCTGAGGTAAATGTCTTAGAATTTTAAAGAACAATGTTCAATGTTCTTTGTAATGTAATATAAATTACAATGTAAAACCCACGTCCTGGGTTTTAAGGGTTTATGTAGCAGAGCTCCCTGGAATCTTTTCTCCTTGAGGCCAAGAGAGGTTTCTTATAGTAGTTTTCAATAATTCCCTTTTGTTGACTTTTAAGACAAAGAATTGTGTGTTTGTGTGTGTGTGTGTGTGTGTGTGTGTGTGTGTGTGAGAGAGAGAGAGAGAGAGAGAGAGAGAGAGACAGAGAGACAGATAGACAGACAATGACAGAGAGAGACAGACAGTGACAGAGAGAGGGAGAGAGAGAGAGGGAGAGATAGAGGGAGAGAGAGCACTAATTTATTGCAAGGGATCTGAAAATCTATACATGAAGCAATATCAGGTGTGTATCTGATTTTTATTTTTTTAATTTTTTTTTAAGAGATCCTTATCTGTGAAACCATTGTAAAAACTAAACTAGAAAAGCTTTAAGCTTGCCCGCTCAACCCAAGTTTGCATGACCAGCCTGCTTATCGCTGCCTAGGTTCACAAAAGAGCTGACCTTACTTAGGATGTTGAAAGAGAAATGGAAGTGGTTGATGATTTCCTGTTGAGGGGCAGAGGAACAGCCTGACATGGTTGATTGGGAAGCATACTATATTCCAGGGACAAGTATTTGACGCATGACTCAGAGCCTGCCAAAACTTATCAAATGTGCCGACAGCTACTCACTTTTGCCAATTCATGTGTGAATGATACCCCCAGTGTCAAAGAACAGGGTGTGGTTTTTCTGGACTGTGGTTTAAGAAACCTAAGAGGGACAAGGCCTGATAGGCATAAAATATTTATCAGGCCAGAGACTAGTCGCTCTCTCAAGAGGGTTTTAAACTAAAAGTTTGGGTTGGAGGAAGGAGGTGTAAGGGTCTACCCAGATGAAACTGTAAAACTGGATACTATTGTGAACATGGGGCATCACAGAAAGAATGGTAGTGAGAGAAGTATCCACTACTTAATGGAAAGATAACTTAGGAGAAAGTCGGGAACTTTATGTATGATCTCGGAAGCCTGTGCACCAATGAACCGGGGATGATACTAATAAATAAAGTTGCAAATCATTGAAATTCTGTGTGATTTGTTTGGCTCTAGGCCCCAGGATGCTAAGGCTTAACTCTCCCCACCCCTAGCTCCCAGCTGCTTTTATGCCAAGGCATAATTAGAGTTAAGTTTTCTGGCTCCATGCCCTTCATTCCTTGTTTCATATTGGCAAATCAGAGAACATACTCATTTCAGTGGCCCAGACTACTTTACTGCCTCCCTTCACTGGGGATAGATTATTATTAGTGCCATGAAATTCCATTTGGACCTTAAGTGCCTCTGAACTTTCATCCTTCTGGATGTCTGAGCCAGCAACTGTGAGCTGCTTGTGAAATTCAGGACAAGAAGGGCTAAATACCTATGCTATTCCCTGTTGGCATCTGTTTTCTTCCTATAATTCTTATCCTTGTGTGGCAGTTTTGCTTTTCAGAAAAAACTTTTCAGGAAACATTTTTGCTGAAAAAGTGAAATGAAAATTTTGACAAAAGGAAGTAAATATGCCTCCTGATAGTATAGAGTCACTGTTAGAGATCCTTGAGAAATTCTTGAAAATGGCAGTGGCATTAAGAAGCCTGGAGGCAGGCAGATTTTCTAATATTGTGATTAATAGTTGTTGTTTGGGCATGTTCAGTCATTTGCAGTTGAGTTCGATTCTTCATGACCCTATTGGGAGTTTTCTTGGTGAAGATACTGAGGTGGTTTGCCGTTTTCTTCTGCAGCTCGTTTTATAGATGAGGAAAACCAAGGCAAACAGGGTAAAGTGACTTGCCCAGGGTCATATAACTGGTAAGAGTCTGAGGCCAGATTTGACTTCACAAAGATAAATCTTCCTGATTTCAGAACTGGCACTCTATCTACTGTGCCACTTAACTGCCCCTGACTACTAAGCTTGGCATTAATATCTGATAAAATTATAAAAACAGATTTTAAAATGATCTACTTACAAAGGGAAGGAGTGGTCACACAAAGCCAGTATGGTCTCACTGGGGACAAGCTATGCCAGAAAAATATTGCTTCCTTTTTTTTTAAGGGACTAGGAGTAAGGGGAGGTTTATTGATGATTTTTGCTGTTACACCCAATCAATCCAGGGGTATGCTGGCAGCAAAGCAAGCCAAACAGCACAAGAGCAGATTATTAAATTTTTACTATGAGCATTATACCTCAAAAATCAGTAAGCTACAAATTGGGACGTGATTTATTGTTTGTTGATCACTGAGTATTGAGAAAGTGATGGAGAAAATGTTAATAATGCTTTAATCTGCAAACTTCAAAGTGTGTCATGCATGCATTTTTTTTTTTTTTGCTCCAGAGAGCCAATTAAACATTAACCAAACATATCCCCGGTTCACTTCACACCATCTCACCCTGCCACCATCCCTGGCACCACCAGCATCAACTACTGCTGCCAAGTCGGGTGAATTAGCCTAACTGAAGCCCGGAACCACGTGAGGGACAGAAAGGAAGTGATATGTACCAAACTGGTCAAAAAAAAAAATCACCAGTTCTAGTACTTCTTCCCTCATATTCCAGTGGAGACTGTCCTCCTGACTCCTGTACTGGTGCTCTATCCACTGTACCACCTAGCTGCCCCGACACTTGGCACTCACTAGCTGTGTGACCTTGGGCAAGTCACTTAACCCCAATTACCTCATTCTGGGTCATCTCCAGTCATCCTGATGAATATCTGGATGTCACTGGAGTCACTGGATTCAGATGGCTCTGGAGAAGTGAGGCTGGTGGCCTGCACAGCCCTCCCTCATTCAAAGCAAAGTCAAGTGCAAGTCATGTCATTACTTCTCTGATGGCATGGTCTTCTTTGGCAATAAAGGATGAACACACACACAATGGAAACTGTACAGGAGGCCCAAGAGTAGCAGTACCCCATCAGACCACTAGCCCTGCTTTGCATCCAGCCATTGCAACAATTAACCCCATCAGAGAAGGTACCCACTAAACCCACCTAGTATTGTTTGCTGACCAAATGCCACCAATGATGGAAAAAATTTAAGAGCCTAGGAAACATAGCACTTCTTTCCCTCTTTCTTCCAGATGTTTTTCTAGCCTGAAATCGTTATCTCTTATGGAGATAAGATCCAGCAACTTCCTCTGTAGGTGCTGCAGATTCTGTGTCTTAATTAGTCTCCATGATTAAAGATTCACAAAAGAAAGTCAAGCCAAAGTTCTTGGTACCATAAACTGGGCTCAAATGGATATGGGGGAATTCTGATCAAGATGACTGCTTGAATTGGAGTCAGACCTTCTAGCTCCCACAGAGCCCTAAAGTTTTCAACAGACTGTGTAATAATCAAGAAAGTCAATGAGAAACTACAGCAAATGATTTCTTCCATTCCAGAATTGTGTAAGAAGTCAGTCAGAAGCCAAAGGACAATAGGAAGGGTGATTGTCTGCAAAAACAGAGTTAATGCAGGGCAGCATCCCAGCTCAACCAGAAGTGAATCAGAGACTCATAGAGCCAGAAAGACTCTGTCTGAAGAAAACAACAGTGGAGCTCCATCCCAGCCCCTGAAAGTCCCAGAGTAGACAGACAGAACTTTGTAAGTCCTTAGAAATGGCAAGGACCAGCACAAAGCTGTATCTCTCTGATTCATATCACCTTAGGCTCTAGAACTCAGGTGGCCCTTAGACTGCTGAGACACCAGAGAAGGCCCTAAGTCCAGGGCTCTGAATCTCAAAGACTAGAATGGGAGTGAAGGAAGGGTTTACCCTGGGATATGGAAGTGAGCTCAGGAAGTCAGGAGATGCTGGGCAAGATCAGACAGGGCTGACCACCCAAAAGTGCATCGGAGATAGAGCTTGTCCTTGTCACAAAGCCTCAGTTCAGGAACCAAAGCTGGAGAAAGTAAATTAAAGAAAAATACTGACCAGTATCAAAACTTATTGCAAGTCCAGAGATTTCCCCCAAAGAGGAGAGCAACTCTACAACAAATGCAAATCGAGACTCAAAGGAAAAATATGACTGGAATTTCCCGTAACTACTATATGAATACTTAGAAGAAAGGAAGCAAGAGTTTAAAAAAGATTGAAATACAAGCTCTAGAGGAAAGTATTGGAGGAGAATGAATAGGAGAGAAAGTGAAAATCTTACCCAAGAAATAAACTAATTGAAAATTTATATAGACCAAACAGGAATCAATGACTCTATAAGGCAGCAAGAAATAGTAAAACAAAATCAAGACTGAAAAAATAGAAGATATAATATCTGATATAAAGATGATTGACCTGGAAAAATAGATCAAGGAAAGATAATTTAGGAATCATTGGTCTTAAAAGCCATGATTAAAAAATAAACAAAGCTGGAAACTGTATATCAAGAAATCATAAATGAAACCTTCCCAAATCTGTTAGTACCAGCCAGAAAAATAAAGACAGAAAGAATCCACTGATCAGCCCTTTTGAAAGGAACCCTAAAAGGAAAAGTCTCAAGAATGTCAAAGTCAAAATCCAAAGTTCTCACTCATGTCAAGGAAAGAGTACTATAAACATCCAGAAAAAACTTATTACCAAGAAACTATAGCAAGGATTGAAGCTTCTTCTAAAAACTGGAGATCTTGGAATGAATATTCCAAAAGGCCAAATATAGGTTTATAATAACGAATAACTTACACTGCAAAGTTGACTATAATCCTCGGGGGGTGGGGTAGGTGGAAGGAATGCACCTCGAATGAAATAAAGGACTTTCAAAAATTTCTTGAATGAATATAAAGACCAGAGATGAGTAGGAACTTTGTAATACAAACATAAGAGTCAAGGGAAGCCTAGAAATGTAAATTTATTTGAGGAAATTGGAAGTAACTATATGTTGATTCAGTATTCAAATAGAGAGAGAGGAAACAAGTGTTCACTCTGAACATTCATGTCTTTAAAGGATATTAAGGGACTTACATAAGAAAAACAGCAGTCTTAGGGAGGGTTATTGCTGGTGTGTGGGTCTGAAAAAGGGAAAGAGAATTGAGGGTAAAGAGGATACATTAAAATAGAGAGGAGGAAGAAGGGGCTTGAACTTGCTATTTTTCATAATAATGGCACATAAGAAGAGGATGCAAATCTGGAGAAAGATTAGGGGAACTGGTCATTGGTTGCGCATTACCATCTGAAATGGATAAAGACTAAATACATGCATACACAGAAACAGTTTGGTGCAGAAATACGACGAACTTAAAATAATTATCCATAATAGGGAAACTATGAATAATGATAGAGAAACACTCAAGTTTAGCAACAGTGATGCCAAAAAAAGAGAGTGATTAAAGTTTTTTTAAAAAATGCACAGAATTGAATAGAAGAAAATTCAGAAGAAAACACAGGTAAGCTGGATTTTTTTTGAAAGGTATAGAATTTATGATATATATACATACATATTAAAGCATGCAGTATGAAATGGAGAGTTATAGTTTCACATAGAATCTCATTTTGTGCTCTGCTATGTTTGTGGACATAATTTTCATTTTGTTTGTAGGTTCATAATTTTAAAAAGCCCATATAATAAAGATATAAATGAATATGGTTTTATTCATGGAAAAACCAGTACGGTAAAGAGCACTGGGCCTTTTCAATGGATTTGCAGATTAACCCTCTTTTTCTGTTACCTCTCTTTGTTGGAATTTGTGCTCCCTGGAAGCAAGCTTTTCCTTTCTTTCTTATTTGTGTCTCTGGCACTTACCACATAGTAAACGCTTGATTAATACTTTTTTCATTCTTTCATTCCATCTAGTTAACTCAATTCCTCTCAGAATGATATTTTACTTGATTCTCGTTGGAAATATTAGTTAATATTTCATCTCTTCTCAGAATATAACTTGAGTTTACCTCATGATAGAAACTAGAATTTCTCATTTCCCCTCCGGAATTCTCCATAAAATATCTTCTCTACAGGATAAAAGTGAACTTCATTCAGTTCTCAACAGAAATGAAGAACAGTTGATTATAAATGGCTCACAATGTCTAATTCTCACTAGATGCTATGACTAGAGTGCAGGTGATGTCATTCTGGGCAAAGAGATTCTATGCTGGAGGAAGAAAGGAGAAACTATGGATAATGATCATAGAGGCATCTGGTAGAGGAAGAAGGAAGCAGGAGCACTGAGAGCAATCTGAGAACTGAGGAAGAAATAGGGCATCCTCCTTTGATTTCAGTAGTGGAAAGCAGAACACTGTGAGAAGAGATTCAAAAGCTTCCTGAGAGAGTCTTCGACCCCCTCACTTCCCCTTCTGCCCAACTAAACCTATGTCCTCTCCACTTCAGAATGTGAGCTTTTCTGGGAATTATTGCCCCACTTTTCCCGGCAATTATTTTCAGACTGAGAATAATCTCTGGAGTATACATGTGGAAAGTGTCTTCCCCACTCCTTTGATAATTGTTTTAATCCTAATTAAATGTTCTACTTTTACAGTACAGGTACTTTGACTTGTTTGTTAGCAAGGTACAAAACCAGGTCAGATGATTTTAAAGGTTTTCTGTTGAGCAAGTCTTCCCAACTGCTAATATTTTTGCTTTCGGAATAGAAGGATAGTTTATATGGATCAGTTTTGAACTACATGCACTCCTTGAAAGGGGGTACTATGAGTTGGAGGTTTGGGTTTTTGTTTTTATGTGTTGTATCTCCAGCACTCTGAAACTCAGTCACTTTGTCACTGGCACATATTAAATGCTTAATAAACTGTTGACTGACTATACTTTCTTCTCCTTGTGCTTTAACTGGTTGGGTCCTGATAATTTCATTCTCTGTCTGAGTCATGGTGGGGGCCCATCAAATTTAGATGGCTCAGATACCCCAGCTGCACATCCTCAGTGAAGACCGTTGTTTCTAGTTATGGATCTGATTTCTGTCCCTAGGTACCCATCTTCTCCCCATTTTGACATACTCTTAGCCTACTCCAATGATTTCACCAACCTAGTGGTTGGATGAGCATTACTTAAGCTAGACATAGTCTGTGGCTCAAACATTCTGAAACTTTGCTCACACCCTGTTTCCAGAGTGTCCTTCTCTAGGTCAGGGATTCTTAACCTAGAATTCATAAATTTTTAAAATAAATGCATATTAACTACTGTATTTTAATATATCTGGTTTCTTTTGTAATTTAATGGATTTTATTTGATGAATTTAAGACATTCTGACAAAGGGTCCATAAGCACTACCAGCATGCCAAAGCAGTATATGACTCCAAGTTTAGAACCCTTGCTCTAGGTAAAATTTCCAGAGATTTTGAGATCAGAATATATAGGACAAATGCAGAGCTCTAACTTAAATTTATTTCTTTTGTCCTTTCCAAATGCTTGGGGTGCCAGTCAGGTAACAGATTGTGACAAGCCTCAGAGGACTAGTGTGACTAAATTCAAAGGTTAGCCACCAAGTGAGGAACTGTTCGCCCACTGATCTGCATAGATGTAGGGAGTGGCTACAAAATGAAATCATCGTGACAGTTATTTTCCCCTTCCACCAGATTACTTTGTTTCGCGCTCTTTTTTCATCTAGACTTGGGATTTCATTTGAGTAAGGAACCCTAGGTGAGGAAAATCCCTATTCCAAGTTAGATCAGCAGCTGTTCTGCAATTTAGCATCATTTCATTGTTTCTCTTTGATTTCAGTTGTATCTGACTCCTTGTGACTCCATTTTGGGGTTTCTTGGCAAAGATACAGGAGTGGCTTAACATTTCTTCTCCAGCTTATTTTATAAATGAGGAAACTGAGAAAAACAGGATTAAGGGACTTATCCAGGGTCACATAGTTCATAATATCTGAAGTCAGATTTGAACTCATGAAGATGAGTCTTCCTGACTCTAGGCTTGGCACTCTATCTCCACTGCTCTATCAAGCTGCCTAGCTCAGGGTATTATAGAGGAACAAAGCAAGGTGCCCAGAGGGACACACTCAGCATGTGTCAGAGGGAGGACCTCCCTAACTTTGAGTCTCGTTTTTTATCCCCTACTCCATAGCTACCTCTTTCAGTGTATTTACCATTTGTTAATATGAATTATAGTTATCTGCTTATGTGTTATCCCCTCCCAGGCTATAAATTCCATGAGGACCAGACATGTATAGGTTGTCTTAGCTTAGTGGAATGAATATTCTGCACACAATAGATATTTAATAGACATTTGTTGAATTGAATTGAGCAATTTGTCTTCTTGCCTTAAATAATCTACCCTGCTCTGAAATCAGCGTTCTGTTTGCTACAGGCTCAAGTTAACTTGGAAAGCTACAAGAAACACAACCAAGTGTACAGACTTCCGGAGCCTCAGTCTGGTTTTCTTCCATGATTCAAATGTTCTCTACCCACCAGGACTTCTGTTCCAACTCCAAACAAAGCACTTCTCTAGAAGGGTAAATATTTTCCCTAGCCAACAGGATGCTGGCTGCTGACAGGTGAAAGGCAAGCACCTAAACATACATTCTTCCATTCTCAGGTCAGGAAAATGTGTCATATTCCCAGGCCCCCATGTATGGAAGCCTGTGATCTTTTCCAAAGTGAGTGCAAAAGGGCTGTTGGTACAGAGACTCAAAGGGCTTGATTCTGTCATGAGTCCAAAAGTTCAGTGACTGATGGATCAATTAATAACAATATGAACCAGTACTGGGCCATGGTGGGGAAGGAGGAAGTGTTTAGAGAAGCCTTAAGGAAACCACTAACCCCAAATTCAATCCAATTAAAAAACATGTTGCCAATAATTAAAAACATTAAAAACTGAATTCATTTTAAAAATATTTTAAATTTATTTTTTCTCTCTCCCACGTATCCATGGAGGCAGAAAAAGACAAAAACAAAATCCTTCTAACAAACATGAATAATAATATTTGATATATTCTAAACACTTTGGGGAGATCTAGAATTTTTACTAAACAAACCAGAGAGAAAGACAAAATTTTGCCTCTCTTCTGAAATGCCCCAAACCCTTCTGAAATTCCTGGTAGGATCGACAGTTTGGAAAGTACTCGCAAAATGATTATTAGGCCTTTAACAAAAGATGAGAGGATATATTGCAAAGGCTGAAAATTGTAATAATTAATGAAGCATCTAGAGACAGATTATGAAACAAATTAATAGTCATACAAAACAAAATCCCATATTATCTGTGTTTGAAAATGTACTTTTCCTCCTGAATAATGAATCTACCACTTCTCTAACAAGATGTAGGTAGCATGTTTCACCATTAGTCCTCCGGAACCATGGTTTCATCAAGAATTTATTAAGCACCTACTAGATGTCAGACATAGTTCTGGAAGTTGGGGATATAAAGACAACAATTACCAACAGTCCCTGACTTCAAGGAGCTTCCTTCCATTCTGCTGTGGCACTTTCATTTAGAAGAAACACTTGTACTAATAGCTCATGTCCTTGTCATAAGGAAGACCTGGGCTCAAATCCTGCCTATGAGACACACTGGCTGTGTGAATCTGAGTAAGTCATTGAACCTCTCATGGTCCCAACCAACTTTCTAAAGACTCTTTTAAAGAGTCTAAAGACTCTTCTAAAGAAGAGTTGTTGACCTACCTTAGTAGGAGTTTCCTCTCCTTGAGGTCCCTACACATGATAAAGTCACAGTCTAGAAAAAAAAATCAAACTCAAGCATTTTATGGTTACAGAGTGCTTTATCCATATTATCATTGCAATTGATACAACAATCTTTTTGTGAATTACAACTATCAGTGTTAGTTTCATATCCTTCTACTGGAGAAGCTCAGAGAGGGAGCGGACTATGTCTTAATTATCTAAACTTAAAATCTCTTAGCACAGTATTTTGCACACAGTAGGCCTTTGATCAATATTTGTGGGATGAGTGAACCCTGTGAGGTAAGTAGTGCAAACTTTTTTTTTTTAAAGTACAGACCTGTGATGTCGTAAGGGTGGGTAATACCCAGTATGGAAACTTTCTCTACCCATGTAGATCTATTACTCCTCTGTTATTTAAATTCTTTAAAAAGTTGCATGAAGATCATACAGTCAACATTTATCAGAGTTAGGACTTGAACATATGACCTGACTCTAAGACAAGCCTTCTCTATACTATGCCAGACTGCCCTTCAACGCAAACATTATCAGACCCATTGACAGTTGAAGAAACTGAGACTCTGGGACCTTAAGTGACTTGTTCAAGATCTCACAGCTGTAAGTGGCAGAATCAGACCTTGAACCTTGATCTGCTGATTCTGGACTACACCAAGCTGCCACCTATCAGAGTTGCAGGTCTGTTCAGACTAAAGTTTCCAAACCAAGTCAACTCAGAACCTTGAAGACATGATATCTAAAGTTTACAAACTTCTCTAACAGTCATTCCTCACTTGGCTTCCTTGAGACTTTGGACAATATGATATCTGGGGACACTGTCTAATTTGTAGGAGTGAGTTTCCCAGGATATTATACTGTGAGAGATCTTGCAGGATCTGTATCTTGGAGGTACTAGTCAGGATCCACTGAAGAGTGATTAGTGTTTTTCTTTTGTTTTCTGTTAATTAGGCAGTCAGCTTTTCAATGTGCTTCCTTATCAGTCAGTCCACTTGCTGTGAGATTATCTTTACATGGATGAGTGCTTAAGTGTTGATGTCTTATATTATTGTACTTGTTATGAGTATGGAAGCTGATAGGAATAGCACGAATGTTGCTTCCCTAGAATCCTTATTGTCTGACTATCTATTTAGAGCTGCACAGAGGACTGTTAGTTAAAAGTGCATCTTGAGATGAAGCTCTTGAGAACATTTTTCTGATATTTTTAAAACACTTTGGGAAGCTGAGAAGTATCTATTAAACAAAGTGGCAAGGACAGCATTTTGTCTCTCTTCTGTAAGTTGTGCTAATACACAAACCCTTCTACAATTCTTGGTAGGATAGGAGTTTTGGAAAGTGCTTGGAAAATTATTATTAGGCTTCTTAATGGAAGATAATAGTGAAAATTATGATAAATAATGAGAGAGGCTCTAGAGACAGACTACCAGGACTGTTTGGGAGAAAAAGTCATTGGAAGGGCCAGAAATAGCTGCTATAGATGCTGATAGGTCTCCACGCTTTCCAGTGTATGATGCTAAGCTTGGATCCTCTCAGAAATTCAGGCTTCTCAAAAAAGGAACCATATTCCCCCAAGGAATAACCATGTATGAAGTTTGAGTAAGCCATGTGACTGAATCACTAGAGACTGGCATATACCTGAGTAAGAAAAAAGTGGGGTATACTACTGAAAAGTTCCAAAGGAGCAGCTTTTAGCATTGTATAGGAGCTGATGTCTGTAAAGCCTAAACTTACATGGCAAGGACACTTTTGAAGACTAGAGGAACAATTTGTGGTAGCCGTGAAACACCAAGGCAATGTATGTTAAATTCATCCAGTCTACCATTTGGTGCAGAGTTTTGTAATTTATGTGGACAGCCAATAACACAGACTTATAGGAAAGCAGCAATAAAACTTGAGAGAGCAGATGAGGAAGTATGCAGAGGTATGGTACTCCCCAGAGGGCTAAAGCCACACCTAATTCATCTTGAATTGAAGTCACCAGATTTTGATCAGTTGCTAAAAAGATTAAATAAACTTGAGGAAGATCTCAGAGCTGCAAAGACTGACCTAATTGGAAAAATTAAAATAAGTCCACATTGTTTTCTCCTGTAAAACCAGAGAAAAAAGGCAAAGGTGATAAGGGTCATCACTGACCTACTAGACTTGAAGGCAAAAGCTTACAGAAAACTTGGTAAATATTGCAGCAGAGGACAGAACTATTCCATTTGGAAAAGCCAGGGGTTCAAAAACCAGAAGTCATGATGACCTACCTGACACAAGGACACTTCCAACAGAGAACAGGCAAAGTGACAAAAAATCTCTTCTATTACAAATGTGGACTCAATGGTTATATGTGCATCAGTGGGTTAGAGTGGAGGACATGGATTTTAGATGGCAGAAGCTGATGTCCATAGTATCTGCATTGAGAAAGGGAGATAGATTCAGGGACAGAGATAACACCAGACCCTGAAGCTTGATTTCATCACCAGAATGAATATATTTCACCAAGACTCACAGGAAATTATGCAAAAGTCACTGTGAAGATTAAAGGTAGATATTGTCCTGATGTCCTAGGCAGTGGACCATAGGATCCCAGATGGAGGGCTGGAGGGGACTTCAAAGATCAACTAGGCCAGGCATTTTTATTTTTTTATAACTATATTTCAATATAATTGATTTTCTTTGTAATCTTAGGTGTTTTACTTTTTTTTGCATTTAAAAAATTATCTTGAGAAGGAATCTATAGGTTTTGCTAGACTGTCAAAGGACATGACTCAAAAGAGATTAACAACCATGATCTTAGACTATTTTCTTCATTTAGAGATGAGGAAACCGAAGCTTAGTTTCAGTGAGGTTAAGTGAGTGAAGACCCTGCCTGGATTCATGAAAAGGGATGAAGCTTCTGAGAGATGAAGTCCTGAAAACTTCGATATGTTATACCTACAGTGTGTTTTATTCCCACCTCCACCCCCCACCCCCATAGCAAGCTAATTTTGCCCCTGTTTTTTTTTTAAATTCAATTTTATTTTATTTTCAGGTCTAAATTTTCTCCCTTCTCCTCCCCTCCCCCTACCCACTGAGGAGGCAAGAAAAACAAATCCATTCCAAATGTGTGCAGTTATACAAAACAAATATCTACATTAAATCATATTTTTAAAAATCAGCAAGAAAAGGAAAAAGTGGAAAAATGAGCTTCAATCATCATGAGTTCTTTAGATTTATGGTTGCCCATCTTGTTGATTAGAGCTACTAAATCTTTCAAAGTTGATTATCTTTAAACTATTGCTATCGCTGTGTATATTGTTCTCCTGGTTCTATTCACTTCACTTTGCATCAGTTCATACAAATCTTCCCAGGTTTTTCTGAAACCATCCCCTCCATAATTTCTTAAAGCACAACAGTCACATTCATATACCACAACTTGTTTAGTCATTCCCCAATTTAAGGACTTCCCTTCAGTTTCCAATTCTTTTTGACCCTATCCTTCATTTTAGTCTTAATTTTATTGATCGCGTTTTTTTTTTGTTTTCACTTTCAGTTTTTGTTTTTTGTTTTCACCTTCATCTTGGAATATATCCCTCCTTTCCCCACCCAGAGCCACTTTTGGTAACAAAAAAGAATAAAGAAAAAAGGGGGAGAGGGGCAGAATGTACTTGTATTTTAAGGAAATATAATTGAATAAACCAGCTTGGTACAATCTGGACTGTAAATATTCCTGATGGTTTCCCATGATAATCATGCCATCAAGAGTTAAATACATGTTATTTAAGGCTAAAAGGAAAACACAAACAAAGTTTTCATCTACAGCATTTGATTTCTTATATCTTACTTGTGACAAGTAGAGAGCTCCAAACCCCTCAATCATATACTTTAAATAATAACAGTGGCTCCAAACATTTTGGTTGACTTAGCGATTTTTGAAACAACAAAAACAATATTGAGACATGCTCCTCTCCTCCCAACCCCATTTCAGTGAATCTGCAATCTCCTCAATGTGGGTACTCCTTCCAGTGGCTGAGAAAGCAACTCATCTATACTCTTTATTCTCTGAGACTTGCCCAAGTTCTTCTGTAAATCTTTCACAAGGGACACACCCATTGTGCTGGAGTCTCTCTGCCAGATCTTAGGATATTATGTCCTAAGGACACAATAAAGATACAGGCTGTCTATTCGTCATCCCTAATTTACTATAACAACAGCCCATGTTCTTTTCTGACCACACATCTAGCTGATAGTATCATTTGCACTGATTTCCCTCTACTATTTATCATTTATATATTGCAGCTTGCTCACCATTGCCACACAATTCTGCATTGCCCTTTCAGTGGCCCACAACTTTAAATCTTTGGAGACTATGATATTGTATGACCCACAGTCACCCTGGAAAAACAGTCAAAATGTTAAATGTTAAAATATGGTTCTTTATTAGAGGGAGAAATTTGGGGTCATTAAAATATTTCAATAATTCCTATAAGGAAGCCAGCCCACTCCTTTTCTCTTATTCAATTCTGGGCCCAGGTTCTGCTTCATCTCTAGTGAATCTCTAAGATATATGCACTAATGAATGAACTGGATATATACAATAGGTATTTGTTTCCTGTTTGTTTAATGTGGATGATTAGGCCAAACTCCTTTGAATGGCCCCAGATCTCATTTAAGAGATAGTCCAATCATTGGACCCCAGTGTCTCAAGGCTTAAAGCAAGCAGCACAATCTGGAGGATCTCACCATTTCTAGGGAAAGATTTCCACGGGAAGTCTGAGCTGGGCATCCTCCATGACTGTGGCTATCATCTTCTATGACATACGTCATAGTATTATGTGCTTTCCTTAATATTAATAATCAAAGGGTCATTGCACAAAAGTCTGTTGTTATATCCTTCAGGAGATCTTGGATGATTGTGACATGTGTGAATGGAAAACATCCTTTATGGAAATCTTTAAGGCAGTGTTTTGCTCAGTCAGGTCAAATGCTTTTTTAATGGTTATGACCAATAATGCCATGTGAGAGTGGTCTCAAACTCAAATAGAATTGAGGCCACTAAATTACACATAAGGTTCCCTGAAGGTCTCATGTCTCATTTTAAAGTATAGTATTATTTATATTTTGTCATATTTTTATTTATTTTGTTAAATGTTTCGTAATTGCATTTTAATCCATTTCAGGCCTTACTGGAAATGTTGGTAGCTACATGGGATCTGATAGCCATGCTTTTAGCACCTTTGAATTATACCTTTCAGTCAATAGTGTAATAATTGCAATTTGCAAAAGCCATTCTGCTTCATTCTCATGCCTTCACCAAGAATGCCACTGGTGTGTATAAGTATATTTTGTAAATATTTTGTAAAAATCTGAAAAATGGGAATATAAGTCACCTGGACTTTTGCAGTGGCCTCTACTTGGTCTCTTTGCCTCTCTATTCCAGTCCCTCTGCCACAGAGTCGCCAAAGTGATTTTCCTAAATCGCAGGTCTGACCATGTCACTCCTTTCAGTAAACTCCAGGAGGTCACTATTACTTCTCAGGTCAAATACAAATTCCCTTGTTTAGCATTTGAAGTCGTTCACAATTTGTCTCTAATCTGTCTTCTCAGCCTTATGTATTACTCCCCTTCCTACATTTCACAGTCCAGTCAAGCTGGTCTTGCTATTCTAGGGCTATTCTCATACGTGTCTTTTGCCCCCATAAACCCTTCACCAACAATCTACACAACTCACAACTCTGGCTCTATAAGTATCTCAGGGACACTAACGTTTGTTAGACACTATTTAATAATTGGGCTGTTTCCTTTTCCTGTCAGCCTCTAAATATGATTCAAATGAAAGAGGATATTATTATTGAAGATGACAGGGTTCACTCATGTGATCTCTAAGGGCCATTTGAATGCTAAACGTTCTATGATCTTTTCCCATCTCTGTCCCCAAAGTCACTGAGAAGTTGGCCAGTCAGGCTAAATGGTGGAATTGCCTTTGTTACCCTTCACTTCTCTTTTTGGTGTCTTTTTTTCCTCTCTCTCTCTCCTTCCCTCTCCAATCTTTCAAGACTTCTGAGAGAACTTAGACTCTCAAACTACTTCCTTAAAAATGCAAAGTATTTTATTACCTGAGAAAGACTTTCACATCCATTATGTTAGTTGATTCTCACCACAAACCAGTGAGGCAAGCCAGGAAGGAATTGTGATATGTCTATTTTATGAATAAGGAGAATAAGACTCAGGTTAAGCAATTGGTGGAAGATCATATTTAGTTAGTGGTGGAAACAGGTTTGGGCTCAGGTTCCCTAATTCTAGGATCAGTGTTCTTTCCATTGTATTAGACAGTCTTTTACTAAAAAAATAGTTACCATGTGCAGTGATTTGTAAGATTGGGTCTCCCAGGAATATTTGTATTTTTCAATAGGATGAAATAGAAAGGCCCTCAAAGAAACTGTTCTATCATAGTGGAATTTCAGACATTATGGGACCTAACTAGAGGAGCTATTGTGGGGGCAGGGACCTTCCTGACTCCTCTAAAAATTCCCTGAAAATGAAAATACACAGGCTTTTTTATTTTTTATTAATTTTTATTTTATTTTATTTTTTATTTATTTTAGCTTCTTACATTCCATATTTAAAGCTAATTGCGAGAGAGGAAATAAGAATCCAATATCCTATAGGTGCATTCTGCTTCCCAAATACTTTCCCTGGTAGAAATCAGGGTATTTGTGTTTCCTGCAGAATTTTTGCCCCAACTCTCTTCCTAATCTCTTTTCAAATGAAAGCTGTATAAAAATGTTTAGACTTGATTTTTAGTTTAGACTTGTATTTGATAAACAGGATTACTTCCAAACATAGGTGGTTTTGTAAGGTTCTGATAAACGTCCTGATATTAGAAGCAGCTGAAGGAGATTGATGTTGAATGACCATGCAACTGAAAGTGAAAGTCCATCAACTGGCCACTGTTAAGTTTGTCGATTGAAACATTAGTGAGCAATTACATCTGGAAAAGAAGAGACTATTTTAAGGAGGGCAAAGTACAGTGAACATAAACTCTGAGAAACTTCGAAAAGAAGGGTTCCCAAGGAATAAGAGGAGGTCAGTTCAGGGTCAAGTGGGTAGGCAGCCCAGGCTGAGCTCTGCCACTTATAATCTGTGTGACCTAGGGCAAATGACCTCATTTCCCTACACCAGGGGTGAGGAACCTGTGGCCTCAAGGCTACATGTGGCCTTCGAAGTCTTTGGGTGAGGACTTTTGACTGAGTCCAAGTTTTACTGAACAAATTCTTTTATTAAGAGGATGTGTTCTGTGGAGTTTGGATTCAGTTAAAGGACTGCACTTAAGGACCTAGAGGGCCACATGTGTCCTCAAGGTTGCAGATTCCCCATCCCTGCTCTAGACTTTAGCTTCCTCATCTGTAAAACAGGTAGTTGGACTATAACATCTTTGACATATCTTCTAACTCTAGATTAAAAAGGCTTTAATTCTATATCTTTCTGCCCTCTGTCTCTTTTCTTCCAAACTAAATAGTAAGCCCCATGAGGGAATGGAGTGAGTTTTATTCTATTTATTTATATTTAACTATATTTCTATTAATGTATATTTATATTATATAAAATAGATATATAAATATATAAGCATACATATAAATAAATGTTATATATATAAGTATCATATATTTAAATATATTTATATTATTTATTTGTTTGTTTTATTTATCATTTTTGAGAAGTAAACATGCTGTTAGAAAAGGGCCTGAGCAGTTTCGAAGGGAACTGGGTTCTCTATGAAAGCAGCTCAGAAACCTTCTCTCCATAATGCCCTGGGCCCAAGGTCGGTGGGCAAAGAGGCTTTTAGGGGAGCATGAACCCAGAGAAGAGAAATGAATGCAGGCTTGTGGGAGTTACCCTGGGTAATGTCAGTATGCTGAATGGGAAGAGGAATTTCTGAGTCTAGCTGGGAGCTATGGGAGCCACATATGATCTGGTGATGCCATGCTGAGGATCCATGCATGAGAGATGAGTACCTACTGAGAGAGCATCATAAGGCCAGAGAAAGTGAATGAGCAGGGCCCCTGGGGAAGCAAGTGAGAAGCAGTGAGATGCAGATGTGACCTTCACAAGGTCCTCAATTTCACTCATACCCCTGAGACTTTCCCTATTGGCATTGTGAGTTTGTTTCTGTGGGGAGTGGGATTGATCTTGTTGGGGAGGGAGAAAGGAAATCAAACACAGGCAATGCTTGATAAGTTCTTGTGGAGTTAAATTGTGCTGATGTTGAAATTAGGCAGCACTGCTGTCCCATCAGCCTTAAAATCAAGTAAGTCCTATTACACAAGGTGAAAATTCACTTATTCAACATTTTTTCATAAAAAACTGAAACCCCTACAATAATTTATAATTATTATTATATATTATTATATTATATTATGCCCAATATAAACAATGCAACATACTTGCTAGACTCTTAGGAGGATACACAGACATCGTCTTTAGTTAGCACAGTGGAAAGAGTGCTGGGCCTGGAGTTAAGAAATTCATATCTAGCCTCACAAGTTTAATAGCTGTGTGACCCTGGCCAAGTCATTTAACCTCTATTTGCCTCCGTTTCCTTATCTGTAATATGGGGATAATAACAGGACCTGTCTCCCAGGGTTGTTGTGAGGGTTAAATGACACAACAATTGTGCCTGGCATATAGTAAGCACTATATACATGTTGGTTACTACTACTACCACTCCTATTGTTATTATTTATTAGTGGTATTAAGACACATAAACAAATAGATGTTAACACAAATTAGAATACTACACATGCTCAAGGAATATAAGGTTTTTGAGATCAGATAAATAAGAAATCCTTTCCAACTTAGGTTTAGGGTAAGTGGAATCAAAGAAGGGTCAATTAACTCTTGATCTACAACATCAGGGGCAGATTGGACTAGCTGACCTCTAAATTCCCTTCAAGCTTTGAATCTATGATTCTCCAATCCTATGACTTCTTGGAAGAGGTAGCATTGGAGCTGGGCCCTCAGGAATGAGTTAGATGTCATCATGGAGAGCTAGGAGGAAGGGAAGATGTTCCAGATGTAGGAACAGTGTGAGCAACAAAAGCAAAGGCATTGAAATGGGAAAGTGCACGAGTTTCAAGGATGGTGAGGAGTTCAGTTTGGCTATGAGATAGGAGCATAAGTTGGACCCACATTTTGAATATCAGGTTAAAGAGTTTGAATTTTATTTTTTAACCAATGGGGAACCATTGAAGGCTTCTGAAGGAATGAACTGGTCAAATCTGTATACAAGGAAAATCTAATGTCTAGGATAGATTGGAGTGGGGATAAGACTAGAGAGAAGAAGCATCATTAAGGAACTAGCTTGGTGTTCTAAGCAAAAGAATCTGTACTACCGTGGTGGCGGTAGAAGGAACTGAAGATGGATGCAAGAGGGAACGCACAGACTAATTTAAAGACAGAAGAGAGAACTTGGCTGACCATCTAACGCCCAAATGCTGGATCAATGCAAAATACTTGGGGGTTATATTGGATCCATGATGTAATCAGTATAAATATTTCAAGTCAAGTCAATAAATGTTTATTAAACACTTAATAGGAGTAAGCACCAGGGATACAAAGAAAGGCAAAAACAGTTCATGCTTTCAATCAGCTCGCAATCTACTGGGGAAGAGAGAACATACAAACAATATGTACAAACAAGATACAAGACAACTTAGAGGTAATGTTAGAAGGAGGGTACTAGTATTAAGGGTATTCCCTGCCATGGTGCAGATCACAACTTGTCCTGTTCCATTCTTGTCCATTTCTGTCTGTAACTCCTCTGCAGTTAATCAACCCATTGCTGCTAGACACCTTACTCTGGTTGTCTTCATGTTTTTTGGGTATCAGAGCAACATTTGGCCATTCATCCACTGTTCCTCCTTCTCATTGCACATATATCATACTTGATGTCTTTTACATCACTTCTCATATTGGGATTACCCTTGGTAACATGCTATAGTTATCTGGTGAGTATAAATGAGTTAGAAGAATTAAAAATATAACAGCAAAGACGAGTATTTGGAATCATGAAGTTAAAACAGTCAAATAGTGTTTTCAAATTTTAATCAAATTTTTTTCCTTTCTCCTTTTGTCATCAGGGAGACAGCCTTAAAAAGTGATTTCGAAAACTCATTAAATGAATGCAAATCAGAGAAATAGTAGTTAAATGGGCTATATTTGTAGTCAAAAAGAAGAAAGAAAGGAAAAGTACTGACAAAGGAGTCTGGCAGTGTTTCCTTGGTACCAATTGTCATTCAATTTTGACAACAGAAACAAATCATTATTTCTTCATGATTTAGAGAATAATGAGACAAACAAGAAAGCAAGAATATATAATAGCCGATCCAAAGGCTGGTATAGAGGAAGCTGAGGTGAATGATCTAAGCCAGTGAGTCACTGATGAAGAATGTGGTTCAGGCCATCTGCAACCAAGATAAAGAGAACAGGATGGTCAGAGGCTTCATAGGAGCCAAGGCAAAAGGAAAGGATATCCTGGAGAACGCCGGGGAATTTCCATGTGTGAGCACATGTGGAAAACAAGGCTACAAATAAGGACATATTAGAAATATGTCCCTTGTTTCTGCATGAGCTTTTAATAGAAAGCTGTAACAATTAAAAAAGACTAAAGGAGCTTGGAATGCAAACTAAACATAGACTTTTTTTTTGGAAGATTCTAGCTTTGGCTACTATTCTAATAATAAGATGGGTGAAGGAAAAGGATTCAGATCTCTGTATAGAGGATCATAGAATTTAAAGCTTGGAGGATCCTTGGATAGGGAACATCTAGTCCAAGGGTTTTCAACCTTTTGTGTGTGTGTTTGTCATGAACCCCTTCAGCAGACTGGTAAAGGATATGGACTCTTTATTAGACTCATCTTTTAGAATCATAAAATAAATGGCATATGATTCCAAAGGAAGCTAATTATATTGAAATGCTATTATCAACATTTAAAAAGAAAAAGCTCAAGTCACAGACTTCTGTTTAAGAACCCTTGATCTATGAAACATACTATTTGCTCTCTCACTTTTTGGTTTTGTTTCTTCTTTCTCATGGTTTATTCCATTGCTTATAATTCTTCTTTGCAACATGACTAATGTGAAAATATGTTTAATATGAATGTGTACATAGAGCCTATATTGGATTGCATGCCTTCTCGGGGAGGGGAAAATTTGGAACTCAAAAGTTTATGAAACTGAATGTTGTAAACTAAAAATAAATAAAAATGCTAAAACAAACAAACAAAAAGAACCCCTTGTCTAAGACTAACTCTTTCTTTTACAAATGAGAAAACAAAGGCACAGAGAAGTGGGGTGACTTGCTCAAGGTCATTCACAAAGAAATAGCAGAAGCTGGATTTGAACTCAGATCCTCTTAATATAAAGCTGCCAATCTTCACATTTGCTGACTTCTTGGTAAGGAGGTATCTCTTGCCTAAGTTTTTCCCAATTTCACTTCTACATTCTTACACACACACACACACACACACACACACACACACACACACACACAAACATATATACACACAGCACTCTATTTGAGTTTCTGTTTAGCAATCCATAATAGGAGCTGGCAAATCACATCAAAATTCCTGCCAGACAATGGTTCATTTGTTGTTGAGTTCTTTGGTTCCCTGAGTTTTCTAAGATCAATCATCCTAGGTCTGTAAAAATCTTCCACTTGGAATGGAATTGTATCATTGATTCCTACCTGGAAATTTACTCATTTGTCATGGTCATCTTCTAACACCTTTCTTCTTCAGAAAAACTTGTATTCAAATTGATTCAATTCAATAAAACTCAACAAGTCTTATTATTAGTGTCTACCATATGCCGGGGCAGCTAGGTGGTGCAGTGGATAAAGCACCAGTGCAGGAGTCAGGAGGACCTGAGTTCAAATCTCACCTCAGACACTTGACACTCACTAGCTATGTGACCTTGGGCAAGTCACTTAACCCCAATGACCTCATCCTGGGTCATCTCCAGTCATCCTGATGAATATCCTGTCACTGGATTCAGATGGCTCTGGAGGAGAAGTGAGGCTGGTGACCTGCACAGCCTCCCTCACTCAAAACAAAGTCAAGTGCAAGTCATGTCATCATTTCTCTGATGGCACGGTCTTTTTCGACAACAAAGGACAAACACACACATATGCCAGGCATTGTCTAGGCCCTGAGAAAAAAAGGGCAAAAAGAAAACCATTCCTGCTGTCAGGATATATACATTCAATTAGGCAGAGAGGTGGTGTGGGGAATAGAGTTCTGTACCTGAAGTCAGGAAGACCTGATAGCCATGGACTAGGCTACCTCTGTCCCTGAATACCTCAATTTCTTCAATTGTAAAATGGGGACAATAATAGCACCTACCTCCTAAGGTTGTTATGAGATAATATTGTTAAAGTGATTTATAAACTTTAAAGCCTTGTATAAAGACTAGAAAGAAGACTATACATAGTTGTGTTTGTGTGTGTGTGTGTCCTTCGTTTTCGAAGAAGACCACAGCATCAGAGAAATAATTACATAACTTGAGCTTGACTTTGTTTTGAGTGAGGGAGGGCTGTGCAGGTCACCAGCCTCACTTCTCCTCCACAGCCATCTGGATCTAGATAATATGCTAACATAATATAATACATGTAATATATTTGTTTATATATATGTATATAAAATTGTTTATAGAGTGTCAAATGTACTAGTTTCCAACTATATGCAAAGTAATGTGAATGTCTCTGGAGATACAAAGATTACATTATATATAATATAATCAATAGCTATATATAACTTATAATAATATAACTATGTTACTATTATTTTTTTTGCTATTTTCTACTAGGGGGATTACTTATAACACAATGATAAATATAACAATTTATACAATTAAATGCAAAGTAATTTGGGGGGTGGCATATTAAAACTGAGAGAATCAGGAGCACTTCGTGTAGGGGAATGTTCTTGGGCTGAGCCTTGACAGTCTGTGCAACTGTGTCAAGATGGGAGAGAGAATGCAGGCAATGTTCCACATTTTTACAGTTAAGGAAACTGAGGCTCAGAGGGGATAAGTGACTTGATCTGAACCCAGGTCCTTTGATTCTCAACCTAGCACTCTTTGTCCTGCGTTATGGTTAGGCCAGTCAGTCTAGAACAGAAAGCATGAGAGGGATTTCCAGAAACCAATCTGGAAATAACGAGGTTGGAGTTAGATTAAGGAGAGCTTTAAATGTCAACCAGAGGAGTCTGCGTTTTGTTCTGGTTGAGGGGAGCTACTGTGTCAAGCCCCAGGGGATGCTCAAATAGGGAGTTGCTTTTAAATGCAGCAACATCAGCATGTATTTATTCAGCACCCATTATATCTTTGAAACTCAGCTCTGTGTAGTGGGAGTAAAGAGAATCTGTGACAAAGTCTAGAAAGTGGCTGCCAACTGAAATAGAGATTCTTAGGAGTGGCAATGAAAGAGTTTGTTTTCATCCATCCTATTGGGAAGACAATGTATAGCACTTTATGTATATTATTTCATTTTATCACAATAAACCTGTGGGGAAAGTTAATATTCCCATTTCACAGATGAAGAAACAGAGGCCACCGTTAGTCAGAGTCAGAGGTGGGACTAGAATCCCAGTGGTCTTGGCTTCAAGTCTAGTATTCTTTTCTTTATATAGGCTACATTAACTTGTCTCTCTGGACCTAACTCCTCCTCTTCTGATGGAGTTGGAACTTCACAACTGCCTTTTTCATAAGGATTTGGAGCATTATGTTTCATCAGTGGTTTCTTGGATAAAAGGCAAATATTTCAGTCTGACATTGAAAGTTTTTCACAAATTGACTCCAACTACCTTATTAGCCTCAATATTGCATTTTACATTCTCCTTTGTACGCTTGCAGTTCTAACCAAACTGTACTTACTCTCCAGCCTTCCTTCTTATCCAACCCTCTCCTGACTCCATGTATTTGTATAGGCTGTGCCCCATGCCTAGAACATGCTGCTTTTCCATCTCTGCCAGCTGAAATCCTTCTTTTCCTTCAAGATTCAATTCAAGCATCATCTCTTCAGGGAAGCCTTCCTGGGTCAATGCACTCCTTTCTCTCGCAAGTTCAAGGGCTGTTGTTTTCTTTCTCAGCTTTTCATTGAGGGCTTTAAATCTCTCTTTTACCCAAGAATGCAAGCTTCTTGAGGTCAGAAACTATGTTCTTTTTTTATCTTTGAGTCTCCAGAGACATGTACATTACTTTGCATATAGTTGGAACCTAAAACATTTGACACTCTATAAACAAACAGTTGTGAAAGAACTCTGTTCAACGCAGTGATTGACCATGATTCCAGAGGATCATTAATAAAGTATGCTGTCTGCTTCCTGACAGGCGATAGACTCCAGGTGAGAGTGAGACATGCATTATTAGACATGGACAATATGTCAATTTGTCTTGATTATGAATGAGTGTTAGTAGGGTTTTCTCTCTCTTTCTCTCTCTTGCTCCCTCCCTCTCTCTAGTGTTGGGGATTTGGAGGGAGAGCAAAAATGTGATAGAAAACTGCAAAAATTGAAGGCACAGAGAAAAAGAAAGAGATTAGAGACTTCCTGAAGAGGAAGGAGGGTAGGATCCCTTTAGGAGGAAACAGTTACTTGTCTTCCAAGTAATAATGAAGTAGATCCATAGGTGCTGTCAGGAGAGGGCTCATCCAGTGAGAATCAAAGGAAAGAAGAGTAGTGGTGATTGGTGATTCCCCACTGAGGGGTAACTGAGGCAGCTACTGTTAACTTGATAATGATAATTTTTTAAAAAAGGTCCACTGTCTTCTTGAGACTTATATCCAAGACAAAACAAAGTGGTTCTCAAACAATCAAAAGAATCAAGACTTAGCAAAATGGATGAATTCTGGCAATTTGAATGAGTCTAAATGAAGATATTGCTGATGAGATAATCCACCAATACTCTGATTAACTGCATGGCCAACACATATTTCTTTTGTTGATTATATATAACCAAATAGTAGAGGCTCACTTCAGACTCTGTTTGGTCTGGAAAGCGAGAATCTTTCCAAAAATGGAGCAAAGTAAAGCTTTTTATAATCTTGGGAACATTGAATCAAAGAATGAGAAGCACAGAATAGGAGGTCTAATGGAATAGGAGGAGAATGACAGAATGTAGAAGTCGGTGAAACTAATGAAGTGTTAGAATGCCTCGTGAAATTAATGGATGCCTTCAAAGGAGTATTACTAACACTTAAGTTCTGTGGGAACATATGGAGTAGTCAGAGAAAGATAAAATATTAATGGATAACAGATTATTAAAAGTTTTACAAGCCTTTCTAGGAACTAGAAGGAGGAAGCATGGTGAATAACATTTGGGTGCTGGATAGAGAAACAAAAGCAATTTTGTTATCAAACTATTCTGCAGATGAATTGGAAAGAAAAAAACAAGTATAGAATTTGGGAAACAGATAACAAGACTGGCACAGATGTATTATGTAGTAATGACTGTTCAGTTGTTTCAGTCATGTTTGACTCTTCATGACCAAATTTGGGGATTTTTTGTCAAAATAATGGAGTGGTTTGTCATTTTCTTTGCCAGCTCATTTTACAGATGAAGAAACTGGGGCAAATAGGGTTAAGTGACTTCCCCAGGGTCACACAGCGAGTGAGCAGATTTGCACTCTATCCACTGAGCCACCTAGTTGCCCCACAGTAGTGATGGAAGACTGATAATGCCAAACTCTTTGACAAAAGAGCAGATAATAACTTAGTTTGACATAACTTAATGACAGTTTCATCCTTCAAAAGGTAGAGGAACCATCAAGGGAAAATGCTACTCAAATTCTGATTCTCACAAACAGGAATAAATTGGCTCCTCAGGTGGAAATTGCGGAAGGAGGAAGTGGACATTCCCTTCAAAACTTTGTGATTTAGGAGGAGAGCTAAGCCAAGCACTGTCTTGCAT
Organism: Bettongia penicillata ogilbyi; assembly: GCA_023548195.1. Taxonomy (NCBI): domain Eukaryota; kingdom Metazoa; phylum Chordata; class Mammalia; order Diprotodontia; family Potoroidae; genus Bettongia; species Bettongia penicillata. Next base: position 7,590,794 of record JAJHZJ010000531.1, on the reverse strand, counting down.
GGACTGTAGATTTGGAGAGGGTAGATCTTAGGAATTTAAGATACAGGATAAAAAAATCATTTTCACATGAAAAAAACATAGGGGAAGACAACTCAGGAGGGTTAAGAAGTTTTGAAGAATAAATTTATTTTATTTTATTTATTTTTTTAAAATTAATTTATTTTTAATATTAATTTAAAAAATTTTGAGTTTTAAATTATCTCCCTCCTTACAGCCCCTCCTCCACTTATTCAGAAAGCATGCAATATGATATCAATTATATATGTGTAGTCATGTAAAACATATTTCTATATTAGCCATGTCGCAAAAAAAGCCCCAAGAAAAATCAAAAAAGTGAAAAAAGTATACTTCAATCTGTACTCACAGTTAGTTCTCTCTGTGTGGATACATAGCATTTTTCATTGTGGAATTGTCTCAAATCATTGTGTTGATCACTGTAGCTAAATCTTTTACAATTACTCACTGTTACAATGTTGCCATTGCTGTGCACAATGTTCCTTTGGTTCTGCTTGTTTGTTTCAACATTAGTTCATGTAGGTCTTCCCAGGTTTTTCTGAAAGCACCTTGCTCATCATTTCTTAGAGTTAAAGTCTTCTATCACAATCATATACCACCACTTGTGCAGCCATTCCCCAATTGATGGGGAATTCCCTTAGTTTCCAGTTCTTTGCCATTGCAAAAAGAGCGAGGTCATTACCAGCCATCTTGATTTATGTCTTGCCGCTGAAGTACCAGTGACTCCAGAGGAGAGAGTAAGGCCAAAGACCTTGCACAGATCTGCCTCACTTAAATCCGATTCACTTGTGTCAAGGCATCACTCTCCTGAAGTCATTGGTCTTCTTTGAGAATGAAGGATGCAGTAGCATAACCATCACAAAAAGAGCAGCTGTAAATATTTTTGTACATATAGATCCTTTTTTGTTTTCTTTGAACTCCTTAGGATACAGACCTAATAATGGTATTGATGGATCAAAGAACATGCAGAGTTTTACAGTCCTTCGGGCATAGTTCTAAATTGTTTTCCACAATGGTTGGATCAGTTTACCACTCCACCAACAGTGCATTGGTGTCCCAACTTTTCCACATCCCCCGCCAGCATTTGTCATTTTCCTTTTCTATTAGGTAGGCGAAATCTGATAGGTATGGGTAGAACCTCAGAATTGTTTTAATTTGCATTTCCCCTAATCAATAATGATTTAGAGTTATACTTAGAAAATCCTAGGGAATCAAATAAAAACTACTTGAAATTATAACAACTTTAGCAAAATTGCAGGATACAAAATAAATCCATATAAATCATCAGCATTTCTATACATTACCAACAAAGTTCAGCACCAAGAGACAGAAAGAGAAATTCCATTTAAAATAACTGTAGATAGTATAAGATACTTGGGAATCTACCTGCCAAGACAAACCCAGGAACTATAGGAACACAACTCTAAAAACACTTTTCACACAAATTAAAGTCATAGCTAAACAATTGGAAAAATATTAATTGCTCATGGGTAGGTGAGCAGATACAATTAAAAATGACAATTCTACCTAAATTAATCTATTTCTTCAGTGCCATACCAATCAAACTACCAAAAATTATTTTATAGAGTTAGAAAAAATAACAACAAAATTCATCTGGAAGAACAAAAGCTCAAGGATATCAAGGAAATTCATTTTTTAAAAATGCAAAAGAAAGTAATCTAGTCATACCAGATCTCAAATTGCATTAAGCGGTAATTATCAAAAGATTCTGGCTAAGAAATAGAATGGTAGATCAGTAGAATAGATTAGGTGCAAATTACATTATGGTAAATAACCATAGTAATCTAGTATATGATAAACCCAAAGATCTAAGCTTTTGGAATAAAAATTCATCATTTGACAAAAACTGCAGGAAAAATTGGAAAATAGTATGGCAGAAACATTTAGACAAACATCTCAGACTTTATACCAAAATAAGGTCAAAGAGGGTACATGATTTACACAAAAAGGGTGATACCATAAGCAAATTAAGAGAGCATGGAATAGTTTATCTGTTAGATTTATGAATAAGGGAAGAATTTAGGACCAAAGAAGATGTAGAAAGCATTATGGAATGTGAAGTAGATAATTTTGATTATATAAAATTAAAAAAGTTTTTGCATAAACACAATCAATGCAATCAAAATTATAAGGAAAGCAGAAAACTGGGGGAAAAAATCTTTGCCACAAGTATCTCTGACAAAATTCTCATTTCTCAAATATATAGAAAACTGAGTCAAATTTATAAAAATACAAGTCATTCCCCAATTGCTAATGGTCAAAGGATATGAACAGGCAATTTTCAGCCAAAGAAATCAAAACTACCTATGAAAAAATCACTATTGATTAGAGAATTGCAAATTAAAACAACTCTAACGTACCACCTCACACCTATCAGATTGGTTACTGTGACGAAAAAGGAAAATGCTGGAGAGGATGTGGGAAAACTGGGACATTAACGCATTGTTAGTGGAGTTGGGAATTAATCTAGTCATTTTGGGAATTAGTCATTTTGGGAATTAGTCATTTTGGAAAGCAATTTGGAACTATGCCCAAAGGACCATAAATCTGCATACTCTTTGATCCAGCAATGCTACTTCTAATTCTATATCTCTAAGACATCCAAAAAAAAGTGAAAGGACTATTTGTATAAAAATATTTACAGCAACTTTTTCTATGATATTGGAAATTGAAGGGACGCTCAAACATGAGAAAGGATCATGGGATAAGAGGCTGCATGGTGTGGATAGGACTATGATAGCTGGTGACAGAGAGAAAACAGAACTTTTCAATTCTTTTTCCTTTTTTTTCTGAAGGGGAGAATGAATATTGTACTGAAAAGGACAGAACTAAAATGGCTAATAGAGAGTTGCTACCCAAGATAAGTAAGAAGATTGTAAGAGACACCTGGCTGCCTTTGATAAATTCCAGTTACCTGACCTAGACAAGCTGTAGCCTTGGACACTAAAAGAACCGGCAGAAGCTCACCATCAGTGATTTTTGAAAGATTATAGAGAATTGGAGAAGGGCAAGACATTGAGGAAAGGTAAATGTTGGTTCAATTTTCAAAACAAGAAGAGAATAGACACTGAAATTGGGGTTTTCTTGGGAAAGATACTGGAGTGTTTGCCATTTCCTTCTCCAATAATAACAATATAAAAGACACTGAGAAAAGGTAAATGTTGACTCAATTTTCAAAAAAGGCAAGACAATAGAATCTGAAAATTATAGGCCAGGAAATGTCTTTGATTCTTGGCAAATAATATATTCTGGAATGTATTATTAAAGAGAAGATTATTGAACCAGAAAAGGAAGAATTATCATAAAGAACCTTATTTCCTTTTGTGAAAGGTTTACTGAAGTATTTTACTAAAGTTGAGAAAAACTCCATAGGCATAGTTCATCCAACTTTAACAATGCATCTGATAAAGTCCCTCATGCCATTCTTATGGAAATGATGTAGAAATGTGGTTAGATGAGAATATAATTAGTTGAATCTGGAGCTGACTAAATGATGAGACTCAAATACTAGTTATTAATAGTTGATATCAATTAGGAGGCCTCCCGTGGAATACACCAGAAATTTGTAGTTAGTTCTCTGCTGTTTAATGTTCTTACTAAATAGCTTAGATAAAGACATAGTGATTGTTTAGTTGTTTTCAGTCATGCCCAACACTTAGTGACCCTTTTTGGGGCTTTCTTGAAGAAGAGTGGTTTGCCATTTCCTTCTCTGGCTCATTTTACAGATGAGGAAACTGAGATAAACAGAGTTAAGGGACTTATCCAGAATCACAGTTGATAAGTGTCTGAGGTCAGATTTGAACTCAAAAAGATGAGTCTTCCTGACTCCAGACCCAGCACTCTATGCACTATGGCACCACCCAGCTGCCCCAGGCATAGGCAGAATACTAATCAAGTCTATTGGTGAAATAAAAATGAGAGAGATGGCTACCATATTATATGACAGCCAGGATTCAAAAATATTTTACTAGGCCAGATCACTGAGCCAAATCTAATAAGAGGAATTTGAACAGAGATAAATAGAAAGTCTTATATTTCTGTTTCTTTTTTAAAAACCTCTACTTCACAAGTACAAGTTGTGAAAGGCATGTTTTGGCAGCAGTATCTGAAAAAGTTCAGGGAGGTGTAGTGGTTTGTTTACAAGGTGAATATAAGTCAACAAAATGATATTTGAGTTAAAAAAGTCAAAACTGACTTGGCCTATGTTACGATAGTTTCTAGGAAAAAGAGGTGATATTCCCCTTGTATTCTGGAGTCAGGTATTGAAATCTGGTCCCACATCTAGGAAGGACATTGTGTTATCAGCAACAGCAAAAGAACTATCCCTTCAAAGACTCTTACAGTATCATCATTTGTGATTTGTAATTCCTCAACCCCTCTTAATTCTAGTGCCTTCCCTTTATTCATTACTTTCTATCCATCCTGTTTATAGCTTGCTTTCCATATATTTGTTAGCATCTTGCGTTCCCTGTTAGATTATAAGCTCCTTGAAGGCAGGGACAAATCTTTTGTGTCTTTTTGTATCTCTTGTGCTCAGCACAGTGCTCTGAGTGAGCTTTATTTACTGATGCATGTCAGCACCCTCTCTGCATCTTACAGTCTTAGAGAATTGCCAAGGGCATTCAGAGTTTGTGATTTTTCCAGGATCTCTTGGTCAACGTGAAATAAAGGCCTGATCAGAATCCAGATTTCTCTGAATCTATCTATCATACCATGTTGCCTCTCATGACATTCATTAATTTGAATTTAAGTTTTTGTAAGAAATATGTACCTGGTTATATTCATGTTTAAATAAAAAATGAGCACATTCTGAAGGTCAGAGTAATTCCATCTATCTGCCTTTTGGGACTTGGGAAGACATGATTCTATAGTTGGTAAGGCCTAGCACATTTAAGTCTAAGATTCAGCATTTTAAAAACACAATTTCAGAGTCAGTGGTCATTTACTCAGGTTGACCAATATTTATTAAACACCTACTCTATGTCAGGGACTGTGGTAGGCACTGGGAATGCAAATAAAGGCAGATGCCAGTACCTCCTTTCAAGGAGTTCACAGTTCCATGGTGAAAGACAGCATGCAAACAGCTATGTGGGAACAAGACCTATATAAGATAAACCCACATACAGAAATGAGTCCATGCTACAATAAACCAGGCAAGTGATTATCTAGACTTGGCATACAACTTCCTATGACAAGTCTCAAGACAGTTCATTCTACTTTCATCAACTAATTTGTTTGCAAATTTTTGTTAAAATCAAGCCTAAATTTTCTAGTTTGGGAGGAGCCAAGATGGCGGAGTAGAAAGACTCATGTATGCTAGCTCCGAATCCACAGCCCATAAATTTCCTGTAAAAAGAACTCCCCACAAATTCTGGAGCAGTGGAACCCGCACAGAAACACACTGGAAGAGATTTCCATTCCAGAGAGCCCTGGAAAGCCGTCCCCGGGGGTCCGTCACGCTCCGGAGGCGGAGCCCACCCCCTGAGCTGCCCTGGCCACATGGCCCCAGAGGAGCAGATCCGAGCAGGCTTCAGGGACGGAACCTCCGGCGGCCGCAAGGGTCCCTCCACCCACAGGTGCTCCAGGTCAGTGAGAGAGACTTCTGGGCTGGCCGAGAGGGGAGCGGGGTGTCTCTGTGGCTCAGGCCCCCTCGGGAGGCAGCGGCAGAGGCAGAGGCAGCGGCAGAGGCAGCAGCAGGGGCCCAGGACTCCCAGAGCAGGCAGGAGCTCCATTACTGAAGGTCTCTGCATAAACCCCCTGAGGGAACTGAGCCTGGGAGGCAGCCCTACCCCCACCCCAAGCACCAGAACTTAAGCTCACATTGAATAGCAGCCGTGCCCACCATGGAAAGCTCTGAGGCTGGGAAGCAGCATTTGAATCTCAGACCCCAAGCACTAGCTGGGCGGATCTAGGCGGGGGTGGAGAGGAATCTCAGAAGTCAAGTAACTGGCTGGGAAAATGCCCAGAAAAAGGAAGCAAAATGAGACCATAGAGAGCTACTTTCTTGGGGAAGAGATGTTCCTTCCTCCCGTCATTTCTGATAAGGAAGTACAATGCTTGCCATCAGGGAAAGTCGTGGAGGTTGGGGCCTCTCTATCCCAGACATCCGAGGTGGATGTCCAGTGGGCTCAGGCCCTGGAAGAGCTCAAAAAGGATTTTGAAAATCAAGTTAGCCAGGTGGAGGAAAAACTGGGAAGAGAAATGAGAGAGATGCAAGAAAAGCATGAAAAGTGGGTCAATACCTTGGTAAAGGAGACCCAAAAAAATGCTGAAGAAAATTTTCTAGTTTGAGCCAGTGGTGCTATTATAGAGCCAAACAGAATGATCTTATCCCTCTTCTTGGTAAGAGCTTTTTAAATATTTGAAAATAGCTACTGAGTTGGGGAACCCCTGAGTTTTCTTTTTTCCTAGTATGTGAGGATGATGCTCTTTCAACAGATCTTAGTGCCCAGATTCAGGTTATTGACAGTTTTGATTGCTATCTTCTGCATGATCTTGAGCTTTGGGTCAAATGGTATGATTATTTTGCTTTCACTTTAACTGCACTGTTAAACTCTTTTCTGAAGAAATTCTACTAGTTTGTAGTCTATCAGTTATGAATGATGGCACCCATTTCTCTACAACTAAATCAGCCCTGAATATGTTTATCAATATTACTTACCAATTTGATATTGTGTGGTACATCACAGTGAATTTGTTTCTCTTTAATTATTAATGAAGTTGACCATTTTAAAGGGTTTATTAACAATTCCCTAACTCCTTTTGTAAATTGTTCTTCCCAGTCTCCCTTAATCCCTTCCCGTTGCTGGTTATCTACAATTTATTTGTTTGTTCATTATTGTCTGCATGTTGTCTCCCCCATTAGATTGTGAGCATCCTGAAAACAAGGACCTTTCTTTAGCTCCTTAGTGCTTAGCACAGTGTCCGCTGTATAGTAGGAATTCAACAGATTTGCTGACTTGTGTTTTAATATTTTCATACTGGTTGATTATTAAGAACTGAGAGTTGGCTTGGTAAATTTTTTGGTAATTTAACTACATATATACATTAGATTTTAAGTTTGTATTTGTCAAAATTTGCCATAACATTTTCCCAGTTGGTTGTCTTTTCTTGATTCTCTTGGTTTTTGTATAGAAATTTTTATTGTAAAGTAATTGAGCACACTTATATTGTCCCTGGTAATCTCCCTTCTGTAATTGAGACTTATAATTCCAATTTCTACCATCTTTTTATAGTGCGTCTAGATGGACTTCATTGAAGTATGTATTGTGAGGGATAGATCTAAATCTATTTCTTGCTGTGTTGCTATCTGCTTTTTCCAAGTACCTTTGTTAAATCGTAAATGTTTCCCCTACTTTTTTATTTTCCATGGATTTACTGACTAATCTTTTGCATGTTGGATATCTGGCATTTCTGTACTGTTCCAATGATCAATTTCTCCATTATTCTAAATATTTCTCTCAGAAAAAAAGTTTATTATTTTTTCATTAAAAATTACATTTTTATCCTACAATGTGAAAGGTCAGGACAAATATAAAGATGCTGACCTTGTAACTTTCTTGTTTGGCTTTAACATCTGTCTACAGAAGACCTGGCTATTAGAAAATATTCCCCCATGTCCAAGGTTTTAGACGCTCTTTTCAGACACCTGGCAAAATAACTTTAGTAGAAATGAGAGTTGATCAATCCCTATGATTTTAGTTAACATCAGCAAAAATATTACCTTTCAATCCTGATTCCATTTCCTGATAAGCCCAATGTGGTATGTCTTCATTTATATATATTGTTAGTATATGTACCTATTAATTTGCACACTGATCCCTCAGATGGTCTGGAATCAATTTTATAAGCTTTATAAGCTTTTGAACATTATTTTCTGCAAGTTCATCAGCTGACATAATAATTTGGGGAGATTTGCTTATGAAGGTTGGTAGTAATTCTGTTATGATGTCTCCTATAGAAAATCTAGGTTGGAATGTCTGCTTCCTCACCACAGGCCGTCTCTCTAGGGAGAATTTCTTGAACCTAAGAGGAAACCATCTGGCCAAGCTCATTTACCCCTATAACCTTATAATGTTAAATGACAGCCCTGGGGAAAGTCTAGGGTAATGAATTCATTCACTCATTCATTCATTCAACCAATCTTTATTGAGTTTTTACTTTGTGCAAGGCACTGAGCTGGATTCTACAGGGGATACAAAGAAGAATTTTACTTTTCTCTTTCTCTACTCAAGGGACCATAATTGTAAACCATTTAAGAAGCAGCCCTTCATTGTTTATCTGTACCCCTGAAAGGATGGATATCCTTGATCGTTTGAAGGAATCTTTTCCTCCGTAAGCTTGTTCTGATGCTCAGTATAGCTGACCATGAGTCTAACTGAAACCATACAACCAGAACGATGAGGTTCTGGAGATAAGGAGGTTAAGGTGGAATGAAGTCTAAATAGATATTATTCTGTTGGAGAAACTGTTGGGTTGAAATGAGCCTGACATGAGCCTATCTCTTGCTTTGGAAAACTGAACTCTTCATCTCTTACTTTATAATAACACTATCAATAGCAACATCCTGCATGTAAAAAAATGCTTCGTTATTTTAATTTTTAAATTTTTTAAATAATATTTTATTAAAGACTATCCATGTAATAGCTAACAGAGAGTTTGTTGCTTTTTTTTTTTCAACTCTTTCCAATTGCTCATGACTCCATTTGGGATTTTCTTGGCAAAGATACTAGAGTGGTTTGCCATTTCCTTCTCTAGTTTATTTTACAAATGACGAAACTAAGGCAAATAGGGTGAAGTGACTTGCCCAGGGTCACATAGTTAGTAAGTGTCTGAGTCTGGATTTGAACTTCAGGAAGATGAGTCTTCCCCACTCCAGGCCCAGGGCTATATCCTCTCCCTGCTTCACTGTTTTTAAAAGTGGTTTTGCATAATTATCTTATTTTATTCACAAGGCAACGAACACTATCTAGAACACCAAAGAAGGTGAAAGATTTCACATTCTACTTCCTGGTATCCTTTTGTAATTAGCTCTCATATATCCTTCATGTTCTATTTTATATTATCCTTATTTGAGTAAGTTTCTTATCTCCTTTCGGCAGTTAGATGGCACACAGATAGACTGCTTTGACCTGAAGTTAGGAAGATTCATCTTCCTAAGTTGGAATCTGGTGTCTCTCACTTACTTACTAGCTGAGTGACTCTGGAAAGTCCTTTAATCCTGTTTGCCTCAGTTTCCTCATCTGTAAAATGAGCTGGAGAAGGAAATGGCAAACCACTCTAATATTTTTGTCAAGAAAACCCTAAATACAGTCATGAAGAACTGGATGTGACTGAAATGACTGAATCACAACCTAGGTCGTTTATCAGGTCATAAACTCCTTAAAGGCAAGCACTACATAGAGCTTGTCTTGGTCACCTCTGTTTCTCCTTCAGTGATTTGCACATAGTAGATACTTGGTGAATTGAATTAAGTATCAACTGTTAAGAAACACAAACAGTAAGGTTGGAGAAACACACTGAGAAGCTGTATTGGCATTAAATTGTAGTGATAAAGAAAGCTGGTCAGAGCTGCTAAGTGAAAAATCATCCCATGTTGCTCTTTTTTTCCCTTGACATTTAAATAGTCTGCCATATCAGTGGTTCATTATTAATACAGACAACTCATTGTGACTTCTGAAGTTAACATGACAACATATTCACCATCAGTAGTGGATAGATGCCACAAGGTTATTTCTATCTAGGTTGACAGTATGCCTTTCAGAAGCTCCCAGAAATAGCTGTCTTTTTGCAAACAATCCAACATGCCTGTGCAACATTATTGTGATGTGCATGAGTCTTGGTAATAAATGAGGAAGCTCATAGATATAGCCAAGTCACAGAACTCTGAAGTGAAATGAAAGCTGAAGATTTTGGTGTATCTGTCTTGACCCAGATTTTCTTGGGGAAAAATATTTTCCTCCTCTTCCCTTCAAAAAAAAATGGAGATAGATCCTTCTCCCCCCGTTTCATCCTTTAGGCTTAAATAGATTTATCTATTTCACTAAAGTTTAATCAAAATGGGGACTTTTTTGGGGGAGGTCTAAGGGTACAAACCATGCCAATATAGTCTCAGTATTAGGGACAACTAGATGGTGTAGTTTGTAAAGTATTGGGTCTGAAGTCAGGAAAATTCATCTTCCTGAGTTCAAATCTGATCTCAGACATGTATTAGCTGTGCGACCCTGGGCAAGTCACTTAACCCTGTCTACGTCAGTTTCCTCATCTCTAAAATGAGCTGGAGAAGGAAATGGCAAACCACTCCAATATCTTTGCCAAGAAATGCCAAATGAGGTTATGAAGAGCCAGGCATGACCAAACAACAGAACATTAACATAATCTGCCCATTTGAATTAGATCCAATGTAACAAGCACTTTTAAGTGCCTTCTCTGCGCCAGGCAAGGTGAAAAGGCAAAAGTGAAAGTAATTTCCCTCGAGGAGCTTACATTCTACTGGAGAGAAACAACAAATGCACATTTAAGTAAATATAAAACATATATAGCATAACGCAACTTAACTTGGGTGGTATTGACAGCTGGGAGACAGGGTTTTTATCGGAAAGGGGACCTGAGCTGATCTTGAAGCATGCTCAAAGTAGCCATGATACTGCCATTCAAATTATGCAAATGTCCCACACTGGAAGAAAAAGTGCTCGCTTATTAGGATTCTGAAGGAAACAGAAAAACAGCTGGCAAATGCTTTTGGAAATCTTAAATAAAATTGAAATCAAGGAAGCTAATAATATATTTTCCCAAAGTCCATTCTAATTTCTAGGATGGAGTTAAGTGTGGGTGAAATAAAATCAAAGGGTAAAATGACATATTCTCTATTGCATTTTCTCTACAATTTGGTAGGATTTTGCAGCATGAAATATATGATTAACTTTGCTGAGCCTCTATTTCCCAGTTACTAAAATAAGAATAGTAGTAATTGTATTGACTACATCACAGGATTCTTGTGAGGCTCAGGTAAGATACTATACATGAAAGCAATTTGTCATTATAAAGAGTTATGTAAGTATAAGATATTATTTAAGGTTAAAGAGAAAAACAAGATTAATTTTATGAATTATAGCACACCTAGCCAATCTTAGGGGAATTATTTTTAGGTGAAGTTTTTCAAAAAGGAATGTTACATATTTAATAGAATAGAACAGCTTGATTATGTAACAGAGGTTTCAAAATAAAACTATCCTGTTTCCTTTTATGGCCTATAAGAAGTTGAACCTTGGAATAGACAAACTTTAATGATTTTTGTTTTCAGTTTGATTGCAACAATTACATACACATTTATTGAGCTTTGTTCAAGACAGGATATCTTGAAATGCAAACATTCACTGCCCTTAAGTAGTTTTCAGTCTTGGGGCAGAGATAGGAAGCACACACATGAATATATACACACAGATATACACACATATATCATACTATATACATACACATGTGTGTATACATATATAAAACATACTATATACATACATACATATGTGTATACACACATATTTACACATACAAAGCAGCACAGAATTAAATGCCCAATCAAGGGTTACTGTTAGTAGTGAAGATTATATAAAAAGTGAAAGCACAAGTTGTGATAAAACTGCCTTGGCCATTGATTTAATAATTTGGTAGAAAGCATCTCATCTGGAGGTCACGCAGTTGTAAGTCCTTTTTCTCTACTCTCATGATAAAGAGGCAAATAACTGTGCAAAAGTCAGCAGACACCTGAGACTTCTTCAAGGAAACAAGTTCTCTGGTATATTCTGAGGCCAGCTCACATCTAATTCTATAATTCTTCATCTATATCCACAGAATAGCACAATGATCAATGAACCAAAAACATCAAGAAAAATTAAATTATTTCTGTAATATGCTATTTTCCAAGGTAGAGAACTGCATACTACATTTTAAAAAAAGGCTTTTAAAGTTACTTTTTAAAAAAGGCAATTAGAGGCCTAATTAAAAGTTCATCTTCAGTCATCCAGAAAATTACCTTGTCCAGAACACCTTCATTTCTTAAATTCTTTGACCATTTCGGCGAAGTGACACACATTCCCAGATATTGCAGAATTCTGGAGAACTAAAGGAGGTTCACAAAAGAATCAGACAAACTAGCAAATACTTAAAGAATTAGTCCTTTGTTTTGGTGATTTTAAGTAATATAAGGGATGGCATAAAGAGATACATGAATAGGCACCCTAGATCTAGAATCACAAGGGAAAGCTACACTCTGAACTGTATGTGTGACATGTTCAAACCAGAAACAAGGAAGGGATGAATCCAGACTGCATCAAAGGTAGATGAAAGACATAAGTTTTTCCCAGCAGTTGAGGCAGGATCTTGCTCAGGCACTTCTGATTGATTTTGCATTTTTATTGGCACAGGCAAGAAGAAGCTGATGGTCGATTTTCACACACACACCCCTAGTGCAATTTTTGAGGTGTTTCCAGAAAAGGGCAGGAAAGGGAGAAGTGAGGAGATCCTACCTAGAACCTGAGGCAGCCTGCTCAAGTCACCAGAGAGGCCCTCAAAAACAGAGAGCTATTTTAGATTCTCATACACATCAAAATACCTTATCTGTTGGCCAGAGGTGCAATCCTTTCTCATTCGATTTTTTTTTCTTTCTTTACTGTAACATGGAGTAATTCTGTAAATTCAGTGAGCAGACATTGGTAGATCTTTCAAAGCAAAAGTATAACATAACCCCTTGGGGCATGAACAGCCAGAGCCAGGACCAGCTAGGTCTTGAAAATCTGACAGCCTTCATTCAAATCCTGTAGTCACAAAAAAATGAAACTGACTTTTTTTTTTTTAAAAGCACATTGTAATGTCTTTATTTGACCACAGAAACCCTTTTGTGATCTGCAATCACATCCACAGGTCTGTTTGGCTGCCAATCTCTTGTCTCTTTCTTTGCCAGTGGTAAGATGGATGCCCTCTCCTTGGGCCAGGAAACCCAAGGCTTATTACATTTGGCAGTAATAAAAAAAGTTTGAAAACCTGGGGCAAAGCTTTTGCCACTGGCATTCTTCATGTGGACCACATGGAAGGAGCCCAAATGTTTCTGCCTACTGGTGATCATCCCACTTCCACCCAACTTAACTCTACCAGTTACCATACACAGGTTACCTAGGATCAAACTTGATTAAATTGGTAATGTTGCCAGTCTCCAAATCCATCTGAATAGTGTCATTGACTTTGATGAGAGAATCTGGGTAGCAGATGGTGTGTTCATCATGAGTCGCCAGATGGGGGGGGATGCCTTTTGCGCCCACAAAGTCTTTCTCACTTGGCACAACTTTTTATTTGATCTCATCAACTGTGATATACTAAATAACTAGGATGCACAATAGATAGAACACTGGCCTGTGTTCAGATACAATCTCAGACATTTGCTAGCTATTGACCCTGGGCAAGGCATTTAACCCCTGCATGCTTCAACTGTAAAATGGGGATACCACCTCCCAAGGTTGTTGTGAAGTTCAAATGAAATAATATTTGTAAAGTGCCTTGCACATAGTAGGTGCTTAATAAATGCTTGTTTCCTTCCTTCTTGGTTGCCGAGTCTAGCACTCTTCTGCTATGTTACTTAGCTGTTGTTCCATTTTTTACTTCCATACTTGAATAAATCTGTGATTTCACTGACTCCCATCCAAGGGGTACAATTCTCCACCTCTCCTGTGTGAATCTTGCCCATATCCTCCTGGAAATCCTTTTGACATAAGGATTTAGCATGTGAGCTTGCCCATCTGTTATTTTCTCTCTCTGGTTATGACTGGCTCCTTGCCATTTTCAGAGAGAGGTTAAATACCACGCTTATGAGCCCATGGCTAATAAGGAACAAAGTAGGGAGTCAGTAAGCAGGAGAAGTATTCAGCTTTCAAGTCCAATGTGCCTTCTACAATAAAATAGTGCTTCTCATTCTAGTCTCCCCTAGCTAGCCCACAAGCTCCCTGAAGGTAGGGATTGTTTTTATTTTCTCTTTGTATTCCTAGCACCTGGAATTGTGCCTGGCACATGCTGTTGTTGAGTCATTTCAGTCGTGTCCAACTTCTTTGTGACCCCATTTGGGATTCTTTTGGCAAAGATATTGGAGTGATTTGCTGTTTCCTTCTCCAGAAGGATAATATGCCTGACACATAGTATGTGCTTAAAAAATGTTTGCTGAGAGATTGGTAGGAATATATTGAGTAGTAACTCAAAATCTTTTTTCTGTTCTTTTTTTTGGGGGGATGGGGAGTGAGAGGATCAGGAGTGGTGTGACATGCCGTAGCCAATACATTGACTTGGAAAGAACTTTCAGAGTACCTTAGCATTTTTATTATAATACTTTTTGGTAGGATATGATTTTTTTCATCTGTCACATGAAGACGACAGATTACATGACTTCTTGGGCCCCTTCTATCTTTAAATTAATGATGCTATGATCCCATGAGGGTAGGAAGTACTCTTTGGAACTGGCTATGCTCTTGACATGAGTTCCTTTATGCATAAGGACAATTTGGATATTAATTCTACCAGACAATTTTAATAGCAGTTCTCCAACCCCACCCCCGCTGAAAACACCAAGCAAAAACGTCACCTAGTAGACTTGTACTAGTCTGTGAGCTCTGTGAAAGCAGAGACAACATTGCATCTTTCCCAGCATCTAGCACAATGCTGTGCACATAATTCACATTTGTTGAATTGCTTCAAACTTTGACATTCCTCAAGATATACAGTGAATTCCTCTGAGTCACACACACAATAAAGGAGAGCTCGGATTTCAATCCAGGCACTTTGACTCTGAATCCATTTCAGAGGAATACAATCCCTTTTCCTTTCCTTTTCACTTTGATATCTAGGGTGTTTAATAATAGCTACAGAAAGGAAAACAATCATTTGCATATATCACATATCTATTATCTCATTTTATAATAAGCTACTAGGAGATACTGAGATCAATTCAGTAAACATTCATTAAGTGCCTATTATTTTCCAGGCACTGTGCTAAACACTGGAGATACAAAAAGAGGCAAGAAGTCCCCAAGACCTCAAGAAGCTTATAATCTAATGGAGGAAGATAGCATGCAAACAAATACATTCAAAGCAACCTATGGATAGAATAAATAGGAAATAATTGAAAGAGGGAAAGCACTGGAATCATGAGGTGTTAGGGTAGGCTTTCTTAGAAGGTGAACTATTGATCAAATGTTCATTTCCATCTGTCTTGTGAACTGCCCAACAACAGAGGGAATTCTGAGGGTAGTCACCAACTTCTCCATGATTCTGTATGAAGTGGATCCCATATTGGATTCATGTTGTTATCCAATGTATTGATAATTTTAACAAACCAGGCTGAGGGTAACCAACAGGCTTAAAAACTGTTGGTGAGTTGGGGAGATGTCTGCCTCAAGCATGTGAAGACTTCCTGGGTGAAATGGGTAGATGAGAGTGGCCATTGAAGGTGGCTGAAGCAAGTTCTGTGGAGTGCTTAAAACTTAGTCAGACATTGAAGATGCCATGGTCATCCTCTGCATTTGAGCCATCATCACCAGTCATCTTTTGTTCTGCCACTGAACTTCAATGGTTTTGGAAGAGAGAGGCTGATGACTTTGTACAGTTCTGCCTCATCTAATCCAAATCATATGCAGGTCAAGATAGCACCCTGTGATGTTACTGGTCCTTTTCCAAGAAGGTCAAACAATAGCACCTTCCTTTAGTTTCGCCCTTTTCTAGTTAAGATTGCCCTAGGCTCAGTTTAATGTTTACATATGTGGATTACCCAATCACATCCTATAGCTTTAGTTCTTATGCCACTGGTTTCTCTTCTTTGCTATGTCACTGGCTCTGTGCTGCATTTATGTAAGACAATATATCATATATAACATAAATCCAAATGTTACAAATGAGTAAATTGATACCACCAGTTTCGGTGTTCACTCATCCCACATGATTCTCCTCTGACCAGGCAACAATACTCCTGCATCAGGTCAAAACTGAAAAACTCAATCCCCTACTCAATAGTTCTTATAGGGGAGCAGGCAATATGTTGAGGGAAGGCTTTTTCTGCTCATGTGAGTGACTTGGGAACTCAGACAATTTCTGTGAGTCTTTCTGGAGGAAGCAAAGGTTTTATGGGCAAATCTCATCTGGTACTTTATTGATCTTGTACAGGTCCAGGTAGCCACATTCTCCATCCCTAGACTTTCAAATACCTTCCAGGCACTCCTTTAATATTTTTCTGAAAATTAATTTTAAAATTCCCCTTTTTTCTTTTTAAACTGTAACAAGGGTTGGGTATACCCCATGGAATAGTGAACTGCTTCTATAGGAGTGGTCAGGGCTCAAGACTCAGCACTATCTGAAATTTACTCCAATTCAACTCTCATTGTGCTATTATGAATTTGAAAAACAATAACAAGCTTTAATATTTCCTTATCTAAAGATGAACCAAAGAAAAAGATTGCATATGAAACCATGAATCTCTATTGTATATAGATTTTTAAAAAGAAATTATGTATGTAATTTTAAATTGTAATACCAACAGTGCCCTGCTTGTCTGTGTGCCTTGAACTTCTTTTGGCTTTCTTAAGTTTATTTTTCTAATGTCTGATCAATGCTCTTTTTAAATTTTTTTTTTTGCATTACCATTACTATCCCTCTAACCTCCTCTATCACCACTCCATCAAAGCCTCTATTGAAACAAATAAGTACAATCAAGCCAAAAACTTTTCCAATATTTTTTTTTTACTTATATGTCATCTTTGCTAATCTGATTGTCCTGAGGAGAGGTTCAAAGTTGTTTTAATTTGCATTGATCTTACTAGTAGTGATTTAGAAAATTTTTTTCATATGGCTGTTGATAGCTTGCATTTCTTCTATGGAAAAATTTCCTGTTCATGTCATTTGACCATTTATCTGCTAAGGAATGGTTCATATTCTTACACATTTGTATCACTTCTCTATATATTTTGGATACAGTATCTTGCCAGAGAAATTTGGGGCAAAGATTTTCCCCCACTTAATTGCTTTTCTTCTTAGAAGAGAATTGCTTCTCTTCTAATTCATTTTGTTTGTGCAAAATCGTTTCAATTTTACATAATCCATATTGTACATTTTGTCTTTTATGATCATTTCTATCCCTCGTATGGTCAACTCTCCATCACCAAGAGTTCTCTTCTAATTTTATAGTATAATCTTTATTATATGACCTTTTATCTAAGTCATATATCCATTTAGACTTTATTGTGGGAAATGGTGGAATACTATGCTATTATGTTCCATCAGGGGCATTCCTTAAATTTGCATATCTGCTCTTTTCACATCAGGCAAGTGTGAAGGAATGATTTCTCCCTGCAAGG
This sequence comes from Bettongia penicillata ogilbyi, assembly GCA_023548195.1. Taxonomy (NCBI): domain Eukaryota; kingdom Metazoa; phylum Chordata; class Mammalia; order Diprotodontia; family Potoroidae; genus Bettongia; species Bettongia penicillata. The sequence continues at coordinate 7,573,380 of JAJHZJ010000531.1, read as the reverse complement.
CACAGCCTGCCAGGATGTTATAAACCTTCCTGGGCACCACAATACTAATCTCCTTCACATTCATCTTAAGTCTTGTTCTAAATTGCCCATGTCTTTACTTTTTTCCTTCATCTCCTTTCAGTGAAGCTTTGTGGCCAGACCAGAGGCATTACATCTTTACAAATCAGGAACTCAAGTCTATATTCCCCTGAGCTTCATTGAGTCCAAGGACCAGGAATCCAAACCATACATTTAAGTAGCATATATAGTGTTCTGGCTGCAAATAGCCCAGCTGACACCATGACAGCATGGTATTTGAAAGCCAATAGTTTCTTTGGAAATACCCTTTAGGATAAAGAAAAAAAGTGCCTGGAAATATATATATCTAAGCCTAGGGAATTCAAGAATACCTGAATATGCATAAAAAGAATATACTCTTCTGTGAAATTGTAAACTCAGTGTGGTAAAGAACTACAGAGGCAGCAAAAAGTGGTAACAATAAATCTAATCAAATAACAGTGGGATCCAATAGACTATTGCTTTTTGTATCCTCACTAATAACTTTAGTTTCAGATTTATACCATATTTCAACTGTTAAAATCATTATTGCTAACATCATTTGAACAAAGTTGAATTCTGAGCAATTTCTACATGAGCGATTACTTAGTTATTTTTAAAAGGTTACTAGATTATCCCTGGCCCATAATACATTCTTCAGAATTCTGCCCTTACTGGATGGTTTTAGAGAAGAGCTGATTTCTTCACTCCACCCAAGATGCCCGTGAAAGTTCTATAACTACTCTCCTCACATCCCTCATGTCTCCACCCTGTTTACGCCCTTGCTTTGGTGTTGGACTTGCTGTCTATGTCATGGGTGATATCCATTAGCAATAAACACATGAGTAGATTGTGCCACTGGCGGCTCCACTGTTTTTAGCTCGCCTGGCAGTACTGAGACCATCTGGCTTCAGTTTTTGCTACCAGCACCTCTTTCTAGTGGTTAAAGCCTTGGGAACAGAATTCCCCCAAAGTTCATGGTGTAATAATAAGCATCTCCTATTTCTATAGTGCCTTAAGCTTTACATTTCCTGGATTGTAAATGTAAACATAAACCACAAAGAAAATGTATGATTGGAAAATGATGTGAGGTGGTTATGTAGTGAGAGTGAGAGATGACAGATGAAAATTTTGAGTACTGAACTAACACCAATGAATATTAAAGGGCCTGGGGGATCATAGGATTATAAATACAGAGCTGGAAGGGATCTCAGAGAATATTTAATTTAATCCCCTTATTTTACAGAGGCAACTAGGTGGCACAATGGATGGAGCGCTGAACCTAGAGTCAGGAAGACCTGAGTTCACATCTGACCTCCTAGCTCTGTGACCCTGGGCAAATCACTTAATCTTTGTTTTTTTCACCTCCAAAATGGGGATAATAATAGCACCTATCTCCTATGATCATCATAAGGCTAAAATGGGATAATATTTATAAAGTACATCTTCAAGTACCTTATAAAATTAGTGATGATGAAGAAAAAGAAGAAGAAGAAGAAACTGAAGTCTGAGGAGGGTAAATTACTTGTCCAAAGTCACACAGAGAGGGGATTTTGATCTGGATTCTATGACTCGAGTTAGAATTTTAGCATGTTGGACATACTCTCTATAGAGGATTGATGGGAGAACATAGTCAAGAATTATATAGTAAATTCATTGCTCTGTGATGCTTAGTTTATTTCTATAAAGGGGAAAATGATACTGTTTTGTCTATCCTGTGAGATAATAGATGTACAAAAGTAAGATTTTGGTATGATAGTCTCATGCCTAGCATATAGTAAGGGTTTAATAAATGTTCTTTCTTTAATTTTTTTTCCTCCTAATCCTGTTCCCAACTTCCTTTGGAATTCAAAACTATGTCAACAGGAACTTTCATTTCTCTCACTCTTAGCTTTTCAGTTTCTTTTTGTGTGTAATTTCCCCTCGTTAGAATGTAAGCACCTTGAGGGCAGGGACTGTCTTTCTTTCTGCTTGTATTTGTATTTCCAGCACAGTGCTGGATGCATAATAAGCCCTTAATAAGTGTTTGTTTTCATCTTTCCTTCCTTATTTCCATTGATTTATTCATTATCAGTCTTCCTGTCTTCAGTTTCTGCCCCCTCTAATTAATCTTCCTATTATTCCTTTTCTCATATTTTTAAACTCATTGGCCAGTTTTCCTCTATTTCCCTAATTTAACTTTTCAAATCCTTCTTGAGCTCTTCCAAGAATACCCTTTGGACTTGAGACCAGTTCATATTCCCTTCTGAAGTTTCAGATGGGAGTACAGTCTCAATGCTGCCCTCTTTGATATTTGTGTTTTGGTCCTTGTCCCCATAGAAAGATTCTATGGTCTTATCTTTTCTGGTTTGCTTTTTGCTCGTGATCACCCTTTTCCTGGCTTTTAAAGTGGATCTCTGCTTCCAGGGCACAGGGGGCTCTGTCGCACTGTTCTTGTGTTTAGAACTTGAGACTTTGTGTATTGTGGCCTTTGGTACTTTCAGCTAGAGGCTAGAATGCTGTAGCTTAACTGGCGCTGAGCTGGCTCATGTGCCAAAGCAGAGGCCAGTTGAAGTCTTTCTCAGTTTCCCCAGAGTTACCATGGAGACAACTGTGTTAAGTGTGGGGGAGGAGTGGTCTAATCACAGGAGGTCTCCTCTCTTGAGCAGGCAGGCTCAGTGGTTGGTGAACTAGTGCTTGCACTAGTGTCTTCCCTATTCCCCTAGCTGTGCTGAGGCATGCCTGGGGTCCTGGTCTTGGTGTTTACAGGTTCCACCCCCCTGCGGTTCCGGATCTTCTTCCAGTTTGCTGAGGTGTTGCTGTCTGGGACAGCTCTGGTCCTGCATCAGTACCCTTCAGCCACAGCAAGAGGGACCCCACTTTGCAATTTTCCTAGCCTCACGGGCTAAGAGACTGTTTACTCCTTCAGTTGATCTCACTGTTCCAGGATTTTTCCCCAGGAAATTTTTTCTGGGCTTTTCAAGGTCAGCAGGAGGAGAGAGATAACAATTACCCATCACTCCACCACCTTGGCTCCTGGAAGTTCAAGGAGGTGACTTACAGACCTCTTTCTATTACTCCTAATGAATAGCTTGATGTGTCAAGAACATAATCCTCAGTCCTTAGGTGATATAATTTAAGTCAGCCACAATGCCATGGTAACACATATAAAAAAAGAAAAAAGTAAAATAAAAACATTAAACTGAGGCATGACTGGAAAGTATCTGCCACTGGAGAAAAAGATTGTGTTTCTTTTGTCACTTCAGTTCTCAACCTAATGATCTTCACAGTTAAACTGTCTTCTTTAGGGGCTCTTATCGTATCAAAAGATGTTTCATGTTTTAAAAATAGCCTTGAGCACAAAGAGCAAACAAAACAACAGTTCATCACTTTGCCAGTTCAACAGACCATAGTGACAGCAGAGGCCCTCAGGTAAACAAATTATTAGGTTATGGTGAATTGACTTTCATTGTGTAGCATACCACGCTATAACTGAAATGTGATATGTCTTTTATACCCATCCATGCTTACCTAAGTTGAGTGACTCTTATTCCTTTCCTCGGAGAATCTACCACAAGTGGTCTACCCAACATGTTAGGGGACCTTCTTTTAAATCCTTTAACCCTTTGTTGATCCTAGTAGAGTGTAGGACTGACCCATCTTTTTGGACAAGGTTATACATTTCCTAATGACATCCTATATGCCACTTCTGTGTAATTCCTCTCTAGTCAAGTGTTGTTGCCTGTTCATATCCATCAAATCTCTTTTCATTGCCTTTAGGATGATCCTCCCTTTCAATTCTTTGGAGATGGTAGTGTTCCATAACTTGCAGGTACAATTTTCAACATCACCTAAAGAACATTGGTGTTGAAAGTAAGAGTCTTTCAATTTTCACCATTCATTTAGCTAATCAATCAATGATCAATAAGTTCCTACTGTTCCAGACATCATGCTGTGTGCATGGAGTACAAATGCAAAAGCAGGATAGAACTTGCCTTCAGGGAATTTCCATTCTGCTAGGCAGATACAACATGTTCTTATATAAGTAAATATGGGGCACACACAAAATAGGGATGGGGGTGAAGAGAAACTCTAATAACTGAGGGAATCAGGAAAGGTCTCTTGAAGGAGAATGTGCTTGAGTTAATCCTTGATGGAGTTTCAAGAGTTTGAGGGAAGGACAGAGAGCACTCTGGGCATGGGGGTCAGCCTGTGCAGAAGATGAAATGAATACAGAGAACAGATTGGCTAACCTGGGTGGAGTAGAATGCAGCAGGCAACGGGAATAATATATAATCAGGGTGCAGCTGAGTGATCAAGGGCTTTAAACATACAACAGATAAGTTTATACTTTATCCCAAAGACTGTGGTAATCTTCTCGGTGACCCTGGAGAAGTCACATAACCTCTGTTTGCCTTAATTTCCTCAACTGTAAAATGAGGATAATAAGAACACCCACTTCAGAGTAGTTGTGAAAGTTAAATGAGATAATGTTTGTAATGTGCTTAGCACACTTTGCCTTGTACATAGTGGGTGCTTAATAAAAGCTTATTTCCTTCTTTCCTTGAGAAGAAGAGTGATACAGTCAGAGATGCTTTTTAAGAATATCAATTTGGTAGCTGTGTGTGTGGGTAGACTACCTAGGGGAGAGACTGGATGCAGGGAAACCAACTGTCAGGTATCACCATAGTTCAAGTGAGAGGTGATGAGCATGGACCATGTGAGGAGAAGGAAATATATGAGAGAAATCTGGAGGAGAAGTAATAAACAAGACTTGGCAATTGATTGAATATGTGTGTGTGGGGTGTGAATAGGGAGAACTGAATAACTCCTGTGAACTTGGGAGATTGGAAGAATAGTGATACCCTCAACAGAAATAAAGAATTTTATGGATTTTAGAGGGAAAGACAATGAATTCTGTTTTGAATGTGCTCAGTTTGAGATGCCTGTGGGATATGGTTATTGAGTTGTGTCTGACTGTCTGTGACTCCATTTGGGGTTTTCCTGGCAAAGCTACTGGAATTGTTTGCCATTTCCTTCTCCATCTTATTTTACAGATCAGGAAACTGAGGCAAACAGGATTAAGTGACATGTCCTGGGTCACACAGCTAGTAAGTGTCTGAGGCTAGAGTTGACTCTCAGCATGGTACTTTATTCACTATACCACTAGCTGCCGTGCCTATGCCATATGCAGTTCAAAATGTCAGATAGTCAATTGATAATCTGCTGCTCAGTAGCGTGCCTATGCCATATGCAGTTCAAGTCAATTGATAATCTGCTGCTCAGTAGAGGAATGAAGGCTAGATACATATAGATTTCCATCTAGCTCTCAACTTCATCGAGATGATAATTGAATACATGAAGGTTGATGACATCATCAAAAGAAAGCATAGAGAGAATAGGTCATTCAGATATAAAGGGGTATGCAGAGAGAGTAGAGATGGATCAGTGAGCTAGGAGGAGAGACCAATAGAGCAGCATCATGTATAGCTGGGGCAGATCTTTGCCACTTTTCTGCAGCCATGAAAATTGAGAAGTGCAGCTTCAGTGAATACAAGATTTACCTGTCAAGGAAAGTGGTACCTCCAGACAAACAGGAAGATTTTCTAATTCTTGGATACAAAATGCAAATTTACTTTCCTTTCAAAGAGGAGCCCAAATTGGACTGTCTTATATGGAAGAAAGCATGAAAAGAGACAGTCGGCAGAGATTCAAAAGAAAAAAACTTGCCAGGATATTAAATATGACCTAGCAGAGACTAAAATCAAGAAGCAGAGAGCTTAAAATACAATATTCCTGAGGGCAAAGGATACAGGCTTACAACCAAGAAAAATTTACCCAGAAAAACTGAATTTAAACATAGAGAGGAAAAATGGATCTTCAATGAAATAGAGGACTTCCAGAAATTCCCAATGAAAAAACCAGAGCTGTGCAAAAACTCTGAAGTATAATCAAAGCAGACAAGAGAAACCTAAAAAGGTAGATGTGAACAGACGATGACTAAACAAAGATATAAACTGTTTACATTTTAATATAGGGAAAAGAAATATATATGTATAAATATAAATAATATGTGTGTATATACACACATATATATGTATATATGTATGTATGTATATGTATACATATATACATATATAGCTTCCCTCTGAATCCTGTCATCATCAAAGGTCATAGGGTGATTCTAATTATACGGAAGACCTGAGAGGGCTTCTGTTATATCTTGATGATCCTAAAGGAAATATGTAAAAAAAGGGGGAGGAAATATACTGGTGTGGGGGGAAAGAAAGGAAGTTTAGGGAAAAGTCTCTCACATAATTGGAGTGCACAAGTCTATATAAATAAGGAGGAAGCTGATACTTGAACCTCATTTTCACTTGAACTGGTTGAAGGAGGGAAGACTATAGGTAAAGCTGGGTACAGAAAAACACTAAACATGGAAATAGGAAGGAAAAGTAATATGGAGGGAAGATTAACAAGGGATTAATCATTAGCAAAACACCAACTAAGGAAGTCAAAAATATTTCTATCTCTTTTTGTGATGGCAAAGAGAGGAAACAGAGAAAGGTTATCTATCAGCTGTGGAATGGCTGAACAAGCTGTGATATATAAATGTGATAGAACGCTATCATTTTGTAAGAAATGATGAAGGGGATGGTTTCAGATCAAGAGTGAGATGAGCAGAACCAGGAAAACAATTCATGCAATTATTATAATACTATAAAGACAACTCTGAAAGATTTAGAAATTCTGGTCAGCATAATGATCAATGATCATTCAAGAGTGCTAATGACGGAACATGCTACTATCTACCTCTTGATACAGAGGTGATGGACTCAGATTGCAGATTAAGATACAAAAGCCTCCAATAAATAAATGAACAATAGCAACCAAAATAAATAGCTAACATTTATATACCATTTACTGTGTGTCAGACGTTGTGCTAACCTGTTTTACAATTACTGTTTCATTTGTTCCTCACAACAACCATGAGAGTATGTGCTATTATTATTTCTATTTTACAGATGAGGAAACTGAGGCAAACGGAGATTAAGTGATATACTCAGGGTCACACAGCTAGTAAGTGTCTGAGGCTGAATTTGAGCTCAGGTTTTCCTGACTCCAGGCCCAGTGCTCTCTCCATTGAGCCACCTAGTTGCCCCAATACGTCTAGTATCCCTCTGTATAATGTTAGTTCTTTGGGGACAAGAACCGTTTCATTTGGCAACACGGTGGATAGAACGCTGGGCCTGAAATCAGAAAGACTCATCTTCCTGAATTCAAATCCAGCCCAACTAGCTGTGTGACCGTGGGCAAGTCACTTAACCCTGTTTGCCTCAGTTTCCTCCTCTCTCAAATGAGCTAGAGACGGAAACAGCAAACCACTTCAGTATTTTTGCCAAGAAAACCCCAAATGGAGTCAAGAAGGGTCAGACACAACTGAACAAAATTCCCACTATCTAGCACATTACCTTGCACTTAGTAGGTACAAATATATGTTTGCTGAATGAATTACCTTCTTAATTCAACTGTGCTTCTATTAATTCAGCCTGGAGTAACCATACCTTTTTTGGCTACCCTATTGAATCATACTGAGCTTATAACTAACCTAGGAAAACCTCTTTATCCAATGAGCTACTCTCTAACCATGCTTCCCCCATCTTGCATTTATGCAGTTGATTTCTACAAGTTTAGTTAACCTTTTTCCCTACTAATTTAATCCTCTTAGGTTAAGCCCATTATTTTAGCTTGTTGATTCTGTCATTGATCTCTTATGACTCTCAGCTCCCTGTCATCTGCAGACCCAAGAAGGACACAACCTAGGCACAGGATAATGGCACTCAGTGCACACTTGCTGAGGGTTATAAGCTAGTCTTCATCCAGATCATTACTAACAATGTTAAATAGAATAGGGCCATTGTCTGATAATGCATATCTTATTCTGCCCCTATCTTCTGCCACCTTTTCGTTAAGAGGAGAGAGCTGTGTTTCACCATCGATTCTCTGACAATATATTGGTCACTCCATTGATCAGAATTCTGATATCCTTCAATGTATTTCTCTCCTTGCCCCTACCTTTTTTATATAGGCAGTTAGTGGCCCTGAGAAATTAGAGAAGTTGAACACAGTCACCCACTAAGCCAGCAGACCTCCTGAACATGCTTTAATAGATGTATTAACTGTAGATAGCATTTCTTTAGTGCCCTAAAGTTTATAAAGCAATCTACAAATATCTCATTTGATCCTCATAATGACCCTGGAAGGTGGGTGCTATTATCATCTCCATTTTAAAGATGAGAAATCTGAGGCAAATGGAGTTGAGTGTCTTACTCAGGCAGCTAGTTTATGTCTAAGGTGGATTTGAACTCAGGGCTTCCTGACTCCTGGTCCAGTGTACCACTCTCTATCCACTGTACCATCTAGCTACTTTATACAAGTTACTCCTCCTCTGTTCTTATGGATGGAACTTCCGTAGTATCTTCCTCCCTTTCAGGGACGTGTTCTTCCCCTTCCAAGCAACATGCTTCTCTTCAAGGGAATGGATTGCTTTTGAAAACCTAGCACAGCAAAATACCTGCAGCCAATGTTGCAGAAAGCGGTAGTTAACACATCCATGCCTTATTCTCTTTGCTTCTTCCTCTCCTTTGCAAGTTTGCAATCTGGCAGATGAATCCCAAGTTTACTTCCCAGGCTTCTAACTGGTTAATACGTCTCTGTCCTAAATAGCTCCAAATCCCCAGGGTCAGGGCAAGCCAAACTTCCTGTCTCCCTAAAATAAGGAGCACACACACTCTCTTTTCAGTTTATAAGCTTTAAATAAAACATACACTCCAACCTAGCATTTCTGATGAGAAGCAGGATTTTATAGCAGGTAAACAAAACCTCCATCAAGAGACTAAGAGAAGAGACACAAACAAATTGGGACACCCAGATAATGAGGAAGAGGACAAATAGTTTTACTAAGAGGTATAAAAGGGGTCACTGGATTCACTGTGTCCTTTGGCTGACACTTCTCACCCTCAGAGCTGCAGATGAGTGATGTCATCTGCTGTCACAGCTTTCACCTAACTCAACCCTTCTGAAAGGGCCCAGTGGCAGAGCTCTCAGGAGCTTGTATTCCCTTTTCTGAATCGCTCTGCTCATAGGATTCAGCCCCTCCTATCTTCTACCTACAAATTCTTCCCCCCCAAAAAAGGTGGGTGAGCCAGTTTGGGGCATCATGGCAGGCTTATTCTCACTGGCACTCAGTGCCTCCTCCCAGTTCTCTTGAATTCTTCTCTCTTGTGGGGAATGGCTTAGGAGCCTGTAACACTTACAGTATTGTGGTCATTGTGTGAATTGTTCTCCTGGTCCTACTTATTTTATCAATTCATCCATGTTCCTAAGTTTCTCTGAATTCATCATATGTGTCATTTCATATAATTCAGTAACCTTCCATTACATTCAAATATCACAGTTTGTCCAGCCAATCCCCAATCAATGGGTTCCCACTGTGTTCTCAGTTGTCTGATATCCTGAAAATTGCTACTAGAAGCATTTTTATATCTCCGGATCTTTCTTTCCTTTTGTCTTTGATCTCCTTGGGGTATATGTCTATCAGTGGGATGACTAGGTCAACTATTTTGTCACTTTTCTTGAGTAATTCCAAATTGTTTTTTAGAAAATGTTGAACCAATCTGGAGATTTAACAACGGAGTATTTCCCATTGACCTTCTACTGTTTACCATTTTAGTCTTTTGTCACTTTTGCCAACCTAATATGTGATGTGAAATCTCTGATTTGTTTTAATTTTAATTTTTTAACATTAGTGATTTGGACCATTCTTTTATATGGTTATCAGTGGTTTGCGGTGTTTTTTTTTTTTTTTTGAGAAGTGCTCCTTCATATCATTTGATATGTGGAGGAATGGGTTTTGTTTTTATATATTGCTTACATTCCCTATATATCCTGGATATTAGACCATTATTGGAGATATCTGAGGTGAAATTTATTTCCACCTGACAACTTCCCTTCTTATTTTTAGCTGCATTTCTTTTGTCTGTGCAAAGCAGTCAGATGTTCTCTTTTTTACTGTTGTTCAGTCATTTCTATTGTTTCCATCTCTTCATTGACCCCATTTGGGATTTTCTTGGCAAAGATTCTAGAGTGGTTTGCCATTTCCTTCTTCAGCTCATTTTAAGGATGAGGAGCTAAGGCAAACAAAGATAAATGACTTGCCCAGGGTCACACAGCTGCCAAGTGTCTGAGGCCAGATTTGAACTCAGGAAGATGAGTCTTCCTGACTCTAAGCCCTGTACTCTATCCACTATGCCACCTAGCTTCCCCTGATTATCTCTTATTATATCCTCATTGACCCTGAGTTTCAACTTCCTGTTAACCAATTTCATTTTATACTTTTTATTCTAAAAATCATCTTCATTGGAAGGGAAAATGGAGGCAATAAAAGAGTTGAGGAATGATATCTCCTGTTTCCATTACTATTGCCTCTGCCACCTTGTACAGTGAGGTAGGTTTGTCTGAATTCTCTACAAAATCTCTTGATTTTAAATCTTCAAGAGAATAAATTGTCCCCTTTTCCTACACTTGAAATTATATTTTGTATGAGTATATGATACCTTCTTTATATGTATATATAAACGGTTAATTTGTATTATTATATAAATGACTCCCAGAGGAGGGGACAGTTCCAAAGTAGAAAAATAAAAGATCAAAGAGGAACCTGGGCGTCTAGGAAGATGGCAAGGAAAAGAGAAACAATTTTTGGTTCAGTGCAAAAAAGATTAGAAGGAACAGGTTTCTCTGGTAACCAGAGGTGTTCATCTAGGAATAGATTTTTATAGAACTCAAGAAGCCAAGGGAGAGACGCCATTCTGGACACAAGTATAGAAATTAAAGAGGAGGTCATCTAATCCAAACCAATCATTTTGCATATGAGGAAACTTAGGTTCAGAAAGTGACTTACTCAAGGTAGTACATAGTAAAGTTGAGATTTGAATTCAGGTCTTCACATTCCTTGCAGTATTCTTTCCTAATACACTGATATAAAATAAAAGAATACAGACTTCTTTGAAGCAGTTAGGAACTGACTGGAAAAGAAAGACTCTGAGCTTAAGTTTCTAGTAAGATCTGTCTCTTAAGCTGTATATGGTGGAGCTACATATGTCTTTCCTATGTGTATAGTGGAGAAGGCTCTGAATTTGGAATCAGAAGACTGGTTTTGGATCTTGGCTCTTCTGCTTATTACCTGTGTGACCTTGGGTAAAGCCTTCCACTTGTCTTGATTTTAGTTTTCTCATCTATAAGTTAAATGATCTATAATTTCCCTTCAGGAATAAAATCCTGTGATCCAAATTGACTATTCAAATATAGAAATTTTTGGAATCTACAAGAGTATGTTACTATGATCCACTGAGATATGGATGATAAAAGAAAGGGAAAAATCTCCTGAAAAGAAAGGACCCTGAGCTCTAAGTCTTTAATAACTAGGGGTTTAATAACATAGGTAGTGTCCCTATGGAACAGAGCCATCAAAGGTCAAACTTAGCTCAATGAAGTTAAGCAGCAGATGAAGGAGAATCCTTGCCTTCTAATCCTGGACCAGGCCTGATGTTTGACATGATTCCTGACAAGTTACTCATCCAAAAGTGGAATAGCGAGAGGTCTAGTTGGGGAAAAAACAATGCTCAGACTTACCAAATATTCGATCAAAGTATCTTCACCACCCAAAAGGCGAATGTTCCATCTGTTTACTTGTTCAGGCGTGGCCCCATGAGGGATGAGAAGGCCATTTCTGAGGGATGGCCTTTTAGGTCATTGGATCCTGATGGATGAGTCGTTAAAAAATGCTTGGATGGATTTCTTTCAGTCTGGTGTGTTTTTGAAAGAGGCACTATAATAATCAGGGTGAACCCATCTGGTATTAATACGGCTGTCATAAGCACTTCCATTTTAAGTCTGACTGAAGCATTATTTTACAATATTATCCTGTCCTTTATTCTTGCCCTTGCCCCAGCAGCCCAAATGACAAGCAAGTGACGGAAACCGAAAGATACTGACAAATTAAAAAATAAATGCATTTTTCAAGTAATAAGAGAAAAACAACTGGGCTGAATCCATACAGTTTTGGATTTCCTCCAAAGGTTTCCAAAGAACAGTGGAATGTTTTTGCTGCTCACTTACACAGCTGACCTGGACTGTTGCCATGAAAGGGGGACTGTGTTTATTTGGTTTTCACTTTTTAGCATGAAATATAGCCTGATCTTGTTTCCTCTGCCACTGGGGCTCTAAGAATGCCTCTGACCAGAGCCCTGCCATCCCATTTGCAAAGCTGCCTCTTCTCAGGGGGGGGTGGGCCTGCAGGGGGACTCAGAGCCCTGGTGGGGAGAGAGGGAGGAGCTAGCTTGGACTAAATCTCTGTTTTGTGAGTTTAGAAATGGGGAGCATTGAAACTTCCTAGCGATGGTTCTCCATTAAGAGATAGCCTTAATTTGGTATTTGATCTGTGTAGGTCTGGGGGGAATTCTGATTTGCCTGTAAACTTAGGGCCCTATCTCCTCCTGAGCGCTTTGAGACTTTTTCTGTCTTATAGATCCTGACCAAACTTTGCACTAATACACACCATTTTTACCCCCCTGGGTGCTAATACACACCATTTTTACCCCCCTGGGTGGTCTGAGCATTAATTCTCTGTGATTCCTGCCCCTGCCCCCCTAAAGGTCATAGGCTCATGGACTTTTAAACTGGAAGGGTATTTAGAGGTCACATAATACAACCCTTTCACTGTACAGTGGTTGATTCAGTAGTGCATCAGTCTCTACAATGTAGCACAGTACAACAAATATTGAATGAGTATCCAGCATAGACAGAGCTCTATGCTAGGCACAGAGGGAGGTTCAAAGTTTAGCTAAGTTGTCCTCTGCTTGTGTATTGGCACTCTAGGGGGATGGGAGGGAGTGTCTGAGCCTGCAGATGTTTGGGTGTGTGTCTCCAAGGGTATGTATACAGGAGCTTGTGTGCACGTGGCTAGGCACAAAGAAGCGTCTGTTACTGAAGCTTGCAGTCTGTAGGCTACAACAGAACCCCACACAGAGGGAACTTAATATACAGCTTGTAATTTGAGGATGATGCCCCAAATGATGAGTGCTAGGAAAACAGTGGACAGACTTGGCCTTGGCCTTCCCGGCATTCACTTACCAAGCTTTCTAGTCTCAAGACATTCGTGGCAGCTCAGATGGATCTACCACAGTGCTGCAGACAGCAGGGAAGGAACAAGACAGATGAGAACTTTGTTTCTGCCTCTTTCATGGAACATGTCTTAATGTCAGATTCTAATTTGCACATCTGTCTCAGACCCAACACTTACTTAGTGACTTAGAAGTGGACCTTGTCTCTTCATCTCCCATTTTTAAATGATGTGTGTACTTCCAATTTCTCAGGATGGTTGTGAGGAAAATACTTTGTAAACATTGGAGCATACTATGCATGCATATATATGTATATACAAATATATACATATATATGGTGTGTATATATGTGTTTGTGTGTATGTACACACACATATCATAAGCACATGAAAATATACATATGTACATTTTTAGGTATACCAGCACATAACACACGTTTCTACATATACATGTATGTATAGATATACATATCCATCTGTAAAATAGAAGCAACAACATTGCCCCATGAGTTTTGACCCTGTGAGTACGTGACAAGGATTTTGGTCCCTTGCTGAAGGACATACACAATCTCAAATGCGTAGATGACCAAATAGTGAACCTGACACGTACATTTCCAACCCTGAAGACAGCTTCATGCGTTTGAGTAGTGGCGAGCACTATGATCTGTGGAAGTTAATTCTCATAGTTCTTTTAGGAGGAGATGACTTCTACCAGGAGTATGAGACCAAATCATGCACTACCTTACTAAAAGTTATGGGTACTGAGGGACTTGTTCAAGCAGTGAAAAACCAAAATGAAAGTGAAATGACTGTCCATCAGTCCCATCAACCTCCTGGGAGAGTATGGCAACACTTACTGGCCACTCTTCCCTAATTTTTCTTTGTCAATCAATCAATCTCGACTGTGTGCCTACTGTGCAATATATCTCTACTTCATTTATGTAAATGTTTCAATGCATAGCTCATGGACAGGATGGATAAATATCTCTGGAATCTAGCCTCTCTAAGGGAGACCATAATTTCTGTCTGAAGAGATGCAGGAGAAGGGCTATGATAGGGAGCTTGCTCCTTCTCTCACATATTTCCAAGATGAGTATTGGACTAAAATTGCATCTATCTGCCCCCATCAATTATTTTGGGTACTTTTTTAAAGGGATTAAAAACAAAAGCTTCTTCTTCTGTCCCTTTAATTTATCCTCACTCTTATTTCCTTTCTGCCTTTAGTGGTTACAAATGGCCAACAGCAATAAATACATTTATCCAAACAAACAGAAATCAAAGCAGTTATATATCAAATAGTACCAGAAAATATAAGAATAAATGAGATGGAAGTTTATTTTCTCAACTGAAACAAGAAAGAGGCCCTGAGCTCCCCCAAGTGGCATTTTTTCTTTCCAAAGTTTGTAGGAAGGTAAGTTGGCAATAGGGACATATTGAATAGCCAGCTTCCTCTACAAAAGTCTTTCCGTGGTTCTCTCCCAAAGAATCTCTGCAACTACATGTGTCTCTCTCCCAAGAATCTCTGGCATCAAATTTGCCTTTCTTACAAGTATCCAGCATCACCTTAGCATTCTCTCAACCAGTTACAAATCATATTACCCTAGGAAAACTGATCTGTGCACAAGATTCCTTAAGCTTGTCTGGAAGCCTAATACACGTGTTTAAACATTCTTTTTTTTTGTTGTTGAAGGAATAAGTAGCTGTCCCATACCTGATCTACCTTCTACACTGAAGTATTTTTTAAAAAACCCTTTGAAGGTAACCCTAGATATGAGCCCAAGCTTGAATGATTTTCCTTTAGGTTTTTAAGTGGGGATTTAAAGAGTCAAATAATATAAGAAAAAGAGTTTGACTCTTCTCTTTAGAGGTGAAAAAGTGGCATGACTTGATCCTATGTCATTCTGATTCCAAACCTAGCTCCCTCTTCACTGTTCATATTGCCTCTAAAAGCACTATATTAACATAAGGTCTTACTTCCATAAGCTCCTTGAAGGAGCAGGCTACATGATAGGAAATATAGTACCATGGAAATTGTTCAGGAGTCAGAGAACCCCCTCCCTCACATCCCTTACTTGTTTAACTGAGACGAAGTTCACACAATCACAGTCTCAGGGGTAGAAGAGACTCCTCTAGTCCAATATGTGCCTGATCAGAGGTACTCTGTACCAGAATCTTCATCCAGTGGCTATTCTACTATACTACTTCTGTATACTACTACCCTAAATGTTTGCTCGTACTTCATGTGGAGGCAAAGTCACTTTTTCCTAAGGAAGTCTATTCTACTCTTTGGATAGATCTAATTGTTAAGGATTTTTCCTTACATTGAACTGCAATGAGCCTCTTTGAAACATCTAATCTTTGTTATCTGTTTTGCCCCCTGGAGTCAAGAAAAACATACAGTTCTTAACCTTTTTCCATGTAAGAAGCCCTTTGAATATTTGGGATTTGGACATGGGGGATTATTTAAGAGGAATATTACTGGGTAAATAAGGAAAAGCATAGAAATGAATTTATTGTGCATAGTGTTACCGAGGAGGCAATGTACTGTAGTGAAATAAAAACTGGCTCTGGAGTCAGAAAACCTGGGTTCAAATCCTATCCCTGACAGGCACTACTTTGTGTGACCTTGGCTAAGTCACTTAACTCTCATGAGACTGAGTTTCCTTATTTGTAAAATGAGGGGCATTAGACAAGATGACCTTTAAAGTTCCTTTCCTAATCTAGACCCAAGACACTGCAAGTTCTTGTACTGAAGTAACCCCGAATTGGCTTAAATTAAATTGGACCCCTCACCCCAGAATACTGTCTTACCCCCTTATGGGCAAATCTTTTTAATAGGTGGTCACATAGACTCAATCATAAGCCCCATCGTGGTATTACCACAGTTTCCTTCCAACACCAGGAGCGAACTGGCATCTTTTCCTCTTTCAATGCCTGAACTCCATGTTGGACCTCCCACCAAGCTCCTGTTCACAGTCTATGATATGTCTCCAACTCTTGGTTCATTTGCTGAGTATGGATGACTGACAGGCCCTAACCCCAATGATTACTCATATATGTTCTGACTCTGGTCCCCTACTCTCATTCTTTTTGGTGACTCAGGTATCCTCTCAGGATATCTTTTCAGATTCCTATAATCATTATTAAGTACTATCAAATGTGCTTTACACATATGGTATTAATACTGGACACTTTCCACCACCAGTAACAGTCTTTTCATCACACCTCTCATGAGTGAAAGTAACAGCTGTATTTCATTAAAGAGCGTGAAAAACTGTTGTCCACTCGATTGTACCAGATGCTAAGTATGAAAAGTTGTTGGAAATAATGAAAAGACTTCCTCTTTTAAACTTGAGATTTAAAACTATTTCTTCTTCCCAAAGTTTACTTACATAGTGGAGAATTGACTAAATAATTTCTGGGGGGAAAAAGAAAGTGGCAAAAAGATCAGTATCATGGGAATATTGAAGAAAGTTGGAAATATGGACCCTATGCTGGAGCAGCTAGATGATGAAGTGGATAGAACGCTTAGCCCGGAGTCAGGAAGACCTAATTTCAGATCTGGCCTGAGACATCAACTGGGCAAGTGACTCAACCCTGTTTACCTCAGTTTCTTCATCTGTAAAGTGAACTGGAGAAGGAAATGACAAACCATTCCAATATCTTTGTCAAGAATATCCCAGATAGGATCATGAAGATTTGGACAGGCCTGAAATGACTGAACAAAGCTGGGAGATCTGCTGTATTGGACACACTAATGAATTAGTTGAATATTTGGCAAAATCTGCCTTAAACTTCATGTTAGTGAAGCAACTGTGGCTGCAAACTGTCTAGTGATAAGATTGCCTTACTACATCCTCTGAGGGATTGTCAGCATGTTATTCGTAGCCCTGTGATATAGTGGTAAGAGAACCAGACCTGGAGACACAAGACCTGATTTTGAGTCCCAAGATCTGCCACTGTTGGTCATGTTAGTTAAGTCTTCTGAGTTTCAATTTCCTAAACTATAAAAGAGGAATAATGATAAATAATAAAAACATTTTAGCAACATAGTGGGGGTTCTTGTAAGATCATTTTGAAATAACGTCAGTCTCTTGTACCATAAAGTATTATATAAATGTAGTACTACTCTTATTACCAGAGATCCTATTTTACTGTTATATTTACCCCCTGGAAAGTTTTGAAACCTAGAATCTCAAATAAAGGATTTTCAAATAATTTGCCCTGAGTGCTTAATTCCTTAAAATTGATCTACAAAAGTTAAGTTTCTTAAGTTCCTAAAGAATTAGTCAACTTTTATTAATGTTATAAAGACAACTTACATCTTTGCTTTCCTCTTACTTCTTGTGCCCCATTGGCATCCAATCTTTAAATGCTTAATTCTTCTTTTGATAATGCTTTCGTAATGGGAAATAAGGTTGAATAGAGAGGTTGAAATAAGATTACTGAAGTCCTTGAAAACCAGGTAGGGGATTCTTTGTGATATGTTCTAGAGTAAGGAGTTCTCTGTCTCTGTCTCTCTGTCTCTGTCTCTGTCTCTCTGTCTCTGTCTCTCTGTGATGGGCTGACCCTTTGGAAGTCTGGAGAAAACTATGAACCTTTTCTCAGAATAAAGTTTCTAAATAATTGAAGGAAATCCAAATTTGAGTCATGTGTTAGTGAAAATAAAGATATATGTTTCGCATCCAAGTACACAGACCCTCTAAAATCTACCCATGAAGTCTTTAGGAGTCTGTGAACTTCAAGTCTAGAACCCTTGCTCTAGAATATAAAGTGATATCATGAAAGTGTGTTCCTCATTGCCTCCAGATAATTCTATTTCTCAAAGTTTCCTAAAGCTTTACATGGATCTTTTATTTGCCCCATTCATCTGCCTTACATTATACTTACCTGTATACACATTTTTTCTTCCCTTCCCACCTCCCAAAAGAATGTAACCTACTGGAGAGAAGGGACTATATAACTTTCAATTGTGTCACCAGTGTCTAACACAGGACATATGCACTGCAAACATTGAAGAAAGGTTTGTGGAGTTGAATTTGTGGAGGCAGGTGGAAATATAGGACTGATGTAAAAAGAAAATTCAGGTCTGAAAATATGTGTTAGGAAGTCATTCTGCAGTTTATCACATGATAAATGTGATAGGTAGGAGAGAGGAAGAGGGGGATATATATGCATACATACATATATACATGTATATATATGTATGTATGTATATATATATAGAGAGAGAAATAAAGGTAATATAAAAAATTATCAAGATATTTTTAAAAAGAAGTCATCAGCAAAGCAGCAATAGTTGAAGTCATGAGATTAAAGGAGTTCTCTAGAGAGGTGAGCATATTAGTAGAGTGCTGTCAATACCTCAGAACCTTGGACGATATTCACCTCCACCAATTTATGGGATTAGGAGGATGAAAAGGATTATCCAAGGAAACAGAGGAAGAAGAACCAGAGAAATGGGAAAAGAACTAGGAAAGTACAACAATAGTCAAAGAGGCATCTCAGTGTTGCAAAAAGATGCCTGAATTCAGTCAGAAGCCTTATGTTCAAATCTCAGCTCCAACATTTACAGTCTATATGGGACCATAGACAAATCAGTATCTCATTTATAAAATAAGTAGGTTGGATCAGATGGTGTCTATGGGGAGGGGAGATCCTCTTGGGGTCCCCTTTTGGGCTGCAAACTCCTCAGTTTTAAAAAACAGGACACAATCAACAAGTAGGAGGACTGCTCCCCAGAACAATTAGATCATGTTGTTATAGCACCTTGCCTTTGCAGACTGTTTGGCAGTAATCCTGACCTGTGTCCTGCCACTGGACCCTGATCATTCTGGAGGAGAGAGTGAAGCTGAGGATTTTGTATGGCTCTGCCTCACTTCAATCCAATTCACTTGCAAATCAAGACATCATCCTTCTGATTTACAACAACAGCTGCTCTCAGAGAGTAAGACTCTCTGTGACAACACATGGTCTCAGGTGACCCCGTTCTCCTCCCAATAGTCCCACTTCCCACTCCCTCAAGTGGGCCGGACTTGTTTATTTTTAAGGTCTACTCCACCTCTGAAATTCTGTGATTGTTTGTACAGTTTTCTCTTGCAGTTAGCTCGCCACACATAACATAACCTAATTTTTCCCTTTGCCCCTTGCTTATTTCCATTCACAACTGAGTCCCCCTGGAGGCAATCACAGGGTACTACAGTGAATCCTGGTGCTGTCTGAGAAAAAGATGGGCTAACTGCATCTAGCTTTATATTTTTTCCCAATGCCCATTTTTTTAAAGCCAGGGTAAATGACTTTTTTCTCAAGTACCCTCTAAGGGGACTTCCCATCATATGCTGTCAATTTCAGGTATTCAGGGGGCCTGGCAGGAATCCCAGATCTTTCTTATGTGTTCCCCACAAGACAAAGAAGCATAAATACAAATCATACCCTGAGAAACATTCCTGGCTACACCAGAGATAAGAAGCAAATCACTGCTTTGTAAGAGCTCTGGGTTTTGGAATAGTTTCTACCTCTTTAATTATGAATGTGCATTGATGCATATGGTTGTTAATGGGTAAAATGCTGAAAATAATTTATCTGCAAACTGTTCAGGTTTTGTGAGCAAAGGTAGTCTTCAGATTGTGGATTTGATCATTTGAAGATTCTTCTAACTTGGTTTAAAAATTTTTATGTTGTTTCTGGTGCCTTATTAGTTGATATAACTCTATTATTAATGTCGATTTTCTTAACAGCCCATTTCACTTATTGGCATTTATTTATGTCTTAATTTATAAATATGCATTGATTGGACTTTAAAAAAAAAGTCAATAACTCAGTTTTTCCCTGACTCTAACTGGTTCCCACTGTCTCCTACTGGTATGCATTAGGGATATTTGATTCCTCTTTGCTCCTAAAGAAACAAAATGTAATCTTCTTGAGGGCAGGGATTGTTTCATTGCAACGAGCACTATGCCTGGCATATTATAGATGTTTAATAATTAATTTAATTATTCCCCCCCCCCCCCTCCCCAGATTGCAGACTATTTCACTTCAGGCTGAGTATTTCAACTATGGTATTTAATGAGTGTCAAGAATACTATCTTGTCCTTTTTATGTGTTTTTTTGTGATAAAATGAGATAGTACTTGAAAATTGCTTAGCACAGTGCCTGACACATAGTAGATGCTTGTGCTTCCCCAAACAAAACCCCTCCTCCTTCCTTTCAGAATGATAGTTCTTTTTTTAAAAAAAAAATAATTAGTTCTTATTGATATATTTTGCTTTTATATTACTTTAATTTTCAAATATGCCTCTACCAAGAAGTCATACTTTGTGCTAAAAAAAGGAAGAAACAAAGAAAACTGTTCAGCAAAGCTAACCAATACATCCACCGACTGATAGAATATGCAAGGTTCCATATATGTAGCTCTCTACCTTATCAGTGAGGTAAGGGAGGTGAATTTTCTCATCTCTTATTTGAGAACAAGGTTGGCCACTATGCATAGTTATTTTTTTGTTTTTTTCCATTGACATTAATGTAGTCATATTTATTCTTTTCCCCTTCTGTTTACTTTACTCTGTATCAGCTCATGTAACTCTTCCTATTTTTTAAAATTCTTCATATTCCTCATTTCTTAAGAAACAATTATATTCCATTACATTCATGTACCACAGTTTGTTGAGCCATTTCCTTACTGATGTGTCAGTTTTGTTTCCAGTTCTTTGCCACCACAAGAAATGCTGCTATAAATGTTTTGCTATCAATTGGACCTTTGTGTCTTTGATCTCCATGTTCCATACACCTAGTAGGGTGGTCTCTGGGCCAAAAGATAAGATCATTTTAATAATCTTTTAAAGCATAATTCCAAATTACTTTCTGGAATGTCTAGGGTTAATTCAATAGTGTATTAATCAGAATGTTTAACTTTATACACACATACACCTAACATTGCATGTCCCTCTTCTTTTTTCGTCTTGCCAATTGCTGAGTGAAACCTAATAGTTGTTTTGATTTGCATTTCTTCTATTATTAGTTATTTGGAGCAAGCTTTCATATAGTTATTAATATTTTGCAAGTCTTCATTTGAGAAACATTTGTAATTCTTTCTCCACTTCTCTCCTTTCTGTCTCTCTGTGTCTTTGTTTCTGTATGTCAATCTCAGTCTCTGTTAATTTCTCTCTCCCTCTCTCCCCTCTCCCCTCTCCCCTCCCTCCCTCCCCTCCCCCTTTCTCTCTCCCTCTCTCCCTCTCCCTCTCCCCTCCCTCCCTCCCTCCTCCTCTCTCTCTCTCTCTCTCTCTCTCTCTCTCTCTCTCTCTCTCTCCTCTCTCTCTCTCTCTCTCTCTCTCCTCTCTCTCTCCTCTCTCTCTCTCTCTCCTCTCCCCCTCTCTTCTATATGCTGTATTCCTTACAGGATTCAAATAATTAGATGGATTTCTCAGGGTTCTTCTGCCTCCGTTTCAACCTTGGAACAAATTTCCATCTCATGACAATGAACTCGCTCACATATCTTTAAATCCAAAGAAAATCCTCAGAGTTAGAACCAAAATAAAAATATAATCAATTACTACAACTAAGTAAATGAAATCGTCACTAAAAGTAATTTGAGCTCTGAGTGGAAAAAAACAGTGAAGTAGACAGATAGTGAAACATACTTTTCAACTCTTTGGTAGAAAAGTATAGGGTCTATTAGGACAGAATGTGCCATAAGATTCAAGAGTGGTATCAAAAGTTTTTACTTAATTGTTTTCCTTTGTCACAAAGGGAGGGCTTAATCTGCAATAGTGGACACGATTTTTTACTGTTTTGTTTTCCCAGAAATTACTATTATTGAGAAGTAAAGGCAAATTACAAAGCACATCCTTGTGAAACAGGGGACTGACCAGTTACAAATAAAATATATTTTTAAAAAAATTATGATGTTAAATATGATGAGGCCAAGACTTCAGCTCAGTGTAACACCATGCACAGGTGAGTTTTTAACAAATGACAAAGAACAAATATTATTAGCGTCAAATTTGGTCTCAGTTTTCCTTCCAATCCCTAAATGACTGATTAGACTAGTTGATATTTGATAGTGACTATCAATCATCCTAATAAATGACACCTTAAGTCACCTACAGTTAGGTTCAACTTCCTATCAGCTGTGATGACAGAAAAATGGAGGCTCAGAAATCAAACTCCTAAGCCTTTACCTTGGGCAGTATTCCTATGAACCTTTAAAAAATGTATGTAACTGAATGTCCAATTGAGACTCTAAAATATACATAAGTTTTCCTTTTGTTTACTGACCTTGTTATTTTATGTGCTACAGCAAGCCGTCAGGCAAACTGAATAGTTCTCAGGAAAGATTGGAAAGCTGGACATTGGAAAGCTTTTCAGACAGACTCAGCAGTAGCAGCTGTTTCCTTCCAATCATCCCACTGTGAAATGTCCATCATCATGTCTAACATGTACAATAGTGACCTGATCTCTTGTTGCAGAAGAAATTCCAGAAGAAAGCTGCACTTAAATTGATGGTTAATCATCCTGCCAAGGCTCCTGCTCCACATCCTGATCTGGGCAAGGATGGGGAGGGGGGTGAGCATGGAGATTCTCTGGCCGGATTCATGGGGGCAAAGATTCTACCCTCCCTCCCACCTCTAGACTCATTGCTTTCTTCTCATCTTTAAATCACTAAACAGGCTGTTACCAGATTAACTTTCCTAAAGCAGATTTTGGATCATGACACCCTTCTCACACCCCAAAGCCTTCATTGGCTCCTCATTTTCTGCCAGATCATGTCCAAACTTCTTATTTTAGCATTTAAGGCACTCTGCAATATGACCCTTCCCAATATTCTCCATTTTATCTCTCACCATTCCCCATATGTATCCTAAGCTCCAGTCAAAGCTCAGCATTCCCTGAATACACACACTTTGCTTTCCCATGTCTGGGCACATGCTCCTCTCACTCACTAGAATGCATTCTATATCTCTATCTGCTCTGATCTTAACCATCTTTCAAGGTCTGTTTAAAACACTATTTTTTCATAAAACTTTTTTTCTGAGTCCCCCAGCTGGGCATGATTTCTTTATCCCTCTCCCCAGCTACCTTTTAGTTTGGATCTCTCTTTTGGCACTTACCCCATTATACTTTGCATTCAAATGATTTGATTTTTATTTTGTCTCTCCTATCCCTTGTCTCCCTTATTAGATTATAAACTCTTTGCGAGCAGCAAGTATTTCACCTTTATATTCCCCAACTGTTAGATATTCTTGTGCCCTTTATCCCATGTATATACCAAAATCATGGAACTGGATATTTTTTAGAACCATAGAATGATATGATTTTAAAATTGGAAGGGTTCTTAGAGATCATTTAGTTCAAATCCTCTCAGTTTACAAATGAAAAAAATTGCAGCCCGGAGAAATGTAATGACTTGTATAAGGTCATACAACTAGTTATAACAGAGCTGGGATTAGAACCCAAGCTTCTTAACTTGCAGTACAAGACTCTATTTTACCTTGCCTGAACTGAATTGAATGGTGATGATCTGTGAGTGGCACGGGCTCCCTCTTACACTGCTGTTGGTAATGATGAGTCGCTTTACTCCATACTGCAATTGATCATTGCCTTTGAGGAAATGTCTGTTCAATCAGTTACTAATTTTGACTTATAGATTGCTCGTGTTTTTTATCTCAACTAATGCTTGCTTTGACTTCCTCCTCTTTTGGTCCCCCCCGCCTTTAAATTTTTTTTCAAATAAATTTTATTGATATCTTCTGTTTTTTCATTCCCCAAATTTCTCCCAGCATTGCTCCCTGTCCCCTCCCAGAAAGTCATCCAATATAACAAAGAATATTTCTCAAGAAAAAAAGAAAAAATAAACAAAACTGACCAATCTGTGGAAAAAGTCTGAAAATATATGCAATATTCCACACTTATGGGTCATTCTCCTCTGCAAAGGAGTGAGAAGAGGTATCTTCTCATATCTCTTCTTTGGGGCCAGGCATTTTATTTATAATTTTGCAACATTAACTTAGGATTGTTTTGTGATTGTCGTCATTGTATATTTTGTTTTCCTTGCTCTGCTTAACTTCACTGTACATCAGTTCCATGCTTTTCTGTATTCATCATATTCATCATTTCTGACATCATGGTAATAGTTCATTATATTCATGTACCATGATTTATTAGACATTCTCCAATTGATGGGCATTTACTTTGTTTCCAGTTGTTTGCTACTACAAAAAATGTTGCTACAAATATTTTGGTGTATGCAGGAACTTTCTTCTTATCAATGACACCCCCTGAGGTATATACCTAGTGGTGAATCTCTGGGTCAAAAAGTATGGACATTTTAGTAACTTTGTTTATATAATTTTGTTTCTTTCCAAAATGTTCTGATTTGTAGCTCTATCAACAATGAACTAGTGTGCCTTTTTTCTACATTCCCACCAACATTGCCTATGCCCATCTCTTGTTGTCTTTGTTAATTTGTTGCATACGATGTAAAAGTTTTAGATTGCTTTAGTTTGCATTTTTGTTTTTATTATATATGGTTAATTATTTAAATTCTTTTGAGAACCATTTATTCACTTATCTTTTGGTTGCTCCTGTTCTTGTACACAGATGCATACACATGTTAGTTGTTTATCCCTTCAAGACTAAGCCCCTGTTTGGGAAATTTAATATAAAATGATTTGGGTTTTCTTTTTCTTCAGTTTAGCTGCTTCCTTTCTCATCCTCCAGGCATCAATTTTATTCCTCACTCTTTTTTAAAAAAAAAAAAAAGTATACAATTTTTTGACAATTACATCTGAGTATGGAATAATATAATCTCTGAAGAATTAAAGATGCAACTTGCCCAAAGGGCAATGAAAACTCTTTTGATACATGGGAGATGTAAGCAGACTGTGATATGTTACCAACAAAGAAATGCACTAAAAAGCAAAGTAAAAAGATGATCAAACTTAGAAAATAAAATGGATTACTTTGATTACATAAAATTGAAAAGCATTTGCATGAACAAAATCAGTGCAACTAGAATTGAAAGAGAAACATTTGTTTCACTGCAGAAATCTATGTAGCAAACATCTCTGATGAAGGTTTGATATCCAGGATATATAGAGAATGGATATTTATATATGTATGGAATTAGAGTGAGATAGGTACTGGGATCTGTAATTTCATTGAGAAAGGGAATTACCTCATGAGGAAATTTCCTCTGCCACTGTAAGTCAGCACCTTCTCTGCAATTCACAGAAACTGAGAGTTGCCTAGAGCATGGAGACACTGAGGAGCATGTCCAAAGTCACACAAAACCTTATTTGTCAGATGTGAGACTTAAACAGAGATCTTCCTAGAGTCAAGGTCAGCTCTCTAGCCATTCCAGAAGTTCTAAACTTTTAAAAGTTTTTTTTTAGAAGTTCTTAACCTTCAGAGTTTTAACTTTTTAGAGGTACTTGTCTCTTTTCATGTCATGGGCAGTCTGGTGAAGACTAGGACCCCCTCTCCAAATTATACTTGTAAATGCATTATCAAGTAAATCAATTATAGTGAAATCAAGTTATTAAAATATTATTAAAAGTTCACTGACTTCAAGCTAAGAATTCTTGTATTATGTATGTACATACACATACATATATATGTATACACTTAAATGGGTGTGTCTGTTATTCTCCAACAAAGAAACACTGAAAGGTTTTGAGTAGGCAATTCTCAAATGGAGAAATGCAAATTATTATTAACCATATGAAGGAATGTTCCATATCACTAATAAGAAAAGTTTAGAAGCAGTTATGAGGTTTATCTTATATTCATTAGATCTGAAAAATTGAGAAAACACAAAAATGATAAATGTTAGAGAGACTGTAGAAAGACAATCCCCACTGGTACAGCTGTGAGATGGGCCAATTATCCTAGAAAACAATTTTGATTTATACTGAAATAATAAAAATAATAACTAACATTTATTTAGTGCGACTATGTGCCAGGCACTGTGCTAAGTGCTTTACAATCATCATCTCACTTATTTTCACAGCAGTCCTGGACTGTAGGTGCTAATATTCTCTCCATTTTACAGATGAAGAAACTGAGGCAAACAGAGGTCAAGGGACTTGCCCAGGGTCACAAAATATCTGAGGCTGGGTTTGGGTCATTTTGGCACAACACTCTATCCCCTACACAACCTAACTGCCCCTAAAAAAAATTACTAAACATTATGTACCATTTGCTCCAGTTAAACTGCTGCTAGAAAAATACCCCCAAGGAGCTCAAAGACAAAGGGAAAACCTTTCATATATTAAAAAAAAAGCAGTATTTTTTGTAGTAGCAAAGAAATGACAAATGGAAATCAACTGAGTGCCCATAAATAGGGGAATAAACACTTTGTTGTATGAATGTAATGGGATATTATTGCACTGTAAGAAATGACAAATATGAAGAATTCACAGACACCAGAAAGACTTGTATGATCTGATACAAAGTGAAGTAAGTAGATCCAGGAGGACAATCTACATAACAACCTTAATAATGTAGAGGAAAATGACATTCATCTAAACTCTGATCAATACAGTGATCATTATCAATGACTTCAGAAGGCTGATGGTGAGATATGACTCATCAATCAATCAATGTGGATTATTTACTTATTCTGTGCCAGAAATTTTACTAAGTATGAGAGAGAGAGAGAGAGAGAGAGAGAGAGAGAGAGAGAGAGAGAGAGAGAGAGAGAGAGAGAGAGATGGTCCCTGCCTTCAAGAAGCCCATATGCTAATGAGGGCATACAAGAGTACAGGATGGACATACAAGCTCTATACAAAGGAGAAAGAAGATAATATCGAAGGGAAGTCACTGGAGGGTAGGGAGGATGGTCTGGGGAAATGGACTAAGAAATGCCTTCTGCAAATGATAAGATTTGCACTAAATCTTTGAAGAAGCCCAAAAGTCAGGAGACAGGAAAGAGAGCATCCCAGGCATGAGGGTGGGATAGCTAGAGTAAAGACTTGGTGTCAGGAGGGGTTCCATGTGGGAGGAGCATCAAGATTAGTATTCTGATTGCCAAGAACAAGGGAAGGGATAAAGGATAAGAAGACTGGAAAGGTAGGAAGGAGTTAGCTTCCTTTAAAAACCAAGCAGAGGATTTAGTATTTGATCTTGGATGTAAAAAGGAACCACTGGATTTTTTTGGGAGTGGTGGTGGGTGGGAATGGGGAAGGTGACATGGACTATGAGCTTCTTGAGGGCAGGGACTTCTTTTGCCTTTCTTTGTATCCCCAGTTCTTAGCACAGTGCCTGGCACTGATGGGTCTGTCACAAAAAAAGGTGGTGGACCAGATGCAGAATGAGACAAACATTTTCAGACATGAACACTCCGCTGGTTATTTTAAAATTTTTATTTTATTTATTATTACTATTTGCCTATCTTTGTTATAAGGAAGATTTCTGGGCATAGTGGAGGAGGCAGCAGGGAAAGGAAGAGGAGTGATGTTGTTGAATTGTTTCTGACTCTCTGTGACCCCAGCTGGGGCTTTCTTGGCAAAGATACTGTAGTGGTTTGCTATTTTCTTCTCCAACTCATTTTTACAGATGAGGAACTGAGGCGTACAGGGTAACGTGACTTGCTCAGGACCATACAGCTAGGAAGTCTCTGTGGCTGGACTTGAACTCAGATCCTCCTGACTCTAGGGCCAGCATTCTCTACCAACTGTGCCACCTAGGTGCCTAGAGGAGTGATGGTGGTATAAGACGTAAGACCTTAAAGTCAACATTTTAAAAAAAGATATCAATATATGACTGGAAAAAGAGGCAGGCCAGTTACGTAATGGGAATAAGGTATCATCGCTGGACTCCTTTCGTCTCTATGTCCTGTCAAGAGGTCTAGAGGAAGTCTTCCATCATTCTGGGTGAATCACCAGTGGGAGATTTATGATAGGACATGGACGAATGTCCCACAGGATAAGAAGCCATGAATGGTTTGCAATCCATTGAAGGGAAATACCTGTCTTCATGCACTCACAAATCCACTGAAGTATCAAAAGGAGTAACAAATGAGAACTATAGTGGTGACTGGGATGTACTGATTAGGCTGCTTATTGCCAGTTTTGAAAGTAGAATAAAACAATGAGAGCAGTGAAGTCCAGGGAGCTGCTGGAGTTTCAAGAAATACAGAATATTGAAGGTTTACTGAAAAGAAGGAATTTCTCTCATGAGTCAACTTGCATGGAGCTGAAAGCCACACAAGGTTATACATATGATTCTCATTACTCAGCTAGATCTTTTCAGACAGAAGGCAGAAATAATTGGATCCATTTCTATTTTAATTGTAACTCTTTGTCTGCTTTTAAAGAAATTGCCAGTGGAAATCTGAAGATTACCACAAACACCCCCATTTCAAATTCCCCAACCTTTAATGTGGCCTGGATCCCTTCAGCTGGAGCTATGGCTCCTGGCCATAATTAACAGTACTTGTTGTTGCAGACTAAAACCCTTTGCAAAGGAAAGACAAAATGATACCTCTTCTCTGTATCTTTCCCCCTTTTCTCTTAAAATAAAATAAGGGGTCTTTTTTTGCTTCATTTGTTCTTCTCCCTGCCTTCCTACAGAGACAGAGAGACAGATGGAGACAGAGAGAGACAGAGAGACAGACAGAGACAGAGAGAGAGGGGAGGAGGAGGAGGAGAAAAGGGAAGAAGGAAGGAAGGAAAGAAAGGAAGGAAGGAAGGAAGGAAGGAAGGAAGGAAGGAAGGAAGGAAGGAAGGAAGGAAGAAAAAAGAATGAAAGAAAGAAAGAAAAAAGAAAAGAAAGAAAGAAAGAAAGAAAGAAAGAAAGAAAGAAAGAAAGAAAGAAAGAAAGAAAGAAAGAAAGAAAGAAAGAAGGAAGGAAAAAAGTTTTCAAGGTTGAATTAGCACATAGGGCCATTCCATGGAGCATGCTCAGTGCCTTTCCCACAACTGGTTGACCATATGAGAGTTTTGGGACCACCTTAGGGCCAGATGATGACCCATTATTGAAAGGACTAGGCTTTTGGTTTGACATAGCAAACCCTGGATAGTCCCTTGGTCTTCCCTTACCCCTTGACAAGATTATTGTGTCAGTTTTTAAAAATTTTTAAATTTATTCATTGTCTATTAATCTCTCTGTTTATCTTTTTATTTTTGCTATGTCAGGTAAAAGAGGAACTAGCTTCTGGCTCAATCTTTCTTCCTTGGCTCCTCTCTAGGTTGCTTCCAGTTATGCACAGACATAGGGTGAGAGGTGGGGAAAAGTCTGACCTTCTCCACTGTAGCATCATAGAGACCTTGTCCACTTGGTCCTCAGTGCAGGAGGCTTACTTAGGTGAGTTTATGCCTTGGTCCCTGAAGGCTTTTTTCTCTTTTGTGATAGTCCTGACCAAGGAGTGTCTATCTGGAGAAAAACATATCCAGATTTGTAGGTAATCTTATACTTTTTAGAGCATGAATTATATAGTGCAATGAGGAGAGTAAAAAATAAGAAAGGTAGAAAAAGGGACGAGATTTAAATATCAAATTGGAGGATTTATATTCTACGGGAAGCCTTCCCACCCACACTGATTAAATTCTGCTCCCTTTTTTCTCTTTATTATTTTCTTACTTTTCCTGTATGTATATTTGTTTGCCTGTTGTCTCCCTGATCAGATTGTGAGTTCCTTGAAGGCAGGAGCTGTCTTTTGCCTCTTTTTGTTATCTCCAACATTAAGCATAGTGCCTGACACATAGTAGACACTTCAATGTTTATTGACTGACTTATCCTAGAGGCAATAGGAAGCCACTGGAGTTTATTTACTGAGCAGGGGAGGATGTGGAAAGGAGGGTACAGAGAGCCATAGAGCCTTATCAGATTTGCACTTTAGGAAAATTACTTTGGACACTATGAGGAAGATGAATTGGAGTAAGGAAGAGCTTGGGCAGGGAAATCAAATAGGAGGCTATTTCAATAATACAGGCAAGAGATGATAAGCGCTTGAATTTCTATAAGGTAAGTGGCTATGTGAGTAATAGATAAGGAGATGCATGCAAGGACAGATACAGAAAGGACAGAATTTAGTAATTGCTGGAATATGTGGGGTTAATATGTGTACGAGGAGTTCAGGATGACACTAAGCTTGTGAATCTGAGTGACTGAAAGGATGATGGTGTTCTTGTCAGTAATAAGGAAGAGTAGGAAGGAAGGAAAGAAGGAAGAAAAGGAAGGAGGAAGGAAGAAAGGAAAGAAGGAAGGATGATAGAAGGAAGGAAGGAAGGAAGGAAGGAAGGAAGGAAGGAAGGAAGGAAGGAAGGAAGGAAGGAAGGGAGGAAGGAAGGAACGAAGGAAGGAAGGGAGGGAGGGAACAAAGGAAGAAAAAGAGATTGACATAATCCAATTCTGGGATTATAATCAACTAAGCCCGTTCACTCAGCTTTCTTCCTTTGGAGTTTTTTTTATCCTGTTCAGAGTATATGATTGACCCTCTGTAGTTTTACATTCTGGAAAATAAGTTCATTTTTCAGTTTCAGTTCCAGACCTAACAGAGATGAAAATGGATGAGTTTGACGTCCAACAATGGGTTGGACAGCACAGATACTATAAAATTCTATGCTTCCAATCTTTTCTAGTCTAATTAGTACCCCATTCATACCCTTTCTCAGTCTCTGTTTCCCACAGATACTATCAAAAATGTCCTTTTCAGAACTAATACTGGGGAGTTTTAGAACAAATACTCCCTCTGCTTACCAACAGTACCCAGAATAGCGCAGAGCAGTCATACCCATGTGGTCCCCTCCTACCTCTCCAATTCTTTTAAACCTTTCTCTGTTCACCCTCCCTCCTCTCCCACAACAATACTCCGTAATCCAGTGAGTCTGGCCTCTGTGCCAATCCTCACACAAGACCTCTCCAGACTCCAGACTCCAGGCATTCATTGTTTCCTCTGCCTGGAATGCCCTCCCTCCTTCTCTCCTCCTCCCAGCATCCTCAACTTCCTTCGAGTCCCAGATAAGATCCCACTTTGTGAAAGAGATCTTTGCCCTTCCCTTCATACCAGTTCCTTTCCTTTAAGGTTATCTCCAGTTTTCCCTGTATATATCTCGTTTATACATAGTCGTTTATGCTTTAGTTCTCCCATTAGATTGGGAGCTCCTTGAAGGCAAGGATTCTTTTTTTGTCTTCATTTGTATCCCCAGCACTTAGCTTAGCCTGGCACATTATAAAGACTTAATAAATGCTCGTTAACTTGCCTTGACTTGGCTTGGGGAGATTTGACACTTGCAAGGTCAAGAAAGGGAAGACCTTTAGGAGGAAGCTTTGGGATTTCACTCCCATTTGAGTCTTTCTGTCTAGTACGTGGTCTTGCCGATGCCTAGAGACATATTCCCGTATCCTTTTACCCTGCACATGATGTGTTCTCCTCACTGTGTATTTTGCCTTCTGGTTAACATGGGACATCAGGACATGTTCCTGGCATATGTTTTGTGCAACTTTAGACACAGATCCCAACCTCTCCGCTACTCTGTATCTCATCCACAGAATGGGGTCACCAATACTTGCCCGCTGCCTCATCAGGATATTTTAAGGTAAGTTAATAGTTCAGATTCTTGCTGGTCTCCTTGGTTCAAATTCCTGCAATTTTAAAAATAATGTGTCCCAGATGCTTTTCCCATCTTTAAAAGGACCTATTTAAATCTATTTAAATCTCTATGTTAGGATGGGGGGGTTGGGGCAGGGAGGATATCACACTTTATTTCTTTCCCTAACTTCCAATGAGTTCTGTCTAGGCTGATGAGTCATACATTCAAATTTCTCAAATTGCCTTGTAACCTTACTGTGAGGTTTTAAAATCTGCCTGCTTTCTGTCCCCAATGTAATACCTCTGGAAGAAGAGTTTTCCCAGAAGCTTCTTTTATATCCAAATTTATTTTAATCTCTTCTCTTTACCTGGGGAAAATGAGGTGGTGCAGTGGCTACAGTGCTGGAACTGGAGTCAGGAAGAGTCATCTTCATGAGTTTATTTCTGGCCTCAGACACTTATTAGCTGCGTGACCCCTGGGCCTTGGCAAATCACTTAACCTTGCTTGCCTCGGTTTCCTCATCTGTAAAAATGAACTGGAGAAGGAAATGGCAAACCCTGCCAGCATCTTTGCCAAGAAAATCTCAAATAGGGTCATGAAGAGAAAGGCATGACTTTTTCAGGACATTACATTGTCCCAAGGGCCTGTAGCTCTTACCTTTTCAATTATATGTGCCTGCTACCTGTGATCAGTAGCCACATGGATTCTAATTTAAATTTCTCTTCTATGCTAGAATGACCTTTCCTTGGTATTTACATTCATCTCAATTTCTTGTTTGTATTTGTGACATTTATTAAGACAATATTTATAGGGACAATTTTTTACCTGTCTTCCATAAATATTCTCTCCTGTTTTGTGGCTCTCCCCTATAAACTTAAAATTAAAGTTATGTTTCCTTTATATCATTCATTCATTCATTTAGCAAATATTCCTGGACAAGAGAAAACCTAGGTTCAAATTCCATCTCAGAGGATCTGGATCTTCTCTTGACCAACCCATGGTGAGGGTAGGGCAGGTGCCCTTTACACTTTAGTTCAACATAGCATACCTTCTAGAGCAAGGGCTCAGCTTTTCCTTTATGTATAACACGATTCTGAGGAGCATCTATAGGCTTCATCAGACTTCTGTGGCCCATGGCACTCAGCAGTTAAGAAGCTCTGCTTTAGAGAGAGAGAGCCATAAGAAAAAAGAATCTTCTTCTAAAATAGCGTCTAAATGTTCCATTTTCCTATTTCTGTCTTTGCAGTTTGGTTCATGGGTGCCACTTATTAATTAGCCTCCAAATACAATCTGGGGCTTGAATGGCTGGATTTGGCCATCAGCTCACTCCTTTAACCCACTTTCTGGGAACTTTTAAATAGAAGATTTCCAACCTAACTCAGCAGAATTATTGTTATCTGATAGAGCTTTTGCTTTCTCCACTTATACAATAGAAAAAGCCTCAGCAACCTAGGGCCGAGTGCCAAAGGCAGGATAGAAGATGATTTTCAGTGGCACACAGGCTGCCTGCCACCAAAGCCCTGGGCAAAATTGCAAAAATATCTTTGGCATCCTTCCACCTCCCTCTTTCAGGACATTACATTGTCCCAAGGGCCTGTAGCTCTTACCTTTTCAATTATATGTGCCTGCTACCTGTGATCACTAACCATATGGATTCTAATTTAAATTTCTCTTCTGTACTAGAATGACCTTTCCTTGATATTTACAGTCATCTCAATTTCTTGTTTGTGTTTGTGACATTTATTAAAATGGAGTTAAAAAATGCAGATCCTTATCTATTAACAACAGCCTATTCCAGTTACCTAAAACAACTGAGCCCACAAACAGAGGAAGCTAAACAAAAACCATATGTCTTGATCTATCTTCGGACAAGAATTTGGCTGGGTCGACCAGCAAGGAGAGTGTGTTGGGGTGTGGAGAAGAAGAGAATTTCCTAGGGGACTTCCATGGAAATGCGAGTGGGGAGGGTCTACTGAAACCATTATCCATTTAAAATCTCCCTGGGATAAAGCCCAGATCCTCACTTTGACATCAGGAGACAAAAGGGAGAAAAGAGTTTGGAAGAAAGCTGGGCCTAAACCAAAGTCTAGAAAACAAAGCAATATTGAAGATTTGAACTTGTATTTGTCTCACCTCCCGGTACAAGCCAGAGAAGGAGGGCCAGAGGAGCAGCCTTCTTCCCAGCAGCCCCCATCGAAGGGACCCGGCCTCTGTTTACAGCCAGCCATTGCTGTTCCCATTGATGTAGAGGGTGCATTATCTCATTTCTGAGGCACCAATTATGTCAGTACTCTTCTTTTGCCAAACCAAATATCCTTGCTCTCTGGGCCTTGGTTTTAAGCTCCTGGCATTGATATAAAGGCATACTTTTTGCTCCTAACCACATGACCATTGCTGTGCTCGCCCTGTTTAGCTGGATCTCTGATTTTTGTCTGGATCTGCGCCCATACCTCATTGTCCTTGCCACTGGAAATTCAATACTTCATAACAAGTTCTTCTCCGGGAAATCCATTTCAAAAGGCAGTGAAAACTGAGGAAAGATTTTGAGTTTTCCATGATTTTGTGGTTGGAATTTTTCAGTAAGCTGCAGAATCCATTAAGCAATGTGGTCAATGGAGAAAAAAAAAAGAAAAGAAAAGAAGAGATTCCTGGCTCTGAACAGTACCGGTGGGTATTTACAA
This sequence comes from Bettongia penicillata ogilbyi, assembly GCA_023548195.1. NCBI lineage: Eukaryota > Metazoa > Chordata > Mammalia > Diprotodontia > Potoroidae > Bettongia > Bettongia penicillata. The sequence goes on along the minus strand of JAJHZJ010000531.1, from coordinate 7,538,971 downwards.
CCTGGGTTGTAAGCTGCTGTATGAACATATGGGGAACAATCACTAACCTCCAGGGAAGGACCTGGGCATGCCTCCCTTTTGGTTACAACAGGAAAAATGAAAAAAATCCAAAAATGAAGAAAGGGCTTTCATTAGAGAATTTCAGTGCTCAGGATAAGATAAGAGAAACCATGTGGTCAGGCATATGAAAATGAGGTTGAAATAGGGGAAACCCTCTTTTTAAATCCCTGACCCTCTCTCCTTTTTCTTATCCTCATCCCCATCTCACTCCGAATATCCAGGGTACCCAGAGAACTAAAATAAGTTTCAAAGATCACGTATTTTAAAACTGGAAAGGAACTCAGAGGTCATCTAACAAAATGCCCTCCTTTTTTGAGATGAGGTTAAATGACTTGCCCAGCTATTATGCAAATATATTTTGCATGACTTCACATGTATAATGGGTATCGCATTCCTTTCCTTTTCAGTGGGTAGGGGAAGGGGCTGGAGGGAGGGAAAGAATTTGGAGCTCAAAATTTAAAAAATGAATGTGAAAAAAAGAGAAAAAAAATAACAAACCCCTAAAATTACATAAGTAGTGAAGGGAAGAGATGGGATTTGAACTCAGGTTCTCTGACTCCAACTTCAGCACTCCTTTTCCTGAAACTTCTTTACAACTGGCAGATTATAAATTCCGAGTCCAGTGCTATCATTTGTCTCTTTTTGTATCCTCAGTGTTTAGCACAGTGCCTGGTGTATAGAAGATGCTTAATAAATGTCGATTAATTGACTGATTGACCCTAAGAAGTAACTAGAGTTGGTATAGATAGCCTCTATCTATGGACTGAGTCTAGTCCTGGGTTAAATGTAATTTTACCAATGGCGGGCAAAAACCAAGACCAGATACAATTTCTACACATAGTTATGAAAATGCAACCTTACTCTGAAAGGTCTTAAGACAGATGTGCTACTAAAAAGCCACTGAGAGCTCCCCGTTACCTAAAGGATAAAATTAAAACTCCTAAATCTAGTATTCTAGGTCTTATATAAACTGGTGCTAACTTGCCCTTCCAGGTTTATTTAGCAATATCCCTCAGCTCCAGCTCCACTGGAATCTGATCACTTTATCCCAAACTCTCCTTACGCTTTCTTGTTTCCAGGACCTTGTCTTCTATGTCCTAGTCCATTTTTTCTCCAGTCTCTAAATCCAATTCCTTCTTTAAGTCTAGATAATATCTTATCTCCTTAGTAAAGACTTTGGGGAAAAGCCTTGCCCAAAGCTATCTTCCCCTCACCCTCTGTAGTCTCTTACTCTGTTGTTTATTTGCCACTTAATACACGGGCTTGTAAAGAAAAAGAACATGGGACCTTTATTTTTTCTAGTGATCTTGACACATACCCAGTATTTAGATAACTGAGTCAAAAGATTTGAACAGTTAAGAAATTTTTGTTATTTTGATGAGTATTCTATGAAATTTGTCAATTAGTTTGAGGAGTATTTTTTGTTCTATTAAATCAGAAAAATCCATGAATAATGAGTTTCATCCAGTTATTTAGCTCTTTATTTCACTTCTCAGAATTTTGTAGTTGTCCATATTCAGGTCTTACAAAATTTTGTGTATGTGTTAACTTCCAAACTGGATTTTAAACTTTGAGGGTGGCAGAAGTCAAGTGTCAAGAGCGTATAACTTGCCCTCGATTGATGATCGCTCCTTTAAGGAGCGTGAATCTTACTTGTTGCTTTTCAGGTAAGTAAAAATACAAACCTATGGTTTCCGATTGATCAGTCAGCAATGAACAAGTATTTATTAAGCACTTGCTATATGCTAGGTACTATGCTGGGCAGAAAAGATACAAATAAAAGGAAATGTGGTCCCTACCCTCAAGGAGTTTAGTAGGGGAGACATCACCTAGACAAGTCACAACAGCTGAACTGGGCTTTCTCGGGAGGTAACTCTAAGAATTACATCAGCCTCCCTCATATGTTAAGACTATTTACAGGCTGTACATAAAAGGGTAGAAGAATGTAGATGTTTGGGTTAGTGTTCCTTCCCCCGCTCAAATTCATTATTTTTAACTTTAATTTTTTTAAAAATTTTGAGTTCTGAATTCTCTCCCTCCTTCCCACACCTTTCCCACTCATTGAGAAGGTAAGAAATGTGATATCAATTATACATGTGAAATCATGCAAAACATATTTCCATATTATCCATGTTACAAAAAAAAAGCAAGAAAAGTCAAGAATGTGAAAAAAATTGTGCTTCAGTATGCACTCAGACTCCATCAGTTTTTTTCTAGGGGTGGATAGCATTTTCATCTTAAGTCCTTTGATATTATCTTGAATTATTGTATTAATCAGAGTAGTTAAGTTTTTTACAGTTGATCATCCTTCTAATATTGCTTTTACTCCACACAATGCTCTCCTATGTCTGCGCACTTCAGTTTGCATCAGTTCATATGTGTCTTCCCAGGTTTTACTGAAACCATCTTGCTCATTATTTCTTATAGCACAATAGTATTCCATCATGATCCTATATCACAACTTGTTTCAACATTCCCCGATTGATAGGTATCCCCTCAATTTCCCATTCTTTACCACCATAAAAAGAGCTGCTATAAATATTTTTGTACTTAGATCCTTTTCCTTTGTTCTCCTTGGGTTACAGACCTACTAGTGGTATTGCTGAGTCAAAGGGTATGCAGTTTTATAGACCTTTGGACATAGTTCCAAATTTTTCTGCAAGATGGGTGAACCAGTTCACAATTCCACCAAAAGTGTATGTGTCTGAATTTTTTCCACATCCCCTCCAGCACTTATCATTTTTTCTTTTCTGTTATATCAGCCAATCTGATAGTTGTGAGGTGGTGTTTCGGAGTTGTTTTAATTTGCATCTCTCTAACCAGTAGTGATTTAGAGCATTTTTTCATATGATTACAGATAATTTTGATTTCTCCTTTTCTAAACTGCCTGTTCATATCCTTTGACCATTTGTTAATTGGGGAATAATTCATATTTTTATAAATTTGACTCAGTTCTCTATATATTTGAGAAATGAGACTTTATCAGAGACACCATAAAATTCTCCCTCCCCAACCCTAGTTTCCTTCTAATCTTGGCTGCATTGGTTTTCTTTGTGCAAAAAATTTTTCATGTAATGTAATTGAGATTATCCATTTTACTTCCCATGATCTCCTTGGTCTCTTGTTTGATCATAAGTTCTTTCCTTATCCATGAATCTGACAGTTAACATTTTCCACACTCCCCTAATTTGCTAATAATATCCCTTTTGTGTCTAAATCATGCTTGGGTTAGTGTTCCAAGCTGGGCTATTACCTGCTATTTGAAGAGCTGGTTATCAATGGAGGGAAAGAGGGAGTTGAATAGAACTTCTTTCCTGGTTCACAGTGTTGCAGAATGAGTCTGATGTCATTGGCCAGCCATTGAGAAGGTTATGTTGATGTTTCCCTGAGCTATTTATCCTTGGAAAGTTTTTTTTTTTCTCTTTTCACCAGGCTGTGCTCTAAAATACCTAAAGTCTTTCGCATGGAGAGCATGAAATGGCAAGGTAATGAAAAATCTGTTTCATCAGAGCAGTAACTACTTTGTCTTTTATAATACCTTTTGAACCCTTCTCTACTCTCTCCCTTGCTTATGTTAGAGATTACAGGACTCTGACATCTCCCTGCCTACTGGTGCCAGAGGTCAGGGAGCAGGTTGGATCCTTTCTTGTATGCTCCACAATCGTTTCCACATAGCAAGTGCTCAATGAATGCTTATCAATTGATGTTAGTCTGTGAATGTGACTGTTTTTCAGGAAAACGAGATAGCATGTTGCCAACTTTCCAGAGCAGAAACTTCTAGTTTTTTTCCCCCTTCATTTGAGAGGAGCAAAAAGGAGAACTTCAAAAATACCTGCACTTCTAAAATTAGGTTAAATGCAAAATATTCTTTTGCAGTAGCAATTTTGATCAATGTTTACTTTATTCATTAAATTTAGGGATTGAATTTCTTTTCCCTGAAAAAGAGAAGCATTAAGTAATGAGTAAGATCTTGTGAAAGCCCTCAGAAACAAACATTCAGGGAGTATTTTTGCAAGTATAAGTAATACCTGTACATAGATGACAATTCAGATGACATACTTATCAAATATGGAATTCACATGAAGCTGAAAGGATAACCATTATATAGGATGCCTTACCTGGGATCTCAAGCATTACTGAGAGACTACAGTTATTGTCTGTTTACTCAAGTAAAAGATTTACTAAGGATCAATGTAAAGTCTTATTTTTTTAATTTTAATTTTAATTTTTTTTTAATGTTTTATAATCATTTCCTTAAAGTTAAGATTTTATCCCCCCCACCCTTCCCCCAATACCCCCCTCCCTGGAAGGACTTATATGATCTGATGCTGAGCGAAAGGAGCAGAACCAGGAGAACTTTGTGCACAGCAACGACCACAGTGTGCGAGAGTTTTTTCTGGTAGACTTGGAACTTTGTAATAACACAAGAACTTACGATAAAGTCTTATATATTGGTTAAAAACTCAAACATAAAAGTAAAGGATGGAAAAATGTGGATAAACAATCATTTGTGTAAAAAAAAAAAAGACCTGGGGTTTTTAGGGGACTCCAAGATTGATACTCATCAACAGAATAATGTAGCATCCTCAAATCCTCATGTAATCTTAGACTGTAATAGTAGAATAAGGGAGATTATAATCCCGTGGTATTCTACATGTGTGACCATGTCTGGAGTAGTCTGTTTAGGTCTTGATATCACTTTTTAAGGCTGACATGGACAAGCTGAATTGAGTCCAGAGGAAGGAAATCATGGTAGCCAGGGGACTCAAATGAATACTTAGAAAAATCAGTTGAAGGAACCCTAAAGAAGAGAAGATTTGGAAGAAAAGGATGGAGAAGATGATATATTGTGCTCTTTAAATCTATTAAAACGGGATTAGATTTATTCTGCTAAATAAATGGCAAACATCAAATAATACCACCAAGAACAAAATAGACAGCAAAAACTCATTATTAATGTAAGAGTTATCCTTGAGTCAACTATGTACAGTAAGACCATTGACTGTCCATCAATAAATGTTTATTAAGCACTTGCCAGATGCTGGGCGCTGGATTAGGTACTGGGAATACAAGGAAAGACAACCCTTCTCCTCAGGGAGCTTACATGCTAACAGTGGGAGACAACCTACAAAAAGAAACTAAAAAGGAAGATAGTGAGAGACAAAAGAGAAGGTACTGCATTCCACAGCATGATTGTTGTACCCTGTTTTTTTCCAGTAACAAAATTGATTTATATCTTTTCATCTTGTAATCATCACATGGTATAATTCTCTCCATTACACTGCTTAAAAGGTAAACAGTGCAGCAATGTATGCACCAGTGTCATGGATATGCATTTGTCTCTCCCTCATTGCGAGCTGCAAGACTAGAATTTTCAGTGCATGTACATTGTCAGTATATTTCTGATTTATATGGTTTGTTTACAGTGCTGTAGTACTAAAAGTATTGTCACTTAACCCAAAGAAGAGGGGAGCAGGTAGACAGGTGAAGCTGCCATGAGTAAATCATATGATATGGTAAGACTTCCATCTTCCCAATTTTAACATATATTCATGAATATTTCTGCGCATCCTAATCTTGCACTAAAGACAGCTTATTAATAAATGATTTTAAAGTAATACTGGCATAATTTTTAAAATCTTTACATAATAGTCACATTTCACTTTTTTTTGGAAAAAATTTGACATAAAATCTGCAGCAGTGAAACAAGGTATTCATAACAAGGGCATGATGAAAAAATCAAGAGGAATCTAATCCAGTGAGGAAAGGGTCTTAGAACTAACATAAGAAATAGAGAAAACACAAAAAAGACTAATGAAAAAAAGATATAGTATGTAATTGAAACAATTTATTCCTGAACTATTTAAATAAGTAATTGAAAATTAAAAATGGGAAATAGACAATAGAATTAACTCAATACTAGCTATAATAATTTTATGTAGAAGTTTCATCAATGTCAATAAGTGAGTACAACAAGCAGCCCCCAAATACCCAGAAATTGCTGGTGTCAGCAAATAACTGCTTTCTTTGCAAATGGAGAGAGATGTTGCCAAAGTTCACACTGGGTTAGAATACAAAGTAGTTTTTAAAATCTTGCAAAGAAGGATGATAGATGATTATGAACATTATCATTTCACAAAGCAGAAAGGGGCAGTGGAGGATGAAACCAGTTTAAAGAAAGTTTGGTAAAATAGCCAAGTAGCCAAAGTCATCCTAAGGCTATCCAAAGATGAAAATGGAAAGAGAAATACATGCAGAAGAAAAATGAAAAAGATTTATAAAAATCATAATGGAAAATTAATTCCTCCATACAAGGCAGTAGAACCACCATACTTGAATCTTAATGTTCCAGATGTCCTCATAGAGGAAGCATAAATTCCACTGAAGTAGTAAAGGAAGGAAAACCAGTTAGATAGGACCAAGTATAATGTCCATGTCCATGTTGGAGGCAACACAATTATGAAGATGATTGACTAGTATATAAGGTATCTGAAGTTGAGGAAGATACTTAAAGTGTGAGAAAAATTCTTGGACCTTATTAATACCAAAAAAGGTGGCTGAGAGAACATTAATAATTACTAACCCATATGTTTACTCTTTTATCTTTACCAAGTCTTTATGTGAGTCATAATTAATAATAGCTAATGTTTGGTCATCCTCACAACAACCTTAGGAGGTAGGTACTATTATTATTTCTATTTTACAGATGAGAAAACTGAGGAAATAGAGGTTAAGTGACTTGCACAGGGATCATACAGTTAGGCAGTGTCTGAGGTCAGATTTAAACTTGGTCTCCTTGACTCCAGGCCCAACACTCCATCCACTGTGCCACCTAGCTGCCTGCAGATGAATGGAGGGTATCCACAGTAAGGACACTGGTAAGAAACAAGCAGGTTTTCCCAAGAAGTATTCAACAACAGATCATATCTTTACCATATTACAATTGACCAAAAGATATAAAGAACATAAGATCTCATTGTTTTCATTACTTGTTGATTTTGAAAAGGTATTTGACAATATTTTTCTTAGACTACACTACCTTATAGGCTCTTTTAAAACAAAGTGTCATTACAACAAAGTATATTAAAATCACTCAGGTCCTTTGTTAGATTTAACAACAGAAACAACTCTAATGTTAAACATATGGTAGGGCATAAAGCACGATGTATGTTCATCAAAAGTATCTCCTGCTGTCATGGAGGAAATCCAACAAAGACCCTGTCTAGGGAGGGAATCCTTGTGATGGAGAAGTCTTTTAGATGCTCTTGTTTGCAAAAATGAAATCATACTGATTACAACAAGCCCCAGAATACTGAGAAGCCTCCTGGAGTTTGGCTTTTGAGTCCCCACAGGAAAGACTAATCATCCAGGAATATCTATTGCCTAGATTTTGACATGCATTTGGACAGACATATCAGTATGTAGATCTGGAACAGGTAATACAGATGGATAATGACTTGGGCCTGGAGTTCAACAGGAGGAGAGCAGGCTGTTTTGTCTTTGGGAAGTTGTGCAGACTTCTCATAAATACAAAGGCCCAGCTTAAAAAAATACCAATATTCTCTCAGTGTTACTATATGTCAGCAAGACGTGGAATATAACTGCCTCTAAAGAATTAAACATGAGAATTACACAGAGAATTACATGGCAGGTGTGAGCAGGTCATCACAGATAACCCAGGGTTAAAGATATCTGGAGGAATTGTATGCTAGGAAAAGATGGGCTGATCACATGGCAAGAGGGATAGCAGAGAGATGCTCACTATGCTCCAGAGGTACCCTTCCAAGGGAAGGAGAAAACATAGGTATGTCTTCAACAGCTGTCTTATGGAAAGCCAAGAATAAAAAGTTTCACAGGATGGTGTTACATTGGAGGGAATTCACAAATCAGAGTTCACAGATTTATTTGAATATTTGAATGATGGGGAGGAGGACAGAATAGGGAGCTCTCTAAGGAGATCAACATCCATTCGTTGCCCATCTTAGATTTTATTTCATTTTATTCAGACATATGATCACATTCATGTAGAGAAATCCCCATGAAAAAGCTCCATCTCTCAGAGCTCCCCTGTTTTGCCCAGGACCATACAGGCAAGTCTTGTCAAACCCAAGACTTAAATCTAGGTCTTTCTGATTCTCAAGTTGGTTCTTGATCCTCTATATCATATTGATTCTCCTTCAACTACCCTAACCACTCCCTTCCTCAACCTACTTACTTTTCATGATCTCCTCTCCTACCTCATCTCAGCCACACACATAGATAGTCACTGTCTTGATCTTGCCAAACCCACAAACATTCTACCTCCATGTTCAAGAATTCTGAAATCCCCTTATCTGACTTAATCTATTGACTCTTCACCAGTTCCTCTGCCTTGCCTTGCAAAACCCTATACTCCATCCACACTGTGATCTCCAATACCTTGACCTCTCAATTCTCTCCCAGGCCATCTCTCCTGCATTCCATTCTCTGCTCTTTTCCTCATTTTGACTTCGTGGTGAATCAGTTCAGCTCTCTTGGATCCTCAGTCCCTTTATCATATCGCCAGTTATGTGCTGCCAAACCTCAGTCTTGGATGACTCCCACTTTTTGTTGCCTACATGCCTACACACATGCTGCCAAACTGAGGTGGAGAAAATAATGCAACTGTTCTGACTGGGTACACTACAAACTTATGTTATACTTACCTGTGTCCTCTCTGCTGCTAGGCAATCCTATTATACCTGCCTTATCAACTCACTATCCCACAGTGGCTCTTCCAAAAATTTTCATCCCTCCTCAAATTTCCCATGACTCTCTCTTTCTCCATTTTCTCATCTGAAAACCATCTCATATTTTACAGAGAAAATTGAAGCCATTCCCCATGAACTCCCCCATCTCCTCTCTTCCTCATCTCCTTTCATTCAGATGTCTTCTGCCACTATCTCCTCCTTCACTCCATCTCACATGATCATGTGACCTTAGTCCTTAACAAGGTGAATTCCCTCTACTTATTCAAGTGATCAAATTCCATCTAATTTCTCCACTGACTCCCAGTCTCACATCTCCAACTTCCTTCAAACATCTTGAAATGAATGTCCAATAGACATCCTAGACATAGTTTGTCCAAAACAGAACTTATATATCTTTCCCCCTACCTCGCCCTCAATTCCTACCTTCCCTATTACTATAGAGGGTAACATCATCTTCCCAGTCCCTCAGGCTTGGAAGCTAGTCATCATCCTCAACTTCTCACTATCTCTCATGACCTATATTCCAGTTGTTGTAAGGCATGTTCATTTCACCACTGCAACATCTCTTGAATATGCCTTCTCTCCTCTACTGCCACCACTTCAGTGCAGGCCTTCATCACCTCATGCCTGGATTACTACAGTAACCTACTAGTGAATCTACCTGACTTAAGTCTTTTCTCACTCTAATCCTTCCTTCATGAAGCCAGTAGAGTGATTTTCCCAAAGCACAGGTCCAATCATAAAAACTCAATAAACTCCAATGGTTCCCTATTGTCTCTAGCATCACATATAAAATGTTCTGTTTGACTTTCAAAGTCGTTTATAACCAAGCCCCCTCCTACCTTTCTAGTCCTCTTACACCTTACTCCCTAAGGTATACTCTTTGATCCAGTGACACTGGGATCCTGGTTGTTCCATGAATAAGACAGTCCTTCTTTCACCACCAAGCAGTTTCTCTAGCTGTCCCACAAGCCTGGAACATTCTCCTTCCTCTTCTCTGACTACCAACCACTTTGGCTTTCTTTAAGGCCCAACTTAAATCTCTTTCCCCAATGCCTCTTAATCCCAGTGCTTTTCCTCTCTTAATTATTTGTTTATTCTGTCTACATTTGCTTTGTATATATTTGTTTATGTGCTTTGTCCCCCATTATATTGTAAACTCTTTGAGTTCAGGGGCTGACTTTTGCCTCCTGCCTCTTTTTGTATCTCCATCGCTTAGCATAGTGCCTGGCAAGTAGTGGGTGCTTAATAAACGTTTATTAATTGATCTTTCACCAACACACACACACACAATGAATGCAAGAGTGGCACCATCCTATAAGAAGGTGCCAAGGAGTGCTGAAGCTGAGAACAAGCTGAGGGACACAATGAAGATGAATAACAAGAAGCTCTTTTGTCCATGACAAATGAGAGCAAAGTCAGAGAAAGTATATGATTGACAGAGAATGTAGAACTACTCAACATTTTTTCAGTTCTATTTTTTTTCCTATCAAGTGGAACAATCTTTAGACTGAGAAAGAATAATCAATATGTTTTAAGGAGCTGCAGTCTCAGGTAAGCGAGATGGTAAGAGCACACTTACCTACCCTCAGTGAATGTTGGAGCCCTTGGGCCCTTAGTATGTGAAAGGACTTGTCAGTAATCTTACCTGAGTAACCTTGAACAAGTCACTTAATCCCCCTGAGCCTCAATTTCCACATCTATAAAATAAAAGGGTTGGACTAGATGATCTGTAAGCTCTCAGATTTAGGTCTATGAATCCGTGATCTCATCAAAAATTGTAGTGAACCAGGAAGGTGGCACAGCACTGGAGATGAAAAATGTCCCAATTTTCAAAAAGAGAAAGAGAGAGAGAGAATGTGTGTGTGTGTGTGTGTGTGTGTGTGTGTGTGTGTGTGTGTGAGAGAGAGAGAGAGAGAGAGAGAGAGAGAGAGAGAGAGAGAGAGAGTCACAGAGAATGTATAGATTCTTCAAATGATGGGTGATTAGCTTGTTTTTAATTACTGAAAAAAATTGTCCAAGAATTATTAAAGGGAAGTTTGTGAGCAGTTATGAGGGAAAAATTTGAGAGTCAGCATGGATTTAACAAGAACAGGTCATGTCAGATTAACCTCATTTCCTTTTTTATTTTTTTTGGACAGGCTTACTAGAGTAAATAAAGGAAATGCCATCGAAGTATTTTGTCCACATGTCAGTAAAATGTGTGACAAAACCTCTCACCCTATCCACATCAATGACATGGAAGTGATGCTGGGTACTTGTAGGTGATGCTAGTAGAGGCAAGACCAGTTAATTTTTCATCTTAGAAAATCTTTGAGAATAGTCCTGCCAGTAATCTGCTTTCTGAGGATCAGATTTGTTGAGTATAGAGAGATGCTCATCACCAGCAGAATAACCATTGGTGATGAAGTATTTGGCCGTGGCAATCCATAAAACAATGAATGACCTTAAGACTTCAGGCCCCTCTTCTACTTCTACAAAGACGATGCCAGAGTAGTGGGAATGGGAGCAGAAGGTGTTAATGATTACAATTTTTAATGCATTAATAAACATTCATTTAACTGTTGGTATTCTAAATGTGAGATCATTGTCCAATAACTAGTGAGGGAACAAAATGCTGGAAAAAAATGAATCACATCAATCTTAATATTCTTGTTATAAATGAAACCACAAAACAAAAGGACTTTGCAGCTAACTGAAAGGATGGCTCACAGGTTGTCCTTGAAGAGGTGAAAATGAAAAAAAAAAGGAGTTGGTTGCTTTTATTATCCATCTAAAGCCAATAAGAAATGTAATTTCATGGGATACTTGGTCAGCTGATATTGTATTAAGCATTTGCAAAAAGACCATAATGGAGTTTATCTGTTGTGGAATGTGAAAATGTAGATCTTTATGGACAGCTTGATGAGACTCATTAAATTAAGTCAACATCTACTTTAACATTCAGGGACTCCAGTGCAAAGGTGTGCATTGAGAAACAGAGGGGGAAATACACTGGAAAGCACTATTCTGGAAAAAGAAATGAATAAAGCCAAAGACTTAGAGATTACACAATAGCCTCATGCCTATATACCATTAATATTTTCTTCAAAAAGAGAGACAGAAAGTCTAGACAGGGAAATCACCAAGTAGAATCACAAAATTGGAATTAACTACATCTTGACAGCTAGGAAGCAATTGGCTAGCAAAATAGAAATTATTTCTCAATAAGCTGTCTGTGATTAGTCAGTCTATCAACTTGTTAAAGCAAAGATAAAATCAATATTAAATTATAGAAGATATTAAGCAACTAAAACAGTTTTAATCTGACCTATTTAAGCAAGTCTTTGTTGCCAGAAAATGGGAAACAGATAAAGGAGAAGACATGAATACAGGCTGTCACCATTTTCTAAAGGAATTTAATGACTAGAAAACTAGTTGCCACAATGTGGAGACCCAAGAAGCCCAGACACTGCCTTAGCCAGCAGACATTGGATCTCCTTTCCAACAGAGAGATCTAGAAGCCAAGGACAACAGTGGTTTACAATGTAAACTCATTCATAAAATCTTAGAGAGGAAGATGATGAAAGATTATGAACAGTATCACCTCATAAAACAGCAAAAGTAGTAGATGGAAAGACAAGTTTAGAGATAGTTTGTCAAGCAACCCCCAAATCCAGAGCATCCCAAGGGCATGTAAGGTTAAAAGTAGGAGGACAATAGACAGACAAAAGTGAAAAATATCCATAAAAATTTCTCTAATAACTTTTTTTTTGTCCATCACTGGCAGTGGACTTAAACCATTGAAATTCCAATATCACAGCCCATGATGTGTTGCATAAGGACATGGAAATCTCTTTAAAGAAAATAAAAATAGGAGGAGAGGCTCCACTAGACCAGATGGACATGTTCTAGAGATGATTCCATCCCAGGGGATTGAAAAATAGAACTAAGAAAGAGGAGAAAATATCAAATGCTTGAAAAAAAGTCATTGACCTTACTATCACCAAAAAGAGATGACCATTGAAATGTCAGTAATTAACTACCCACAGGCCCATCCCTTCAAAATCTTTATGATAATAGTCTAAACATACATTAAAATAGATTTGATGAAAGTGTAAAAAGGGATAAACAAGCTTTTGCAAAGAATATTATCCACCAGATATCTTTACAGTAACACAACTGACTGAAAGTTTCAAGTAGTAGGAGATCCTAATATGCCCATTGTTTGTTAACTTTAAAAAAAGTATTTGATTCTAAGAGTAAACTACAACCTAAAAGGGTCTCCTTCTACAAGGTGTCTCCAACATACACGTCAAAATCATATGATTCCTTGAAAGACAAAAAAACAGATAATTTTGCTCAATTACCTTCTGATTATTAATACCAAGGGAAATATAAGAGACAGAGAGGTCTTTGCTGCTGATATGAATGATGTCTAGTGTGTGTGTGTGTGTGTTCTTCCTTCATTGCCAAAGAAGACCATGCCATCCCAGAAATTATGACATGACTTGCACTTGACTTTTCTGTTTGAATGAGGGAGGGCTGTGCAGGTCACCAGCCTCACTTCTCCTCCAGAGCCATCTGAATCCAGTGACCAGGTATTCATCAGGATGACTGGAGATGACCCAGGATGAGGCAATTGGGGTTAAGTGACTTGCCCGAGGTCACACAGCTAGTGAGTGTCAAGTGTCTGAGGTAAGATCCTCCTGACTCCTTCACTGGTGCTCTATCCACTGTACCACATAGCTGCCCATGTCTAGTTTAAAATCCTAATAGAAAGATTATATATTAATAATAATAGGACTCAAAACTTAACAAAAACCAACATTGTTTTAACATATAACTGGGGAGGGGCTTAGTTTTCAGGAGAACATTTGTGTGCTAGATGAGACTCTGGGAAGCTGCTAAGCAGTCCCCCAGTTTTGAAAAATCAGATATTGGTGCTTTTCTCTCTGGTAACTATTGTCAGACAGTTGGATCTGTCTGTTGAATTGCAATGTATGTATTGCTTACTGTTAGACAGTTTGGAAGCTGTGTCTGCTGATTTAGATTTCCCTGTATTTTCTCTGAAGTTCAGGGTGCTGACTTTTCCCCCTGAACTTACTGAATGATACATGTGCTTGATTAAAGTGATTGTTAAACCCTTAAAAAACCATATAATTGGGGAAACATAAAATACTATTAAAATAATAGTAATAGAAGTAATAGCACTTATACAGTGCTTTAAGGTATTTGTAGCTCATTATGTGTTATTTCAATTGATCCTCACAATAACTCTGAAAGATTGGTGCTATTGTTATCTTCATTTTACAGGTGAAGAAATGGATGCTTAGGGAAGACAAGAGACTTGGCCTGGGTTACACAGCCATCTAGTAAGTATCTGAGGCAGGATTTGCACTAAAGTCGTCCTGACTCCAAGTCCAACACAGTGGATAGCTCTGTGCCACTTACCTGTCAATGGTAACCTCTTCCAGATGCTTCTGTGTGCAGACAACATCATACTGATTCCATCAAGCCCTGGAACATTGCAGTACCTCCATTTTTTCACCACTCCAGTCCATTCTAATCTTTGTTGCCAAACTCATTTCCCTTAAGCTCAGATCTCATCACATGACTCCTCTGCTCACAAGTACTATAGTCCTATGTCTCTGTCTATTTTTGTCTCTGTTTCTCTGTCTCTCTTTTTCTCTGTCTCTATCTTTGTTTCTCTGTCTTTCTCTGTCTCTGTCTCTCTCAGAAGTTTTTTTCCTCTCCTTCCTTTTCATTTTAAAGCCCTACTGATTAGATGACAGGCAGATGCTTTCTTGTTGTTCTTGGTGAGTTGTTTCAGTCATTTCCAACTCTTCATGATGCCTATGGAAGGATAAGATACTGGAGTAGTTTGTTATTTCCTTCGCTAGCTCATTTTGCAAATGAGGAAACTGAGGCAAAAAATAACTGGATTTAAACTCATGAAGATGAATCTTCCTGATTCCAACCCCAGTATCCAGTACTTAGCTTCCCAAATGCTTTCTTACCAGCCCTTATTAGATATACCCCATCCCTGGCCAGGGTACCATTTATGTCTTTCAGGCCCTTGATGATGTCTTTTACATCATTTCTCATGGGTTAGTCATTATTGGTGATATTCTGCTGCCTTCCATGTGCCTTCCCATGACCCCTGCAATTTTGCCTCTTCTGAGATCATATTGTTCCATGATTCACAGTCATGGAGCATCACCAGGAGAATATTGATGTTAAGAAAAATGGGCTCTTATGACAGAGAGTAGCTCAGGATCACAGAAAATATTATACTATTTTTCCAGATGTAATTTAGTTCATTCTCTTTCTATTCAATCCTGGGCCTACCTCATTTTCAGAGATATTGTAAAGAAAATTCCTATTCATTTAAAAATTGAACTAGGTAACCTCTAAGGTCTTTCTAACTCTGAAGTTCTGTGCTTCTGGGATCCTACCAAATAAATCCCCTCAGGCAGCATACTGTGTTTATTCTTCTCAGAGCAGAGAGCAGGTTTGGTCAGACTAATTAAAGAGCTATAAATGGTTCTTGAAAAATAGATGAGAGGATGGAACATTCTTTATTGATACAGTCCTAGCTATACAGTAACATTTATTCGATCATATAATTTTCAAGTTTGTAGGAACCTAAAATTATCCAACTCCCTCATTTTGTAGATGGAGCAATTGAGGTCTAGAAAGATTGACTTTCTCAAGATCTCATAACTAATTAATGCCAGAACTTCAACTAGAACCCAGTTCTCCTAACTCCTGACTCTGATTTTTCTTTCTAATTAAAAAAATTCTTCTTCAAGCTGTCAAATAATTTTTTCTCATATTTTACTAAATCTTCATAGTAGCTGATGGACAGGAGACTGAATTAGCTTTGGGTGTTGTGGGCACTTTGTTCCGTATTGCGGTGCTCTAAACCTTAGACATCAGTCTCTTTTCCCAAATTTCTACAATACTTTAAGGATCTGTGATTTTTTTGAATCAGCATGAACCCTCTCTCCACTGATGTAGAGCCCAGTGCCTCCTCCATGCCCTAGTACATAGTCTCCATGAGTTCCTGTGGGTGAAAATAATTTGTGGCCAGACTTCTAGAGATGAGCTTCTTTGAACTTACTTAGACTGTGTTCTCAGACAACAGACATGTGCTCGATTGCCAGGATCATATTAGAAACAATTCCACATTGGTAGGATCTGCCAGAACATTGACACAGCCTTCTAGAGCCCAGGGGTGAATTCCAGACTCTGATAAGGAATCAGAGGAGGACCTGAGTGGAGGATTTATACCCATACTCATTATTCATTATCACTCCTATGTGCCCTTTCCTGATAGGAGACTGACTCTTCCCTACATTTTTTTAAATGTCTCTGGGCTCAGCCTTGCCCAACCAACATTTCTTCATTTTATAAACTGGCTTGTGTTGGGTACATTCTGTGGTATTTTCCCCACCCTAGCCTTTCTTCTGCTACACCATGTCAATAATGTCTTTCATACTGAGCAGACATCCCCTTGGCATTCAAAATCCCTAACAGGCACATTTTTATTGACAAAATAAAAGTTAGTTAATTCTGCTTTGGGAAGATTATATATATACATAATCTGACCTATTTCTTTCTATAGTCAGAGTTCTTTCTTATCTGTCAGAAAAAAATAGACACAATCTTTCTGCTCTCTCCTTTGCCCTTTCCTTGTCCTTCTACTAAACTTTCCCTCTCTCCTCCTCTTTTTCCTCTCTCTCTCTCTCTCTCTCTCTCTCTCTCTCTCTCTCTCTCTCTCTCTCTCTCTCTCTCTCTCTCTGTCTTTGTCCTCTCTATAGCTATCTGCCTTTTTCTTTTTCTGTCTCTTCTGTCAGAAGCTATCTGTCTCTCTGTCCCCCTGTCTCTCTCTATCTCTCTGTGTCTCTGTTTTTCTGTGTCTATGTGTCTCTCTGTCTCTTCCCCTCTCCTTTTCCCTTTGCTCACTCTGTCTCTCCCTCCTTCTGTCTCCCTTCTCTCTCTCTGTCTCTCTATCTCTAACTGTTTCTATCTGTCTATCTCTCTCTCTTTGACTAGGTGACATAGTGGATAAGGCAGTAAGACATGAGTTCAAGTTCTCCCTCAGATACTATCTGTGTGACCCTATAAGCATTATATTGATGATAGCTGTTGTTATGTGGACCTATATTGTATATTATTCAACTGGACCTGAAATTTAATTGGTATAGGAAGCTCCTGATAAAGAAAGTCCCTCTACCAATACCTGCTCTACAATTTATAGTTTGGGGCACTCAGATAAAGGGACTTGCCCAGAGTCTCACAGCCAGTATTTGTCACAGACAGGAACTGAATCTTTCTTAACTTGAAGGCCAGTTCACTATCTATCTACTATAACACTTAGCCTCAAAAAATATACATACACAGTGTAATACTGTATATATGTATGTGTATAACATATATATATATACATATATACGTATATATATATGTATATATACAATGTGAAAATGCCAGCAGAAAAACTTCACAATTTAATTTAATTGAAAATTTCTTGTGGTAACTATTATGGAAATATGTTTTACATGATTGTACATATATGACCTATATAAAATTGCTTACCATCTGGGGGAGGGGAAGGAGGAAGATATAGAATTTGGAACTCAAAATTTTGTATTAAAAAAGAATGTTAAAAATTGTCTTTCCTGGTAAGTTGGTAATTGGAAAAAATCAAATACTATTTAAAAGAAAAAAAGAGAACAATTCTTGTGGGAACTTTTATTTAAAGACACAGTTCATTTTGGGACTCTTTACTCCTATTCTTAAATGGGCCCGTCAAGTTCCAACAACTTCTTAGTTCACAGAGCCTTTTGTTAAAATATGATAGAAAAAAACCTCTTTTGGGGGCATTGTATACAGGAGATATAGTTGTCTGACTGTGTCAACTGAGGTAGTTGAATCAACAGATTCTTTCAGATTTATTAGGTTGAGTCAAGGAGCATTCTGCTACATTACTTGTTAATGGATGAAACCAACTGTTTGTGAGGTAAAGAATCCACGTAGAAATTTTATGGGTTTTTTTTCAGCACTGCCATCAAGAGATCTTAGAAACCTCAAGTTCTGGGATATGCAGAAGCCTAAATGTTATTGGAGCCAACCTGTGCATGCTTGGAACCCACAGCTTTAGGTTGTGGCAATGTTAGAGTGGGGGCATAAAAGCAGAGGTGTAGTGGATTTTTTCCTACAGTAAGCAGTATAATAGCATGTAGAGTATATACATCGCACCAAGGAACAAACCAATCAGGCATTGTGATTCAGGTCATGAAGCCTTAAACAGCCACAGCAGAAGAATCAAACAGCATGACAGCTTCATTATGTAAGTAATCCCAGGGACACAAAATAGGGCAAGACACACAGACTTGATGGGTTTGTGTAGACTAGCGCTTCTTAAGCTTTTCCCACTTGCCCCGCTTTTTTGTGTTTAGGCAGTGATTGTTATTATTGCATGGCCAAGGAGGCATTGACAGTGCAAAGTGTGCAGGTTGTGTGTGCAGAATCAAGGCTGCAGTGAAGAGCCCAATGCAACGTAAGTGAGCGCTGCCAGAAACACATCAGATTCATTACACATTTGATTCTGAATTAATTTTTGGTTGTTACATGTTCAGAAACCTTTTACTGTTGCCAAAGTTTTGGAAGCTCTGATGTAGACCTCCGTGTTCTGGATCAGGTGATGGGGCCTTGAAGGGCCCTAGGATAGGGATGTTTCATGGGAAAGTCTTACCCACAATTTAAGTTTTTGAAGGACTATCTTTCCTAAAATTTTTCAAAACCTCCGGGTCCATGCCCTCTTTGAATGCTCCATTTCATGATTTGGTCACTGTCTTACAGAACAATGTGGCTAATTTTTATGACAAAAGTCTGTGGTGTTCTCCTTGATTATCAAATAATTTTATACAGCATGCATGCTAAACAAAGATGCTTAAGCCACAACTCTGCTCAAAAAAATCTTCAATGGTTCCCAACTGTCTCTGAAGGAAAGTTTGCTTTTCTGACATTCTGAGCCCTCTATATCTGATACAGTCCTGCTTGTCAAGTCTTATCTCGTACTAGCCCCTCCACATACCCTATGGAGAATCCTCTGCCTCCTGAACATACCTCTCACTTCCTGTCTCTGTACATTGGCTCCTGCTGGTCCCTCTGCCTGCAGTGTACTCTTTCTCCCTCTTTGCCTGCATCCCTATCTCCCCTTTGAAGCTCATTGCAGCTAACATCTCCTCCATGAAGCACTCCCGCTCTGATGTTTCCCCCAGTAAGTACCATTCCCCCCACCACAATCCCACCCCCTGGATTTATGTAATACTTTGTTTCGCTCCTCTCTGATGCTCTTATGTAATGTTCTGTATTCGTTAACTGTGTATGTGCTGTATCTATCTAACAGATACGAGCTCCATGACGGTGGGAACTGTGTTTTACTTCGAATTTCTCCAGAGTCTAATATAGTACTGTTGACATAGTATAGATATTTGTTGTTGCTCAGTTACGTCCGACTATTTGTGACCCTGTTAGGGGTTTTCTTGGCAAAGAAACTGCAGTAGTTTGCCATTTCCTTCTCCAGCTCACTCTTATAGAAAAGGAAACTGAGGCAAATAGGACTAAGTGACTTGCCCAGGGTCACATAGCTAGCAAGTGTCTGAGTCAAGATTTGAACTCAGGAAGATGAGTCTTCTTGACTCCAGGCCTGGCATTCTATCCACTTCACCACCTAGTTGCCACATAATAATAATAAACATAATATAATAATAAACAAGAATGAACATTTAAACAACTGAGATACTTTTCACTCCGGATAAAGATATTCACTATTATTTTATAGGAGGACATAATTATAAGTACTATAGTTTTGCTCACTCTCCCATCAACCACAATTCATTTCTGCTCGGGGTTGATGAGCACAATTTATACAGTTCTTATTATAACCAGAACTCCAGTGGTGATGAAGACAGGCCAGATTGGGAAAGGGCAGAATTTGGAGTCCAGGCATCTCGGCAGGTTTGGGCAAAGGTTCATCATTGATATGCAGCCAAATTTTGCAGGAACATGATTCTATAAAAATAGCTACCTCCTCAAGGCTTCAGCGTATGGATGAAATGACAAGCAGAATATGAGTTCTATTAGCTAATTTCAGGCAGAGTACAATATGTATTGATTAATTAATTTACTCATTCAACCAACAAACCAATTTCAAAAGTACAGGACAAGAGAAGGTATGGTCAGACAACAGATCCTGTGAGACAAAAGTTCTGGAATTTGTAATGGACTTGAAGTTGAATGTGAGTCAACAATGGGACATCGCAGCCAAAAATCTGTTATTATAATAGGCTGCATCAAAGCTGGTATCATGGCCAGAATGATAATAGCTCAACTCTATTCTGGGCATTACATGTTAGGAAATATAAAGACAGGATGGAACTCAACCAGGAGAAACCAGCTAGGGTGATATGAGGACTGGTGAGTATGCCACATGAAGATTTGTTGTAGGAACTAGGAATGTTTAACCTGAAGAG
The DNA here is from genome assembly GCA_023548195.1 of Bettongia penicillata ogilbyi. NCBI lineage: Eukaryota > Metazoa > Chordata > Mammalia > Diprotodontia > Potoroidae > Bettongia > Bettongia penicillata. Next base: position 7,518,657 of record JAJHZJ010000531.1, on the reverse strand, counting down.
GAGAATTGGGGGACATTTTTAAAGGATTTCAAGGGAGATCATATCATTTGAAGGGATGCAGAGAGTAGTAGTATAAAAGTAGATATACAAGCAGCTAGGTGGCACAGAAAACAGAGCACTGGGCCTAGAGGAAGGATGAAGCATCTTCCTGAGTTCAAATCTGGCTTCAGACACTTACTAACTGTGCAACTCTGAGAAAGTCACTTAACTTGTTTGTCTCAGTTTCCTTATCTGTAAAATGAACTGGAGAAAGAAATGGCAAACCACTCCAATATCTCTGCCAAGAAAACCCCGAATGGAGTCATGAAGAGTTGGACACAACTGAACAGCAATAATATCTGACTTCGGTATAACTTTTAAAACTAGAGTTATCCAAAAGTGGAAGGATCTACCTGAAAGCTTTCAAATGAAAACCTGACAATCACTATTGAGTACATTGTAGAAAGGACTCTTGGTCAAGTATGGTTGGACTAGGTAGTTTCTGAAGTCTTTCCTAACTGTGAGACATGTTCACAGAAAACTACAGTGTATTGTTGAATATGATAAGGATAGAGGAAAGACACAGACAGAGCTGTTTGAGAAAGTTTGAAGGAAGAAATATCACTGAAAGATCAGGAACCTTCATGAAAAAGGTGGTCTATGAGATGGGGACCTTGAAGACAGAGAAGGATTTCAACAGGCAAAAGAACTTTATTATATATTTAAAAGGAATAACAAATTGTACATAATAGATTTGCAATTTCATATGCAATCATCATTTTTATTATACTATGTTATGGAAATGCTTGTTTTATTTCATAAATTAAAATCTTAATAAATAATACTAAAAAAAAGAAATATAGGGAATCACAGAAACAACGAATTTCAGAAAAGGAAATGACCTTGATGGCTATCTAATCCAACCCATAGATGAAGGAATATCCATTTTAATATGTCTAATAACTGGGCATTCCCCCTCTATTTGAGGACCTCTAAGGAATGAGATCCCACCACTTCTCAAGGCAGGCTATTCCACTTTGGGGCCATTTTAATTTTTAGAAAATTTTTCCTGACATCAAGCCAGAAATTGGCAACATTGCGACTTCCACCTCCTAGGTTCTGCCCTCTGAGGCTATACAGAACAAGTCTGATCCCTCCTTCATCTGGCAGCCCCTCAAATACTCGAATGCAGACATCATGTCCCACCGCTGAGGCTAAACATGCCCAATTCCTTCAACCCATCCTCACCTGTAATGAATTCAATACCCTGATTGCCCCTTTCTGGACACTATCCAATTTTTTAGCGTGCTTCTTAACCTGTGGTACCCATAACGGAACGCAATGCTCCAGCTGTGATTTGACAAGGGCAGAGTACTGTAGGATTATCACCAACCTTCTCTGGAAGCTGTGCCCCTCGAGGTAACCTAAGATTACATTAGCATTTTTGGCCACTACATCACACATCGTTCATATTGAATTTGCTGCCCCAACCCCCCTGACCCATTTAGTCCCAGGAGAAGGGTTACACAAAAGCGTGGATGTGGAAGATGGCAGATAGAAACTACACATTGAAAATACACAGGAAAGAAGTTTTAGACACGTTATAAAAGGTCTTGAAAACCAAGGCTAAAGAGTTTTCATTTTATCCTTATAGAGAGAGAATTTGTGACAGTTCTTGAATAGAGTGGAGTAAGATGGTTAGATCCTTGGCATTGTACAGATTCATTTTTCATTTGTGAAGATTGTTTGAATTTTGAGAAAGGAAAAACTGGAGCCTGGGAAACCAGTTAGGAGGTTATCACAATAAACAAGGTGAGAGGTAAAGAGTAGGGTGGTGTCTGTGTGAGTGAAAAAGAGGAAAGAAATTTTAGAAATATTTCAGAAGTGAAATCAGCAGAACATAGCAGCTGAGTAGATGTGTGCATAGAGGAACAAGGAGTCAAAGATGAGGTTTTGACCCTGGATGACAGAAATAGGGATGTCTGGAGGAGGAACAGGTTTAGAAGGAAAGACAATAAGTTCCAATTTGAATATTCTGAGTTTGGGGCTCCTATGGGGCCTCTAGGGAGAGATGTTCAAAAGGCAGGTGTGGGACTACAGCTCAGGGAGCAAACTGGGACAGGTATAAAGACTGTGGAAGCTTCTGCTGCCAAGTCAGGACAGAGTTCAAATTTGGCCTCAGAGGCTTACTAGCTGTGTGATTCTGGGCAAATCACTTTCCTTCTGTTTGCCTCAGTTTTCTCATCTTTAAAATGGAAATGATTAGAGCACCTACCCCCCCAAGGGTGTTGTGAAGATAGTGACTGTAAAGTGCTTAGCATAATACTAGGCACATAATAAACACTATATAAATGTTATCTATTCTGCACAGAGAAAAACAATTAAAGAAATAAGAATTGATGAGAGCACCAAGGAAGAGTATAAAGAGTATAAGAGAAAAGAGGTGAGGACAAAATGGACAATGTTTACATTTAGGGAGTAGGAAAAGGAAAAAAAAATGATGGAGTGACAAGGGGGGGTAAGAGAAAAACAAGGAGAGAATAAAATCATAAAAACCAAATAAGGAGAGAATTTCAAAGAGCAGGTAGACAATAATTTTAGATGAGGATGGATAAAATGTCATTGTCTGGGGACAATCAAGTGGAAGCAAGCAGTTTTGTAGGGTGGTGGTGGTAGAAACCAGAGTGCGGGAGTTTGGCCCATTGTACAGGAGGCAAGGTATAAAGGTGACTTTTTCCCAGAATGAACAGTGAGGAAGATAACCGTCATCATATAGCAGCCTGAGTAGGTTGTGGGGTCAAAGGAAAGTGGTTTGCTTTCCTTTGTCTTCTCCTCCTCCTTCCCATCCCCCTTCACCTTCCCATTCCCCTTCCTCTTCTCCTTCCCCTCCTCCTCCTCCTCCTTCTCCTCCTCCTCCTCACCCTCCTCCTCCCCTCCATTATTGATGATACACAGAGAGCAGCAGGCTGGTACATAGCTAGTGAATGGCACAATACATTTTGATTTCCACATAGTGTGAAAACATGCAAAGGGTTCCTGAGAAATAACATGGGCAAAACTCCAGCCACTGGCGCAAGGGGAAAAAAATCTGAGAAATCCTCCTGGGTAAGAAAAAATTATTTCTACAAGAGATACACAAATTCCAAGAAGACAGTATGTTCCTATGCTACCAAAATTTTTAATTTGCAATAGGAATGTCAAGAGAAGTCAGGGATATATCATCAGGGCTCACTTAGAAGAAAAATGTGTAGGAGGAAGATTTGCTTTTTAATTCACTATTCTGTGTACTCACCTTTCAGCACCTCGCTCCACATGTGGTGTCCTCATGATGCCTTTTGCTTGTCTAGGACTCAGAACCCCACTCCTATCTGCTATCACTGGGCAGTTCTTTGTATTTCAGATTGCCTTCTTCCCTTCCATTCCCAACAAATTACCAAGTTGCCTTCAATGAGTTCAAATCATTATGTCCAGATGAACTATATGCTAGGCTATTGAAAAAACCAGCAGGTGTGATTCCTGAGTCATGGATGGGGACCCCTGAAAGATTGAGGACAACAGGGGAGGTTCTGAAAGAAAACTGTTGCCCAATTTTTTTCTCATTACTCTTTTTTTTATTTTTAAATTTATTTATTTTTATTTTTCAACATTCATTTCCACAAGATTTTGAGTTCCAAATTTTCTCCCGATCTCTCCCCTCCCCCCACCCCAAGACACCATGCATTCTGATTGCATCTTCCCCCAATTTGCCCTCCCTTCCATCACACCCCTTCCTTTCCTTATCCCTATCTCCTCTATTTTCTTGTAGGGCAAATAGATTTATATACCCCATTATCTGTATTTCTTATTCCAGATATATTTATATCAGATATATTTATTATATCCCAGTTGCAAGTAAAAACAATTTTTATCATTCATTTTTAAAACTTTGAGTTCCAACTTCTCTCCCTTCCTCCCTCACCATATATCCCCATTGAGAATGCAAACAATTAGATATAGGTTATACATGTGTATTTATGCAAAAGACTTCCATAAAAGTTATACTGTCAAAGATTAACTATATTTCTCTCCATCCTATCCCTTTTGACTTTGTCTCTCCCCAAAAGTGTTCACTTCTAATTAACCCATCCTCCATTTGCCCTCTCTTCTATCATTGCCCTACACCCAACTTATCCCCTTCTCCCCTACTTTCTTGTAGTGTGAGATAGATTTTCATACCAAATTGAGTGTGCATGTTATTTCCTCCTTAAGCCAAATGTAATGAAAGTAAGCTTCACTTTCTTCCTCTTACCTCCCTTCCTTTTCCCCTCCATTGAAAAAACTTTTTCTTCCCACTTTTATGAGAGATAATTTTCCCCATTCCATTTCTCCCTTTCTCCTCCCAATATATTCCTCTCTCACCCTTTAATTTAATTTTTTTAGATGCTACCCCTTCCTATTCAACTCACCCTGTACCTTCTGTCTATATGCATATAATTCTTACAACTACCCAAATACTGAGAAAAGTCTCAAGAGTTACAAATATTATCTTTCCATGTAGAAATGTAAACAGTTCAACTTTACTAAATCCCTATGATTTCTCTTTCATGTTTACCTTTTCATTGCTTCTCGTGTTTGAAAGTCAGATTTTCTATTCAGCTCTGGTCTTTTCATCAAAAATGCTTGAAAGTCCTCTATTTCATTGAATGACCATTTTTCCCTTGAAATATTATACTCAGTTTTGCTGGGTAAGTGATTCTTGGTTTTAATCCTAGTTCCTTTGACTTCTGGAATATCATATTCCAAGCCCTTAGAGCCCTTAATGTAGAAGCTGCTAGATCTTGTGTTACCCTGATTGTATTTCCACAATATTTGGATTTTTTCTTTCTGGCTGCTTACAATATTTTCTCCTTGTCCTGGGAACTCTGGAATTTGGCTCCAATATTCCTAGAAGTTTTTCTTTTGGGATCTCATTCAGGAGGCAATCAGTGGATTCTTTCAATATTTACTTTACCTTCTGGTTCTAGAATATCAGGGCAATTTTCCTTGATGATTTCATGAAAGATGATGCCTAGGGTCTTTTTTTGATCATGGCCTTCAAGTTGTCCTATAATTTTTAAATTGTCTTTTCTGGATCTATTTTTCATGTCAGTTGTTTTTCCAATGAGATATTTCACATTGTCTGCTATTTTTTTCATCCTTTGGTTTTGTTTTATAATTTCTTGATTTTTTCATAAAGTCATTAGCTTCCATTTGTTCCATTCTAATCTTTAAGGAATTATATTCTCCAATATGCTTTTGGATCTCCTTTTCCATCTGACCAATTCTGCTTTTTAGGGCATTCTTCTCTTCATTGACTTTTTGGTTCTCTTTTGCCATTTGGGTTAGTCTGGTTTTTAGAGTGTTATTTTCTTCAGCATTTTTTTGGGTCTCCTTTAGTAAGCAGTTAGCTTGTTTTTCATGATTGTCTTGCATCAATCTCATTTGTCTTCCTAATTTTTGTTCTACTTCTCTTACTTGATTTTCAAAATTCTTTTTGAGTTCTTCCATGGCCTGAGACCAATTCATATTTTTCTTGGAGGCTTTGGATGGAGGAGCTTTGACTTTGTTTTCTTCTGTTTGCATGCTTTGGTTTTCCTTGTCACCAAAGTAAGATTCTACAATCTGATTCTTTTTCCAGTTTTTGCTCATTTTCTTAGCCATTTACGTGACTTTGAGCTCTTTGTCAAGGTAGTTCTCTGCTTCCAGTGGGCGTAGGGGTTATACTGAAAGCTGCTCAACCCCCCTACAATCTATGGGCCTAGAGCTCCAGAAACAGTGACTGCAGCTGCCCCTGCTGCTGCTGTGGGTTCCTCTACCCCCTCCTACCTCTGTCTTGGGGGCAGGGCCAGACCACTCCATTGTCTTGCACTGGTTCCACAGGCTTTTTCCACTGACCTTCTAACTTATCCTCAGTGTTTGGGGGTCATGAAGTCTGGAAACCACCACAAGTGTGAGAGATTCAGTCCCCCCAAGGCTTGCTCAGATCCCCTCTGTGCACTCGTGGCCCCCACAGAGCAGAGACTGTGCTCTGCTCCCAGCATGGTGCCATAGATACTTCCTGGCAATCTTCCAAGCTGTCTTGGGCTGGAGATTTGCTTCATTTCATCATTTTGTGGGGTTCTGCAGCTCTAGAATTTGTTTAGAGCCATTTTTTACAGGTATTTGACTGGGTTTGGGGGGAGCTCTCTAGAAAGTATGAGCTGTTACTCCACCATGTTGGCTCCACCCCACCATGGCCCAATTTTTTAAAAAAGAAGATGGTGGCACCTGCAAACCCCAGGTCAGTAAGCCTGATTTTGATTCCAGTCAAAATACTAGCGTCTTTTGTTAAAAGGATGACATGAACATTTAAAAAGGGAAGCAGGGATTATAAAGTGCCAGCATAACTTCTTCAAAAATGGTCATCTCATTTTCTGACAGACCAGTTGGAAAGGTTAGGGCTATACACATAGCATGCTTAGATTTCAAAGAGATCTCTGACAAAATTCCACTAACTTCATGAACCAAATGGAGATATGTAGGCTAATTGATAGTACAGCTAGATGCCTTTTGAAGTATTTGAGTGACCAGAGTTATGAGACTATGTCAACAAAGAGGAAGATTTCTAGAAGAGTTCCTCAGGGATATGTCCAAACTTGGCTTTGTGCTTTTAAAAACTATTTAGATCTATGACTTGAATGAATGAAAGGAAACTGTGTGCTTATCAATTGATGGGTGTCAGATTTGCAGATAACACAAAACTAAGAGGGACAGGGACAGGGGCAGTTAGGTGGTGCCATAATGCATAGAGTTCTGGGCCTGGTATCAGGAAGACTCATCTTTATGAGTTCAAATCTGGCCTCAGATGCTAACTAACTATGTGACTCTGGGCAAGTCAATTGACTCTGTTTACCTCAGTTTCCTCATCTATAAAATCAGCTAGAGAAAGAAATGGAAAACCACTGCAGTATCTTTGCCAAGGAAGCCCCAAATGAGGTCACAAAGAGTCAGATATGACATGAAAAAGACTAAGCAACAAACCACAACAAGAGAGAGAGATTGATGACAAAGAGAGGATTCAGAAATATCTAGAACAATGGACTCAATCTAATAAAGTGAAATTTAATTGGAATAAATGTAAAGTTCTACATGGGTTCAGAAATGAACTTCACAGGAACAGACTGGGGGAAGCATTTCTGGACAATATTTCAGTTAAAAACATCAAGGGGTTTGAATGGACGAAAGGCAGCTTGGTGACCCAGTGGATTGAACACAAGGACAGAAGTCAGAAAGACTTAAGTTCAAATCTGACCTCAGACAAGTGACTCTAGGCAAGTCACTTAAACTCAGTCTTCCTCAGTTTCCTCAACTATAAAATGGGGATGGTAATAACCCTACCTCCCAGGTTTGTTATGAGGATCAAATGAGATAATATTTGCAAAGCGCTTAGCATAGTATGTGTAACATAGTAGGTGTTTAATAAATGCTCATTCCCTCCTTCTCTCAAAATGAGTCAAGTGTAACATGGCAACCAAGAAACTTGCTGTTAGGCCATATTAAACATATTGTCCAGAACAAAGGAGGTTATGATCTTACAGTATTCTGCTCTGCTCTGGTATGACCTGAGTACTGTACTCAGTTCTAGGCACCACATTTTAAGAAAAATGTCAAGCTATGTTGTATCTAGAGGAAAGTGACCAGGATGGTGAAGGGCATGGTGGCCAAGCCATACAAGGACTTATTGAAGGAACTTGGAATGTTTAGTTTGGTGAAAAGAAAACCTTGGGGTTGAGGGGAGAGGACATGGGGCATGAAGCCTGTCTTCAAGTATCTGAATGACTTTCATATGAAAGAGGGATTAGAATTGTTCTCCATGAGTTCATGGAGCAGAATGAGGAGAATGAGTGAAAGTTGAAGGGACAAATTTTAGCATTTTTTAAGGAAAAAGAATTAGAACAATCCAACAGAGCAATAATCTACTTCACCCTCCTTCTCCCCCACTCAAAATGTCTTCAGGAAGAAAAGCTCAATGACCAGTTCTGCTGGAGAAGGTATTCTTAGCATGAGTTGAATTACGGTGTTTTTAAAGCCTCTTCTAACCATGAGATTCCATAATTCTTTTTTTCCTCAAATTTTTTAATTCAATTGTTTTCTGTTTTCAACATTCACTTCCATAAGTTTTAAATTTTCTCCCCTTTCCTCCCCACTCCCTCCTCAAGACAGCATGCAATCTTATATGCTGTCTACACATACATTCCTGTTAAATACATTTGCACACCAGTCATGTTGCATAGAGAATTATAATGAATAGGAGAAGTCAAAAGAAAAGCAAAACAAAATGCAAAGAAACATAACAAAAAAGAAAACAGTCTACTTCATTGTGTGTTCCAACTCCATAATACTTTCTTTGGATGTGGATTGCATTTTGCATCATGAGTCCCTTGGAAATGTTTTAGGTCCTTGCATTGCTGAGAAGCACTTAATCTATGAGAATCAGTCCTTGCACACTGTGGCTGTTACTGTGTATAATGTTCTCATGGTTCTGCTCACTTTACTCAGCATCAGTTCATATAAGTCTTACCAGGTTTTCCAGAAGTCCATCTGTTCATCATTAATTATAGCATAATAATATTCCATTATATTCATATACCACAACTTGTTCAGCCATTCCCCAATTGATGGCCATCCCCTCATTTCCAGTTCTTGGTCACCATTAAATAGGCTGCTATAAACACTTTTGTACATGTGTGTCCTTTTCCCATCTTTATGATCTCTTTGGGATACAGCCCTAGAAACTGTATTGCTGGGTCAAAGGGTATACACATTTTTGTAGCCCTTTGGGCATAATTCCAAATTGCTCTCTAGAATGGTTGGATCAGCTCACAGGTCCACCAAAAATGAATTAGTGTTTCAACTTTCCTACGTCTTCAACATTTATCATTTTCCTGTTTTGTCATGTTAGCCAGTCTGATAGATGTGATGTACCTCAGAGTTGTTTTGATTTGCATGTCTCTAATCAACAGTGATTTAGAACATTTTTTCATATGACTATAGATATCTTTAATTTCTTCCTCTGAAAACTGCCTGTTCATATCCTTTGATCATTTATCAAGTGGGGAATGACTTGTATTCTTGTAAATTTGACTCAGTTCTCTGTATATTTTATAAATGAGGCTTTTATCAAAGACATTAGTTGTAAAAATTCTTCTCCAGTTTTCTGCTTCCCTCCTAATCTTGGTTGCATTGGCTTTGTTTGTGTGAAAAATTTTTAATTTAATGTAATCAAAATTATCCATTTTGCATTTCATAATGTTCTCCATCTCTTGTTTGGTCACAAATTCTTCCATTCTCCATAAATCTGACACATAAACTATTCCTTGCTCCCAAATTTGTTTATAGTATCAATCTTTATATTTAGGTTGTGTATCCCTTTGGACTTTGTTCTGGTTTATGGTGTCAGGCATTGGTCTATGCCCAGTTTCTGCCACATTATTTTCCAGTTTTCCTAGCAGATTTTTGTTAAACAGTGAGTTCTTATCCCAGAAACTGGGATCCTTGGGTGTATCAAACAGTATATTGCTATAATCATTGACGACCATACCTTTTGTACCTAACCTATTACACTGATCTACCCCTCCATTTCTTAGCCAGTACCAAGTGGTTTTGGTGATAGTTGCTTTCTAATACAATTTAAAATCTGCTATGGCTAGGTCACCTTCCCACTTTATTTTTTCTAGCTTTATAAAATAACTTTTTGGTAGTTTGATTGGTATGACACTGAATAAGTAAATTAATTTAGGTAGAATTGTCATTTTGATCATATTAGCTAGGCCTACCCATGAGTAACTGATGTTTTTCCAATTATTTAGATCTGACTTTATTTGTGTGAAAAGTATTTTGTAAATGTGTTTACATAGTTCCTGTGTTTGTTTTGACAGGTAGACTCCCAAATATTTTATAATATCTACAATAACTTTACATGGGATTTTTTCTTTCTATCTCTTGCTGGTGGGTTTTGTTAGTAAAATATGGAAATGCAGATGATTTATGTGGGTTTATTTTATATTCTACAACTTTACTAAAGTTGTTTATTATTTCAAGTAGTTTTATACTTGATTTTCTAGAATTCTCTAAGTATATCATCTGCAAAGAGTGATAACTTAGTTTCTTCTAGGACTATTCTAATTCTTTCAATTTCTTTTTCTTCTGTTATCACTAAAGCTAACATTTCTAGTACCATATTGAATAACAGTGGTGATGATGGACATCCTTGTTTCGCTTCTGATCTTATTAGAAATGCATCTAGCTTATCCCTATCACATATAATGCTTGCTGATGGTTTTAGGTAAATGCTACTTAGCATTTTAAGGAAAACCCCATTTATTCCTAAACTCTCCAGTGTTTTCAATAGGAATAGGTGTTGTATTCTGTCAAAAGTTTTTCTGCATCTATTGAGGTCATCACAAGGTTTCTGTTAGGTTTGTTGCACATGTGATCAATTATGCCAATAGTTTGCCTAATATTGAACCAGCCCTGCATTTCTGATCAAAGTGTATTATTCTTGTGATAATTTGCTACAATCTTTTTGCTAAAATGCAAAAATTTCAAATAAGATACTAACAAAAAGATTAAAACAAATTATCATGAGATTCTATAAGTCTAAGGACATATCCTCTGACACAGTTGCATGATGTGAAAATTTGTCACAGACAGAAGGCATAAAAGGTTTTATGTACTCAAATATGAAGGAAATGCTTCAAGATGGTTGTGGTAACACATAATCCAAGGAAGAAGAGTGTGCACCAGAGGGTGTCATCCCTCCTTTTAATGTCTACCGAGTGAATGACTTGTTCTGCCTTACCAGTCAATCATTCTGCTCAAGGGAGAGTCAATTAATCTCTCTGTGCCTCAGTTTCCCTTACTGTAAGTTGAGGAGGTTGTACCAGAGGTCTTTCAAGTTCTAAATCTATGAATTTGTGAGCTCATGAAGCTCACATCTCCTCATCCTCCCATGTTGCCATCCTTTCTGTGATAATAGAATACTATTCTGTCTAGCCCTGCCCTTAAACAAATGTCTCATATTCTACCAAGAAATGTCTCATATTCCTGGGCTGGTATAAGTGTCCTGCCCATTAAGCTAATCGCCCATGTCACCTTTGAAGAATCAAGCCAAATCAGGAGCATGAGCCAGTGGGAAGCATGGCAGCCAGAAAGGAGTCTCTCCCACAGCTAGTGTGTATTTCAAAAAATGTTGGTTAATGAAATGAGAAAAGCAGATGTGAAACTTAAGATCCAAACCAGACCTTTCAAATCATCCCAAAAATGAATAAAAATTGAGAGCTAATGATTATTTTGCTGATTATTTACTCCAGTCAAAGAAGATGAAATAAATTTATGAATACTAACCCTAAGTGAAAAGCTTTGCATCCTTGGAGCACATCACTGTTCTTTATTAAGAACAATATTTCAAACCTAAAATACTATAAGGAAAAGATGTCTAGTATAAAAAGGGAAGCTTACCATTACTCCCATAAGAACATTCTTTTGATGCAGAGAGTACCCGTTCAGCTATTATCCTTGTGTGAATAAGCTAAACCAGAAGTTTCTCTTTGCTTCTGAGTACCTTACCCCATTCAACCTCTTTCTTCCCCCTTTATTCTCCACTATAACTTCAACTAATAGTCCCCCTGCATAATTTAGGCTAGAACACATTAAATAGATTTTTCTTTTAAATATGTAGTATAGAGTAGTATAGAGAAAAATTTATCATTTATTAATATTGTTTAAACCTAACATTATGTGACTAGAAAATTGTCTAATCCCTAAAGGTTACTGTAGGAGTCAGGCTTAACTCAGAGATGCTGCAAGAATGCCTGATGGTTAGGAGGAATGCTTAGATCCCACCCAGTGCTTGTTTGGGGTTCCACCAAAAGCTTGTGTTTTGGGCTCCCCAAATTAGATTGACTTACTTGCTAATATACATCCCAAACTACCCTTCGTTTGGAGGCTACCTACTGCCCATGTGAGACCAATCAGGCAAATGTCCTTGCCCCCATTTCTGAATTCTATATAATTTATCTCACAAAGACTTGTGGAGGGAGCCACACCTTCTTTCCAATTCTCTCTCTCCCACATGATCCAATAAATTTCTTTCTAAAACTATTTCAGGATTTCAGGTTCACTCTCATGACAGACAGTAGCATGGCCTAGTGGATAGAGTGCTAGGCTTAGAATAGAGTTCAAATCCTGCCTCTCATGTTTACTTGCTATGTGATCTTGGGTAACCTCTCTGTACCTCAGTTTCCTCTTTTGTGAAATGGAAATAATAATACCTGTAGTGTCTACCTACTTCAAAGGTTGTTTTGAGGATCAAATGAAATAATATTTGTTAAAGTGCTTTGGGAACTTTTTAAGGCTTTATATAAATGTCAGAATTTCTTCTTTTCTGTCTTGCAGTTATCTTCTAAAAAGTCTGTTGTCCCCTTTCTTTTTCCTTCTTTCCCTTTTTTGAAATTCCGTTTTGTTCAGGGAGCACTTCAAGATCTCTAGGAAATTATTCCTTCTCAGTTTGAACTGTGCACTAGACATTCTGCATGCATGTGGCAAATTTGGTAAGTATACTTCTTATCTCATGCTTCGCCTGATATGAGTAATGAAAAGATCATAAAACAACATTGTTTCTGCTGTTGCATCTCTCAAGGAATCTTGTGTGAATAAAACACAAGGGAAGTCCTTCCAAGGCTCCTCTTTGCAGATCATATTGTTCTGATTGCATTAAGCTCAAAGATATGGCAAAGTTTTCTAAATGACATCTATAATCACTGAAAAGAGTTTGGTATAATTATTCACACAAGAAAGAAAAAAAATAAGTGGATAAAGAATAAGAATACCTATTGTCCAGCTTATGATAATGCCGCTGGATGGATAACCCAAACAGAACTCATAATCTGGAAATGAGAAAGGAGGAGTGAATTGGTATGGGAAATTGCACAGGTCTTTTAATGACCTTCTACTCCAAACAAGACTCATATATTTTTTAAACACCAATTTTTTGGATGGTGGATGGATGAAAGGACTGGAATTCCATAGTTTTTCAAAGAATTAAAATTGCAGATCACCCAATGGACAGTGGAGAGACTGGTCAACAAACTGCAGCACATTACAAATAATGGGTTTTTTGCAAATTTAATGCAACTGTTTGGGAGTAAAGAGTGAGACACAGGGATGGAAGGAAGAATGGGGAATGCTGGGGGAAATTGGATAAAGACTCATGGGAGTCTTTGGCAGGTTGTCATTTCTTATGCTTTCCCCCAATTTTCTGACACCAAATCTGTAAGTCAAGTAAAGTAAACATTATATAATTTTAAAAATGAGGGAAATTAAGTCTCAGAGAGGTTACGTGACCTTACCTATAATCACATTGTCAAGATGGGTATGAAACCCAAGGTTTCCTCTTTTGGTCCCTCCTTCTGTGTGTTCCTCTGTCTCTTGGAGGGAGATATAAGACAGAAAAAGTCTGCAAGTTGGTTGAGAACATGTTTGTGACAGCCTGCTGTGTTCACTTCTGCTCTGGATATCAGAATAAGTTATCACTGACCTTTGAAACTATGATAAGCTCTTTGCCAATTCAAAATAATATTTTTGCACTAGTAGGCAGCAATTTTTATTTTAATTCCAAATGTGACTTTATTTTTTTTCCTATTGAATACATTTTCATTATAGTCATGCTGTGTAGAAGAACTAAAATAAATGGGAGAAATTATATAACAAACCAAAACATATTACACACACACACACACACACACACACACACACACACACAAATGATTTGCTACATTCTGCGATTGAATTCCATAGTTCTTTCTCTGAATGTGGAAGGCACTTTGCCTCAGAAGACCACTGGGAATTTTTTCAAATGTTACTTTAAAGAAAGCTTTATTTCCCCAAGAAATTCCTTTTGAACCTTTGAAGTATCAGGCATATACTGGTAAGTTCTGAAAGTTCTTTTGATATAGAAGGTGCCTGATAGGTTTATCTTTGTTCATAGGGAGGTTAGGGAAGCTCCATTCATTCCAACAGTGCCTGCAAGGTATAATTGGAGATGAGCATTTTTCATTATGTTGAAATTTATTGTCAGCTGCTACTAAGAAAGACCCAATACTCTGGTATATACTTTCAGTCCATGATTTTTCCCCAGATCATTAAGGCAAATTGTAGAGGACTTTCCTCTTCCCATTACATATACACTTGTATAGGTTTTATGCTGTGTTAATACAAAGGTTTTATACCGTTTTGTAATCTCCTTTTACCTTATATTGAATATGATTATTCAACCCCTTCCCCAGGGCATCAATCCACTTTTCAATATCACAGATGAAAAGGACTTCTAAACTCTATTTGACTCTGTCATTGCTAGGGAAGTCACTTCCTTATGAGACATTCAATTCCACTTTGATGCCTTAAATGATAGAAAATTGTTCCCTATATTGAACAGAAATCTTTCTCCTTATAGTTTCAATTTACTGGCCCTAATTTTCCCTTCTGAAACAATACAGATTACTCTCAATCATTCTTTTATGGTACAACCCTTCAAATATTTCAGAATAAAGAATCACACATACTTGGAATTGAAAAGGGTCATGTAGTCCAACCATTCCTGAAAGGAACATTCATTATGGTGTATCTGACAAGACCTCTATTAAAGGGGAGTCCATTATCTCCAGACAGTTCTAATTGTTAGGAATTTTTTTTCCTGACATCAAGCCTAAACTTGCCCCTGCAATTTCCACTCATAGCTCCAGGTTCTGTCCTCCGGGTAAAATAGACCTATTGAATTTCTCACCTATAATTCAAGTTCTTCATATAATGATCAAATACAATTATCATGGCTCTCCGAATCTTCACTAGGGAAACCAGCCCTACATCCTAATCTCTGTCCTCATATTTCACAGACTGAAGGCCCTTCCTCACGTCAGTTGTCTTCCTTTGGATATACTCCAAAGTGTCAGTTTCCTTCCTTAACTGAAACACTCAAAACTAAAAATATTACTCCAAATGTAGTATGACCAGAGGAGGGTACAGAGGGACAGCTGCTTTCTTATTTTTGAAGTTATATCTCCCTGTGTCTATCTTTATTTCTATCTCTGTCTCCATCTCTCTGAATCTCTCTATATCTTTTTCTTGTCTCTGTCTCTCTGCCTGTAAATCTTTCTATGTTTCTCCAAATTCCTCCCATACATAATTTATTTTTACTGAACAATAATATTCAACTTAAGTATTATATTATATATTATAAGCTGCTTCCCAATTGATGGATACCCACTTTATTTTGAGTTCCTAGCTACCACAAAGAGAGTTGCTATAAATATTTTGATATATATTGGATCCTAATTTCTGTCTTTGACTTTCTTGGGGTACTGAAGCCAGCTCAAATCAGCTTCTAAAAGTGGATTTTTACATTTTTTAGCCTGAGTCATTTCATCCTTGAAATTGGCAAATGCCAGAAAGCAGAGTTTGATTTGTTGCTTTGTTGATTTCCTAGACTTAAAAAAAAGCAATGGGTTTGGGGAGGGTTTACGGGGGGTGGGCAGACCCAAGATGGCGGAGTAAAAGCAGGGACTTCCCTGATCTATCCCTCAAAGCCCTCCAAATATTGGTAAAAAGTGACTCTAAACGAATTCTAGAGCTATGGAACCCACAAGATGACAGAGTGAAACATCCCCAGCTCAAAACAACCTGGAAAGTTGACAGGAAGATTGTTTCACACCAGGAGGGAGTGGAGCCCACAGACAGGCAGGAATAGGCCTTGGAGGACTGAATCATTAGCAGCTGTGGCAGTTCTCAACCCACAAACACCAAAAAGTTCAGTGGGAAAACTCTGTGGGACCTGGGTGAAAGAGGAGCACAGGGGTGTGACTGGGTCCAGCCCCAGCCCTAGGGCCATATGGGTGGTGGCAGTGGTGGCAGCAGTAGTAGCAGCAGCAGCAGCAATAGCAGTGGCAGAAGCTGCTTCCTGAGCTCTGGGCCCACATTCGGTGAGAGATCACGAAGCTGATAAGAATCCCTGAAGCCTAGTACAGTACATTCACCCCAACTCCCACTCCCACTGGAAGTGGAGATGTACCTTGACAAAGAGTTAAAAAATCAAGCGTATGGCTCAGAAGATGAGTAAACATCGTAAAAGAACTCAGACTATAGAATCTTATTTTGGTGACAAGGAAGATAAGGGCATACAACCAGAAGATGACAGCAGAGTCAAAGCTCCTACATCCAAAGCCTCCAAGAGGAATATGAATTGGTCGCAGGCCATGGAGAAGCTCAAAAAAGATTTTGAAAATCAAGTAAGAGTAGTAAAAGAAAAATTAGGAAGAGAAATGAGAGTAATGCAAGAAAACACTGAAAAACAAGTCAACAGCTTGCTAAAGAAGATCCAAAAAATACTGAAGAAAATAGCACCTTAAAAACAGACTAACTCAAGTGGCAAAAGAAGTCCAAAAAACCAATGAGGAGAAGAATGCCTTAAAAAACAGAATTGACCAAATGGAAAAGGATGTCCTACAGCTCACTGAAGAAAATAATTCTTTCAAAATTAGAATGGAGCAAATGGAAGCCAATGACTTTATGAGAAATCAAGAAATTATAAAACAGAACCAAGAGAATGAAAAAAAGTAGAAGACAATGTGAAATATCCAGGAGGGATAATTTAAAAATTATTGGACTACCTGAAAGCCAAGATAAAAAAAAGAGCCTAGACATCATCTTTCAAAAATTAGCAAGGAAAACTGTCCTGATATTCCCGAACCAGAGAGTAAGACAGAAATTGAGAGAATTCACTGACTGCCTCTGGAAAGAGATCCTAAAAGGAAAACTCCTAGGAATATTGTAGCCAAATTCCAGAGTGCCCCAGTCAAGGAGAAAATATTTCAAGCAGCCAGAAAGAAATAATTCAAGTATTGTGGAGATACAATCAGGATAACACTAGATCTAGCAGTTTCTGCATTAAGGGATTGAAGGATTTAGAATACATTATCCCATAGGTCAGAGGAGCTAGGATTAAAACCAAGAATTACCTACCCAACAAAACTGAATATAATCCTTAAGGGGAAAAAACCTGACATTTAATGAAATAGAGGACTTTCAAGCATTCTTGATAAAAAGACCAGAGCTGAATAGAAAATTTGACTTTCAAATACAAGAATCAAGAGAAGCATGAAAAGGTAAGCAAGAAAGAGAAATGATAAGAGACTTATGAAAATTGAACTGTTTACATTCCTACATGGAAAGATGATATTTGTAACTCACGAGACCTTTGTAAGTATTAGGAGAGTTGGAGAAAATAGATAGAGAGATAGATAGATAGATAGATAGATAGATAGATAGATAGATAGATAATGGCACAGTGAGTTGAATATGAAGGGAAGATACCCAAAAGTAAAACAAAGGGGTGAGAGGGGAATGTATTGGGAGAAGGAGAAATGGAGAGATAGAATGGGGTAAATTATCTCACATAAAAGAGGCAAGAGAAAGGTTTTACAATGGAAGGGAAGAGGGGAGAGGTAAGAAGTAATGAGTGAACCTTACCATCATTGGATTTGGCTTAAGGAAGGAATAACATACACACTCAACTGGGTATCTTACCCTGCAGGAAAGTAGGCCAGAAGGGGATAAAAGGGAGTATGACACAAGGCAGGGCAGATCAGGGGAGGGATCGTCAGAAGCAAACTTTTTAGAAAAAGGATAGTGTCAAAGGGAAAAATAGATTAACTGGGGCAGGGCAGGATAGGATGGAGGGAAATATAGTTAGTATTTTACAACATGACCATTATGGAGGTGATTTACCTAACTAAACATGCATAACCTATATTGAATTGCTTGCCTTCTCAACGTGAATGGGTAGGGAGGGAAGAAGAGAGAGAATTTGTAAGTCGACGTTTTAAAAACAAATGTTAAAAAATTGTTTTTACATGCAACTGAGAAATAAGATATACAGGCAATGAGGTATAGAAACCTATCTTGCCCTTCAAGAAAGTAAAGGGGAAGGGGAGCAGAGGGGAGGATGATAAAAGGTAATCTGAATGCATGCCCTCTCAGGGGGAGCGAGGGGAATGATGGGGAGAAAATTTGGAATTTAAAATCTTGTGGAAATGAATGTTGAAAATGAAAAATAAATAATTATTTTTAAAAAGCAATGGAGAAAATGTTAATAACATAGATTAAACTTAAAAGTGTGTCATGCATATATTTCCCCCACCAAAAAGCTGGTTGTTGAGCATTTACCAGCACCCTTCAGGACCTGGTAGTAGAATTGCTGAGTTAAAGGATACGAATGGTTAGGTCGCTTCTTGTATAACTTCACATGGATTTCCAGAATTCTTGGACCACTTTACAACTCCATCAACAGTCTTAGCACATATTGCTAACATTTCTTATGAAATGCATTTCTGCATATCCTACAAGAGGAAAACAACCCAATTATGTTAAGGTTACAAAATTCCTGAAATTTATTGATAAAACTGAAATTAAATAGGAATGACCTTCGTAACTTCTTTTTCCTCAGAAATTCTGCGTTGGATATATGTCTTTATTACAACTACATTTTGATACTTGTGTTAATAATGTCCCCCACTTTAAAAAGGTTTATAGGTTGAAAAACTACTCTGCCTTTTCTTGATTTTTATGTGATGCAGAATAAAATGATAAATAACTCAACAGCTTTATCTAAATGAAAAAAAATAGTGTATTATTGTACTTGTCTTTCCAAAGCCCCTCCAAAATTGATTGCTCCCTATTTTGGTCCTCACTGACAATTTGTAAGATATAAGGAGAAAAACATGGAGTTGCATTAATCTGTGTTTTGTTTGGTATTAGTAATTTGAAGCGTCTTTTTATGTGGTCACATAATTTGCTGTTCCTCTTTTGAAACTGTTTATTCACATCCTTTGACCACTTATATATTGGGGAATGACTATTGGTATTGTATCTTTGTCAATTCCCATATATTTTGGTGATATTTGATGCAAATATTTTCAATTCTACCCTTTTTCTAATTCTTTTTTTATTGAATTTACTCAAAATCCAAAATCATTTTAATATTCTATAGACAAAATTGTCAGCTGTGGTTCTCTTAAAGCTGTCCAAGTTCCCGCTGGTTGTTTTTTTATCATCACATCGCACTGCTGCCATGAATTGATGTTATGGTCCCCTAAACCCAGACTTCTTTTTAGACAACTTGTTCTTGCATCATTCTGCTTTCATTTGTACTTCTGAAGTTTTTTTTTAATGAATTTGTGTCAAACTTTATCTTTATCCCTATTGAATTTAACCTTAATAGATTCAGACTGATATTTTAGCCTGTCAATATCTTTTTGCATCCTGTTATCCAATGTATTAATCAATTCTTCCTAGATCTGACTCATCTGAAAATGTAATAAAGATGATGTCTATGTCTTTATTAAAGTAATTATATGATGGCATGCTTATCATGAAGATGGCAAACATGGCGCCCTAAGTTTTCCTTTATTCAGTGTAATGAATCCTTACTTCTTACAACCAATTTTCATTTGAAATAGTTTTGAATTCTTTCATCATTAGAATCCTCTCTTTCAATACACTGTAGCTTTGTCAGTGCACCTCCTAAAAGTCACTCAAATGTAACATAAAGAGACAGTGTGAATAGAGAGCTGGCTTTGTAGTCACATGATCTAGGTTAAACTTATTCTTCTTATGACACCACAGGCAAGTCAACCTCTCAATGCCCCAAGCAACTCCCTGAGACTGTAAGAAGTTGCTTAGCAGCATTGGTGGAGAAATTTTTCCATACTAGGGGTTCTTTACATTAATAACTTTATAAATCTGGACCAAAAAAAGTCTCATCAGTGCAGCGCAGTAAGGTTATGAACTTTCTTGTCTATGATTCTTTAATACTGTGAATGAAATCTATGATTAAACTAGTTTTTAAACATACCATTCTGTTTACTCACATTGAAGCTTCTAGTAAACAAATCCCCAAAGTTCTTTTTTCACACAAACTGGCATTAATTCATGCCTTTTTGGTTATACCTGAAAACTTGTTTATTTTTTTTAGTCAAAGTGAAGAATATAACATTTAATCCTGTTAAATTTCATCTCATTTAGTTATTCCATTCAGACAATTTTGAATCTCAGTTCTTTAATCCAATGTATTAGTTACTCTTTCTATCTTCATGTCATTGACAGATTTGATGAATATGCTCTCCATGCCTTCATCCAAGTCACAGATAATTATGATGAATAGAAGAGATCTGAGGAGAGAGCCTTTCAGTTATGATCCAGCTGCCCATAATCCAGTGGGTGGGGTTAGTCACCAGAATTCCATGATATTGAGGTGGGGAGCATGTCATAAGTGGCTTATTGATCATCAAGAATCAGTATCAGTTGAAGCAAGGTCATGGCTATGGGACAATGTCTAACATCAAGAAGCAGAAAGATAATCAGCAAATATGTAGTAAGTGCCTACTATATAAAAAGACAAAAATGAAATTGTCCCTGCCCTCAGGGAATTTACCTTCTATGTGGAAGAAGGGGGAGAGAAAGTATGTGCATAAGTATATATATACAAGAAGCATAAGTATATATATACAAGAAGCAAGAGTCAGAAGAGGAAGGAAAAAGAGGAACTTAGAAGAGAGCAGTCTGGGATCAGTCACAAAAGAACCTGGAACCAAATCCCTTGGATATAGAAACCAGGCTGAAACCAACCAAGTGAATAGCAAACCGATGACTTGACTGACAGTTTGGTCACACTAAATATGTACCCTGAAAGTGTTTCTTTTAAATCAAGGTTGCCAATGCTAACCAATGCTCCCTGCTGAATGATGGGACTCACACAAGAGCAATACACTACTGGTGGCCTTTGTTGGTTCACATGGATCTAGCAACACTTTTTGGGCACAGTTGAGAAAACGTTGGTAAGTCTTGATCCATATGTCTATGTTCTCTGTAAGGTCTTAGAGATCATTATCCATCCCCAAGTCAAGGGCATCCTCGATTTAAGAAAATAAACAAACACAAAGTACATCAGGGAATAAGACATATTTGGACAATTTCTCATATCTTCATAGTCACATAATCAATTGAGGAGCACAAGGAATATAAGGTCCCTTTGTTTGCATTATTGGTTGATTATAGTAAAGTATTTGACTCAGAAGAATGGCATGGAGTCTTCCAGCTCCAGACAGGGAAAGGAGTAGAAGTCCAGGAAAGGACCCTTGTTAACAAGAACAAGGAGATTGAGGAAGGAGAAGATAAACTCCTACAGTAAAAACTCTTCCTTCCTCCTCCACTGCACTTTCTCTTTTCATCTCCCCTAATGCTGATCCTTTCAGCAGCAATGCTAGTTCCAATCAAATTTCTTCTGCCTTCCAAAAATGTTTCCATCCCATTCCTCACTACAAAGCCTTTGCCCCCAACCTAGCTAATGTGATGAAGCACTGAAGTAAACAGGAGCTGAAGTTCTTAAATAACAAATAAATAAACCGACAAATAAAAATTCTTAAATAATAAACAAATATATTCTTTTTTTTGCAATGCACTTGTTCTCAGAATAATATTTTTAATTGCGTAAAATAAAATGGAAGGAAACTAATTCTACTGAAATAGTATTATTAATTTTTTTTAGCTCATGAACTAAAGAAGAATCCCTGTTCTGAAGCACCCATGAATTTCTGTGTATCCAAAAATATTCTTTTAGCATCTACATGGATCTTTGTCTTTCTTTAGAGGCTCTCAGTGAAAAGTGGGAGACGAGAACCA
Source organism: Bettongia penicillata ogilbyi (assembly GCA_023548195.1). Taxonomy (NCBI): domain Eukaryota; kingdom Metazoa; phylum Chordata; class Mammalia; order Diprotodontia; family Potoroidae; genus Bettongia; species Bettongia penicillata. The sequence goes on along the minus strand of JAJHZJ010000531.1, from coordinate 7,496,892 downwards.
TGGGAGAGAGACTTTTTAGCCACCCACTCCAACCCTTTCTCAATTATTGCAGTAAAAACTCATAGACAATTTCCAAAGGCCTGGGAGTTTCTTTCTGGGAGGCGAGGAGATAGGGAAAGCTTGATCTTCACCAGGTCTCCAAAGGTGAGAAAACTTGTCAAAAGTAATTTCCCTATGACTAGGGAAATTAAAGAGTGTGGGTTAATCTTTGGGGCTCTGGGAAAAATCACACCGGGGAGAGGTAATATTCACTTAGGATCTAGACCACAACCGAAAAGACCCCCTTGAACTGGGGAGGGGGTTATACCTATAGATAACTCCCCAATCTCTTCATGTACTTATCCCTTTCATTCCTTCTCCTCATCCCTGACCTCCACCATCCCTCTGTACCATTCTTCGCTCCCAGAACTTCTGCATCAAACACTCTGGGAACCTTTTGATTCCCTGTTCACCTTCCCCTCCCCGGTCACCAGCCCCAGGCTTATTGGAAATCCTGCTTAGAGCTAGGGTAGCCACCGCTCTGATATCCCATCATTCCTGCAGCCCAGCCCATGAGGGAAGTCTGGAGAGTGTAGAAAGAAGTATCAGGCCTCACTATCAGGTTGTATCAGGTTGTCAACAGACATTTAGTACAGTCATTGTTCAAGGCACTATGTTGGGTATTGGGGATACAGAGAAAAAGTAAGAGTCCTCACCGTCAAGAATCTTACATTTTGGCAAGAGAGAGCGTTACAGTAAAGACCTGGTGAGCTTTGAGGTCCTTTACAACATTGATAACCTATGACCCACCTACTCTAGCTACCTGTGTTGCCCAGATGCTCCAAAGTGAGGCAATGCACCAAGCCTGGAAAAAGTGGACGCTAGGGGGAGCTCAGGGAAAGTGAGAGAGAAAAATTAAATCAACAGTTGGTACACCTAGAAAACAAATGATCACCAAGATCCAAGTTTGACATGGTACCAACCTGGTCCCACCATGGAGAGGGAGGAGCTCCCTTAATCTCCTGAATTCATGGAGGGTTCATCTGGCCCTACCTCTGTTATGGGGGTGAGAATGGGGTGGGGTGTGGTAGAATAGTGTGGGAAAGGTATTTTGCATTGAACAAATACCTTTTGATTTGTCACAGACTTATTATGATCTAGGGCAGGGGTGGGGAACCTGCAGTCTTGAGGTCACATGTGGCCCTCTAGATTCTTTTGGATTTGTTCTGTAAAATTTGGATCCAGTCAAAAGACCTCACTTAAGGATCAAGAAGGCCACATGTGGCCTCAAGGCTGCAGGTTCCCCACCTCGATCTAGATCATACCTTAGCCTGATAGATAAGTAGCGAATGCAACTGTTTCTGAGTAGTTCCTTGAATCTATCAATGATTTTAAATGTATTTTATTTATATTTGCAATTTTTATATTTTTGTTTATATACATTTAGTATATTATAGTATGTATAGCTATAGTTTATTATAATTATTATATTTATTATAATTATATTATTAACTAAAACATCTTTGTGATTCTGTCATTCTCCTGTTCCCCGCCACCCTCCTCACCTCCAATATCTCCTTATTGCCTGCTTAATTAATTCCAAACTCCTTAGCCTGGTGCTCAAGGTTCTCTAGATTCCACATTCAGCATATCTTTTTCCCTTCTGGTATTATCCTGTGTGTCCTCCTGGATGACCCAGTGAGCTGGGAATGTCCCCCTCGCATGCCTCTACGACTTGGCTCTCATCTTTCTTTTTCTTGGAATTTCCTTCCCCTCTTTCATCTCTACTTGTTGGTGCCTTACCCAGGCACATTTCTCAAGGCTCATTTCCCCCTCCTTCATGAAGCGTTCCCTGATCTCCACAGATGAGTGAGATCTTTTCCCTCTGAGTCACTTTGGCCCTTGGATTCTTCTGACCTTATCATCTGCCTTGTGCTACTCCTTTGTTAGTTACTTGAGGGCAAGAACATTTTTGCTTTTGTTCTCCCAATAGTTCCTTGCATAGGAACTTTGTATTTGTTCACCCATTTTCAATCATGTCCAACTCTTCATCACCCCATCACAGGTTTGCTTGCAAAGATACTTAAGTGGCTTGCCATTTTCTTTTCCAGCTCATTTTCCTGAGGAGGAAACGGCGACAAACGAGATTAAGTGACTTGCTTAGGTCACACAGCTAGTAAGTGTCTGAGGTCTGATTTGAATTCAGGAAGATGAGTTTTCCTGACTCCAGGCCCAATTTTCTATCCACTGTGCTGCCTTAGGAATTTCATATAGGTATTTTGTTTCTATATGTTTAAAGGAAGAGAATAATTTATGGTACAGTGGATAGATTACAAGGATTTTGAGTTGGGAAGATCTGAATTCAAATCCCCCTAGGAAGCTTAGTAGATGTAGGACCAAACAAGTCATTTAACTTCTCTGTGCTTCAGTTTCCTTATCTGTAAAATGGTAGAATTGGGATTTTAGAGTCCCTTCTAGCTCTAAATCCATGCTCCTAATATATATATGTATGTATGTATCTATGCTCACATGTATGTGTATATAAATATATATTTATGAAAAATATATATAACATGTATACATACATTCATATATACACACACACACACAAGCATACACATACATACACCTGACATCGATTTAGTGTTTTAAAGTTTTCATTGTGTTCTTGCACAATTTCTGAGGCAGGATTTGAATCCAGGTTTTCCTGACTTAAGTACTCCACTACAGTCACTTTTCTAGACTGCCTCTCCTGATGCATCGTAACATCTCAATAAATTTTTATTGAATGAATTAATTTTGCCCAAAGACTTTTGTAAAGATTGCATTCATCAATACTTATCTACTGTTGTGTATTCTTTGGCCTGTTCTTATCTGTATAATCTCCCTGATTTCTCTTTACTGCTTGCTTTGATTAAGAGTGCATTGGTTATTCTTACAGGTCTTCTCCATAACTAGCAGTGTGGTGGGAGGGAGTTAAGGTAGAGGGAGTAAGCTAAGTGTCATCCTCCACTTGAAAATGATCAGGACAAGTGCCATTCATCCTGGGCTCTAATGTACTATGTCTCCAGACTACCAAGATTTGAGATGCGGTGGATAGATATCATTCTAGCCCACTAGCCCTTTTGGAGAGAGGTCAGGGAAAGAGCAGAACAAGGGCCCACTCAGGACCCTCCTCCTGCTCCCCACAAAGGCAGAAATTACAGTCTCCCTTGGAGAGGGAGGCAAGGTGCCAGGTTAGATATGTATGGGTTGAGCTCTCTTTATGAGATTTTAAAACCCCACTAAGGCTTTTGGGACACCCTTCATTTAGATACCAGAAACACATACACCCTACACAAATTAAATATAGTGCAAGGCAATTTGGGGGAAGCAGAAGTAACTGAAAAGATCAGGAAAGGTCTTGTGTAGGAGGCTGCTGGAGCCCCAAAGGAAAAGGAGCATTCTAAGAGGAAAGGAGGTATGAGGAGTCTAAGGTGGGGCAGGAGAGCTTTCTAGGGACAGAGGACTTGTGAAAAGGAACAGTAAGAAGACTAGTCTGGTTGGGTCATAGCATGTGTGAAGGGGAGCTGGCTAGCTAGTTGGTTGGCTGGTTTTTGTGCTCCAAGGCATGGCATGGCTACATTGGGGTCAATCTACGTGTGTCTGACTGTGGCTGATCAGACCCATACAAGCTCAGAAGGCTCTACCGCAGGTTGGGCACCAATAATCTATATGAACATTGAGTGGAGCAATAAATTAGTAAGACGAAAAGATAGGCCAGAGTCAGTTGTGAAGGACTTTAAATGCCAAAAAAAAAAAAGAAAAAAGGATGCATTTGATCCCAAAGGCCAGAGGAAGCACTGGAGCTTGTTGAAGCAGGCAGGGAGAGGTGACATGGTGACACCTAAGGTTTAGAAATATCACGTTAGTAGCTCTGTAGAGGATGGACTGGAATGGGAAGAGACTTGAGATAGAGAGACCTATTAGGAGGCTATGGCAGTAATCAGGTGATGGAGGTCCTGAATTAGGGTGGTGGCCATGTGAGGGAAGACAAGGGCATAAGAATGAGAGAAGAGTTGCACTTGGAAGTCACATCTCATCTGATCCTTACAACGGTACAAAGCAAGACCTAGGTTATCACCCTTATAATATATGTAATACAAATGTATAATATATAATAGATATAATATATGTAATATAAATGCATAATATATTATAGGTATAATATATGTAATAAAAATGTATAATATATTATAGATATGATGTATGTAATATAAGTTCTACAGGAAACAAGTGGAGAGGAATCACATACTAGATCTAGCTAAATCACACAACAAATAAGTGATAATTGTAACTAAACCCCAGATTTCCTGTCTCACGGTCAGTGTACTTTCTATTCTGACACAGGACCTCATTCCAAGGAGAAAGCCCATCTGTCCTGGGCCACAGCTGTGTCATGTATCTAAGCAAGGAAGCGATGTGGCTAGCAGGCTGCCACCATAAAAGGACACAGGATGGGGCCGGCTGCCTTGTAATTCTTCCTCCCTGGTATTTCCCGGACCTCCCCAGCCCTCTGCATTGATTACCTCTACAATCTGCTGCCTTTGTCCTCCCCGGGGCACTCTGTTTCCTCTCTTGGGTTTCAGCTTGAACCACTCCCTTCCTCCCCAGGTGTGCTGCTCCTCCCCTAATTTGGCAGCTTGCCTCTCTAGTCTTCTGAATGTATTGCTAGGGCCTTCATGCGGATAATTCAATGAAGAGGGAGCTCAGGTCTCCTCCTCAAGGGACCAGGAGTGGCAGGTTTACTCCCATGGCAGGCCTAAAGTGCCAGATTGGTACAATCCAACTCTGTGTCCAGATTCCCCAGCAAAAGAAACATAGAGCTGTCGGCCATTTGAGCAGTCATTTAAAATAAATTTGATATTGTTCAGATCTTGGAGTTTTTAAAAGTGAATTTCCATTTTAATTTCCAATTAAAATATAACAGATTACATTAAATATATTATAGATTAAATATATTATGCATATATATATATATATATATATATATATATATATATATATATATATAAAAGGATTAAATGATTCAAAATATCAAAGGAAATGGTTCTTAACCATTTTTTGCATCCTGGACCCCTTTGGCAACCCTGTGAAATCTATGGATTCCTTTAAAGAATAATGTTTGTAAATGCATAAAATTAAATCCACAAGATTATAAGGAAAATGATTATATTGAAATAGTTTTCAAAAATACTTTTTTAATAAAGAAGCAAAACAAATTCACCAGATACCTTGCTTTAGTATGTCATTGCAAAAATTAAAATGTTAGATTTTAGGGAGCTAGCAAAGGTTTGTTTAATGTTGTAAGATGAGTATATATCCGAACTCTCTTGATTCCAGATGATGACAGCTAAATGTTATGATGGATAGAGCACTGAACTTGGAGTTTGGAAGTCCTGATTTCAAATCTAGCTTTAGATTCTGTCTCTCTGGTTGTTGATAACTAATCTTTCTTAATCCAACAAGCTTTCTAAATCCTTATTACACTCCCTCCTCCTGTCTGGTCCTCCTTTTTTGCCTTTATCTAGAATCTACTATTTTAGGCCAGAAACTTCCACTTTCCTAGCTGATTGTCTTCTCTCTGCCTGAGACCTCAAGGGTAGAAAATGGATGAGATCCAGTTGAGAGATCCATTCTCTCCTTATCAACCAACCAACCAACCCTAGTGTCCTCCTGACTGGCCTCAGAGGAGCTCAGAAACATAGATCCAGCAAAGAGTTGGAAGTGTTGAGCCTTCACCAAGGGATTGAATCTCTGTTATGAATAGTATTTTCTGTAATGGCCAAGTGGCTCAGCCCACTTGGGGACATATTTGGTAGATGCGTTGCAACCTGCAACTGCTTGGGGTAACTACACACATCAATAGGGAATTCCACCTTATTCTCATGGTCTAAAGATTAAGGGTCCTTGGAGATATTCCCAGTCATATCCTTTCCTGACTACCGCCATGCCTGGCACATAATAAGGGCTTAATAAATGCTTATTGATTGGCTCCTTGACTGCAAGTGTCAGTCCTGGCTACAGTGGGGTGGGGGTTATAGAAAAAGGGAGGCATCTGGAGACTCTCCTAGACATGAAAATGTCAGCTGTTGCCCCAACGATGTGGAGGGTGGATATTACCCCAACTGGCACCCTTCCTTTGTTGCCCCTGCCTGCCCCTCTATCCACCCTTGAGTGGTTTCCAATAAAGTCATGTGCTCTTCTCTTAAACGATAAATAAAAGAGCCTATTTATTGCATCTACCATTAACGGGCTTATCTGATTCTCCTGTGGATCCCCTTTAATCCTCCAATGTACCACAGCACACTTCTTGGCACTCCTCCATGTGCTACACGAGTTTCCCATGATATGCCTACTTGTCTTTGGAGGTGACAGCAAATCTTCCCAGCTGTTTCCCCTTAGCTCTGGGGCACCTGACACTGATACATATAGTATCACTGTCCTCTTTTTTACAAGTGATTGCCAGGAAAGCACTTTTACAGAATGCTGAAGGCATATGGGACCTTTCCAATAAGACATACCAACATTTTCACTGGTATGATGGTGCAGATGGCTTGTGATCTGTTCTTTCAGAAGAAGGATAAACATTGAGAAGATCACAGATATATCAGAGGACAGGAAAGTGATTATCATATGTTAACAAGTAAAACAAACTCTTACATTTAATGTTTATTAAAGCATTCAGGCTGATTCATAGTAGTTATGAAACCATGAACTAGTCTCTGAGCCTCAGACAACTCGTGATGATTTATCTGCTTGGTTGAAGGTAGGCTGTGATCTGCATTGGTACTCCACTGACAAAGCTCATGGAATCTTGCTGTATGATAAGGTGAAACATTGAATGTTTCATCCCAGGCTAGAAAAATAGGATCACAGATTGAGAGATGGAAGGAAATTTAGAAGTCATGAGAGGCAGCATGGCATAATGGATAGGGTACTGGATTTGGGGTCAAGAAGAACTAGGTTCAAATGTTGCCTCAGACTTATTAATTGGGTGACCCTGAGCAAGTCACTTAACCTCCCTAGGTCTTGGGTTCTTATCATGTAAAATGAAGGTATTGAACTAGACAGCCTCTGAGGTCTGCTCTTGCTCCAGAGTCATTTAGTTCTTACCAGTTGTAATGTTTCAATGCAGCAACTTGGTCTCTATCCAATGCTTCATGGCACATAATAAATGTTTCACAGATGGTTGTTGACCTGTCTATCCCTAGTAGATCTATATTATAGGTAGAAAAATTGACTACAACCTTGAATGAAAAATGCCAGTTGAATTCTTCAGTTCCAGTTCTAACTTCCTGCCCAATTTCAGCTCAATAAACCAAAGATTAACTCCTGCTAGGCTGCTGTTCTTCTCTGTACTGTCCTATGTGTAAAAGGGGACAAAAAAGCCAGGAAACAGGCCTGGGGAGGCCTGGGCCACTTTGCAATGGAAGGAAATACCATTTAGGAAAGGCGTTCTGTCACTCAGTGACTACATCCACATTTTTCCCTTTTGTCTTCCTCACAGCAACATGTGTCAGATTCTATTGCATTATCTAATGGTTGTAATATTTTGCACATACTAAGGAGGGCAGGTTTAAATGTATATAACCGTATTAAGTACTTACCATGTGCCATACACTGTGCTAGGTACTTTATAAATATTGTCACATTTGAGATAGTAACTTCTAATAACAAATCTTCTGTATTAAATTAGTGTTAATGATTCTTTATATTTCTAGAACATCTAATAGTTTGCAAAGCACTATCCCATATGGTATCTGACTTATTCTTCTCTAAAATCTGTGAGCAAGTAGGACTAGTGTTACTTCATCAATATTTTAAAGCACTGGCATAGGGGCAGGCCTTCTACTGACATAGCCCCTAGCCTATCTATACCTCTATCGATGGTCTTCTCGTGGGTTGCTATATTTGAGAAAAACCATCACCTGATGGTTGTCACTCAGTGGGTCTGGTCCTTGGATGACAGACCCATGATCCATGCCTGGACATCTTATTTGAAAGCTCTTGAGCCTGGGAGTATCTACCAGAAGAACTATTCCTCTGGAAGAACCTTTGAGAACTCAGTGTTACCTCCATATCACAATGAGGGAGGTATCCAAGTACAGCTTTAGTGGAGGCAGTTTACAAATGAGTAAACTGAGTCTTGGGGCAGCTAGGTGGTGCAGTGGATAGAGTTCCAGGCTTGGAGTCAAGAAGACTCTCATCTTCCTGAGTTCAAATCCAGCCTTAACACTTAATAGCTGAACAACCCTGAATAAGTCACTTAACCCATTTTCCTCAGTTTCCTCATCTATAAAATGAGCTGGAAAAGGAAATGGCGAATCACTCCAGATCTTTGCCAAAACTCCAAATGGGGTCACAGAGAGTCAGACATGACTGAGAACAATTGAATGACAACAAATGGCATCTTGGAGGTCTCATAGATAGAAGTAACAAATTGACATTTACATAGTTTATAAAATGCTTTAGAGTTGGCAGGGGACTTTGTACACAGTTATCTGATTTGAATTTCACAACAACCCTGTGAGGTAGGCATCCATCAATAAGTACTGATCAGGCACTTATTTTGTACCAGTCTCTCTCTTAAGTGCTCAAGATTCAAAGACAAAAGTGAAACCACCTCAGCTCCTAACGAATGTACATTACATCAACTTATACGTATGTGATCATATACAGAATGGATACAAAACACACACAAGGTGATGAAGAAAGGAGGATTCTAATATTAACTTCTTTTTTAAAAAGTAGATTCAAAATTTTTAAATAAAATTCTGGCAAAAAAACTTCAACATTTATCCACCAAAATAATCACTAAGATCAAGTTGATTTTACACCAAGGTGCAAGGAAATGGTTCAACATTAGGAAAACAATCAAATAATTAACATTTAAGCAATTAATCTCACAAATAAGGCAACTCATTATTTGACAAATAGTCACATTTTAAAACATCCAAAACCACTATGGTTATCTCAATATAAAAACCTTGAAAAAATATAATACTCAACAATATGAACTATACAAAATATAGGCAAATGAGGGTTCTTTCTTTTTTTTCTCCATAACCTTTGTTTGGGTGATTCATGCTCCAAAGACTTTGTTGTTCTGCCACTGTTTTTTTTCCAAAAAAATTTTTTTTGGGCTAAAAGAAAGTGTGTGGGTCATTCATTCATTATCTTTATAGAGTGTAGGTCCTCTGTTCACCTCTGCTTGTCTTCCTCTGACTTCCTCCTCTCCTTCCCTAATCCTCTATGCCCGTTTGCCACACTTTCTCTCTCTCTCTCTTCTTAAAAAGATAAGGATCTGAACCAGGTTGACTGTAGTGTCAGAGGAAATAGGGGAGTATATGCAAGAGATGTTACAACGGTAGAAATTATCAGACTCTCTTGTTCTTTGTTCTCAGAGAGGACCAATGATATCAGGAGCGTGATGCCTTGACTTAAAAGTGACTTGGATTTAAGTGAGGCAGGGCTGTGCAAGCCTCACCTTCTCCTCCACAGTCATCAGAGTTCTGTCACAAGACATAAGTCAAAATGACTGGCAATGGCCCAGAATGCAATGGGACACCTTGATCTTTTTAAGCTAAGGTCTTCCCCAAGTCTTGGTTTGTCTGAAACAATGTCCATTCAGTGATTAGGGGCTAGGTAAGGATCTACTCAGTGTGCAAGACTCAGTAACTGAGGTAGGGGGTGAAAGATGGGGAGAGTGAGGTGTCAAGGATAACACTTAGATTAAAATCCTGAGTGACCAAAAGGATGGTGGAACCCTCAAAAATAATAAACCCTAGCTCCTGTTAAGACTCAACTCAACTGATGCTACTTTTCACTGCCTCTATTTCTGGGACAGAGAGGTTGGGGTGTGGGTGGAGAGTTGCACAGATAAGAGGATCCTACATGTGTCTTCTTTCTGCATCTCTCAGTTCTGATTCTCTCTGAGTTTAGCTTGGTTGTCTAGCTTCAAATGCAGGCTCAGTGGGTAGCCTTACTACAGATATGAATAACTAATGTCATGTGTATGTATATTACATATCCCATATACGCATATATGTTATACACATATATCATATGCATACATAAACTAGAGAAAGTACAGAATCTCATAAATTATATGCTCTCTATTAAACCACTTCTTTAGTAAAATAACAAAATATAGATTGGTTGCTAATTACTCATATTTACATGTACTTAATTACCTAGTCAGTTCAATTCAATTCAACAAATATCTGTTAGGCACTATGTACAAGACACTATGATTCTGTAGGTACTTGGGATAGAAAGATGAAAAGTGATGCCATCCTTGGAAATACACACTCTGACATATGGCTTCCTGTTCCCTAACTGAGTTGGCAAAGTGCCTCTCTCCAGTAGCAGGTGGCCTTTCCCTCTCAGGTCAGAACAGAAAAGAAGGGAATTAAGAGGAATTCATGCTAGGCCTTTATCCCTCCCCCCTCTACTCTGTACAAAGCTGTTTCCCTGCCTGTGATTATTCCTGCTAACAGAACATGGTTACCTGGGTGACCACTGCCAGTCATGTACTCACCTAAACCTTCCGCTCATTCATTCTTGCCATTTAGCAGATGATGAAAGGGCTAGCAGCTGCTGGCCCCTGCAACTGTACTCAGGTCACCTGATAGCTTCAAAAAGCTCCAACTTTGCTGGGGGAGGGGGTGAGTCCTTCCGCACCCTGAAGGAAATAGATGTGCTAGATTTCTATACGCACTGTATAAATGGTAGCTACTATTAGTAGACTTACACATCAAGGGCCTGCCTGCCCTCTGAGGAGGGAAAGAGTTTAAAGAAGACAAGGCTACGGGGGCCCTGCTTCACAGTGTCCGTTTCTGATTCATCCTTGGTTTAGAGACTAAGTTGCTTATGAGAGTGTCAGGGGCCTGCCTGGGAGTGGGAAGGAGGGAGTGAACCAAAATGGCAGGGGCTTATCTTGCAATGTTGGGGGAGTTTAGTAAAGAAGAAGTTCCCATTCTGGACCATTGGGATGGAGTTTTTTGATCCAAGAGGGATCGTGTGGGAAAAAATAGGATGAGGAATGCAAGGGGAATGTTGTGATACAATAACTAACATTTCTATAGAGCTTTAAGTTCAGCAAAGTCATTTCCTGCCGACAGCCCTAGAAGTGGGAAGAGGGGAGAAGGGAATGAATATTTGTTAATCAACTATGTTCCAGGCACCGTATTAAACCCCTTACAAGTATTATTTGATCCCTCACAACAAACCTGAGACACAGGAGCTAAAAAGATCCTCATTTTACAGTTGAAGAAACTGAGGTAGATAGCAGTTAAGTGATTTGCCCAGGGTCACACAGTAAGTATGTGAGGGCAAATTTGAGCTCTATTCTTGCTACCTCCAAGCAGGTGGTACAAACATTATCATACCCAGATGAGAAAACAGAGTTGACACAAAGGTTGACTAGCACAAAGTCAAATAGATAGTAAAGTACTGTTCAGTCATTTCAGTCTTATCCAGCTCTCCATGTTCCCATTTGGGGTTTTCTTAGCAAAGAAAGATACTGGAGTAGTTTGCCATTTCCTTTTCCAGCTCATTTTACAGATGAGGAAACCAAGACAAACTGGGTGAAGTGACTGGCCCAGGGTCACACAGCTAGTAAGTGTCTGAGGTCAGATTTTATCTCCAGTAGATGAGTCTTCCTGACTCCAGGCCTAGCACTCTATGCACTATGGGCCATCTAGCCAGTAGCTAAGTTCAGAACCTGGACTTCTAGGACCTCAGTCCAGGGCTCCTTCAACACTACTACTTGGATTCATGTATGTATGTTGTGGTTGGTGTGATTAGTAAGGGGAAAGCTGTCCTTTTCTGATCCCTTCTCCAATCCATACTCCACTCAGTTGCTAAGAGGATTTTTCTAAAGCACAGATCTGACCATGTCACCTCACCCCCTGTTGAATGAGTTTCAGTGGGTCCCAATTACCTCTAGGATCAAATATAAAGTTTTCTGTTTGTCACTTTAAAGCTCTTTGTAACCTGGTCCTTTCCTGCCTTTCCAATCTTCTCACACTTTAGTCCACAAATTCTATGATTCAGCTTACATGGACTCACTCCGTTTTCCCTTCTCCATGCAGTTTCTCTTTGTATCTTATATATACTAAGTTATTTATTTGCATGTTGTCTTCCCCTGTTAGGATATGAGCTCCTTGAGACCAGGGACAATGTTTTTGTCTTTCTTTGCATCCCCAGATCTTAGATCAATGCCCAGCGCATAATAGGAACTTAATAAATACTTGTTAACTGTCTGGCTACTCACTCAACAAACTAAGCAAATGAGTTAAGGGATCAAAATCAGCCTGTATTTCAGGGGGGGATCTATAATAGCCCCTCTCTCCATCATAGGGTGAGAGCTGTCCATAAACGGGGATGAGTCTCTGCAGTTCCCCATTCCAGATGCTCACAACTTGTGTTTCTCTCTTTGCTTTCAGTCAAGCACTTCAGAATCTGAGTTGTTAAGAAAGAATCTAAGCCCCTGGATGCAGAATAATCAATGAGCTCAGCAAGGAACTTAGTGATAGATAAGGCACATCCGTAGCAGTAAGCACCCTGACACACACAGGAGGGTCTGCTGCGCGGGTTCATAGATCTACTTCTCCATAAGGAAAGCAACTTTTGAGGGGTCAGTAATTACTTTAATCAAACACATATACCAACAGAGAAAATACAAGCAGGGCCAACAGACGGGGCTTCCAACCTTGTCTGACCACAGGCAATGCATACATCATTACTAGAGAGAGAAGCACCAATATATGGGTTTTCAAAGCGGGGGTGGGGCTTCTTAGCAGCTACCCAGAGTCTCATCTGGCACAAGAACCTTCTTTCAAAACCTAAGCCCCAAAGCAAAACTTCACATGTACTCTTTTCAGAGCTGGAGGGCCCAACCCCTCCTGACCCAGCGCCTTACTAGAAACCAACGGAAGGTGTGGGCCCTCATACAAAACAAGCCTTAATAGCCCCACCTGAGGCTTATCAATGGGTGGGAAAGATTTTTAACTCCCATTACAACATCTGGTCTGGAAAGAGTATGAATTGGATGTCTGTTGATAAAGAGGTTCTCTGCTGTGTTCTTAGAGGTAGAACAAGTACCAACACCAAGACTCAATGTATCGAACCTGCTTTGGTCCTGTGGGAACAATGTGTATCTTAATAGATATAGTTTCTCTTCCTGGTCACCAGAGTAACTTTCTATCCTGCCCAAGCACCTGTTAGTGGTTATTTTTCTGGCCCTCCTGACTCAGAGTGAATGTAAATAGTAACTGTTTCTCTTTTGGCCAGCAATCCTGAGGGTCTTCACCTCCCAGTTTGACTTTTTTGTTTTTTTTTTAAATTGAAGGGACCATCTTGATTCACTTCTTAAAAAGGCCTATTCAGTAAATGGGTGTTGCCTCCCTCAAAGTGAGAACTTGAAAGGACCTTAGCTTAAAAGGGCCACAATCTCCCACCACATCTTGGGCCATCTCTACTGGTCCTGATTGCTATCTGGCCATTGGACCCAGTTGATTCTAGAGGAGAAAATGAGGCTTGCGACCTTAGCACAGCACTCCCTCACTCAGATCAAAGTCAACTGCAAGTCACAGCATCATCTCCCTAATGTCATGGATCTCTTCAAGGTGTCTCAAGGTAACAGTTTGTAGGTTACCCACACATTATTCTTTATAAAAAAGATGGAGTATTTTGTTCCTGTTCTTGGTACTCCTTCTGAATCTCATCTAAATGTTGAGTGAAGTGTCTCAGGCACATCTAATTGACTGCTGGCTGTAGGAATAAATGATAGAACAGTTGTTGGGCAGTGGACAGGAAGAGTATATAGTAGATCTGGCACTGAGGAGATGGGGGAGTGGAATAGATGCATATGTAAACTCCAGAAAGAACCAGGCCCTGACCCCACAAAGCTTGGGCCTGGTAAGGATGGCCTTTTGCTGCTGGAAGTATTTAGGCTAGCCAATGTCATTTGCTGTTCCCTAGCCATCTTCATGTACCCTCTAGCTCTAACCCAGAACTCCGTCTCTCAGCCTGGGATCCTGCTTTAATGACAGATGATTACTCACCATATCTAATCCCATCCTACATTCTCCATGCTGCTGCTTCTCCACTATCTTCATCTATGGCCTTCCTCCTTCTACCCCATATCCAACTTTCTACCTCCAGCTCTTTGAACAATAATCAAATCAATTCTACCATCGCTGGAAAGGATATCCCAATCCATTGTCGTATGACTCCAAATTCTATCTCTATGACTTCCCTGAACAAAACATTTCTCCTTGAACATCACTCTCCTGTATGTTCCTTCTTTCTCTATTAAAAGTAAGCTCTTTGAGAGCACGGAGAGTCATCATCAGAACAGACACCAGGAAACTTGCCTGAGAGGCAACATAGTGTGTCTCTGGATCCAAGTGAGATCTGAGTTCAAATCTTACTTCTGACCCTGGTAAGTCACTGAACCTCTATGAAATCAGGCAAATACCACCTGCAGCACTTATGAAATCAAATGAGATAATGTATGTGAAGTGCTTTGCAAAGATTTAAAAGCACTTTACCAACATCAACTATTATTTCTATTAGTCAATGATGAGATGAAGAAGACTTAGCTATCTGCTACTTATCTGAAGCTTCTTAACTAAGAATTTCCTCCTTGCTTCAGGCTCAACCACCTTACAGGTCTTAAGAAAGTGGTGGGATTTATTCAGAACTGGTCTCCATTATCTGGTCTGGAATGGATCCTGTGGGGTAGATGGCATTATTGCACTTGAATGTGGCCTCAACAGGCATGAGAGCCAATTTTTCTTTTGGATTACAGGACATTGTATTTGTTTGAGAATCTGATTGGTGCCATGTTTGTCTTTTTGATAAAGTGTAGGCAGGCTGTGGTAGGTTGTGGTTGTATGAGTAGGAGGGCTAGGAATGCCTTCTAGAAGAAGGAGGCAAATCCATGCTTTTAATCAGCTCTTGTTGGGAAGGCTGTTTAAATGGAAGGCATGATCTCAGACCACTGAGGAATACCGGGTAAATGTCAAATGGGGATAAAATGCACCACCCTGGTTAAAGAAACCATAGCAACAGAATCGCAGTGATTCCTTTCTACAGGGGAAAGTCAATGATGTAATCTAATGAAATGTTGGCCTGGGCTTTACTGAGACAGAAAGAAGAGAAAGAGAAGTTAACAATGAAAGAAGTAAACTTTAGGGTTCTTGCCAGGGAGCAGGCATAGATATTAATTATAGCATTCAAAGTGTACATAAATCAAATTTTGATGGACAAAAGCCCACTGGAAAACGTGGTTCAGGAGCTTGAGTCCTTTTCAGAATCCCTAGCACTCTGGTATGGTAGAGGGAGAATGTTTAAAGCCTAAAGGGGTCATATACCTTGTAACAGTGGTGCTATACCCTTCAGGGATTCTGAAGCTGGACAAACTTAGGCCCTTCTATAAGAAACCACTCAAATATTAGGAGCATCATAGATGTAGATCTGAGCATCTAGTCCAAACATCTCCTTTTGGAGATGTCCCAGCAGAGATGAGGTGGCAGACATTAACATGGAGATTGGTTCCCATTGCTAAATGTTAATTGGTTTGTCCTTGCTAAAGAAGGGACCTTGTTTGAGAATGAATTCAAGAACCCAGGGACAGGAAAACAGCACCTGATAAAGAAGCCAAGAAAGACCCTAAGAGAGGAAATGAAGGCAGTGAGAGAGAGGAGGCCCTGAAGGAGAAGAAAAGACCTTGGGGTCACCTTTTCAAGATTTCAGCTTGAAATTACTTTCAGCAATTCTCTTACTAGAAACTCATTGTTTTTGACTCTTGATATGGTCAGAGTTTAATATCAAAGTTCTTTTGAGTTTTTGTGGCTATTATAGATATATTGAATGAAGTTGATTACTATTTTGTTCAAAGTACCCTTATAATTCCTAAAAGAAAATGATATTAGAGATTCCTGCAGTAGGATCATTTCTCTGAGGGAAAGAAAATATCCTTAGAGAAGAAAATAAATTCTGAATAAAGAATCCTGGTTCTGGGAAAGGCAAATAGATTTTAGAAAAGAAAAATGAATAGTGAGATGGGGGAATGTTTGGGGGTGAGATATTTGGACACTAAAAGAATGATAAAGATTTAGAGCTTTGAGGTCTGCTGATATAAAATGAGAAAACTGAAGTCCAGAGAGGTCAACAAATCAAACAAATATTTATTAAACATCTGCTCTTGTCCAGGATCTATGCTAAGCACCAAAGATACAAAGAAAAGCAACAGAAGCACTTGTCTTCAGGGAGCTTAAAACTTAAAAAGAGAGGCAACATATTAACAACAGTACAAACAAGATTTATATAGGATAACTGGAGATAATCAACAGAGGGAAGGGACTGGTATTAAGGGGTACTGGGAAAAGCTTATTGCAAGAATTAGAATTTTACTTGAAAGAAGACAGGGAAGGCAGAAGGCAGAGACAAGGAGAGAAAACATCCCTTGCCTGAGGGATAGCCTAGTACAAAGGTACAGATATGGGCCTTGTCTTATGTGAGGAACAGTAAGGAGGCAGTGTTAATGAATTCTTGGTTGGTTGTTATCTTTCTTTCTTGAAAAGGACCAAAATAGGGGGAGGAGCCAAGATGGTGGAGTAGAAAGATTCACATATGCTAGCTCCTAACCCACAGCCCATAAAATACCTGTAAAGAAGAATTCCCAACAAATTCTGGAGCAGTGGAAGCCACACAGCAACGGAGTGGAGGAGATTTCTGTTCCAGAGAGACCTGAAAAACCAACACCAAAGTTCTGTCACGCACGTGACCCGGCCCAGAGCCCAGCCCTGCCTTGGCCATGTGGCTCCGAGAGGAGCAGATCCGAGCAGGCTTCAGGGATAGAATCTCCAGCAGCCACACAGGTCACTTTACCCACAGGCGCCAAACGTCATTGAGAGAGCTTTTTTGGCAGGTCGAGAAGGGAATGGGGTCTCTCCATAACTCAGGCCCCTTCGAGAGGCAGCAGCAGAGGCAGCAGCAAACAGGGACTCCCAAAGCAGACAGGTGCTTAGATCCACTGTTGAAGGTCTCCGCATAAACCCCCTGAGGGAACTGAGCCCTTGTGGCAGCCCTGCCCCCCACCAGAGCAGCTGAACTTAATCTCACACTGAATAACAGCCCTACCCCTACCTGAGCACCTGAATTTAATCTTACACTGAATAGCAGCCCCAACCCTGCTGAAAGCCCTGAGGCTGGGAAGCAGCATTTGAATCTCAGACCCCAAGCATTAGCTGGGCAGATCTGGAGGTAAGATAAGTGTGGAAAGTCAGAAAGTCTCAGAAGTCAAGTAACTGGTTGGGAAAATGCCCAGAAAAGGGAAAAAAAAATAAGACCATAGAAGGTTACTTTCTTGGTGAACAGATATCTCCTCCCATCCTTTAGGATGAGGAAGAACAATGCTTACAATCAGGAAAAGACATAGAAGTCAATGGTTCTGTGTACCAAACATCCAAAATAAATATTCAATGGGCTCAGGCCATGGAAGAGCTCAAAAAGGATTTTGAAAATCAAGTGAGAGAGGTGGAGGGAAAAATGGGAAGAGAAATGAGAGAGATGCAAGAAAAGCATGAAAAGCAGGTCAACACTTTGCTAAAGGAGACCCAAAAAAATGCTGAAGAAAATAACACCTTGAAAAATAGGCTCACTCAATTGGCAAAAGAGGTTCAAAAAGCCAATGAGGAGAAGAATGCTTTCAAAAGCAGAATTAACCGAATGGAAAAGGAGGTTCAAAAGCTCAATGAAGAAAATAGTTCTTTCAAAATTAGAATGGAACAGATGGAGGCTAATGACTTTATGAGAAACCAAGAAATCACAAAACAAAACCAAAAGAATGAAAAAAATGGAAGATCATGTGAAATATCTCATTGGAAAAACAACTGACCTGGAAAATAGATCCAGGAGAGACAATTTAAAAATTATGGGACTACCTGAAAGCCATGATCAAAAAAAGAGCCTAGACATCATCTTTCATGAAATTATCAAGGAAAACTGCCCTGATATCCTAGAACAGAGGGCAAAATAAATAAAGAATCCACTGATCACCACCATAAAGAGATCCAAAAAGAGAAACTCCTAGGAACATTGTGGCCAAATTCCAGAGTTCCCAGGTCAAGGAGAAAATACTGCAAGCAGCTAGAAAGAAACAATTCAAGTATTGTGGAAATATAATCAAGGATAACACAAGATCTAGCAGCTTCTACATGAAGGGATCAAAGGGCATGGAATATGATATTCCAGAGGTCAAAGGAACTAGGACTAAAACCAAGAATCACCTACCCAGCAAAACTGAATATAATACTTCAGGGGAAAAAAATGGTTTTTCAATGAAATAGAGGACTTTCAAACATTCTTGATGAAAAATGAAGAGAAGCATGAAAAGGTAAATAGCAAAGAGAAGTCATAAGGGACTTACTAAAGTTGAACTGTTTACATTCCTACATGGAAAGACAATATTTGTAACCCTTGAAACTTTTCAGTATCTGGGTAGTTGGTGGGATTACACACACACATACACACACACACACACACATGCATGCATGCACACAGAGACAGCACAGAGTGAATTGGCAATGGGAGGAGGGAGCAATTTGAAGTCAACACTCTTGGGAAGGGACAGGATCAAAAGAGAGAATAGAAGCAATGTGGGGCAGAATAGGATGGAGGGAAATACAGTTAGACTATTATCGAAGTCATTTGCAAAACTACGCCGATATGGCCTATATTGAATTGCCTGCCTTCCCAAAGGGAATGGGCGGGGAGGGAGGGATGGGGAGAAGTTGGAACTCAAAGCTTTAGGAACAACTGTTGAGTATTGTTCTTGCTACTAGGATATAAGAAATACAGGCAATGGGAAATAGAAAGTTATCTGGTCCTATGGGACAAAAGAGAAGATGGGGACATGGAAGGGAGGGATGAAAGAAGAGAGGGCAGATTGGTGGTAGGAGAAATTAGAATGCTTGGTGTATTGGGGTGAGGCAAGGAGACAAGTGGGGAGAAAATTTGGAACCCAAAATTTTGTGAAAATGAATGAAAAAAGTTAAATAAATTAATAAAAAAAAAAGAAAAGGACCAAAATGACATCACTATGTTGGAATCAAGGTACAGTGTGTGCAACTGTGGCTGATCAGCCCAATATGAGCTCAGAAAGTTCTACCACAGATCAGGCACAAATAGTCTATATGAACATTTTCAGCAGAGATGTCTGTAGATTTGTGCATTTCATGTTTCTTTTGAACTACTGCAATTCTGCTTCATTCATAGAGCGAAGTGCTTTCTTTGATACAGGCATGCCCCGCTGGGCCAGTGTTACTGATGATGAGCAGTTTCATGGTTACAAAAGTTTTTGTACTTTTTTTGTGTTTCACCTGCACAGCAGGATCCCCACCTACTGTGGTAAGCAGGCCAGGGTTGGATGAAACAGACAATTTAAGTGTGCCTTTTCTAATCCCTTTCTCACACCAGGAGGTGAACAGTGTAGTGATGCCATGGTCAGACCTGCACTTTAGGAAGATTACTGTGGTTGCTGAGTGGAGGGTGTGCTCGAGTGCAGAGAGACCAGAGGCCTGGAGCAATCTGCATGCTATTGCTGTAGTCCAGAAGTGAGGTGATGAGGGCCTGCCCCAGGGTGGTGGCTTTGTCAGAGAAGAGACAATATGAAGGGAGAATGCACACGAGAAGTAGTAGAGCCAGTTCAATGGCCTCTAAGGTCCCTTCTACACTGAAATCTGACTCTTCATATTTTTTCATTGGAATTTAAATCTCCTAATTCTCCGTCCAGGTTTCTCCACTCTACTCTCCTGTGAGCCATGAACTTCCCCCTTCTTCTCAGTGCTATGACCATTCTTCTTTTCTGTTAGACTAAGAAAACTTGGACTTATCTTTGAATTCTCTTGCCCTGTACCCAATATAACATCAAGTCATGTCCATTTTTACTTTGTAATGTCTCCATAGCCAGCCTTTCCTACTCCTCTCACAACAATCCAATTCTTTATTATTCATACCAAGGTTATTATCATATTATTGGACTCCTTAGTTCTACTTTCCCTCCTTTATCTATTCTGAGCATCATAATTCTATTTATGTTCCTAAAAAGCTGCTTTCATCATGTCACTACCTTCCTCAGTAACTTTCAGTAGCTCCCCATTGCTTTCAGGTTGAAATGCAAACATTCAAGGCCCTCCAATCCGTCTTTCCATTCTTATCTGGCAATGGTCCTTGACATATAATTGACTAAACCATCCACATGTACTAACTATATGGCTCTGGAAACATAAATAGCAACTTCTCTGAGTTTCAGTTTTCTCAGTTGTAAAATGGGGATCATAATAGCACCTTCCTTACCAGGTTACTAAGAACAAATCAGATAATCTATGGTAAGTGCTTTGCAAACTTTAATTACTATGTAAATGTAAGATACAGGGGTTATTATTATTTGAAAATGAGCATTCTCTGTGTGTGTGTGTGTGTGTGTGTGTGTGTGTGTTTTCTTCTCAACTAGGCTTTAAGTCCCTTTTTGCCTCCCCAGAGCCTAGCATCATGCCCTGCACCAAGTGGACACTCCGTAAATGTTTGTGGAGGAGAAGGAAAAGGAGAGTGAGGAAGGGGAAGAAGGAGGAGGAATGCGAGGAGAGCGATGAAGATGAGGAAGAAGAAAAAGAAAGGAGGAAGTAGAAGAGGAAGAAGGAGAAAGAGGGAGGAGGAGGAGGAGGAGGAGTGAGAATCCTGCAGAACTGAAGGGTAAAATGCATAAAATCCTTCTGCCAGAGGGTGGCAGCAAAGGGCCACAGCTGAAGGTGTAATCAAGGAGGCTAAATGAATGCAGGGAAACAACTTAGGTTCCATTCTTTGGGGAAATCGTCTTTGTGAAACAAATCCTTGGGAGTCAGGTGGTCCCAGAATAGGTCCTTGTCCCCTGCAGGGGTTTATGGAGTTTCAATCTAGCAGTCATATTCATATTACCTAGAAAATATTAGTTTATACGCAAGAAGATCTGAACTTTCTGTCTCTGATCCAATAGTTTCTCTATAACTTCCTTGGCCCAGGCATTCAGAATAGGTTGAAAGTTAACATTAATTACACCTAAGATAAAGTAAATGGAGCTGAGCTCTTCTCCAGGAAAGGATGAGAAGCTAGCCTTCATAATCCTGTAGTGTGAGGTCCTAAGAGAATCTCCTGGACTTCTTTGTACAGTGGGTTATGTCCTAACCAGGCTTCCCCTGGCTTGTGCTCCTTAGGCTACAAACCTTCATCCAGAGCCATGGTTAGGATAGAAAAGGGGGAACACATAATTATTAAATACCTACTCTGTGCCAGGCACTGTGCTAAGTGCTTCATAAATATCTCATTTGATCCTCATGACAACCTTTGGGTACTTTCCCCCTTTCTTTCCTCCTCTATTGAGGAAAGAAAGAAATGAAAAAACTGGCCTAGAGACCTGTCTGAGGAAGAATTTGAATTCAGATCTTCCTGACTCCAGGCTCAGGTCTTTGTCCATTATACCACAACTGAGACTCCATTTAGAATAAAATAGGTTTAGCTAGAATGAGAGGATGGGGAGACCACTGTCTGATCCCTTGTTGTCGTAAAGCAATTTGACTCTGCCAAGCCAGTGTCTAATATGAACTCGTGGATCAATGGGGCCTTGCAAGCTACAAGGCAGCAAGAATGTTGTAAGGAAAGGGATGTTCTAAGGAAGTTGTGTAATATATAATCTTTGTATCTTGGCTGTCATTTGACATGAAGGGCCAAGGTAGATCTTAGGAATGTTGTAGACGCTATTTCTGATTTGAGAAGAGAGTGGTCTGCATTATTTCTGAGATCCCTAGTAATTCTAAAAGCCTAGAATTCTAGATAATGCAGAGACTTCATTTCTGAGATATTTCATGTGTTCTAACAAACTCCTTAAAGCACACTATACAAGCTCAAAGAATGAACAGATTTATACATAAGTCAAAGTAAACAAACAGGGTTTGAGTCCAAGAAATCTGAGTCTGAGAAAATGTATAATACTTGGCAGTAATCAATGAATTCCACAGGTTTGTGTAGTCTTAGAACCTTACAGGATTGCTCTTGGTAGAACCCTGGCCAGGGCACGCAGAGTTCCAGATTATGTTGGCATTCCTCTCCAGGGCATCACTCACTTACCACATGAACAGTGTTGCCCCACCTGGAGCTCATGCCACCTACTCTGCCTATATCTTTTTCCTGCAGTTCTCTGCACACAGTAGATACCCCTTGTCATGGCTCTCCATTGTGGTCCTTTCCCTTCCTGCTTAACAATTTGTTCTTTCTGCCATATTTTTTATAGCTCCCAATCAAAAAATGCCAAATTTCTTCTGCTACTTTGTGTAGCAACCCACTTTAATTACCTGCTGTCATGCTCAGCTTCCAGTAGCTAGTATTGGGCATTCATCTGTGTGGTATAGTAGATAGAGACCTGGGTCTGAATTCAAATCTGGACCTCAGATGCTAGCTCGCTGGCAAGTCACTCAGCCTGTATTTGTTTCAGTTTCCTCCTCTGTAAAATGGGGGTAATGATAGCACCCTACCTTCTAAGGTTGTTGAGAGGACCAAATGAAAAATAATAATTGTAAAACATTTGCCATAGTGCCTTGTACCTAGATAAGTATTAGCTACTATTATTCTCTTTTCTAGAGAAGGAAATCCTCAATAGAGTCCCCAAAGGGGGGAGCACTTCAGAGTCCTACTGTATCACAGTGTGTTACAGACCCAAACATAGCTCGGGATTTGTGTACCGTCATTTCTGAAGCCTCCTCTTGTACTATATTCCTGTGATCTGGGGCTTCAAAGAAACATGCCCTGCTGTTGGGAATGTGCCCGCTCCATCATAACTTCTACTGTAATTGTGTCAATAATATGCTGTATCTGGGCGAGTTTTGTGATCTGATGCCCTCTCTCACTTAGCACTCAGGTGTTATATTTCCCTTTGTTCCAGAAATGGAAGAGCAGTCTAATCCTAGATAGTCTCACTTTCCCTTAATTCCCCAGTCACTCCCCACCCCCACCCACCCATGGGTTGGTTTAGGCAAATTACCTAGGTCTGCTGGTAGCCTGGACTACAAATGTTTTCACCATGGGGTAGGAGAGGGGAGGGGAGGAGGGCAGCACTCATTATACCCAGCCAGAAGTTTTCTTAACACTCTAATAAAGTCAGCCCCCACTGTCTTCTGGTGCCACTCCCACAGTTAGCCTCTAGGAGGTGCTCTTTTCTCCCTAATTCTCTAAGGTTGACCTTGGACCCATTTCTTCCCTTCACTTTGCAGGAGCTAAAGGCTGTCTTTTAAAAGGATTTTGAGTTTCTAAAGGAAAGATAAAATAAAGCCACATACAAAACCATAGCATTTTTGGCTTACTAGGCATTTGCGTATTATCCAAAAATACTTATAATTTTATCAAACATTGGCCCTCCCTCTCTTTGTTCCTTCTTTCCTTCCTTTGTTTCTTCCTTCTTTCCTTCTTTCTGTTCCTCCCTCCCTCCTCTCTCTCTCTTTCTCTCTTTTCCCCTCTCTCCCTCTTTTCCTCCCTCCCTCTCTCCTCTTTTCCTCTTTCGTTTCTTTTCCTTTCTTCCCTTTCCCACTCCTGGGTCTCTAAGAGGCTAAGTGACTTGCTCAAGAGCACACACAAGAACTGTAAGTTTTAGGGCTGAGGTTTAACTTGAGGCCCACTCTATGTCCTCTTCCATCCTTCTTCTTCTGGTGTAGCTTCTCTAGAGCCTTTTCTTGGTTTCCTTTAATTTTGTCTCCATTTAACCTGTGAATACTAATTACCACTAATTAAGATCTATTCTATCCTTCCTTCATTTTAAAACCTTAATGTCACCTCTTTTCCTTTTTTAAATCAAATTATAATTTTTAATTAATTTATTATTAATTATTATTATTCATTAATTTAATTAATTAAAATTTCTCTTCTTTCCCTGCTATACCACCCCCATTGAGAAAAAAAGAAAAAAAAACTTGTTGCAAAGTATATAGTCAAGCAAAACATATTCTGGCAGTAGCCATGTCCAAAAAATATATGTCATTGGAATAGTTCCCAAAGTGGGTGACACTGCCTCCCACGGGGCACTGGAACAATGGGGATGGTAGTATTCTTGGGTGCAATTGGGGAGCATTGAATAAAAATAAGGGGGCAGTGGAAGCATAAGGAAAGAAGAGAGGAAAATTTTGAGAAACAGTTCATACATATTTCATCTGTTGTGTAACAGAGTTAAAGTCGTAGTGACTGCATTATTTTCCAAATAAACACACAAAATGCAAGTTATAACTGATCAGTGGTCAAGTCTACTGACAGTTCGTAAAAAGGAATTGTTGGCAGGAAAGTAAGTCATGCATTGTTTGGAAGTTCCGAATGCATCCGTAGGACTACGTGCATGTAATGACTTGTTTAGTACACATTACATGATGCAACATGGAATCATCAAAATACAAATACAGGGGAAAACCCCACAAATTTACAATAAATTATTAAATATAAATGCCATTTTTAAGAAAAAATTTATTTTTTGAAATGATGCAAATTAAAAAACATTAAGAGGTTAAAGAAAGTAGATTTCTGGGGCAGAGGGGAACTGAGTAATTATTTTTTTAAAAAGGGGGCAGTAGATCAAATAAGTTTGGGAACCTCTGTTCTACACAAGTCTACTGCTTTTCTTTCTCATAAGAAAGGAAAGGGAAAGGACGGAGAAGAGAGGAGAGAAGTGGAGAGGAGAGGAGAGGATTCTCCCCCCAAAACATGTTTATATTTAGTCATAGGATCATAGATTTAAAGCTAGAAGAAATCTTAGAAGTGCAGAATCCAATTTCCTCATTTTACAGATGAAGGCTGAATGAAGTTGTGCTTGGCCCCACACTACACTGATAGTAAGTATCTAAAGCAGGATTTTAATTTAGGTCTTCCTGCATCCATCCTCAGCACTTTGTCCATTGCACCATCAGGCTTTCTCCTGCCTCTTTTAATGACTCCATCACAAAGACTTCTCACCTTCTCTTCTCTGTCATTCAGATATGAATCCCATTTTCCAGCTGGTCCTATGTTGCAGCTCCTCCCTAATTCTGACTCCTAGACAAATGATCTCATCCTTTATTTTTTAAAAAGCTTTTCATCCTTTTAATGGAGGCAGAGACCATGTTTTACTTCCATTTCTTCCATTAATTAGACTTTTGGCAAGTAAGTTAATCTGTCTGTTCATCAGTATTCTCATCTGAAAAAAAGAAAAGTAAGGTTTGTGAACACTTTATATATGTTGCCTCATTGGATCCTCCATTTGACAGAAGATGAAACTGAGACTGAGAGAGGCTAACTGTGAACCTGGGCAAATCACTTACCCTCTGCTTGCTTCAATCTCTTTAACGGTAAAACTGGGATAATAACAGTGTCTAACACACAAAGTCATTGTGCCTGGCATATGGTAGGTGCAATATAAATGCTATTCCCTCCCAGGGTCATAGAACTCAGGTCTCCCTCCAATTCTACTCTATCCACAGCCCAGAGTATTGGATTAGCTGATCCCTTAAGTCTCTTCCAGTTTTAACTTTTTGACTCCTTTACTGGGCCTAAACCTGGTACATTTCAGACCTTCATAGACTTGGTGTGCAACTCCACTTTCCTCACCAACTTATCTTGATAACTTGTCCTTCAACCTTGGTGGGGAGCATTTACTTAGGATCCCAGTGTGGTTTTTCAATATCATAAAATTTTTTTAAACATGTAGGATCTATCCCAACAATAAGAGATGTGTTGTTTCATCACAAATTAGAAGGAGACCAGGGTTGAGGAGATGCCTTTCCCACAACAGCAGTGACAGGAGATCCAGGAGCATCCCAAAGCAGAATTGAACAAAGCTCTAGCAAAGTGATTTATGAGAGAGAGGTCATAGTTCTCTTGCTTTCTGGGTGCTCTGAGCTGGGATCTAGATAAATCCAGAATAATTGGAAAGAAATTAAATATGTCAATAATTTCTAGAGCAGGGAATCCCAGCATGGGGTATGTCTATGCCTAGGGGATACAGTAAGTTTGTGGATGGATGTTGGGAAGCATTTTGTATATAACTATATTATTCTATTGAAATCTTCCAAAAGTAGCAGTATTAGTGGATAAAATGTTTCTGTGTTAAATAAAGTGTTCTTCATGAAAATCACTTCTTATGTGCATATTCATGGTAAATGGTAGAAATTCCTTTTATTTTAAATAGAGGGTACTAGATGGCTTACTGAAAAAATATATTGAGAGTGAAAAAGATTGGGAACATCTGGTCTGGAGAACAAATTCCTTTTGGTTATTCACCATGATGGGGAGGGAGGGAAGGAGGAGGAGGAAAGAGAGAGAGAGAAAGAGAGAGAGAGAGAGAGAGAGAGAGAGAGAGAGAGAGAGAGAGAGACTGACTGACTGACTGTTGAAATCTTTGTCTGGCTCAGAGGATTTCTTTAGCCCATCTGTAAGTCACTAGACCTGAAAATGGACTTAGTCATAGCAGGAATAGATGGAGACTTCACTTGACCTAAGGATAGACCTGAAAGCAGTTGGTGAGACCAGGGCGGAGACATGTGGACATGAGCTGGGGAAGCTTTCCCAGAATAGATGCCGGCCAATGGGAGGCAGTAGAGTGGATTTGGATGAGGATAAACACATAGAAAAGCTGTATACTTTAAAAAAATTATTTTCGTCTTTTAAAAAGTCTTTATTTATTTATCTTTGTTTCTTACATCATAATAGTTATCCTAATAGCTCTTCCCATCCCTCTCCCAGAGGGTAATTCCATATAACAAATATTATTATTTTTTTAGAGAGGAAAAAAATATCAGCACAATTATTTGATACAATACAAATACAATACAAAAAAAATTCGATACAATAAAAAAAAGTCCCTGTGTAATACCTGGGCACCTCCCACCTCCATGAAGGACTAAATTTTCTCTTACATCTCTCAAGTCTTGCTTCATATTTATAGTTTTTCACATTCATTTTTTACTTTTTGGTATGTCATTGTTCTTTGCATTTTCATTGTTGTGTATTGTTTTTTTGGCTCTGCTTATTGCAATCTGCAACAGTTCATATAAATCTTTCCATACTTTTCTGTATTCATTACGCACATCATTTCTTAAAACACAATAATATTCCATCATATTCATGTATTATAATTTATTCAGCCAACTTCCAATTGATGTGCATCTACTTTGTAATTCTTTAATATCACAAAAAGTACTGCTATATATATTTTGTATATGTGGACTTTCCTCTTACAAATGGCTTTCTTGGGGCATAAACCCAGTAATGGAAATCCTGGTTCAAAAAGTATGGACATTTAGTTACTTTATTTGCATAATTCTAAATTGTTTCTTAAAATGATTGTACCATTTCATAGTTTCTTCAACAGTGAATTAATGTGACTATTATTCCATAATTCCTCCAACATTATATATTGCCATTTTTGTTATTTTGCCAATTTTCAGAGTAAGAGGTGAAATTTCATGGTTATTTTGATTTATATTCCTCTCATTATTAATGACTTGGATTGGGGCAACTAGGTGGTACAGTGAATAGAGCATCAGTATAGGAGTCAGGCGGATCTGAGTTCAAATCTCACCTCAGACACTTGACATTCACTAGCTGTGTGACCTTGAGCAAGTCACTTAACCCTGATTACCTCATCCTAGGTCATCTCCAGTCATCTTGATGAATATCTGGTCACTGGATACAGATGGCTCTGGAGGAGAAGTGCAGCTTCACAGCCCTCCCTCACTCAAAACAAAGTCAAGTGCAAGTTATGTCACCATTTCTCTGATGGCATGGTCTTGCTCGGATGAACACACAATGATTTGGATCATTTGTAACGTGACTTTGAATACTTTGAAATTCTTTTGAGAATTGCTTGTTCATTTCCTTTGATCCCTTAACTACTAAAGAATGGCTATTAGTTGTACATACACATACCTATTTATTACTTGTTTATATATCTTGAGTACCAAATCCTTATCAGAGAAATTTTTACAAAGATTTTTTCCCATTTGACCACTTCCCTTGTTATCTTGTTATCCTAGGTACATTAGCACTGTCTGTGCAGAAGTTTTTCAGTTTCATGTAACTAGTTAGTTACCTATTTTCTTTTGTAGTTGTCTCTATTTCTTGGTGGTCAGAAATACATCTACCACCCATAACAGAGAGAAATATATGGTCTGCTTCTTTTCTAATTACTTAATGGTAGGATCTTTAATATTAAGGTTGCCTATGCATTTATGATGTATTGTGGAACATACTGTGAAGTGTTGGTCTAAGTCTAATTTCTGCCAACATGTTTTTCAGTTTTTCCAGAAAATTTTTATTAAATAAGAAAATTTTCCCCTAGATAGTTTGTTTTCCATATCCTGAATAATCCAAACACTAGATTATTCAATTCTCTTGTTTCTGATTCTCCCTTGTCTAATTTGCTTCACTGATTGACATTTCTGTTGTTATTGTTTTTTTAAAATAAATACCAGATAGTTTGGATGACTGCTACTTCATAATATGGTTTGGGAGAGTTTTATCATTTACCATTTTTATCATTTTGCTTGATATTCTAAATCTTTTGTTTTCCCAAATGAATTTTGTTATTTTTTCCCCAAGCTGCTATAGCATTTAAAGTATAAATTAATTTTGATGCTATTGCCATCTTTATTAGGTTGTCATGACCTAGACATGAACATTGACTATGCCATCAGTTATTTAAGCTGGTCTTTATTTCTTTAAGGAGCATGTTGTAATCGAACCTAACAAAGTCCTTTGTGTTTTTTGGTAAGTTGATCCCCAGTAATTGCATGCATTTTGTAGTTATTTAGAATAGAATTTTCCTTTCTACCATTGATTCTTGCATTTTGTTATTATTATGTAAAATAGTGTTGGTTTTTGAGGATTTATTTTGTGGCCTATAAGCTTGCTAAAGTTATTAATTTTCTCAATTGGTATCTTTACTGATTCTCTAGGATTTTTCAAATAAACCACCCTAACATCAACAGATAGGGATAATTTAATCTCCTCTTTACCAATCTTTATTTCTTTAATTTCTTTCTCTAGTCTTATTGCTGTTACTAGCATTTCTAGAACCATATCAGATAATACTGGGAAGAGTAGCCATCCTTGCTTTGCTGCCCTGTCTATTTGAAAAGGTCCTAATGTATCCCCATTGCATATGATGCTTGCATTTGGTTTTAAAGAGATGCTTTTTAATGACATTAAAATAGTTCTCTCCATGTGCATATTTTGTAAGGTTTTTAAATAAAAGAATGTTGTACTTTGTTAAAGGCTTTTTCTGCATCTATTGAAATGATTATGTGATTATGGGTGTTTTGTGTTTTAATAATGTTAATTATGTTGGTTGTTTTCCTAATGTTGAGCCATCCTTGCATCCCTGGTATAAATCCCACTTGGTTATAATGAAAGATTTCTTGGATAAATTGCTATTCTGTGTTTGACAAGATTTTGTTTAAAATGTTTGAGTCAAGGGGCAGAGTCAAGATGGTGGAGTAACAGCATGGGCTTTCTAGAGCACTCCTGCCAAGCCTACCCAAATACCTACAAAAAATGGTTCTAAAAAATTCTGGAGCTACAGAACCCATAGAATGATGGAGTGAAGCAAATCTCTAGCCCAAGACAGCCTAGATGGTTGCTGGGAAGTATCTGTCATACCACACTGGGAGCAGAGTGCAGTCCACTGTGAACTGCAAGTGCAAAAGGGGACCTAAGCAGTCCTGGGGGGGCCTGAATCTCTCATACCTGTGGTGGTTTCCAGACTTCATGACCCAAAAACACTGAAGTAAAATTGAAAGGTCAGGAGAAAAAACCTGTGGGACCAGTGTGAAGTGATCCAGCCCCAACCTCAGGGTGTTAGAGGGAAGAGGGGGTAGAGGAACCCACAGAAGCAGCAGGAGCAGCTGCAATCACCAGATCTGGAGTTCTAGGACTACAGATTATTGGGGATGGAGCAGTTGACAGTACACCCCCCACTCTCACTGGAAACAGAGAACTACCTTGACAAAGAGATCAAAAGTCAAGTAAATGGCTAAAGAAATGAGCAAAAACAGGAAAAAGAGTCAGACTATAGAATCTTACTTTGGTGACGAGGAAGATCAAAGCATTCAAACAGAATAAAACAGACCAAAGCATCCAAACAGAATAAAACAAAGTCAAAGTTCCTATATCCAAAGCCTCCAAGAAAAATATGAATTGGTCTCAGGCCATAGAAGAGCTGAAAAAGGATTTTGAAAATCAAGTAAGAGAAATAGATCAAAAATTGGGAAAAGAAATGAGAGTGATGCAAGAAAATCATGAAAAACAGGTCAACTGATTGCTAAAGGAGATCCAAAAATACTGAAGAAAATAACACTTAAAAAAAAAACTAACTCAAATAGCAAAAGAAATCCAAAAAGTCAACGAGGAGAAGAATGCCCTAAAAAATAGAATGGAAAAGGAGATCCAAAAGCACATTAGAGAAAATAATTCCTTAAAGATTTTTCATCAGCTGGAGCAGATGAAAAATCTTTATGAAAAATCAAGAAATTATAAAACAGAACCAAAGGAATGAAAAAATAGACAATGTGAAATATCTCACTGGAAAAGTAACTAACCTGGAAAATAGATCCAGGAGAGACAATTTAAAAATTATGGGACCACTTGAAAGCTATGATCAAAAAAAGAGCCTAGACATCATCTTTCATGAAATTACCAAGGAAAACTGCTTTGACATTCTAGAACCAGAGGGTAGTTAAATATTGAAAGAGTCCAGTGATTGCCTCCTGAAAGAGATCCCAAAAGAAAAACACCTTGGAATATTGTAGCCAAATTCCAGAGTTCCCAGTTCAAGGAGAAAATATTGCAAGCAGCTAGAAAGAAACAATTTGAGTATTGTGGAAATACAATAAAGATAACACAAGATCTAGCAGCTTCTACATTAAGGGACTGAAGGGCTTGGCATATGATATTTCAGAAGTAAAAGGAACTAGGATTAAAACCAAGAATCACCTACCCAGTAAAACTGAGTATAATACTTCAGGTAGAAAAATGGTCATTTAATGAAATAGAGAATTTTAAAGCATTCTTGATGAAAAGACCAGAGCTGAATAGAAAATTTGACTTTCAAACACAAGAATCAAGAGAAGCATGAAAAAGTAAACATAAAAGAGAAATCATAAGGGACTCACTAAAGTCGAACTGTTTACATTCCTACAAGGACAGATAATATTTGTAACTCTTGAGACTTTTCTCAGTATTTGGATAGTTGGAGGGATTATATATATATACATATAGACAGAGGGCAGAGGGTGAGTTGAATAGGAACAGATGATATTTAAAAAAATAATAATAAATAAAAAATAAAATCCAATTAAAAGGTGAAAGCAGAATATATTGGGAGGAGAAAGGGAGAAATGAAATGGGGAAAATTATCTCCCATAAAAGAAGGAAGAAAGAAAAAGCTTTTTCAATGGAGGGGAAAAGGGGGGAGGTGAAAGGGAAAAAGCTTACTCTCATCACATTTGGCTTAAGGAGGGAATAACATACACGCTCAATTTGGTATGAAAATCTATCTTACACTGCAGGAAGGTAGGGGAGAAGGGGATAAGTGGGGTGTGTCAGGAGATGATAGAAGGGAGAGCAAATGGGAGGAGGCAGTAATTAGAAGTAACTAATTTTGAGGAGGGACAAGGTCAAAAGAGAGAATAGAGTAAATGGAGGACAGGATAATTTGGAGGGAAATATAGTTAGTCTTTCACAACATGACATTTATGGAAGTCTTTTGCTTAGCTAGACATGTATAACCAATATAGAATTGTTTGTATTCTCAGTGGGGATGGATGGGGAGGGAGAAAGGGAGAGAGTTGGAACTCAAAGTTTTAAAAATGAATGTTAAAAACTGATTTTTACGTGCAATTGGGAAAAAAGAAATACAGGTAATGGGATACAGAAATCTGCCTTGCCCTATAAGAAAATAGAGGAGATGGGGATAAGGGAAGGGAGGGGTATGATAGAAGGGAGGGCAGATGGGGGAAGGGGTAATAAGAATGCATGATGTCTTGAGGTGGGGGAGGGGAGAGATGGGGAGAAAATTTGGAACTCAAAATCTTTTGGAAATGAATGTTGAAAATTAAAAATAAATTAATTAAAAAATCTTTGAGTCAGTATTAATGAATAGTGTTGTCCTATAATTTTCTTTCTCTGTTTTACCTCTTCCTAAGTTAGGTATTAGGACTATATTTATCTAATAAAAGAATTCTAATAGGATACTTTACTTCTCAATTTTTGAGAAAATTTTATATAGCATGGATCTAATTGTTCTTTAAAAATTTGATAGAATTCTTCATCAGCTCCTCTCTTTGGTAATTCCTTTGGAAACAGATTTATTTTCTTTTTTGAAATTGGGTTATTTAAGATCTCATCTTCATCTTCCAAAATTTTGAGTATTTTATATTTTTGAAAGTATTTGAAGATGGCAGACTAGAAAGACACACTTATGTAGGGTCTCCCCACACAGCCCACAAAATACCTGTAGAGAGGGACTCTCAACAAATTCTGGAGCCGCAGAAGTGGAGAACAACAGATTGGAGGTGATTTCCAGCCCCCAGTGACCTAAAAGGCCCACAGAAATGCCAGTTGCACTAGACATGGAGCCAAGCATGGACCCCAGCCCAGCCTTGGCCACATGGCACAGCATGATGAGACTCTGGGAGGAAGACACCTCAGGGGCACAATCTTCAGTTGCAGCAGCAGGCCCTCAGATCACTCAACCCACACACACCAAAGGTCAGTGACAGGGTTTTATCAGCTGGCCAGGAAGGAAGAAGGGCCTTCCCATGGCTCTGGCAGCAGGCAGCTGCCACAGAGGGTGCTCAACGGCTTGTGCAGACTGCTCATTCTTGGAGCATAAAAACCCCTGGGGGCACTGAAGAGCTGAGTCTTACCTCAGCCCTGGGTGGAGGCCCTGGCCCAGCTGGTCTTTGTCTCCCACTGAATGGTGGCCCTGCCCATCCAGTTTATCTGAAAATCAGCCCCCAGTGCTGACTTGGTGGAACTGGAGGCTAGGTGGCTGTGAAGAGGTAATTGCTAATATTGTGGACATAAAAATCCCTCTCTGCATCCAGACTCGTACACACTGGATTGTGCCACCTTGGAGGAACTTATATCTCACAGACTCCCAGAGTATACCCTACTCTTGACAAAGAACCCAAAAGTCAAGTAACTGGTTGGGAAAATGCCCAAAAAAGGGAAAAAAAATAAGACCATAGAAGGTTACTTTCTTGGTGAACAGATATCTCCTCCCATCCTTTAGGATGAGGAAGAACAATGCTTACCATCAGGAAAAGACATAGAAGTCAACAGTTCTGTATCCTAAATATAAATAAATATTCAGTGGGTTCAGGCCACTGAAGAGCTCAAAAAGGATTTTGAAAATCAAGTTAAGAGAGTTGGAGGAAAAACTGGGAAGAGAAATGAGAGAGATGCAAGAAAAGTATGAAAAGCAGGTCAATACCTTGCTAAAGGAGACCCCAAAAAATGCCGAAGAAAATAACACCTTGAAAAATAGGCTAACTCAATCGGCAAAAGAGGTTCAAAAAGCCAAAGAGGAGAAGAATGCTTTCAAAAGCAGAATTAGTCGAATGGGAAAGGAGGTCCAAAAGCTCACGGAAAAAAATAGTTCTTTCAAAATTAGAATGGAACAGATGGAGGCTAATGACTTTATGAGAAACCAAGAAATCACAAAACAAAACCAAAAGAATGAAAAAAATGGAAGATCATGTGAAATATCTCATTCGAAAAACAACTGACCTGGAAAAGAGATGCAGGAGAGACAATTTAAAAATTTTGGGACTACCTGAAAGCCATGATCAAAAAAAGAACCTAGACATCATCTTTCATGAAATTATCAAGGAAAAACTGCCCTGATATCCTAGAACAGAGGGCAAAATAAATATTGAAAGAATCCACCAATCACCTCCTGAAAGAGATCCAAAAAGAGAAACTCCTAGGGAACATTGTGGCCAAATTCCAGAGTTCCCTGCTCAAGGAGAAAATATTGCAAGCAGTTAGAAAGAAACAATTCAAGTATTGTGGAAATACAATCAAGGATAACACAAGATCTACCAGCTTCTACATAAGGGATCAAAGGGCATGGAATATGATATTTCAGAGGCCAAAAAAACTAGGACCAAAACCAAGAATCACTTACCCAGCAAAACTGAGTATAATACTTCAGGGGAAAAAATGGTCTTTCAATGAAAAAGAGGAATTTCAAGCATTCTTGATGAAAAGACCAGAGCTGAAAAGAAAATTTGACTTGCAAACACAAGAATGAAGAGAAGCATGAAAAGGTAAACAGCAAAGAGAAGTCATAAGAGACTTACTAAAGTTGAACTGTTTACAATCCTACATGGAAAGACAATATTTGTAACTCTTGAAACTTTTCAGTATTTGGGTAGTTGGTAGGATTACACACACACACACACACATGGAGACAGAGAGCACAGAGTGAATTGAACAGGATAGGATCATATCTTAAAAAAATGAAATTAAGCAGTGAGAGAGAAATATATTGGGAGGAGAAAGGGAGAAATGGAAGGGGGCAAATTATCTCTCATAAAAGAGGGAAGCAAAAGATTTTTCAGTGGAGGGCAAAAGAGGGGAGGAGAGAGAAAAACATGAAGCTTACTCTCATCACATTCCACTAAAAGAAGGAATAAAATGCACATTCATTTTGGTATGAAAACCTATCTTACAATACAGGAAAGTGGGAGAGAAGGGGATAAGCAGGGTGGGGGGGGGGGATGATAGAAGGGAGGGCAGTGGGAGGGGGGAGCAATATGAAGTCAACACTCTTGGGGAGGGACAGGACCAAAAGAGAGAATAGAAGCAATGGGGGGCAGGATAGGATGGAGGGAAATACAGTTAGTCTTACACAACATGACTATTATGGAAGTCATTCGCAAAACTACACAGATATGGCCTATATTGAATTGCTTGCCTTCTCAAAGGCAATGGGTGGGAAGGGAGGGGTGAAGAAAAGTTGGAAGTCAAAGTCTTAGGAACAACTGTCAAGTATTGTTCTTGCTATTAGGAAATAAGAAATACAGTTAATGGGGTATAGAAAGTTATCTGGCTCTACAGGACAAAAGAGAAGATGGGGATAAGGGAAGGGAGGGATGTTAGAAGAGAGGGCAGATTGGTGATAGGGGTAATTAGAATGCTTAGAGTTTTGGGGTGGGGGAGGGGGACAAATAGGGAGGAAATTTGGAACCCAAAATTTTGTGAAAATGAATGTTAAAAGTTAAATAAATAAATAAATAAATAAAAGATAAAAAAAGTAAGTATTCGTCTGTCTTTTGTGTTATCGTCTTGTTAGCATCCAGTTGTATATAATGTGTTCTGACTTTATTTCTTCTGTTTTTGCTGTGATTTCACCATTCTCATTTGCTATTTTGTTGATTTAATTTTCTGGTGTCTTCTTTTTTTATTTTTTAAATTATTTTTAATATCTTTATTTTTGTTCTCTTCTTTTTAATCAGATAAACTAAAGGCTTATCAATTTTGTTAGTGTTTTCAAAGGACCAGCTTTTAATTTTTTTTATCATACTTGTGAGGTTTTATTGTTTCCAATTCATCTATTTCCCCTCTAATTTTAATATCCTCTTTGTGCATTTATTTCAGGTTTATTGTAATTTTTAAACAAATGTGTATTCATTTCTTGAATCCTCTTTTTCTATCTTGTTAATGTACATTTATAAGGATACAATTTTCCCCTGAGGATTACTTCAGTTGCATCTCAGAAATTTTGGCATGTTGTTTCATCATTTTCATTTTCTTTTACATCGTCATTAGTTGTTTCTGTGATTTTTTTCTGTCCCATTCATAATTTAAGATTTTGTTATTAAGTTTCCATTTGTATCTTTTTCACTTGCTTATAATCCTTGAACCAATAACTATTTTTATTACATTACAGTCTGCAAAGGCTGTATTAGATATTTCTACCTTTTAAAATTTGTTTGCATTATCTCTATGCCCTAGTCACAATGTCCAAAGTTGGGAGATGGAACATCTTATTTTTCAATTATTAATTAATTTTTTTCGGTTTTCTACAATCACTTCCATAAGTCTTAGATTTTCTCCCCCTCCTTCCTCACTCCCTCTCCAAGATGGCATGCAAGCTTATTTAGGTTCTACACATATCTGCTTATTCAGCACATTTTCACATTAGTCATGTTGCATAGAAGAATTAAGATGAATGGGAGAGATCATGGGAAAAACCAAGAGAAAATACTCTGCTTCATTCTGCGTTCTAATTCTGTAGTTCCTTCTCGGGATGTGAATGGCATTTTGCCTCAAGTCCTTTGGAAATGTTTTAGGTCCTTGCATTGCTGGGAAGGGCTAAATCTACCAGAAAAAATCCCCACACACTGTATACAATGTTCTCCTGGTTCTGTTCCTTTCATTCAACATCAGTTCATATGAGTCCTTCCAGGCCTCTCTCAAGTCTTCCTGTTCATCATTTTTTATAGCACAATAGTATTCTATTACGTTCACATACCACAACTTGTTCAGCCATTCCCCAATTGATGGGCATCCCCTTGACTTCCAGTTTTTGGCTACCACAAAGAGTGCTGCTATAAATATTTTTGTACATGTGGGACCCTTTCCCATTTTTATGATCTCTTGGGGATACAGTCCTAGAAGCAATATTACTGGGTCAAAGGGTATGTACATTTTTGTAGCCCTTTGGGCATAGGGAACATCTTATTCAAGGAACAGCAAGGAGACCAATGCCATTGGATCATAGGAGACAAAGTAAGGTGCCGTGTGTAAAGTGTAATAAGACTGCCAGACAATAAGGTCTTCTAATGGTTTTATTTTCTCAGATTTCTAGGTGAGAGATCAAGAAATGGGTCACACCTGAAAGGAGAAACACTGACAGGAGACATGGGTCTGTTATTCCATGGATTTTTGTGACAAATAGACTACACCATAAGGAAATATTCTCGGGAGAATGCCCAGTGAAAATACTCGTCTGAAGTAGTTTTGACCTAAAATCTTTTTAAAAATCATTATGCTTACATATTCTGCTTGAGAGAACATGCTTATTAACAAAAGCAATAATGGCAACAATATTATTATTGACTATAGGATACTAATTAATTTGAAAAAAATTTTAAATTGTAAACTTAAATACCCCCAAAGAAATACCTATGCACAACACAACACAACACAAAAGAGGATAATATATGTAACCATGAACTTACATGTAATATAATAAATTACTGGTAAAACTGTTCTGCGTATCTGTGCTTTCTTCTTCACTTCATTCTATTTTCTTCCATTCATTTAAAAATATTTCAGTGGACCTCTCTTTTGGGGTGGGCATTACAATTGTTATGTCTGCCCTCCTTTAAAAAACTGGAAAAAAATCCTCATAATAAATAAGCAATAAGTCAAAGAAAATGAATCTGTAGCTATGTCCACAAATTTACATTTTTTTCTGCATCTTAGGTCATTCATCTCTTTGCATGGAGGTGGCAAACATGCTCTATAGTTCATTCTGGTTCTTTGGAGACTTAGTTAGCCATCGCATTAATCACAATTCTCAATCTTTCAAAGCTTTTCTTCTTTTTAAAATGTTGTTGTCCTTGTATAAACTGTTCTCTGATTCAATTTATTTCATTCTACATCAGTTTATACTACTCAGGATACTCTAAGATTGTCTTTAGTTATTTCTTTGGTACAGCAATATGCCACTACATCCGTATTCATAACTTGTTTAATCGTTCCTCATTGATGGGTGCCCCCTCAGATTCTAGTTCTTTTCATTTATCTTCTAACCTCCCCTTCCCATTGTAATTAGCATGTTTGTTTTGTTTGTAACCGTTCCATTGTCTAGGATTATCCTGCCTCTTAACTTTCTCCTCAAAACTCACTTGTTTCCCTGTTGAATGTAATATATTTTTACACCAAACTATTTTTTGTGCATGCATATGTTCCATTTTAATTTGTCCATTCCAGATAAGAGTGAGATTCATCTTCTAATCCTTCATCCAAACTTGTATATTCTTTTCATGTACCTCAAATATCAGAAATAACAAGCTCCCCTCACCTTCTTCTTACTTCTGTATTTGTATATTCCTTTTTCTCTCCCTTTTCCTTCCTAAAACCCTCAGAACCCAACCAGTTCATCCAAGGGTCATCTTTTTTTTCTTATTTAGCTCCTTCAATACCCTTCAAATATGCTAGAGTCTTGAAAAGACACTGGCTACTTTTCTCTGTATTACAACGTAAGTACTACAGCATCATATAGTCCCTTCCAGTTGCTAAAATAACTCTACCTTTCTAGGTTTCTCTTGCGTTTTAAAATTTACTATTCAGTTCTGATCTTTTTGTCAAAAAGACTTGAAAATCCTTCATTAAAGTTTCCTTCCCTCCCTTTCCCAAAGGATTATATTCGGCTTTGTAGTGTAAGTTATTCTTGATTGTAAACCTCTATTTTTGCATTCTGGGATATTTTATTTCAAGATCTCCTCTGATTTATAAAAGAAACTATCAGGTCTTTTATGATCTCAACTGTTGTTTCTTGGCACTTAAACTACTTCTTTCTGTATGTTTGCTGTATTTTCCTTTAATATATAGGAGCCCAGGACTTTGTGTCATTCCTGAGACATTTCCTTTTGGAATTTTTTTCAGGAGGTAATTGGTGGATTCTTTGCATCTTCACTTGGTCCTACAGTTCTAGTAGACTGAGCAGTTTTCATTTATGATTTTCTTGAAATATAGTGACCAGGCTTTTTTCCCCTTTAAATTCTGATTTTCAGGTTTTGATTCTAGTAATTCTTACCATAGAAACTCAAACAGCTGGTTTTCTGGGTAAACTGTTTTTTATATAATAT
This sequence comes from Bettongia penicillata ogilbyi, assembly GCA_023548195.1. Lineage (NCBI taxonomy): Eukaryota > Metazoa > Chordata > Mammalia > Diprotodontia > Potoroidae > Bettongia > Bettongia penicillata. Next base: position 7,457,932 of record JAJHZJ010000531.1, on the reverse strand, counting down.
ATCATAGCTTTCTTCTATTTTTTAATCTTCTGATTTTGTTTTAACATTTCTTGCTATCTTGCAAGGTCTTTGTTTTCTATTTGGTCTGTTCTGTCTTTAGGGAGTCTCCCTTAACTTCGGAAAGTTCATTAATTTCTCTTCTAAATCTATTTGCTCCCCTTATAATTCCTTTCTCCAGAGCTTTAATTTCATTTTTTAAATCTCTTGCTTCATATCTTCTAAATATTCATTTAGAATATTCATTCATTTAGTGACATCTTCTGTTCCTACAGTATTAGAAATATGTCACCCTTTCACATATGTGAAACATGTGCATTTCCTACATGTAAGCATATATAGGATACCAATTTATGTCCAATTCATCAACTGATGGAGACATGCCAAATGTTACATATGGGTTCTGCTTATAGTAGTTGCTCGGTGAATGTCCATTATAAAAAGGAACGAATCAACCAACCAGATTCATCCAGGTTCCTGAAAGAGACTTTAGAGAGCATTTTGTCCAACTTTCTCAATTTTCTGATGTCAAAACTGAGGCCCAGATTGTGATTTTATTCAATTATTCTTAAAGAAGGAATGCAGCCGCTGGTGTTGCATTACACATCTGGTCCTACAGGAAGCTCTCATCCAACTTTTCAATCAATCAGTCAGGAAGTATTTATTGAGCACCTGGCTGGCTGTAACCTGAAGCCCAGAGGAGGGGTGGGGGTGAGGAAAACCATTGCAAGCTCTTCTCCCTCCCTTAAGGGGACTACAGCTCAAGACCCACTGATAATTCCTGCTATGAAGGCCCTAGAGAAAGAGGCGAATGCCATCGACCCAGGCAAAGATGTTGCCCAAAGATGTCACTCTGGGGTCAATCACAGAGAATCTAGAAGGAATTCTTTGCTGTTCCAAGTGATCTAGTTAACAAAAGCAGATACCCTAGAGTAACTAAGTCACAAGATCCAGGTTCTGAGAACCCTTGGTTACTGAGAGGAAAAGGTAAAAAATTCCCCCTTTTGGAAAAGTCCTTAGGTTTTGGGGGGTTTTTTTTTGTTTTTTTTTTTTTGCATAACCAAAGAAGACTGTTTGCTCTGAGCAAATATGGTCCCAAATCTGTGGCAGGAAAAGCTGACTCTCTACCAGTCAGTGCACACTGGAGTGGAGACTATTATTGGTGCCCTGGAGGATAGTGTGTAAATAGAGAGTGTCTACACCCAAGAGACTCTGAAATTCAATTTCATCTCCAGAGAATTGTTTAATAGTCTGCACACCAGCTGGAGATTACATCCTCAATAGTTAGGGGGCTGGCAGTAGGCACTGAAGAGTTCTTAAGGAGCAGCTGGAAAAATCCTCCCCTGACACCTTCTTCCTCTTCATATAGAGTAAAGCTTTGGGGTAGATCTCTTTATATACATTCATCTCGATAGGTAGTTACTATCCAAACTCTACAAAACCTTCCAAGAAATACAGTGGAGATAGCTATGACCGCTTCCAAAGCAAATATGAAAATGGAGGAAAGATTCTATCTCAAAACCTACCCCAATAGGATCTCTGGTTACTCGTTTTAACATCCTAAGAAGACCTTGGAGTGTTGTTTGCTACAAATGATGGGAAATGGGTTTACCTGGGGTTAATAATTCTTAATTCTAGCCCCAGAATTCATGCATGCATTGGACAATTCCCTCAAAACTCAAAGCTTTGCTTGCTCATATGTCTCATCATTCTTGACACATTCTGGTAGTGTGACACTGTCCTGTTCCTGATAGATTAACCCTTTCTTTTTGCTCATTGCAAATAAATTATATTTTCCCTCTTTCTAAAATGAGAATGGTAAAAAGTAAAATTTGCTGATCTGCTCCCTCTGTTATTCTAAGGTATACATCATCCACCTTAAAAAAAAAAGAGTGGCATGAGGTCAAAGGGTAGAGGGTCTAGTGCTTCAAGGAGGAGGTGTTAGAAGGGTAACCAGAGAAATCTGTACTTCAACAGACAGGAGGCCAAACAGTGAGGGGAAAGGATAGTATCTGTCCTTAAGTAAAAGGAAACCGGGAATGCTATGTCAGGAGGGTTGATCCAATGGGGAATAATATATTTATATTATAGTTTTTAAAAAATTGCTGACACACATGCATATAGGTGGGTGTATGTGTAATTTAAGGTTTGCAAAGTGGTTTATACATACATACTACCTTGTACTAACCTGGGTTCTATTGTTGTATCCATTTTACAGATGAGGAAAGAGAGGTTAAGTGATTTTCCCAGGATCACACAGCTATTAAGTGTCTAAGGCAGGATTTGAACTCAGATTTTTCCAATTCCAGGCCCATCACTCTACTTACTAGCCACTTAACTGTTTCATATCTCTCCTATGCAGATAGTTTAGCATAGATCATATTAACCCATAGATATAGAACTAGAAGAGATTTCAGATGCCCTCATCTGAAGCATTGTAACGGGTTGTTATACAAGTCTTAGTGCATTTTTTTTAACTATAAAGCTTAAAACATTTAGGCTACAGAGCTTTAAAAATGGCACTAAGACTTATGGGACAGATTGTATCTGTATACCTAGCATTCAATGAGTCAGACAGAGTTCACCAAACTCTAAGCCATCCTTAGCTAACATTTTATTAGGGATTAGATGAACAGATACAAGGAGTAAAGCCCTATAGTAAAAAGGCCACAGGTATCAAAGAAAAAGTTTGCCTACTTCACAGTTTTGCCTAGGGTTGGCTTTCATGTCTCATCTGGAGGCAATTTTAAATTTTGGAAGACGAAGCAAAAAGTTATCTTGAATAAGGAGCCCACTTCAACATTTCTCACTTATTCAACTACTTTAGTATTTTTAATGATAGTCTCTGACATCCCCTAGATAGAGTAAAAGAATCAGGGTACCGTTAGCCGATAGCAAGCATCTCACTGCACTATAGAAAACCCTGCACCATTTTAAAAGCTGACCAAAACAGCCTTTGTGAAAGTGTATATTAATTATTTCTTAGTAATAATCCATCATAATGTTTCTTTTTAGAAATGCTTATCCTGACTTAGAAATTACCCCCTGCAGTTCCAGTACATGTCCCAGGATAGCACTGGAGACTCTAGAACTCTATAGACTGTCTCATGAGGCTCAGATAGGACAGCAGTTAGGAGAAATAGGGGAGGAGCCTTTCCATACCTGAACTAGGAAAATCCTAGAGCGTTATAGTTCAGTTCTGGTGAGGGCCTCATGGTTTTTTGGTTTGTTTGTTTGCAAGGCAATTGGAGTGAAGTGACTTGCCCAGGGTCACACAGCTAGTAAGTGTCAAGTGTCTGAAGCTAGATTTAAACCCAGGTCCTCCTGACTCCAAGGGTCAGTGCTCTATCCACTGCACCACCTAGTTGCCCCAGGTTTTGTTTCAGCTTACTAAATACCTGACATATTTGGAGTTAACCAAGGCTCTCATGAAGTAGTTCAAAATCCCTAAGTCCCAGAATCAATCTCTCAACAAGGTCAACCTTGGTTATGGCTTTGCAGGACCCAATCAGACTTGATGGGTTAGTATGAAATAAATTAACATTAAGGTTCAAGTTATCTAAAGCCACTCTGATATCTAGGATGTGGTCCAATTTGCTATTATATGATTACTTCTTCAGCAAGCATCTGGGGGAAACAAATCATTGCAATCTTTCTTCCATTTATTAGCAATTTAAGAAGATAGATCCTTGTCATTTTCACCTGGAACACTATTAATTATTTATTTTTCATAGTGTTACAAATGAACCAGTTAATTAGACTAAGACAGAAACTTCATTTCCTACAGGGAACTGACCGAGGTGTGAGGTTATTGTTGGTGATGTGGGGATGGTTCGGCCCAACTGGTGGAGGAAGCAGAGAATTAGATTGAGTAAAGAGATGGAGAAGATGGAGTAGTAGTTTTTATGCTAGATTGGACACAGATCAAGGGTATGAGGCATCCTGGCTGTGAAAAAGCTGCAGAATTGTAGCTGCAAGTTGGGTGTTGCTTTGGAGATAGCAGGATTAGAACACAGGTTAGGCAGACTAGACACAGACTCAGCTGTTCACTAAGTGAGGTCAAGCTGAAGCAGGAATAAAATTAGTCTGCTGAGCTCCATGATGGAGTCACAGAGCTTGATTTCCATACTACTCCAGGGACTGAAAAGGAATGAGATGGGACTGAATCGAGAACATGTGCTTCTATAATTTTCTTGCTACCTTTCTACTCATTTCCATCCTGATTAAGTGGGTTTTTTCCATTCTATTTATTTTATTCTGAACGTAAGAAATAAAGCAAGCATTTCCATAACATAGTAGAATAGGAAAAAAAAAAGATGATTGTACAGGAAACTGTAACTCTATTATGTACAACTTGCTATTCCTTTAAATATATAATACAATTATCATATAACTTTCCTTTGCCCCCATTTTTCCTTCCCTTCTCACCCCCCTTCCTTCTGCCCTAGAGATGACAAGATTGTTTTACTATTTCAATGTATTCTTTGCCTGAGTTTGTTAGAATGATGACCCCTGAAACCTACACCTGAGGTCATTTCATATATATCATTTTTTTAAAACTAGGTAAAAGAAAGCAAACCCAAGAGACAAGATACCATTTAAAACTCACCATATTTTGAACCGAAGTCCAAGGGAGCCTTCATCAGGGGGTTTTAACCTGGGGTCCTTGAACTTAAAAAAAGTTTTTATAATTGTTTTTTAATTAAGTTGATTTTTTTGGGGGGGGAGGGTAATCCTATGTGTTTTATTTTACACATTAAAAACATTTTTTCTGGAAAGTTTCCATAGGCTTCAACAGACTGGCAAAGTGTTCCTAAAACCAAAAAAAGTTAATAAACCTGATCTGGATCATGTTGGAACATGACACTGCACAAATATTTACTTCATTAAACCTGCAGTAGCATTTTGGTGAAGAGGTTCCAGCATCTTTCCCTACTTCAATCAGAGGTAGGATTTGCTTGCAGGCCTCAGTCTCTTTCTGGACATGGTCAAGATTTATGGAACTAAAGCCATCCATTGCCAGCAATCAGAATTGAACAAGAGCAGGAAAACAGATCATCTCTTAGATTAGGGTTAAACAACCCAGCTTTTAATTTAATGCTCTCTGAATTCTCAAGAGCTACCCTAGAGGTTTTCCCTGGACTTTACCCTGGCCTACCTAGACCTAGGCTAGGGAGTATCTTTTAAACTACTCTTATGTAGCTAGATTTCTAAATCTAGTGCTTTGCATAGGGAGAAATTAGATTAGAGGAAGGTGGGAACTAAGGGAGGAGGCAGTTAATACCCTCTCTCTGAGAAACTACTTAAAGTCTGGTTAGAAAACAGAGATAATCAGGAATAAGAATTGTAGAATTTGAGTTTCAAGGGACTCTCAACTGCCAGCTAGCACAGTCATACACAAAAGGAATTCCAGCTACGTCATAACAGAGAAGTGGTTGAACAGCCTCCACTTGAAAATATCCAAGGAGGGGAAACCTATCCCCTCTGGCAAGTTTTGACACTTTTGGACAACTAATTGGTAGGAAGTTTTTTTCTGAGTTCTTAGGTACCAAAAGTATGTGTATACATATATATGTATGTTTATACACACGTACATATACACACACATTTCCACATATGTATACACATATGCATATGTGTATGTTTATTGCACATATATATGCACATATATATATATTTATTTTAAAGCAAAATGAATTAGAATTGGATTGTTATTATTTCCCAAGGAAGCATGATAGTGAGGGAGATAGAAAAACTTGGCCTGGGATCCAGAAAGATCTGGGTGCAAGTTCTGCTCCTGTTATATACTGGCTATGTGACTCTGGGTAACCCACTTAACCTCTTATATGAGATTATAATTCAGTTAGTCAATCAAGAAGCATTAAAATGTGCTGAGCACTGAGGATACAAAAATATGCAAAAAGACAATCCCTAACCTCAAGGAGCTTACAATCAAATGGGAATAGGCAATATACAAACAAATATAGATACAAAGCAAGCTGTACACAGGATAAATGAGAAATAAGTAGCAGAGACTAGGCACTAGGATTAAGAGAGTTTGGGGGCAGGCCTCCAGTAAAAGACGGGAATTTAGTTCATACTTAATGGGAGACAAAGACAGTTGCAGAGATGATGCCAATTTGTATTGGTAGAGGAGTTTCCTCATCTGAGAATGCTCTCTATCAATGAAATACTGTGTTCAGGTCCCTTCCCTATTTACCAGTTCATGATTGTGACAAAAGTTCTGCATTTTCCAATTTTTACAAATCTTACTCCAATTTGTGAATTATTTTCTCATATTTTATATGGTGAGTAAAAAATCATTTTCTTTAAATCTTTGAATCATATGCTATTGTCCTGATTTTCCCTCCTAGTTATCTACACCACAGCAATAACTTGGCATTGCTGGATATATGGTGGTGATTATGTGCCTGAGAGGAAATAATCATCCTCATGGGACCGGCAGTGTAAAAACAAACCTAGGAAATGACAGCAAACATCACATCTGTCCCGAGATACTCCCGGAAATTAAAGCTACAGAATCTCCATTAAAAGGCATCTTTATTTTGAAGCCAAAAGCCATTAGGGTTTTAAAACAGAGACCAAGAAGGGGATAAAACAGAAACAAAACCCTATGTACCCCACCCTCCAGTGCTCTCTCTCCTTGCCCTTCTTCTCTAGGGTCCAGAGAAGAGACCCTCAGGACTTTCACAAACTGGATTTGGGGATTGGAAGCCCAAGCAGGCCAGTAAAAGCAAGCATTGAGTTATGTATGACTTATAACTAATGAATCTGATTGTGTTATTGCCCTTAGGAAAGTTACCTTAGGAAATTACCACCGGGGTGTAGATTACTGGTAGATAGGCATACCTAGATGAATGATCCAACTATAGGAGAAGGGGTGGGGAGGAGAAAAAGGGAAGGGATATTTGCTTTCTGCTGTCCAGAGGTCTAGGAGGGACCCATCCCTGAACACAGTCTTAGTGATCAACTAATCAAGTATTTACTGAGGTTGTTCATGCTTCATTTTTGAAGAGGACCAGTGACATCACATCTCGATTTATGCATGAATTGGATTTCAGTGAATCAGAGTTGCACAAAGTCGTCAGCTTCACTCTTTCTTCCAGAGTCATCAAAGTCTAGTGGTAAGGCAAAAGTCACGATGATTATTGATGGCTTGGGATTCACTGGATGACCTTGTATGCCAGAGCTATGTTAAGCTCTAGAAATGCAAAGCAAACAAAAGGAAGTGTCTCTGCCATCAAGGAGTTTGAATTGTATTAAGGGAAACAACATTGGATGTAGAGGATAAAACAACGAAGATGAAACCTAAAGACTTGGGTTTGAATCTCGCCTCTGGCAATTGTCAGCTGGGTGACCTTGGCCAAGTCCCTTAACATCTCTGGCACTCATTTTCTCATCTGTAAAATGAAGAGTTTGGACTAGGTGAACTCGAAGGTCTTGTCTAGCTTTAAATCTATGATCCTATGTGCATGAGTAAGTAAATACAAAATATAATCAAGGTGTTTTGAGGGGGGACACACTAGAAACTCGAAGGATCAAGAAAGGGTCTTATGTAGGACTTGGTACCTGAGCTGACCTTTGAAGGAAACTAAAGAATCTAAGAGGTAAAGGTGAGGAGAGAGTGAATGAAGATAGAATGTCATGTGTGAGAAAGAGGAGGCAGGTAGTTTGGGCTAAAATGGTAATTTTACATCACTTACATTTCCTGACATATCCCTTCCTTCTCCCTATCCCAGAGACCCAAATAAAAAAGAAAAAGAGGAAACAACCCATCAAATCTAAACAGCATATTGAAAAAGACTGTCATCTATATGCATGTCTCCCATTTCTAAAAAAGGGGAGAGAGTCTAGTCCACTCTGACTGAATAATAGAGGGTAAAATAGGAGTAATATGTAATTAGTAAGTCTGCAAAGATAAGCTACAGCACTATTGGAAAGGATTTTGAATGCCAAAGAGAAGAGTCTGTATCTTATCCTAGAGGCAATAGGGAGCTACTAGCACTTTATGAGGAGGACAGAGATATGGTCAGACCTGTGCCTTCTTTGACAGCTGTAAGGAAGAGGATTGGAAGGGAAATAGACCAGAAGCAGAGACATCCATGAAGAGGCTTGTCCAATAGTACAGGTGAGAAAAGAGGAGGCCTTAACTGGGATGCTAGCTATAAGGAGACAGAGGAGTGTTGCCACAGCGGTGAAAATGGCCAGATTTTGCAGTTGATTTTATATGGTAGTTGAGAAACAGTGAGGGCTGGGAATGACTGAGCTTGTAATTCAGACTTGAATTGCTGGAAGGATGGTGTATCCCCAGCAGGAATAGGGATGACTGGGAGAGAGATGAGCTTTGTGGAAATATGAATGAGTTCTGTTAAAAATCATGCTGAGTGTAAGACATTCAGTCAGAAATGTCCAGGTAGGCATCTGGAATCCAGAAGGGAGACTGAGTCTGGATTGATTGCTCCGAGACTTATCTATGTTGAGATGATTAATGAAATGGGAGCTGATGAAATTAATTGGTCAGTCAGTAAAAACTCATTTATTAAGCAGGTTCTATGTACCAAGCATTTTGCTGGAGATACAAGGAAAGGCAAAAGACAGTTCCTCTCTGAAGAAGCTCACAATCTCCTGGGGGAGATAGGATGAAAACAATATGTACAAGCTAAGTATCTCCAGGACAAATGAGAGGTAATCAGCAGAGGAAAGGCACTCCAGTTAAGGGGAATTAGGAAAAGCAAAAGCAATTCCTACCCTCAAGAAGTTCACCAAGAGAGAGAATTTGATTTTTTATCACAATTAGGGAGTTATATTGGTACAATGGGAAAAGCCTAGAATTCAGGGACCTGGGTTCAAATCTTGCCTCTCATGCCTTCTACCAAACTGATATTGGGTGGGCCACTTAAGCATCTGGGAGTCAGCCTCTTCACCTGTAAAATGAAGGCTGTTTGCATTAGCTGTCATCTGAGGCTCTGTGAATGACACTGCATGATGCTCTAAAGTTTATGAAGTGCTTTATATGTTATTTCATTTGTTCTTCACAATTATGCTGTGTGGCAGGTACCACAGTTTCATTATTATCCCCATATTCCACATATGGAAACAGAGACTCAGAGATTTAGCGACTTGTCTGCAGTCGCAGCACTTACATAGAGTAAGTGCTGGAGGAAAGAGTTGACACAAGGTCTCACCTGCTTGTAAGTCCAGTATTCTTTCTACAAGTCGAGCGTATATTCTGTGAAGAAACACTCTGTTTCTAAGCATCTAACCTGTAAGGCGGATGTCTAGTTAGTATGCCAGTGACAAGAAAGGGCTGAGTTTGTAAAATCTGATGAAAGACAAACAGAAGCCTCTCAGATGATTTATAACCATTGCAGTCAGACACCTGGCACATGTGTTCAGAAGCCATAAATATTTTAGCCTTTAAAGTTATTTCTGAAAGAGAGGGAAGGGATGGGCTGCTTGCAAATTATGGTGTTTAACTTTCATGGAGGGGCTCAGCTAGTGCAGCAGAGCTTCCTGTGTAGGGTGCTGGTTTGGAGCCAGAGGCCATGGGTCCAAAGAATGACCTGTGTGACCTTAGACAAGATGCTCAGCATCTCTGCACCCTTTCCCACCAAACCTTAGCCAGAGGTACCAATAAGTATTTACTTTTATCTTTTTAAGCTTCCCTTGCTTTTCATGCCCCATCTTCTGGTGCCAGGATTAATGAACAATAAAAGTGGCTCAGCTGCAGAAATTAGCAGTATGCCTAGATTAACACTGAACTCCCCCATGATCACCTCCAGTAAGTGAGGAACAACTGTAATGAGACATGTTCATCTTGTCATGAACAACAAATAGAGAGGTTAGGAGGGAGGAAAACAAAGGGGCTAGGTGGTAACCATTGTCACTGGTCCCCAAATCAGCTGCCCATAGAAGATGGAAAATAGGCTACGAATGTATTTTAAGTCAGATTCTTCCTGAGAAACATTAAGCTTAAAAAACATCAATTTTCCTCTCTTCTATAACTTTAATATTTCAAGAAGTCTCTGGATTGACATTCATTTATGCCCAAATGAGGCAATTTTGAAATACACAATGGAATCTGCACTCCAATTAGTTTATACCCACATAATTATCTTCTCCCCTGGTTTAAGGTCTTTAGCTTTCCCTACCTCAGAAGAAATGGAAACTGCTTACATCTGGGTAACTGGTCTGGGTGACTTTGAAGTTGGATCTTAAAGCTCTGTCTCTTCTGCCTTGTGTTTCTCTCCTCAGCACAGGTGATAAAAAAGAAATCCTGAGATATACCTTTCCAGTCTAAGTGGCAGCCATGTTGGTTTAAGAGATTGGGATTATCTGAGTTCCTCAGTGCCCCTGTAACTGTTACAATGCTCCTTGGAGAAGTTGACCACTGGCAGATAGATGAGCCTAATCCCTGGCTTGCCAGAAAACATCTGCACACTAGAGCTGAGGAAAAGTGGAATGTTTAGTTAGCAGTCCCATAAATTCTTTCATTCCTTGATGTTTTAAGTATCAATCTTCTGGGAAAGCACGACTATAGTTATAATTTAAGGACTGCTGTTTACTTACGTCTTTGCCAAAGCACACTTTTGGGTAGGGAAGGGGGATGGGAATAAGCATTCATATATTTCTTACTATATGCCAGGCACTGTGCTAAGTACTTCACAGAGATTAGCTCATTTGATCCTCACTAAAACCTTTGCAAGGTAGGTGCTGTTATTATCTTCATTTTTACAATTGAAGAAATTGAGGCAGACAAGTTAATTTACTTACCTAGGGTCAAAGAGCTAGTAAGTGATGGAAGCTAAATTTTTACTTGGGTCTGACTCTGTCTGCCCTTAAAAATTCATGATTCTGAACCTATTTCTCTGGGGTGGGGTATGGGGTGGAGAGAAGGTCTACTTGCGTAAACCTTCAGACTTCTGCATGACTAGAGGGGGAGCTTTGAAGAAATCTAACACCATTACCCAGAAGAGTACTCAGTGGAACCCCTCTATAGCCTCTGATAACAAAGTAGAATCACAATTTTTTTTCTGAATTTTTTTCTGAAACGTTAATAACACTTCTCAAATGGAAAATAGGCAACTTAGCATTACATATCAAAAATTTGACTGAAAGGAGAGAAGACTGACTAAAAGCAGCCTATAATCCTCGGAAATGACATTTTGGCACAATGGCATTGAATATTCAGTAACCTGGACAAAGTTAATCTTTCATCCAGTCAAGATTAAGAAGTTCAACTGTCCAAGAAAATGTTTCCATGTGCTTATGGCTTAAAATGAAAAAGTTACATTGACTGCTACTTCCGTCAATCTATGCCTTTGTATGTTTACGTATTTTGTTAAAAAGTTGAATACATGTTTACCATGGTAACTTTAAAAAGCATTACTTAAAAATGTAAATGTTGCCACTGAGTGAATATAAGTGTGATCTAGGTGGAGCTCATCATGACAGCTGGCCTTATAGGTCAATAAAACTAACACCTCAAAAATCATCTACTCCTGCACTTCCTGGTGATTATGGTCATGAGGCAGAAAGAAGAACCAGTGACTACAAGTAAACAAGTAAACAAAAAAAAGAGGCGACCAAGGCAGAGTCTTCTGAGGAGCTATACCGTAGTACCTACAACTATATGAGAAAGTAGGTAACTGAGTCCCACTCTCCTACCCCAGAAGAACCAGACAATTGGCTGATTAAAGCGATTGGTAAGGACACCTTCCTTTTATGCATGAAATCTACCCCTCAGCTCAGTAAGAGGGCAGAATTGCACAGAAAATGCCTCTTACAAGGGATTGTTGAATAAGAGGCAATAGGGTACATGGAAGAACACTGGATTTGGCATCAGTAGACATGGGTTCAAATCCAGTCTTTGTTGTAATGTGTGTTACCTTAGGTAAGTCACGACCTCGATGGAACTCAGTTTCTTTAGTTATAAAATAAGGGAAATGGATTTAATCCTGAAGGTCCTGTCAGCTTTAAGTCTGTGATGTTCCTATTGCCCTATTCCTATAGTATTCACTGCTCCTCAGCATGGATTTGTCTGAGCCCCCTTGGAGTGCACTGAGACTCTCCATTGTTAGAAGATGGATCTCATGCTAGTGACCGTGCAGTGCCATCCAAGATGGAGAAGTGATTACAAAAAGTTGACAAGGGGGAAGATTTTTGTGGACCTCACCATTAAGGTAATGTTCTCTCTAAGTCTGATGCTGTATGACCCACATACTGCCTAAACTTGGCAAGAAAATTCATGCCAAAACCATGTGGCTGCCATAATATAGTCTCATGCCTATAAATATTGTAATCTTTTATTTTTTGGTGAGGTTAAGAGTTAATTCTCATCAGGAGTACTAAGTGTTAAAACCCAGGTTTTCCAAGTTACCACTTCAAAACTTGTGATTTCAAGCTCTAAGGTACACTGACCAGGACTACAACAAGGACAAGCTGACAATAAATTTCTTTTTTGAAATAAATATCACACAATCAGGCAGCTAGATAGCACAGTGGCTAGAGTGTCGGACCAGGAGTCAGAAAGACTCATCTTCCTGAGTTTAAATTTGCCCTCAGATGCTTACTAGCTGTGTGACTCTGGGAAAGTCATCTGACCCTGTTTGCCTCAGTTTCCTCATCTGTAAAATGAACTGGAGAAGGAAATGGCAAGTCACTCCAGTATCTTTGCTAGGAAAACCCCCAATGAGGTCACCAAGAATTGGACACAACTGAAAATAACTGAACAACACAACCGCTCTGAAAAGGTGAATTACAGGGAACTATGGCTTAATAAAACTTAACACTAAGTTTAACATTAACACTTCATAAAAGTGTTATTTTAAAATGTAAAGCTCATGATTTAATGAATTTCAATGTATTGTAGAGGTCACCATTGATAACATGAGAAACCTTGTGGTTCCCACCTTCAAGACTTCTTTTCTGATTCTGGAAATAGCATTTGAAATATTGGATTCTATTTTTCATTTCATGACAGCCCCATGGAAAATACCAAATAAGTTATACCTGAGGTGCATCAGGAAAAAGGGACCAGTATATACGTCCTTCCATCCAGGACTATGTAGAAAGAGAGAAGAGCGCTAGACTGGTTGTTGCTATTATTTTCTTAACTTGTGTGTGAATTGAATTTAAGCGAGGCAGAATTACACGAAGTCATCCATCTTTCTCTTTCTTCCAGAACCATTGAAGTTCGGTGACAGGGCAAAATTCAGGACGCCTAACGATGCACATGACCAGTCAATGGCTGACCAAGCTCTCAGTGCTCCACAGCTCCTGCTTCAGCCTCCTTTAGGGTTATTGGAACAAATTGTTCTCACTTATCCATTCTACCAGAGGAAGTCTTCACAAGTTTGGGGTACACATCCCCCTATCTCACCAACAGGTTTGAGGTCTATCAGCTACCTTCAAACTAGTTTAGCCTGTGTGCCAAGTTGGTTTTACTGAGGTATGACCATTACACATGCTACAACTTCTTGGAGCCCCAGGTGAGAAGTCGGTGCCAAGTGGACACCAAAGGTGAATGAGATTGGCAAATCCTCACATCAGAGGTGCTGGGCCTCCCATGTACCCCAGAATGCTAGAGTTAGAGTTCTAAAAACTTACCCCTTGGTTCTGTGACCTTGAGCAGATGTTAATATATTCAAATGAATATGTCATTTCATCAATTTGAGTGTTCCCTCCAGTGACACAGATTGTAATTCATTCATGCCTGCCTATCCTTTACAATTCCCATCAGTTCACCTCAGTGGGTTCACACAGGGTTCTGAAGGCTTTACAGGGGCCTGGCATTGTGAGGGTACCACCGCTCTGGATGTCCATCTCTCACCATACGACCAACCATTTCTTTTGTTAGGAAGAAATAAATAGCTGTTTTACTCCTGATTTACATTATTTAATTTTTTACTTTTTATTTCATTTCCTCATGAGACAGATCTAAGCTCTAAGTGAGATTCTCCTTGGAGAACCTTAGGAGGAGAGTAAAGAGCAGAGAGTTCTAGGTTTCTGCAGGACCAAACCTAGTCCATGTATATGGGTGCAAAGTTTGGTAAGTGCTCCTTAGTGGGAAGAGAAAATGAATGTACCAGGCCTGTGGGGCCCAGAAGTGGTAATGTTGTAAGAGCTACAGTACAAACCAGAACATGATTCACCAATAGGAGATGCAAAGTATGATGAAGGTTACAAATATGGAAAGAATCTTCAAAACCGGGAAGGGCACAGGAAGAACCAGGAAACAGAGAGATTGCCTTTGAGTTGGGTCTTGAAAAATATGTAGCATTTCTGCAGAAGAGAGAAGAAGCCACATCTATCTAGGGAACAGCCACATGAGCAAAAACACACAGCTTAAAAGCATAAAATAAATTCCCAGAGATTGTCCCTGTTTTAAGAAATTGGGGGATGCTCACTTGCTCAAGGTCACAAAGCCATGTTAGTTGCCTCTCTTTATTAACCTCCGGTGAAGCAAAATTCTTTAATAAATACAAAATAGCACTGGTTCCATTTAAAAAGCCCAGTTCTCAGGATTTCCAAATAAAAGAAACAAAGGCAATATTGGGTCATTGCTTCCATATCTTTAAGAAATATAAATAATGGAGACTAAAATAAGAAAAACTTTTAAGATTAATTGATAATTCAACACTGTTTACATTTCAAATTTTATAAAAACTTACTGCATCATTAGAGGCAGTTAGGTAGAGCATAAGATGGAGTGCTGGACCTGAAGTCAGGAAAATCTGAGTTCAAAATCAGCCTCAGATACTTACTAGCTGTGGGACCCTGGGCAAGTCACTGTACTTGTCTGCCTCAGTTTCCTCATCTGTAAAATGCAGATAAAAATAGCACCTACTTCTCAGGAGAAAAAATGAGATAATATTTATAAAATGTTTTGTGAAAATTAAATTGCTATTATTAGCCAGCTAATATTATTTCCTTTCCAAACTTTTGTGGGTCACATGTAACAAACCAGATAGGGATCTGTTGAATACCCTGGGTATTAATGTAGACACAGAAATTACCTGCCTGCAACCCCCCACCCTTTCCTCCTTATCCACTAAGGCTCTCGTGTGTTCATCCTTTGTTGCCAAAGAAGACCATGCCATCAGAGAAATAACGACATGACTTGCACTTGACTTTGTTTTGAGTGAGGTCTGTGCAGGTTGCCAGTCTCACTTCTCCTCCAGAGCCATCTGAATCCAATAACCAATTATTCATCAGGATGACTGGAGATGACCCAGGATGAAACAATTGGGGTTAAGTGACTTGCCCAAGGTCATACAGCTAGTGAGTGTCAAGTGTCTGAGGTGAGATTTGAACTCACGTCCTCCTGACTCGTGCTCTCTCCACTGCACCACCTAGCTGCCCCACTTAACAGATGAGGAAACTGAAGAAAACCAGGAGGTTAAGTCATTTACCCAAGGTCACACAGCTGTTAAGAATCTGTAGCCACATTTAAACTTGGGTCTAGCTAACTTCAGATCCAGTCAGTGCTCTATCTTTGCAACACACCTACTTGTCTATCATTAGATTATTTCCCAAGTCTGGTCCTATTAGTTTTGCTATTAAATATTGTTTCTAATGGGGAAAAAAAACTAACAAGTAACAAACCCTCATTTACCTCAAAATTCTAAAGCAATTACGAAAAATTACACAGACAAGCTACTTATTTTTTCTAGCATATGGCCTAAGTAAATATCAGGCATTCTGTGTTGTATTTCCACTGTCTCAAAATTATTCTAATTTCATTAATAAACACATCTCTGAGGTAAAACCATGGTGTTTGAATGTTTTATGCACAAAAGTAAGCAACTTTTGAAGGTTACAAGTCATATGTGAGAAAAAATGTATTCTCATCAGACAAAATGTAAAACAAAATTGTCCACAGGAAATAGGTAAAGCCAGGGACACAAATGTATGAAACAGACTAGTATGTGAATCTAAAAATGTATGCACCTATTTTTCAATCAAAACCAAGTAACAGATACAGAAGAAAAATGCAGAACATTTTGAAACAGTGAAGGGCTAGATGACCTCCACATATCAGGCTTCATGGCAGCTGAGAAATCCCTTCTCTGCATTCATTTATATGAAGTATGGGGCTTTGGGGTAGGGAAAAGGGCAGATGGAACTGGAGGAATTATCGGGTCACAGTAGCTGCTCACTTCTCAGTCACACACCCCTTCTTTGTCTCTGACTACAACCCTCCCTAGACTCTGAACTTGAAAGTTGGGCCAATGCATAATGACAATGTTTTCCTTCACCTCTCTTTCCTCAGGCAAAAATGTGAGCAGTAGGGGGAGAGGAAAAGATCCTGCTCCCTCTTCTCATGGAGAAACAAGTTTACAATTTCCATCTGCTTCTTTTAGTGAATTATGAGGTCAGAAGCCAGATATGACTAAGGGTACAAGTTCAGGGGCAGCTACTGAAGGAGCAGTGCGTCGAAGAAGCAGACAGGCCAACAGTGAGTGAGATCTAAGTCTAGACTATTGAATTCCTGAAATGTTTCACATTTTCCCTTTATTGTTCATCATTTCTCACTACCTACTTGTCTCGTAATAACCCTAAGGAGTCAAAGGCAACCCTGGCACAACCAGATTGTTTTCCAATTGCTCATCTCAGGACCTACAGCAGCCAAAGTAGCTTGCATGTAGGTACTCTTTTCATTTCACAGATGAAGGCAGGGGAACTTAGAGAGTGTAAGTGCTCTGCCCAGAAACCCACACTTAGAAATATCAATTAAAATTTGCAGATAGTTGAATGAATAACTCCTTTCCCTAGAAAGAAAAGTTTGTGAAGACTTCACCTTCATCAGAAATTAAGTGACCTTGAAAATATATATCTACCTACCTATCTTCAATATCTCTCTCTCTCTCTCTCTTTCTCTCTCTCTCTCTCTCTCTCTCTCTCTCTCTCTCTCTCTCTCTCTCTCTCTCTCTCTCTCTCTCTCTCTCTCTCTTTCTCTCTTGCTATCTTCCTTTCTCTTTCCAAGAATGTGGAGATCCAATCAGGGAAGAAATTCATCTCTTGGGTCTATCTTCCCTCTTATATTTTCCTTTCTTGCTTTCTATCATTCTTCTCCCATTCTCATTCCTTAAATTTAAAGTTCTCTAAATTTCATCATGCAAAAGGACATTTTTAAAAATGAATCACAGGACTACCAGTCATCTATCATGGATGCACTTCACCTTCAATGCCTTCTCTTGGAACTTTCATCCCATTCTCCTCCATCAGATCTCATAGCCAATGAGATCACCACCTTCTTGAGAAAGTTTAAAACCAGCTGATTTCAGAGTCTTTCCTAACAGCATTTCTCCAACTATCTCACCCTGTACATATTCCTCACTGTTTCTAACATTCCCTCCTGCCTTAAGTTCCTGGTTCTCTCCCCCATGCCCTTTCTCAGGCTCCCTTTTAACTATTCAGTTTCTATAAATTCTTTCTCTTTGGCTAACAGGTACTCTGCCCAAAGGAATATAAATTTTGACCACTGAAATCTTGCAAGATATCTTGGGGTTAACTGGCCAGTTTTCTTTTTTAAGGATCATGCCTTAAATCCAAGTCACTCTGGCTCTCATTGATTGGCCAACAGTAGGTTTCACTTGGTCCTTGTTTGAACTCTGATGGCTCAGAAACTCAGAGTGAGTATAAATAGCAATTGTTTCTGTTTTGTCCAGGAACTCTGAGGGTCTTCCCTTCCCCGGTTGATTTTCTTGTTTTGTTTTTTCACTAGATAAAAGAGGTGATTATTTGCCTCATGTCTTACCCAGCCTTGATCACTGAATGGGCATTTCCTCAGTCAAAGTGAGACCTGAGAAAGATCTTAGGTTACAAAGGCCAAGGTCTCCCACTGCATCCGAGGCTGTCTCCAGTTGTCCTGATCTGTATCTTGCCACTGGGCCCAGATGTCTCTGGAGGAGAGGATGAGGCTTTGCACAGCCCTGCCTCACTTAAATCCAGTTCACTTGCTAGTCATGACATCACCCTCCTGATGTCGTGGCGCTCTTCGAGAACAAAGGACAAACAACTAATGAACAAATGAACTCACAAATATGTCCAAGGAACCTAATAGCTCCTGACACATAGCAGGTGCTCAGTAAATGCTTGAGTGAGGGAAGGAATCAATGGATGCCCAAGTTACAGTGATCCATGGCAAACAGTCTGCCTTATCACCTCCATTCACCCTCTGAGATCCCAGAGTCAGCTGCTTACTCTCTGTCCTACTTTGAATTTCCCATCAGTGAATTTATTCTTTTAGTCTGATTTCTATCCCTTTTTTTCTATGTAGACCATACTTTTTTTTTTTACGATCACTAAAGTTTTGGCAAGGCCAAACATCCCCTCCTGCCTTATCTTTAATTTTCAGAAGAAATCAAGAAAGCAGTATAGTATGATGGAGAGACCATTAACACCACAAAAGGGCCCAGATTTGAATTCTGGCAGATGGGTTTACTAGCTAAATGCCAAGTCATTTGCCTCAGAATCTTTCCTCTCCTTTAAAGGCATATGAACACTTTTCATTGATCCCTTAATACAGAAGAGAGTGACGATGCCCAGGGTGGGGGCAAACCTAAAGCCATGACATTGAGATACAGTTAAAGGGACTAAGAATAGTTAATATTCAGTTCCAGAAAAGAAGACTCAGCAGGGAAACAAGGGTTGTCTTCAAATATTCAAAAAGGGACCAGACCTATTTTGTATATTTGCAGAGGGCAAAAGTAAGAATAATGAGTAGAAGTTATAAGCAGGCAGAATTTGACTCAAAAAAATTTTTAAAGGAACTTTCTAACAATTAGAACTGTTTCCAAATGAAATGTACTGAGTTGTGAGGTTGTGACATCGCTGTTGCCAGGGCATCGCTAATGAGTTGCCCTGTTCAAACAGAGAGTAGGTGACCATCTGTCAGCCATGTTACATAAAAGGGATTCCTGAATAGGGTGGGAGGTTGGAATTAAAGTCTGTCCGACACTAAAATTTGATTATCTTATAAACTTATAACTGTTGGAAGGCTCCCACTTCAGGGTGGTCTGGAGGCCTTGGATGGTTGAATGGAGGCTTTCTCACCTCCTTATCAGCATTTGGCAGTTCAGGTCTTTCAGTTGTTAATAGGGCTTATTGTCACCTAGTCTTTAGACTGTTAACAGTTTCATTCCAAAGCAGGTCCTATTCTGTGCATGAGTGAGAGTGTGAGTTGAGGTGGGGAGGAGGGGAGAGTTGGAAGAATTTGGGGAGGTGTTGTGCCTAAAAACTTACCGCAGAGAAATACAATGTCCTCACCAATTCAAACTGTCTTTACGGAGAGTAGGCTGAGGTCTCTCTGGCCTTCGAACAAAAGTGTTTCTTAAGTCAGCTGCAGCAACGACCTGAGGAAATAGATAAGTTGAGCACTGAAGGCTTGTGCTGGCACCCTCAGTCAGGGCCTTAACTAGGGAAAGTGAACAGGACTTTGCTCCAGGGAACCAAAGCTTTATTCTCCAGGGTATACGTCCTTGGGGTAGAGGTCATTTTCTTCTCATAGCAGCTACCTGTCCTGTAACTTACCTCATGTTTCTCCTCTGCTCCATGCCAAATGTGGCCCAGGCACCCCGACTTACCATCCTTAGGGTCCCTTTGACCTGGCACTCCTTTCCCAAACTCCTATAGGAGCAAGGGTCTCCGCTCTGAGCACTCCCTAGAAGGTTGACCTGTCCTTTTTGTTTTATCTCTGCCATACTTCAAATATCCCTAACTGTTCTTTCTCCAGGCAAAAACCTTTCTAGTTATGACTTTGCCAAGGTTACAACAATCACATATCCTGGATACTGTGGAACAGTACTGATTAACAGAAAAGAAAGTATGTGTCGGGTAAAATGTTGCAAAAGAATACTATCCTTTATCAAAGCCCAAAGTCTGTAACAAAGGACTGGCCACTGAGGGCTCAGTTATGGGAATATGCCAAGGAGGTCCACACAGATGCTTGGTGAGCCTGCTTCTGGGAGTTCATAAGGACATAGAAAAAAGTGGTCCAACTCTCCCATTTAGATCATGTACAGGAAATCTGTTACTTGCCCACTTACTATGTTGTGAAGAGAGGGCCTTTTGATTGGTTGCTGAGCCAGGAGTACATGCAAAAAGCATTCAAAGTTAATTTGATCTCTCAAGTTTTCCTGACTGAGTTAGAGTGAGGTGAAAACTTTGTGTTCAGGTGAGAAGAGAAGACTTGGACCTTTATCTCTCCCTCCAGGTTGCCACTATGTGTGTGGCCCATATAAATATGGCATGACATGACTATTTTTCTGCCTCTGTTTTGTCCGTTTCTTCTTTGCTCCTAGAGGATGCAGTATTGGAGAGAGAACAAAATTCCCTATAACCTTGTGAATTGTAAAAGGCTAGAAGAACTATATACTACGATAGCCTGGAAATGTACACTTAAGACATATATTAAACATCACATCACAGATAAAAATAATAGAAGAGAATGAAATTAAGTACTTTTTACATCAATGACTAGTGGAAAAATTCTTAGCCAAGCAAAGAACAGAAGACATTTTTAAAATTACATAAAATTCAATTACATAAAATTGAAAAGCTGTTACGTAACAAAAGCAAATTCAACGAGGATAAGAAAGAAGGCTGTTCATTAGGAAAAAAATCTTGATGTCAAGTATCTTTGCTAACAGAACGAACAAAAATATATGAGCAAGGGTTATCCCTCAATGGATACAAACATCAAAAGATATGAACAAATAACTTTGGGGAGAAAAGAATTACTTATTATTAATATCCATATGAAAGATTATTCTGAATCACTAATAATGAGAGATATTACAGTCAAAATAAATTTTAAGATTTACCTTACACTCAGTAAATTGATAAAGATGACCAAAAATGGATTGTAGAAAGACAGACACTAATATATGGTTGGTATTTGTGAATTGGCCCAACCATTCTGGAAAGCAATTTGAAATTGTGCTAAAATATCAAACAATAAATGACAGTATTTATTAAGTTGGTGTTATGCTTAAATAGCAGTGATACAAGGAGGAGAAATTAACTAATTCCTGCTTTTGATACACATATTCTACTAAGGAGATGACCATATATAAACATAGAGAAGAAATGTATATAGAATAAATACAAAACAGTTTAAAACAAGATACTTAGAGAGAGAGAGAGAGAGGGAGGGTGCTGATTAGTTACGACTTCACAAAGAAAGTAACAAAATTGTCTATACTCTTTGATTCAGAAATCCTGCTTCTAGGTATATGCTGCAAGGAGATCAAAACCAGAAAAATAGGTCCTATATATACATAATATATATATTATATAATATATATATATATATATCTAGTAATGATGGCACTTTTTGTGGTAACAAAGAACTGCAAATAAAGTTCCTTGATCAAGGAATAGCTATAGATATTGTGGTACATGTATGTAATATAATATTACTGTATATAAACATTATGAATATAAAAATTTCAGAGACAATGGAAAATTTTATATTAACTGATGCTGGCTGAAATAAGCAAAACCAGGAAAATAATAGACACAATGAGTATAATCATGTAAATGAAAAGGGCAAAACCCCATATCTTAATATGGGTATAATTGATACAGCAAAGCATGGCCCTGGAAAAGAGGAGAAAATATACTTCTTTCATGTCCTCCCCCTCCCACCCTCCCATGGCCCAGAGGTATATTGTCAGACTTAGCTGATTTATTGGTTGGTTTTGCTGTACTGCTTTTCTTTCTTTTTTATTCATTGATTCAAGGGATGACTCATTGAGAAGGGAAGGGATAGGGACAATCATAAATCAAAGTGAAATAAAAACAGTAGATATCAATAGCATATTTTAAAAAGTAAAAATGCACTCATTTTTCTTGAAACCAAGACTGTCCCAGAATATCCTAAATGCTTGGATGTCTTACTGCGGAGCCATTATAGAACCTGGACAAAGTCTGGCCACCACCATCTGTAGTCCCAGGTTTCATCAGATTGGCACTCCATCATCTGCTCTGTTAGGTCTACCACCTGCTGCCCTGTTACCTTTTTCCTTGCTTCCTTCATAGAAATCAAGTTATCCCCCAGTTCAGGGATGACACTATAGCAGAGAGTCTTATAATTGACCTAGCTGCTAGCCATAAGACTCCCAACCCTCTAAATTCAGACCTTTTCTCCTGTCCGCATGGCTTTATTGTCTCCAGAGCTCTTAGTTATCTCAAGTACGTGATTCAGCTCCAGAAGGTTATAGGTGTCTCAAACAAGCTCTCCTGCTGGCCCAAAAACACCAGATCCCTTTCAGGAAACATATAGTCCATGGAGCTAAATGTGGCCTGTGTGACCCTGGATGCATCCTGCCTCAGATTTTTAGTAAAGCATGTTTTCAGCACACATAAACTGGTAACCTCACTCATCTGAAACTTCTGACACTATGGCTAAATTCTGAATAATGTCTGAGAGTGCCTCTCTATTTGAGGTTACATTATTTTTCCTTAAATTTCTATAACTAATGCTGACAGCTATTACCAATGATGCTGACCTGCAGTCAAAACTGAGATGCCTATTGACTGAATGTGCTCCTTGACTTTTTAAAAAAAAATATCTCAGTCACTTAAATACCAGGGCTCTCATTAATTTGATCAGGATCGATCAATGAATAGCAATAGTCTTGTTGCTATAAATTTTTATGAATAAAGTTGGTTAAATATTTTCCTGGGTTGCTTTTGGTTGTGAATGGCTAATGGACTTCACTTCATTGTGGTTATCAATAAAAAAAATTTATATGACCTAAACATAAATAGATAAATCTATTGATAAGTAAAACCTAATTAATAAAATAAATAAAAGAGAAATAAATAAAAAATATATGTCCTAAACATATGGATTTCTGAGCAGATGGCCCATCATTAAAAGACATGGGCACCCTTGTAGCATATGCTGCAAGCTACTATGGACTTGACAGAAGTACTGTGATAGGTATCATGCTTGAATTTGTCTAGGTGAGGACCCATAGGAAACCAGGACTAGAGTAGATTTTTTTGCCTTTAATAGAAAATATTTGTTAGGTAAGGCAGTGCAAACCATCTTAGACAAGTGAAGTCAGGAACATCAGAGCTTATATAAAACTCTGGGACACAGCTTGATATCCTGGAAACAACACAGGGATTTGAGTTAGAAGAGATTCAGGTTCAAGCCTTACCATGGCACTTACTAAGCTATATGATAAGTAACATAAACAATCTGAACCAGGTCATCACTTCATACCTGGACAACTGCAATGGACTGTTGGTGGATCTACTTGCCTCTTTCGACTCCAATCCATCCTCCATTCAGCCACAAAAGTGATTTTCCTAAATTGGAAGTCTGATCATGTCATCATCTTACTCAATAAACTTCATCCCTGTTGCTTCCAGAACCACATATGAAATATTGTTTGCTCTTTGAAGTCCTTCATAACCTAGCCCCCTCCTATCTCTTCAGTCCTCTATTACACCTTAGCCCCTGCCACACGTTCTTCAATCCGGTGACATTTGCTGCCTAGCTTGTCCACAAACAGGACCCTCAGTTCTGTCCGCAGGCATTTTCTCTGAGTGTTTCTCATGCCCAGGACGCTTTTCCTCCTCAACTCTGCCTGTTGACTTCCCTGACTTCCTTTAAGATCCATCTAAAATTCTATCTTCTGCAGAAAGCCTCCCCCAAATCCTTCCTAATTCTTTGCCTTCCCTCTGTTAATTATTTCCTATTTATTCTACGTATAGTTTGCATTGTTTATATTTGTTTGCATGTTGCTTCCCCTGTTAAACTGTAAGTTCCTTGAGTGAATTATCTTTTGCCTCTTTGTGCCTTCCTAGTGCTTAGTTCAGTGCCTGGCACTTAGCAGGTGCTTAATAAATGCTTATTAATTGACTGATACCTTTCCTCAAAGGGTTGTTTACAGTCCAAATGAAATAATGTGTATAAAGTGATTTGCAAACCTTTAAAAAGTCCTTAAATATCCGTCATTATAACCGTAACCAAACTTCTAAGACTATTCTTTGTGTAAGATCTTCTCTATAGGCAACTCTAACTTAATTTCTTCCTTCCTTCCTTCCTTCCTTCCTTCCTTCCTTCCTTCCTTCCTTCCTTCCTTCCTTCCTTCCTTCCTTCCTTCCTTCCTTTCTTCCTTCCTCTCTTTTCAAAAGCCAAGACACTAGATAGTGATGGGATCAGGACCTTAGCTCTTTAGAGAACTCACAGATCAGAACATCAACACTGATGTTTTCCCCTACTCCCACCTCCTGATGAAACCTAGTTTATTCTTTCAAAGATGTTCTCTCCAAAGTAAGAGGCCTTAGATGTATCCTGGATTTCAGAAACGTGATTAAGGAATTGTCTAAAATGGTGCTTATACCCCCAAATAGATATATTGAATTCACTTTTCTCTTTTACTTTCAGTTTAAGTAACCAGAGACAGTAAAGGCAAGGTATATGCATGATGGAGAGAAGAGAGGGAAGGGGATGGGAGGGGAGAAGAGAGGAACACTACTGCTACTTCTTTTCCTTTAAGTAAAAGAAGCTGTGGTCCCAGACAGGGCTATATCAGAGAAATCTCAAATTGAGAGCCCCAGCTCTGAAGATTTACACACTGGTTGTTGTCCTTTGTTCTCAAAGAGGACCAGAATGAAATCACTATGCTAGAGTCAAGTTTCAATGTGTCCAGTGATCAGACTGATACAAACTCCAAATGTTTTACCCCAAGTCAGGCACAGAAACAGACACACACACAATTAAATATTAAGAATTAAAGAATAATGATTTTATTTTTATTTTTCTCCTCTTAATAAATGTTTATTATATATTATTGTGACTGTGACCCAATAAGTGGGGAAGCAAACTCAGTTGGGAAGAGCAGAAGGGGACTGGAGAAATATAAATGTCATTCTACTTTTCCTGAGTAAAGGTTATGAGCAGAGAGAGAAAAATCCCTTAAAATGGACTTGACTCATTTATACCATTAGAGCCGGAATTCTTCAAATCAAGTCTGTGAACATTTTTTTTTAACTATTTTGATTTCCTTATTTAAATGATTCATTTTCTTTGTAATCCTATGTATTTTATTTTCTACATTTAAAAATATTATTCTGAAGAGGAATCCATAAACTTCACTAGACTGTCAAATGGGTCCATAACACAAAATAGGTGACTATTAGAGTATTTCTCAGAATGGTTACATTTATCTCTGTCGCTGTCTCTGTTGCTCTGTCTCTCTCTCTCTCTCTCCTTCATCTCTCTCTGTCTCTTCTCTCTTTCTCTTTATACACACATAGACATACATATATTCATGCATATATAAATATATATCCACCTAATGATACTTCCAATAATTAGACTCTGCTCCCAATTATATGTATGCTTCTAACAATTTGGTGTCTTCCCTTTCAAATACCTTAAAAATGAATTTCTCATTGTCCTGTATAGTATAGATGTCTTTTCTCCTTTAGAACATAAGCTCTATGTGAGCAAGGATTGTCTTATTCATTTTTTTTGTTTCCCCCAGGGCCTCACACAGTGCTTGGACCATAGGAGATACTTAACAAATACATATGGATTGATTTTATGTGAATTTGATCTGCTTTAGCTTTTCTTCCTGACTTCATCTTCCTGAATACCCTTTCTGCATCCCCATATAGTAAGTATATAGGTCTCAATGCAGGTGGTACACAGAGTGCTGGGCCCAGAGTCAAGAAGACATCTCCCTGAATTCAAATATGGCTTCAGAAACTTACTATCTGTGTTAAACTGTGCAAGTCATTTCACCCTGTTAGCCTCATTTTCCTCATCTGTGAAATGAGCTGGAGAAGGAAGTGACAAACCACTCCAGTATCTTTGCCAAGAAAACCCCAAATGGGATCACAAAGAGTCTGGTACAACCAAAATGACTGAGCAGCACCAACTAGATGTATGAAGATAGCTATAATATAGAATATCTATGTATATAGTTTATAGGCCTATTTGTATAGAAATATCTGTAGCATATAAGAATGTTAGGTCTACATGTATATTCATATATCTGGAGACAGCATCTATGTTTTACATCTCTATCTCCCTGTCTCTATGTGTGTGCACATGTGCATGCACACTTGAGCACACACACACACACACACACACACACACACACAACATTGTGTGATAGTGGAAAGAACACTGACTCCGGAGTCAGAGAATTTGGCCTCAAACACTGCCTCTAATACTTGCTGCTTTTGTGACCATGGGCAAGTTGCACATTTGTTTAATTCCTGGTGAGTTAAAAAAAAAATGGGAGGGGGTGCTGAACTAGATGGTCTCTGCGGTTCCTTTCAGCTCTAGCTCTATGATTCTATTGACTGAAGGTCTATACCAGGTATATTTTCCCGCAGCTATTTCCTTGAAGCTGAAAGGTGGCTTTTCTGAGGCAGGTTTTTTCATTTTGTTTCACTGCATAAAGGTCTTTGTCTCTTTCTTTGAAAACTTCTGACTGGGCTTTTACTGTATCTTTCTAAATTTAAAAACATAACACTCAAGTTTGCACAGTTCAGGCTCATCTATTTTCTAAAGACCCTTCCCATCCCCCACAGGCAGGCCAAAAAAAAAAAAAATTCACTGTACAAATACTCACTTAAAAGGGAGCTTAAGCATCGCTTTTACAGAGAGAGCCACATGACCTTTGTTCAAGTTAATCCTCTCTTTGCAAAGCATAAGTCTTCTTTCTGCTGTACAAATGCCCCCAGCCAATCACAGAGACCCACATTCAGACCTTCCCTGGACACCTTTTGTGCTTTCTTTTCTCGGTAGCCTTGGGATATAAGGGAGTCAAGTATTTGGGAGCCTGATAATTGCATGTTGTTTTGCTTAATGTCAGAGCTCTGGTTCATTCTCTTCCTTCGGCAGCTTTCCCCAACCATTCTGTCTCCCTCCCCTCTTCACATAAACATAGATCTTGAGAGAAAAAAACAAGGAAAATGTTTTCCCTATGTATCCTCCACCCCACTTTCCTATCTTTCTCTTCCCTTTGAAGCAGCATTTGCCGCTGCCAGCAGAGGCTTTTCTGATCGGAATGAGTTTAGTCTCTGCCAGGACAGACAGGGAGTTAATACATTATGAAGCAGCCATCCATGAAGTTCACTAAACCCTTCTTAAACTTTTTTTTTTTATATTTATAGCCTGAACTACTTCTTGGAGTAATAAATTCTGTATATGTACTACCTGTCTTGTGAAGTAGCCTGTCAGACTGGCTGGACTTGGAGTCAGAATACCTGGTAGTACCCAGGTTGCTACTTAGTAACTGTGTGACATTGGGTAAATCATTTCCACTTACTAGAGTAAAAATGTTTCCTCATTAGTAAAATAGGAATAAAAATTCCTCCCTTGCCTATTTTACCACATCGATATGAGGATCAACTAAGGTCATGAATGTTAAAGTACATTTTAAATTGAAATTGCTTTACCCATGTAAGGCATGATTCTTGGATTTATAATAAATTATGTCATTTAAATTATCCATTTTCTACCACTGATTGCTCAAACACCTACTGCACCAGGACCTGAACTTGGGGTTGGATGCGTCTGTCAGTGGAAGAGGCAGAGCATGGAGATTAGTTAGATCTTATTCTTTTGGGAGCCAAGATTCTACTTCCTGGATTCAAAGAATATATAAACAAGTTAGGAAGTAAAACCTACGACTTTTTCTTACTCTTTGCCTTCTCCCAGTGCCCTACCTATTGTGGGTTTTTAATAAGTACTTATTTGTACCAAATTTTAAATTTATCATGTTGAGGTAAGAATAGGACTTATCTCTATGGCATGATCAGAGAACATCATAGAACATTATCTATGGATGGAATCAGGTGCCAAAATGGAGCAGCTAGGTGGTGCCATAGATGGAGAGTCAGACCTGGAGTAAGGAAGAGTCATCAAGGTGAGTTCAAACCAAGCCTCAGACACTTACTTGTTGTGTGACCTTGAGCAAGTCACCTAACCCTGCCTCAGTTTTCCTTATCTGTAAAATGAGCTAGAGAAGGAAATGGCAAACCACTCCAGTATCTTCGCCAAGAAAACCCCAAATGGGGTCATGAGAAGTTGGACATGACTCAACAACAACAGCAAAGGTGGCAAAATGTGTGGTAGAGATAGTTAAGTACTGCAGGTAGTCAGGAAGTGTTCATGTTTGGGCAGCTTTAGTTCTACTACCCGACTTCTGAGAAGGGAAATTAATTTCATAAATGTGTTACCCATTGAGTAACAATAATATGTCAACAACAAAAATAATACCATGTTTATACAGAACTTTACGGCTTCAAAGAGTCTCTAACACCTTTTTTTTGTTCATAGCAACAACCCCAAGAAATAGGTAGTACAAGAATTGTTAGTCCCATTTCACAGGTGCTAAAACTGAAGATTGGGAAAGGTCACATGATTTGCCTAAACTCTTGCAAAGAGCAAACGTCAGAATCAGGGCTTGATGAGGTATTTCTGATTCTTAAAACAGTGCTCCTCACTTTATCATACTGCCTCTCAAGAGAAAAGAAATACTCTTTATTTGCTTTTCTCCTCCTCCTGTTTTCCATTTCTTTCCTTCACATGGTAGCAAATGAGGATGTATGGCATGTATATGGCATGCATAAGGGTACGTAAGGGGTGCATAAGGCACACGAAACAGGAATCTTAATGCCAGTGAGATAGAATTGACTGGGAGAAGTACTTGGAATTGGAATTGAACCCTATAAAATGGAAACTGTGCTTCATAGAAAATGCTTTCCTTCTAAGTGTCTCTTTTCATAAACAGATTTGCTTCTCACAAAATCTTTAGATATAGAAATAATTTCTCATATTTCTTTTTTTAACTCATTTTTTGATGTCTTCATTTCTGAAAATGTCTCTCCCCCTCCACTCAATGAGCTATACCTTGTTTTAAAAGAGAAATAAAAAGGAAATTCAGTATAATCAACCAACCTATCAATCATCCCCATAGTTTCCCACGTCTGCAGAGAAAGCAGGAAGGTCTCATGCCTCTTCTTAACCCAGAAAAAACAAAATAAAACACCCCCATGACTATTTAAGAGAGTGTAGGGAGGAAATTTGAGCATTCTACAGCTTTTGGGAAATGAAAAATAGGCTTAGCTAGTTTTAAACTTTTTAAGTGCTTTTCTTGAGCTCAATTAATAAGTGATTTATACTTAGAATCAAAGATGAAATACTGTGCAAAGGAAAAACACTTAAGACTTTGAAAAGAAACAAATTTTAGAAAGAAAAATTATACCTGGTTCTTGCAGAGTCTTGTCTCCCTTAGGAATTCAAAGTGTGTTTAGAGAGTCTATGTTCAGTTGCTGTTCAGTCGTGTCTGACTCTTCATGACCCTTTTGGGGATTTTCTTGGCAAAGGTACTGGAGTGATTTCCCATTTTCTTCTCTACTTATTATACATATGAGGAAACTGAGGCAAACAGGCTTAAGTGACTTGTCCAGGGTCATGCAGCTAGTAAGTGTCTGAGGCTCAATTTGAACTCAGCTCTTCCTGACTCCAGGCTCAGTGATCTATCCACCCAACCACTAACTGCCTTAGCCCATGATCAGTGATCTACTAAACAGTGATCCACCTTGGCTGTGGCAAATTTTTTTCTGTTCCACCAAACTTTTACCATGGGCAGTCCTTATATTGTAAGACCTATAAACCTCACAAATGGACTCCTATTCATCTTTTCCCTCCCTGTGTCCTACTTTTCCCATGCCCAGTTTTCTCCTTCTTCTTGGGATCTGGAACCCTTCCCCATGAACCACTGAGGGCCAGCTCATGGAAGCTATAGAAGACAGGTCATTGATAGAGAATTTCGATATTCTTCTAGTCTGCAGTATAGTTTTATTGAGAAGCATGTGGTGCATGCTTGTAGTGCATGGCTTGTTTGTTTATCCACCTATCTCCTTGAATAGAAGAATCACAGAATTTTGGAATTCAAAGGGACCTCTGAGGTCATTTAATCCGAGCTGTATCTGAGTAAGAATCCTCCTTGCAGCATTCACAATGAGGGGGCAACTAGTCACTGTTTGAAAACTTAGAGTCTCTGGTAACTCATTGATGCCTTCGGCTGTTGGGAGGTTGTTTATTATATAGAGAGCCAAAGGTGAGGCATAAAACAAGGAGCTATGTGCTTGCCGAAGGTGTTTGTCATTGTGATTGAGGAAGTCTAGCACAGAGTCCAAGGTGAAGAGGGATTCATTCCCTGGGGATGGCGAAGTCTTCTAAATAAGGGGTTTTTAATCTGTCATCTATGGGACCCCCAGAGGTCTGTAAATAGATTTCAGGGGATTAAACATGGATGAGAAAAAACCACATCTTTACTTCAATATAATTGGTTTTCTACCTCCTAGGGATGCTGTGAGGGTCAAATGAGATAATATTTATAAAGCTTTGTAATATTTGGAAAAAACAATATTTGTAAAGAGCCTGGCACATAGTAGGCACTTGTTTAATAAATGCTTGTTTCCTTTCTTTCTTTTTTCCTCCATCAGGTCAAATCAATAAGCATTATTAAGTGTCTATTATGCACCCAGCTCTATGCTAAGAGCTAAGTATACAAAGAAAGACAAAAATAGTCAGTGCTGTCATGGGGCTCAAAACTACATACAAACAGGCTATACACAGGATCAATTGAAGATAATTCAGAGGGAAAGCACTAACACGAAGGGCAGTAGGAAGACTCCTTGAAGAAGGTAAGACTTTAGCTGAGACTTAAAGGAAAACAGAGAAGCTAAGAGGTTATTATGCTAAGGGCATTTCAGGCATGGGGGACAGCCAATGAAAACAAACAGAGCCCTTCACAGTACTATGGATTTTATTTCATGCGTTTAATAACATTATTGGGCAGCTCGATAGCACAGTGGATAGTGTACTAGATCTAGAACCAAGAAGACTCATCTTACTAGCTTACTCAACTTACTAGCTGTGTGACTACTTAACCTTCTTTGCCTCAGTTTCCTCATCTATAAGAAGTGAGCTGGAGAAGAAAATGACAAACCACTCCAACACCTTTGCCAAGAAAACCCAAAAAAGGTCATGAAGAGTCAGGCATGACTAAAAATTGGCTGAGATAGGCATAAATAATATTCTCAGAAGACATCTAACCATAGGCTTCACCAGTCTGCCAGAGGGGTTACAAACAAGGTTAATATCCCCTGTCCTAGATGTTCCTGTTTGTAGATGACTCTGTGCTGATTGTGCTGTATCAAGGCCCAACTATCATAGTCTACTGAAATAAAGGGTTAGACCTACTAGGAAAGACAGAGGATAGACCAAGTCAATGAAAAGTATCTCTTGCCCAGATTACAACACACACTTGGAATAACAACCAATGGAGTCTTTCTGTCAGTGTGCATATGTGAGACAGCTCAGATGGCCATTGAGTTGGGCCCAGAGTTATACAAGAGAAGTGAAACAGATTGGATTACTTTTTGGAAACTGCAAAACTCTTTGAGTGACCTCAAATTTCCTATGAAAATTCTTATGAAAACAAAGATTCACCTTTTTAATATCAATTTTCTACCAATGTTGTTGTCTAGCAGTGAAACATAGGATTCAAGAGGCTCTGAAGAACTAAAAATAAATAATATACCAGAGCACAAGGGGGAGAGGCTCAGGATGGGCAACCAATGAGAAACCTCAAAGAAGAACAGAAACCATAATGCAAGATGTTCATCAAGTAATTATATAGCCAGGGTGAGAAATTAGAGGCAGCTGGTGTACTTCACTGGTAGCCTTGGAATGTCAAGGGGAAGGAAAGAAAGCCCTTAGCACATTGGACAGATCCCATGCAGTGAAACTGTGGGAGGACATGGACAAAAGTCAATGAAGATGGGCAGGTGTGGATGAGTAGCACATTATAGAAGGGAACTCCTAAACCTTTGACATGAAAGATGTTTAGTATAGTACCTGGAACATAGTACATGCTGAATAAATGTTTATTGACTTACTGATCATTGAAGTATTTGAGAGAGCTAAAATCTACCTCTTTTCCTCTTTCACCCATCACTCAGGAGTTCTTCCATCTTACAACAACCAGAAGAAGTATAATTTCTCTTGTTCAATCAGAAAGCTGGTGGTGGAACAGTGTGTAGGATACTGAGTTGGAGTCAAGGAGACCTGAGTTCAGATCTGACCTCAGACACCTATTAGCTCTATGATCTGGCCAAATCTACCTCAGTTTCCCCAACTATAAAATGTGGATCATAGTAGCACCTATCTGTCAGTGGCATTGTGAGCATCAAATGAGATAATTTTAAAGGTCTTAGCACAGTGTCCAACACATAGAAGGTGCTTAATAAATGCTTATTCCTTTCCGAACAACAGTTTGAAAACTGTTATCTTTTCTCTCCTCCATCTTCTTATCTCTTGGCTAAATATCTCCAACACTCCATGTGTGGCATGGCTTCTACTCTCTATCATTGTTTGGCATTCCTCCACATGTGTTTGAGCTTATTGACGTCCTTCTTAAAATGAACCTCTTAAAATCTAACAGAGTTCTCTAGGTGTGACTTGACCAGGGCAGAATGCAGGCTAGATAACTAAGAGGAAAAAGTTAATAAAATAAATCTGTACTCAAGCACAGTGATGCCAGGAAGTGTTTACTGGAGGCCATTATATCCCTACAATAAAAACAATTTTGGCTTCTTATTTTACTTGAAATCACACTTCAGATATATGTTATGATCATTATTAATACTTTGAGGTGTCTATGCTCATTAATGAGGGGAGGGGAGGTTCACACCAAGGTGCCCAACAATGCTTTCCCCTGTGGGACTCTTCCATATCTTCCTATCAGTCATCCACAGGAGGTACACCCAACATGCTAAAGCCTTCTTTTAGATCTCTTCATATTACACAGTTGGGTCTGACTCTTTGTGACTCCATTTGTTGTTCTGTTTTTGGCAAAGATACTGAAGTGGTTTGCCATTTCCTTCTCCAGCTCATTTTGCCAATGAGGAAATGGAGGTAGACAGGCTTAAGTGACTTGCCCAGGATCACCCAGTTTGTTAGTGTCTGAGGTTAGATTTGAACTCATGAAGATGAGTCTTCCTGACTCCAAGTCAAGTACCCTATTATGCATTTCAGAAGACTGTGTATCTTCTATTCAGGAAGATCTTCAGTGTTTCAAGGATGGATTTAATAAAATCCAACAAGATTTTGTTAAGTGTCTATTATGTCCAAGTCATGGTGCCAAGCAAGGTCTGCTCTCAAAAAACATAATTCTAATAGAGCGAAGGTCCATGGATGGATTTTGGAGCATCTATGTCCTTTGACAGGAAAAAATACACCTTTATTTTTCTCTAATATCTAAGTGAAATTCAGCATATTCTTCAATTATGATATTTTACAAAGCCAATTTAGAGAAGAGATCTATAGGTTTTACCAGATTGTTAAACAGGTTGATGACACAAAGGTTTAAGGACCTTTGTTCTAGGGGGAATATAACAGGTATGCAGTTCAGTAAATATACAGCAATCAGAGAAGGGAGAGAAAAGTAGTGAGGGGTAAAGAAATCAGGACTCAATTTTGAAGGTAATATATGAACTGAACCCTAAAGGAATTGTGAATTCTAAGATGTAGAGGTGAGGGGGAGATGTATTCTAGGCATATGGGATGGAGTACTGTTTGGGCAACTCATAGTAATGGTAGATAGAATGTTGAGTTTAGAAAGCAGCAAATGAATCAGACTGGCTGGAAATAAAGTTGCATGAAAAGAAAGAATATGAAATGAGTTCAGAAAGAGAAACTATAATATCTAGATCATGGAGGAATTTAAGTGCCAGACATTTTATCCTGCAGGCAGTAAAGGATCACTGAACATGACCAAATAGAGGCATGACATAGATCTGTTTTAGAAAGGTTTGTTTAGTAGCTGTATGGAGGATAGATCAGAGAAGGGGAGACATTAGAATCATATACCATTTAAGAAGTTATAGCAATAACTCAATAGAGAAGAAATAAGGTCTTGGGGTATGAGTGGACTAAATGTAAGATGACAAGAGTTGACAAGATTTGACAACTGAGTGGATGTGGGAGATAAAAGAGAAGACAAAGTAAAGGACAAATGAATGAGTGAATGTCAAAACATTTATTAAAAGTTAGGAACCATGTTAATTTCTGGTGATACAAGTATGAAAGTGAACATTGTCCCTGCCCTGAATGAGCGTGCAATCTAATTGGAGGAGACCACACATGTGGTGGCATGGGAGGAATATTTTGTGTTAGAAGGTCCTAGAGGTGTTAAGCGGAACAGTAGGGGAATAGACTGACATATCCTTTCTAGGAGCAATGACAGGGTTGATTGTATGTAACTCAAGAGAAAGAAAGGCAAGAAATGGGGATTAGAGGCTACAAATTGTGGTGCTTGGTGAGAAGATGGTCAGGTATTAAAATAAACTGAAGGTTGTAAAGTTTAGGAACCTGGATAATCTGAATGATAGTGGTATTTTCAGCAGAAAAAGGGAGGTTTGAAGGAAGGGTGGAGGTTTAGAGAGAAAAATAAATTCTGTTTCGGACATTTTGAGTTTGAAATGTAAATAGGACCTCCAGGTAACATCCAGTATACAGTTAGAAATTCAAGGCTGAACTTAATAAATGTTTGCTGACTGCACTTGGCTAGAATATTTGCCAGTACTTAATGCTGTGCTTAGAAGGCTGCTGCTGTTCCCCCTACTCCCAAGGGTTTGGGGGGGGTCGGATGGGGAGAGAGAGAAATGGTAAAAGAAAATGAAGGGAGATGGAACTGTAATTTCATTGTAATTGGGAGTTGACAATGAGAAAACTTCTTCCAATACATATGGTTAAACATTGACAAATTGTAGTCTGAGAGAGTTGCCTTCATTATTGAAAAGTTAAGAGAATTGTCCAGGGCAAGATAGTCAGTACATGTGAGAGACAGGTCTTAAGCTTAGATCTTCCTTCCTCTGAGACCTGCTCTCCCTCCATTAGGCCACGCCCTCTCACAGGAAAGTGGTAATTAAAGAAAAAGCTATAGAATCCCTAATTTTTTTTTTTCATGAGAGCAGATACCTTCATTTCTGACCAGGTTATGCAGAGCTGATCCTTTTAAACTCTGACCACAAGCAGCAAGTTTTAGGTAAAATGATCAGCAGTGGTGACACATGAAGCAAGTCAGAAAATTAGCTAGGTCACTGGGAAGATTTTAAAGAATGTAGTACCCTAAGTTGAGATTTAAGACAAAAATTTTCACAATGACTCTAAAGGTCTTCTGGGGCACATGGCAGAAGGAATAAGATTATAGCCTTTGTCCTCAATCTTGTGTTATATAGTATACATTTTGCTATGTGGCTGCTGCCTTCCACCCCAAATAACTGCATTTTATTGAAGAATTTGGTAAAGTTTTTTAAAAAAATGTTTTGATATAAGCACAGTTGTATAAATAAAATCATATGCTTAAATACTTATATTGTCTCAGTGTTTTTTATAAACAGTTTCCTGCTACACGCACTTCAGCAGCAATGACCAGTGCCAATGATCAGATCAACTGTAGGTAAATTGGGAAAAAAGCCGCCAGTGCCTTACACATTGCCTTCCATGCCCCACCTTTTCCCCATCCCGGATGCCTACCTTCCCAATGATCTCATTATTTGCTTTTCGTATCCCCTTAGTCTCCTCTGAAGATTGCATAAATCTTAACGTGAACTCTTCCTCCCTCTCTTTTAGATTTTTCCTGTTTTTACCATAAAAATGTACTTGGTCTATATCTAGCAGCATGATACTAAATGTTTAACAGCCATCTCTGGAGTTAGAGGGAAAAGGGAGAAGGGATCCCCTTCTGGGGGTGTATACAGTACACATTTTTTATGTTTAATTTGCATCATTAACATTTTACCCATTACTTTTTTAAGTCTAGACAATCAATGAATGATAAATCCAACCCTGATTGACAGCATTTTCAGATTTCCAAGGTATAAATGCTCAGGTGAAAAATTTAACAATTGGCAGACTTATTTGAGCTTGCTTTATCCACCATGTCCCATTTCTTCACAGATAAGACCTCAACTCACTAAAGCCCTAGGAAACTCCTCCTAGTTCCAGAGTATGTGTCAATTAGCTGTTAATGGCTTAATGTAGGCTATTTGCATTTTAACTGGGACTCCAAAAGATCTGGTGCCTTAACTCAGAGGAGTAAACCTCTTAAGGTCTTTAAGGCACCAAGGTAGTGGAGGGGACTGGGTGGAACGGAGAAGGAAGTTATCTTTGAGCAATTTATTTCAGTGCAACAAAAGCACCCTAAAAGAGACTTTTGCTGAAGTAACTCTTCTAAGTTGATGTATGTTGCAATAAATTCTGGCTTCAGGCAACAAGAGTGGTTTAAAGGGCCTATAGAGTCAACATCAGACCCTTGAACAAAGCTTAGCTCTATACTAACTCATCAATATCAACAGCTCTCAAGTCAGAGCCCTGCCTTAACTACCTGTTTATTTAGGTAGTTTGTTCTCACAAGGGTCAACTTCCACACACTTCCAGAATCTTCAAGTCTGGGAAAGAAGTGCAGGGAAGCATTGGTAGATTACATTTCAAACACGGGACTTTTACCTCTAACAGAAAGAAATGACTGTCTTTGTGTGTCACGGGGCCCACTTGGGTACCAAGTGGATTTTCAAAGGAAGGTAGTTTAGTTCAATGGGCAGAAGATTATTAAAGATCCATTATACTTGCCTGGACTAGCTTTCTCCTTATTCCCTCACAGTTCCAAAAGGTTATCTTGCTTATATCCTCATATTTGGGCAACATAATCCCAGAAGTCTATGCACCAGCAACACCATTGGCTTCCCTTTCCTGGGCAGACTTCCATAAAGGATATTCAGGTTGCTTTGTCATTTACATTGAAGGTGCTAGTGGAGGAGTGGGCAGAGGTAAAATGCCTATATAGCCCTATCAAACTTCTCCAGATAATAGTGAATGCCAGACATACTCCCTGGCCCTATGGAATATGACCCAAAGTCCCACTGCCTCAAATATATTTCCCTCACCTCCTGTCACAATTCCTGAATTTCCTGCTGTTGGAATCATTCTTTGAGAGCCTTGTGGAAACATAGGTAATTTCACTGAGTTTCCAGCAACCTGGGAAAATTCTTGCCTCGCTAGCCAGCTAACAGATCCATGAACATTAGTTTACTATTTAATTCATTACTAGAGAGGTGAAGGCCCATAAAAACAGTGGAAACTTCTGAGTGGAAGAATTTTACTTTTATTTCAAAGATTTTTTTTCCCCTTTTTCCTCCAATAAAAGTATCTTTGAAGGATGAACAAAAGTGCTTAAGATGTTATTATATTGTTATGTAGAGCAATGATTTCCAAAGTTTGCACAAAGCAAATATTCATTCAAAATCTCAGGACATCAGAATATTTCAGCACCTGTAGGGTAGAAATAAGGAAGGAGGAAAAAGAAGGTAGTTTAACTGCTAGATGCCAGAGCAAGATGTTTATCTGCCTTCTGCGGGTATTACCATTTTCATGAGAGAAAGAAGAAGCCTTCAGTACTTTCTTTGTGGACTTTCTCCTGCTGACTTTTGATCCAGACACTGGTTGGGCATGTTCCCTTCCCCCTGATTAGGTCTCAGAAGGATGGGAATAGAGTGGACAATACCTGTAGCATCAGTTTACCCTTGTGAACTACATTTCTAACCTCCATCCCTTGAATCTCTTGACTTTCTCCACCTCCATACTTAGAGGCCTTCTCACCCTGGAAGTTCCTCCTCCTTGGACTGGTGAGGTCCTTCTCCAGTGTCCATACAAGGAAATGTCCACTGCAGTCATGGTCTTGTCTTACCTGGCTCATTTCCCACCTTGCCAGATCTCCTCCTCACCTTCAGCTCCTTTTTATGTCTTGTCTTCCGCCATTAGATTGTAAGGTCTTTGAGGGCAGGCTTTCTTTTTGCTTATATTTGTTTCCGTAGATTTTAGTATAAGTTCCTAGCACATGGTAACCTCTCAAAGGCTTTGTCTAGTCCAATCTAAGCTTGTGGGCACAGGAAAAGAGATAATTGACTTGGATTGAAAAAAGTTCAGAACTGAGAGGCAATCAGGGAGCCGGACTGGGCAAATCATCAAGACGAGGCTAATGGGTGAGTGGGGAGAGGGCGGAAGGTTGGAGATTGTTTCCAGTGAGGGCAGAAACTCAAGCTTTGTCAGAGGTTAGGGAGTAGCCCAGGTAGAAGATATTGCAGAGTGGCCAGAGAAGGAAAACTCTCATTCTGAGCTCTCTGAGCTGGAACAATGCTAGGTGATAACGAGGTCTGGGGTGAGACTATGTAATTGTGAAGCTATAAGAGAATAAGGAAGGAGATCTCCAGGGTCAAGAGGATGAGGAAACCAGAGCTTAAGAGGTTCAGTGAGTCATCAACATGGATGTTGAAGTTGCCAAGAATTACATCAGAGTCTCTAGACTCCTCTTTAGGGAGGAAAAAAGTAGGAAGCAGGTATTGACGTCATCTAGGAAGGTGGCATTAGGCCTAGGAGTAGGTGCCCAACAGTGTCCAAGAGCTAACAAGAGCGCTACCCCCAGAGGGTGAAACTTTCCCATTTGGGCAAGGAATTTAGAAAGTGAATTTCCTCTGGGAGAGGGTAATGGAGACTAAAATATTCTCAGTGGGAGTCAGATTTTAGTTAATGCAAGGAGTTGGGGGAAGTTGGGAAAATGAAAGAAATTTATTCCATGTTGTGGGAAATTTGTTCACAGTTGAAGGTAGTTTCCAGAGGGCAGGGGAAGGAAGTAGCGGGTGGGAAGTGAGGGAGAGAACAGTCAGGATGGAATATGTATGTATTCGTCCTTTGTTGCCAAAGAAGACCACGCCATCAGAGAAATAATGACATGACTTGCACTTAACTTTGTTTTGAGGGAGGGAGGGCTGTGCAGGTCACCAGCCTCACTTTTCCCCCATAGCCATCTGAATCCCGTGACCAGATATTCATCAGGATGACTGGAGATGACCCAGGATGAGGCAATTGGGGTTAAGTGACTTGCCCAAGGTCACATAGCTAGTGAATGTCAAGTGTCTGAGGTGAGATTTGAACTCAGGTCCTCCTGACTGCTGCACTGGTGCTCCATCCACTGCACCCCACTGCACAGCTGCCCAGTCAGAATGGAATAAATGAAAGCAGGATGGATATGAAGACCTAGTTAGAGGGAAAGGGAATGGATGGGGAGAGATTTGTGCCCAAAGCACAATGGGGATAAGTATGACAAAAGAACTACAGTTGGAGAGGAAAATGAGCCACGAAGACAAGAAATATAGAAGCTGATGCTAATGGATCAGGAGAAAGCAAAGGGAGAAAAACC
Source organism: Bettongia penicillata ogilbyi (assembly GCA_023548195.1). Taxonomy (NCBI): domain Eukaryota; kingdom Metazoa; phylum Chordata; class Mammalia; order Diprotodontia; family Potoroidae; genus Bettongia; species Bettongia penicillata. The sequence continues at coordinate 7,418,600 of JAJHZJ010000531.1, read as the reverse complement.
AGGTTTTGCTATAGGGAGACGACAGCCAACCAAATTCATTATTTTTTCACTCAATCATTCAAAAAACATTTATGAAGTAACTACTGTGTGTAGAGCACTCCGATAGGTGGAGGGGGAAACAAAGTTTAGAAATTACACTATCCCGGTCTTCAGGTCCTTACCCTTATACAGTCTAGTAGAGGGATAATAATAATATGCAGCATAAAGGCATCAGACGGACACTAAAGCAAAACTTAATGCAGGGGAAAGAGCAGAGGCTTTGGAGTCAGAGGATATGGGTTCAAATACCTCCTTCAAATCCTGCTCAGTTACTAGCAGCTCTGGGCAAATGACTTAAACTTTCTAGACTTCATTTTGCTCATCTGTAAAATAGGCAGGTGGGACTCAATGATCTCTAAGTTCTAAATTGAGCCCTAAACTTAAAATCTTCTCATCCTTTAAAAAAAAAGCTGTGTGAATTCTAAGTAGGTTTTTCTTTATTGAGGAGGGGGCAGGAAATCTGAGAAGGCTTCCTAGAGGAGGGAATATTTGAACTGGCCTTTAAAGAAGGATAGGAATTTAATAGCTGAAGAAATAAAGGGAGGACATTTCGGGCACAGGGAGCAGCATGAGCAAATGCAAGAGGGTGCAAGATGAGTTTGAAGGAAGAGAGTAGGCATCTCTGTACTGAATATAGAATGAATAGGGAAGCTAGGCAGCTCAGGGGATAAGGTGTCCCATTGCCAGGCCTGAAACCAGAAGACTCATCTTCCTAAATTCAAATCTGGCCTCAGACACACAAGCTGTGTGACCCTGGGGAAGTCACTCAGTCCTGCTCGCCTTATCTGGAAAATAAGTGGAGGAGGAAATGGCAAACCACCCTAATATCTTTGCCAAGGATTCACAAAGAATCAGATACAACTGAGCAACAACACAATTGTGAATAGAAGTAATATGGGAAGTTTCTTAATTTCTAAAAGGAGGGTGTTGGATTAAGTGAGTTCAAAATTCCCTTTCAGGACTAATTTTTTTACCGAATAAATCTGTGATTTTATCCTTATTGAAAGGTAAGAAGTTAAATATGTCTGTTAGCAATATTCAACTATTTTAGTTTCATTGACATACATTTATAACCAATTAAATTGCAATTCGATTTATTTGAGGGAGTCTGGACTGGTGGTTACAGTAGTGTTTACCCCTTATCTGAGAATTGTAACCTTAGAGAGCTACTTAGTGGACTGTTTAACAAGGATGGGGAACCTGTGACCTTGAGGCCATATGTGGCCCTCTAGGTCCTAGAGTTCAGCACTTTGACTGAATCCAAACTTCATATAACAAATCCCCTTAATAAAAGGATTTGTTCTGTAAAACTTGGACTCAGTCAAAAAACTGTATCCTTGGACCTAGAAGGACATATGAAGTCTTGAGGCCACGGATTCCCCAACCCTGGAAGAAGAACTTGCCCATGGGCACACCCATGTGACAGAGACAGGACTTATAAAAAAAATCTCCTGGGTTAAAGATATGATAGTTTTCACAGTTTAGAGCCTTCCTGGTAGTAGGACTATGAATTCAGAGCTCGATGGATTCTTTAATCCATGTCTCATAATGAAATAGTCATCTCACCTCTTGACACAGAGGCAATGGACTAGAGGTGCAGAGTGGGGCACTCATTTTCATCCATAAACATGAAAGGGAAAGGGAAAAAGAATTATCAGAGTTCTGTATCCTGAAGTAGTTACCAGTGTGCAAGAGAAAGGAATAGTAAACTTTGAAATAACAACACCTTAGCTGTTTTATTTTTTATTAATTCATTCACCCACCAACCCACCCACCTATCCATTCATCCATCCATCCATCCATCCATTTGTTCATGTTTATTTGTAAAAGCAGAAAGAGCAGAGGAATCAGCACATTATGGAACATACCAACTATAAAACAGGTGAATTACAAGGAACAGAAAGAGTCACTGAAGTTTTTGCTTTGCTCACTGACAATGCCAACAGAGTGGAACCAAATTCAATAAACATGATTGGCTATCCAGAACTCATGATCTGGGAAGATAGATAGCCAAAATTTCCATAGCACTTCAGTGTTTGCAGATTGCTTCAATATATTATTTCCTTTTGACCCCACAATAATACTGTGAGGAGGATACTACTACAGGTGTTATTCAACCGATTTTGCAGATAGGGAATGACTTGCCTGCCCATGGCAACATGAAAAGGAAATGTTTAGAAAGATTTCAATTCAGTCTTCATGATTCTAAGTCTAGAATGCCAGTATCCACCATGTTGCACAGACCCTCTTGTGTATAAGTCTTAAGGAATTAGTGGTACAAAGTGCTAAGTGAAGTCTGAAAGGTCTCTATTAATTGGGAATGGATGAAAGTCACATGGGAGACAACTGGGAGTAAACATCTACTTATTGCAGCCATAAGATGTACATCCCATGAGCCTGAACTTGTTTCTTAATGATATCAAGAATTTGGAAAGCCTCCAGAAAAATCTGTAGTGAAAGAAATTGCAAGTGCAGGAAATAATGTAAGGATACTGAAACTCTGTGGTAAAACTTGATGGGGGATAGAGTTGCATATCACTTCCTTATATGTCAAAGAATTTCACCAAGGAAGAATAAGAGGTGATGATATTTTTAAAATGCCTCCTTTTTTGCCATGGGCTTGCCAAACATCAACAAACACAAACATTCTCTATACAAAGAACAGAAAAAGAATGTAGTGAATCCATGAATCTTCATTATGTTCAGCTTGTTTTTATAGAACATATTGAATTGAACACAGTTGTAGCAATATTTTCCTGCTTGCCTGTGGCCCCTACTGTACTTTCTTCTGCTCTCTTCATTTTTTAATGTTTCATTGACATTCTTCTTTTCCTTTTCTTTTTTTTTAGGGACACTATTATAACTACTCCCCATTCTATCCCCACAATTCTCAACTGCCTCCATAGAAAATAAAAGCCCTCCTTTGTAGCAAATAAGTATAAGCAAAGCAAATTTGCACCACTGGTCATAGATGAAAGTGAATGTCCCATTCTGCACCTCCAATCCATTGTCTCTGTGTCAAGAGATGAGAAGCATACTTCATTATCAGTCTCTTGGAGTCATGACTTATTATTGCATTAAATCAGAAGTCTTTTAAAAGAGTGGTCTCTTACATTATTGTATTTATTGCATATATTTTTCTCCTATTGCTACTCACTTAACTTTGGATCAGTTCATTTAATTCTTTCCCCATTTCTCATAATCCAACGCTTTTGTCATTTCTTTCTGCACAATAATATTCCATTGTATTCATATACTATTGTATTCACAAATCATTCATATATAATGCTGTCATTTCCCAAGTTGGGCACTCACTTTGTACCCATTTCTTTGTTAAAACAAAAATACTTTTTTGATCATAATTTTTTTAAACAAATGGGTCATTTCCTTCTGTCTTCGATAAGAGTTAAGGACCTTAAAATATCCCAGTGTAAAAAACACTATTCATCTTAAGGGGATGTAAAAGATTCTACCTCCTCTTACTCTACTTGGGAATTTTTTGTCTTAGTTTTAAAATACCATGTGCCTCAGAATGTGATTAGGGAACACTGGGCAAAGTTCCACTTCACCCCCTTCAGAACACCTGCGTGATGAGTCATTAAAGAGAAAAGGGATGTGGGCAGAGCTGGTAACCTGAGCTGGTGGACTTAATCCTTCACTGAACTCAGGACATGCCAGGCTAAGGAGCCATAGAATCTCAAGAAGGAGCAATGGAGGTGACTGAAAGGTCAGTGCTGGGCAGATTGAAAAACAGAGGAGGAATTTTTGGAACCCAGAAAGGAAAGTGACTTCTTTTTCTGAGGGGTCAGGGGCCAGGATAGGACCCAAACGTACCAGCAGATGTGGAGTAGATATGTAGTATAACCAGAGGGGCACAAGAAAGAAAAAAGAAGCAGGTGGTAGGAGGGGATAAAGGTTCTTCCAGACCTGGAAGCATTGCCAACCTGACTATCCCTCAAGCTGGGAGTGCCCTTCCTGAGAGAAAGAATTTAGGGAAAGTCACAAAGCTAGAAGTGCAGCTGGGACTTGGCAAAAGTTTGGTGTTTGTGTGATTGAAAACTGAGGAGGCACCAGGTGAGACATCTTGGGGTTCAAAAGTCAGGCATGAGGAAGGATGGAAAGAGCTTCATTTATACTTGGCTGAGCACGTGGCCACCAATGAACTGTTATAGAAGCAGAGACCCTATGGGAAAGCATGGACCTCTGCTTTTCCGCTTTTATCCCTGTAATGTGGCTGGGAGCAAGCTTAGATCACTTAATGACGAAGCACCCTGAGGGACTTGTCATGGGCATGCTCAGATCGCCCAACACCTCCCGGGGAAAAGCAACTTCTCTTGAAATATAGTCAAACCCCGGTTGCTTCTTAACCACAATTCCATAGAAATTGTTAGACTAGATTTATATCAAACATAATAATGCCATCTATGGTGTATTTTATTTAGTCTCAAATAGAACTTTTCTCCTGAATAGCTCATTAATTCAAAAAGTGATAATGTTGCTTCTACATTAGTGAAAGCCAAGTGAATTTTGTCTTTGATGGATGTTTACTACTCTTGCAGTCATGTTCTATGGCTGTGAATTACAGACTGCCTCACAAGACTCACAGTTACAGGTGACTCAAAGGACAATACTGAACGTGAAGGTGCAATGCTGAGTGTACGTTTCAAGAACTTGAGGATAAGTGGGCCACTTGTCAAATCGATGTGTGACAAATGAGTGACGAAGTCAGCCACGAGTCCGACTGCGCGTATATGTGCTTTTCAGTGCAAACTTTTCTTTCTTCGCTTTAGGTCTCCCAAAAAGGGCTATGGAACTTGCAGATACTTGGACACATAGTGTGCCGGAGCCAGCTTCGAAGCAGCTCAGGAGAGTCAATTATTTAATTTTCAGTGTGAGCATTTGTACTTCAGAAATAGGAAAACACTGCAAATCAGGGCTTCATTTACTGTTGTGTTGATTTCTAGATTTAATAAAATAATGAAGAATAACAAATGTAGTTATAGCAGCTATCATTTATATAGTGCCTACTATGTGCCAATCACTCTATATAGATCTCATTTAATTCTCACAACCCTGGGATGTAAATGCTCATATTATTCCCATTTTAGAGTTGAGGAAACTGAGACAGGTTAATTGATTAATTAACTCACCCAAGATTACACAGCTGGTAATTGCCTGAGTCCAGATTAGAACTCCTGATTCCAAGGTCAGCACACTATGGACTTCACCATGTAGGTAGTAACGCAGGTTAAATTTAAAAGTGTGTAGTGACTACATTTTTCTTCTTGGAGAGCCATTTGTTAAACATTTACCAGTATATCTCTGAGTGTATGTGCATGCGCATGCCTGTGTGAGTGGGTAGATGAGTGGGTGGATGTGGTTGTGGGTCTGAGTACATACCCTTTTGTATAGATAGAGCACCACACCGAGTCAGGAGCTGAATTCAAATTATATCTCAAGCACAGATTAGCTGTGTGGAAAATTACTTAACCTCTCTTAGCCTCAGTTTCCAAATATGTAGGCCACTTATAACCTTTTATTATATAAATATTAGCTATTACTATTATTATGAAAAACAGATAGTCTTGGTATCATGAAGACCTAGATTAAATTCTGCTTCTAACATATACTGGCTTTATGACCCTGGGCAATCATTTAACCTCTTGGTACTTCAGCTGCCAATCTATATTGGTAGAGTAGATTCTATATCAATAAAACATACACACATATATATTATATATATGTGTGTGCATATATACATACTTTTTTATGTTGCACATATATTCTGTACATATATATATTGTATATTGTATAGCATATTTAATATATACTACTGTTTATATTTTAATATATCACATAGATTGTATATGTGTATATGTGTATATTATGAGGGGAATCACTGTTTATATACACACACACATACACAGTGATGCCCCTTACAAAATTAAGGGCATAACAAACAAGTAAAGATTTCTACATATACATATATATATAAATGTATTTATGCAAGTTTGTGTATATATGTGCATATCTATGCCCATATATGTATACATGTGCAGAGAGAAAGGCAAGGGGGAAGAAGAAGAAGAAGAAAGAGAAGAAGGAGGAGGAGGAGAGGAAGAAAGAGAAGAAGAAAAAGGAGAGGAAGAAGAAGGAGAAGAAGATAAAGAAGAAGAAAAAGAAGGAAAAGAAGAGGAAGAAGGAGAAGAATGAGAAGAAGAAGAGGAAGAAGAAGAAGGAGAAGGAGGAAGAGAAGGAAGAGGAGTAAGAGGAGAAGAGGAGGAGGAGGACTCTACTTATTTATGTATCCTTAGAGAGTTATACACACACACACACACATATATGTATATGTATATATATATATATATATATATATATATATATATATATATATATATGTATATAAGATAAAGGACACCTGCGAAGTTACATAAGCGTGTCCCCTCTCTCTCCCATGGTGTGCTGTATACAATAACATATAAAGCTAATAACAGGCTAGGCAAGCCCCTCCTCCCTTTCGCCCTTCTACAACTTGTAGAGGCCAAAGGCCCTACAGCATACATCTTGAAGGTCTAGGAAACGAAGCCAGCATCTCAGGAGTGGGGCCTTTCAGGTATACAGTAACTGAGTCCAAGCCAGTGTCTTCATCGCTCTGTTCACCAAAGCATTTTACTCGGCATAGAGCAGTGTTGAGTGGCAGTGATGTGGGATTCATGGCCCCCTTGGAGAGGTATGGTAGAAGCAGTCCAATCTCATCCTAGACTGGGTGACCATGAGTCTATACATCCAGTGGGTATCTCTGGCTAGAACAAAGATACATAAATGGGTGTGGTGCTTTATTTCCATGTTTAAGGGAACACAGTGTTTAAAGAGCTGTGAAACTAGAGATGGGAGGTGGTGAAAGATATGCATAGTGCCTGTTCTCTTCAGTGCAGCCCAAAACCTGAAGTAAAAGCCATTATCAGTTACGGCATAGCCCAGGGGCTTTTTTATTTTATTTTATTGTTTTATAGGAGTCTAAGCAGTTTTATTTCTCATCACTGAGTGGTAGCATACAAAAATGCCAGCAGAAGAGTGAAAATGAAAATGGGTGAGGTAACATGATTTATGTCTGAAAGTATTTTATTAAACTTTATCCATGATAGCTTCTAGACAACTGTTCTCTTTTAAGGACCAGTGAGTTCAACATGGGGTCTTGCAGGCTCAAGTCTCCCTGCTGACACTTGGCAAATCCTTTCAGATTTTCCAGAAAGTTGATGTATTCCTGGCATTCCAAGGCCATGCTGCACTCGATGGGTTCATCTACAAATGGATTGTCTACTCCTCAGTCATCCAGGAAGCCCACTGAGAGATCATACAGGGCCCAGTCCAGGGAATGTGTGTTCAGCAGGTCGTTTGTGTTCTTCTAGTCAGACTCGCTGGTGGGCTGAAAGCCTAAGCTTCCTCGGCGTCTGACTCGGCTCCTCCAGACTAAGAAGCTCTGTCCCTGTCCTGTCCCCAGCCCTCTGGCCCGGAGGAGGCACGTCCTCAGATCCAGCTGGAGCAGGTGGAACTGGCGTTTCCCAGCACCCTCGCCCTCTCCCCTCGCCCTCCTTCCCTCCCTCCCTCACGACGCATCTCTATCAGGGGATAGAGAAGATGTCACCCTTCTCTTCTTCCTGTCTGACATCACCCTCTAGATAATAACAGTCCAATCCTTCTTGGTATCGTCTTCCACAAGCTCCACTACAATTTTCAGAGTTCAAAGTTCAGGTTCTTTCTCCTCTTCAGCCTTTTGTCCCTCTGGTGTCTCATTTCCAAATGTCAGAGGGATACGTTAATATTGAATGGGATCATGATCCTCTCACCAACTGATCTCTAGACTAACTTGGCTTCTGTCCTTTCACACACAGTTCCCAATCCCTGAATATCTTGGAGAAAGCTTTGTGTTTCTGGATTATTTTTTCTCCTCTTTAATTTCATCTGTCAGGAATTCTGCAAAGATCTTGTCCCCCTTGGTATGGACCCCACCCCCTATGTGTGCATGAACATAGGCTATGAAATCAAAGGATCTGGCTCTGAACCATGACTTCCACCACTGACCTACCTTTGAGACCACGAGAAAGTCATTTAACCTCAGCCTCATAGGTTAGTTTCCTTATCTATGAAAGGAGGGTTTTAGACCAGACAACTTCCAACATCCCTTCCATCTCTAAATGTATGACCTTGTGATTTTGTGAACTTAAATGTCCAGAAAAAGAAGTGGGCTGTTGTTGCATTGAGGATGAAGAGTAGTAGATTCCTGAAGCCTTTAACTTGTATTCTCAAAATAGATTTTTTAAAAAAGCAGCAGACCACCAACACATAAAGGGTTTAAGGATCTACATGGATTAAAAATATGCAAGATGGCATGGATGTGATATAATTCGCACTGATGGAAGGTATAGCCATATTGATTAGATCACAGATCTAATTGAGTATTAATATTAATAATTTATCTGGTATTAATAACTCCATATCATTCCTGCTTGATGTAAATATTGAAATTAATATCAGCATCAGGTAGCTTGTAAATCTGAAACTTATTAGCTTGTATGTGTGACTATCAACCATTATCTGTACCTGAGGGTTTGCCCAACTGACTATTCAACCCAGTTGAGTCCACCTAATTTCAAGGCCTTGATCATCCACAACATGACCCAGAGAAGAATTTAAGATGTGATGGGTGAAGCTGTGGGAGTAGATGAGATCATGAAAGGAGAGATTGTTAGAAAGAGAGATCAGGACAGACTCTTAGGAAATGCCAAGATTTAGGGGTAACTCTAGATCTGGAGTTGAAAGACTTTGATGTGAATCTTGGTTTTGCAATTAGTTGTGTGACCTTAGGCAAGTCATTTAATCTTTTTTAGACATCGCCTCAAGTTTCTTATTAAAATCAATTCAATAAATATTTGCTAAGTCCCTATCATGTGCAGGGCACTGCACTAGACAAAAGAGGATGAAAATGTAAAAATGGGACATTCTATAAAAATGAAATCCCTTAGTGGGAGGGAGATAACATGTAGACAAATAGGTATAAAGTACAAAGTAATTTTAAGAGGGAGTATTCGTGTGGGGTGCTCATCTGTAAAATGGGAGATTATCTCCAAGGTCTCTCCTCCTTCTAAATCCTCTGATCCCTAAAGAGGAAAAAAAGCATCAGTGGAGAAGAAAGAGGAACGGTCAGATGAACCTTGGAAGCCAAAGGGAGGAGAAAACTTCTCAGTGGTTAGCAGGTGTAGAGGTTCAGGTGAAGAGGTCTGTTAAAAGACCCAGTGACTTTGGCAATTAAGAGGTCGTTGGTGACCTTGGAGAAAGCAATGAAAAATAAACTAAGGTGGAAGTCCATGAAGATAATTCAGTAAAGGGATGAGAAGCAGAAACTGTTAATAACGGTATTTGAGACGACAGATTAGACATTGATTCTTTTACGACAAAAGCTGCTCTCCATGTGCTGTTTTTTCCCACCTCCTTTTTGAAGTAGAGAACTTTCTCTGTTTTCTTAAGGAGGTGGAGGGACACCAAATCTAGAAAACACAAGGCTCTCACTTTCCTAGGTATTTTGCTGTCGTCTGGACTCATTCTTCCTTGCCTACAGCCATGCAGATCGTATGCCGCAGCTAGCTAAATTAGTGAACATAAGAGGCTACGAGGGCTCGCCCCAGGGCATGTTTTCCAGAAAGAATTTTCTGCCACTTTAGATAGTCGGGACTTTCTTTACCCAGAAGCAAGTTTTCCATCTTCCGGGCTTCGAGGAAGCCCCAGTTTGCCTGCCGTCCGGGGACTTGGAGAAGTCCAGTTCTCAGCCTGAGCTTCCGCGGCGTCCGACTCGGCCCCTCCGGACTACGAAGCGCTGTCCCTTCCCGGTGCCCAGCCTTCAGCCTCTGGCCCGGAGGAGGCAGGTCCGCTGCCTCAGGTCCAGCCGGAGCAGGTGGAGCTGGCGTTTCCTAGCGCGCCCCCCTTCCCTCCCCCCCTCGCCACGCATCTTTCGCCTTCCCTCCAGGGAGTGGGTGAGCCTGGGGAGCACAAGGAGGAGGGCTTGTTGCGGCTGCCCTGCCTGCCTGCACCCCACCCCTCCCCAGCCCGCCTCTTTCCGTGTCCCCTCCTCTTTCCCATTCATTCCCAGTCAGTCCGGGGCCCCGCAGGCGCAGCGAGCGCAGCGGCGGCGGCGGCTCTGCGGGAGCTCGGGGGCCACGGTGGTGGCTGCTGCAGGGGCCCGGCAGGTGGAAGGAGGAGGACAGGGAGGCGGCCGGGAATCCGCAGCGCCGGCGCCCGGGAGGGACCGTGTCACCTGCCCCGGGGCTGCAGCGGCGAGAGCGAGAGCGAGGGGCGAGTGCGGGGCGCAGCTCTCCAGGTAACCAGTAACTGCGAAACTCCGGAGCCCCGAGCCCAGCCGAGAGCTCGGGGAGGGAAGGAAGAGTCCGCAGGCTCCGGGCTGGGCTCCGGGGCTGGGCTGGGCGGCCCCCACGACCCCAACCTGGGCACCGCCTGGCTGGCGGGCTGCGGTGGCTGAGGACAGCCAGGGGAGGCGGGCAGCAGATCCTCCCTTTGTTTGCGCCAGGAGGTCTCGGCTCCCGGGAGGCGGAGATATAGGGGCTGGACGGAAAAGTTCGGAGGTTTGCTTTTCCCCAACTTCAAACCTCTTTTCCGAGTGAGCTGTGGAGCACTCCAGGCGGAGCACGTGACTGAAAAGGGCTCCCTGAGGCCAGCTGGAGGAGGCCGGCGTGTGCAGTGGTCCCTGGGGTGATGTGCAGGTAGGGAGCAGAGACAGGGGCTGTGTGTGTGTGTGTGTGTGTGTGTGTGTGTGTGTGTGTGTGTGTGTGTGTGTGTGTGTGTGTGTGTGTTATGCAGACTAGAGATAGCTGGAATTCCCCTAGTGGAGAAATTCACCTGTTGCTAGGAGTTACGCGGAAGTGACGGTCTAAGTCGGTGGCTCTTTTTGGTGAGCAGCGATGTCCAAGGTTCGGGGCTCGCGCTCCCTTTGGCCCTCACTTCTCTGGGGTGGACCATAGCCCCTGCTAGTCGCTAAACTGATATCTGCTTGTTTCTTAGCCGCTTTTCCATAACTCAGCGAATGTTGATGAAGTCGTCTGTAAAAGATAATTTCTTTATTAACCGGATCAAAGAAGACTCAGCTAGAATGCGCCCCTTCCCAAAACAATCACTTCATTCTTTTTCCACCTGATTAAACCCCAAGTTTCCTTTTGGGTCTAGGGAACAGAAATGGCTGAATAGGAACTCCAGGGTTGGGATTTCTGAAGAACAGCCGTTTCAGAAGTGGGAACTCAACTTTGGAAGGCAGGCCTTGGAGAAATGGTCCCCAGAGCAATTTTTAAACATTGCAAAGCAAGCTCATTTCGTTTTAGGACTCTTAGATTTACTTCCTAATGGTTATATATTTAGGAAATTGGGGAAAAGCTGTGAGATGGACTTATGTCTTTTTTTCTTACGTCCTGAAAGAAGAGGTGCTGGGATACCTGGACTGATTAAGAAGAATCAAGGGATTATTACGACTCGTTTACAGACAGTCTCAGACTTTAAAAAATTTCTTTGTGTAGTAGTGATGGTAGGGAAGTAAGAAGGAAAAGAGAACAAGCGGTATTCTGAATCAGGAGCTTCTCCCGCCCCAATCTGTCTTTTATCCCCCTACTCCGACACCCAGGGAGTGATTGACTTAGAGAGGTTGCGTTCTTTTATACAGCTGTGTAGATGTGCCCTCTATTATGTAAATGCCGTGCCTCTCTTCTCTTGTGAAGAGTTACCAATCTAGGATTCAATGACCACCTCTTTCCCTAGTCTCTCACCCATACCTTGGAGAATATTTTTTCATAGTATCCTGAGTTGGAACTTGAAGTGCATTTTCTAACTGAGTGATACTCCAGTACCTCAAGGGTTTGGAATTTCATCCATCCTTATACTCTCTCCACACAAGAAGATCATGTGGCTTTGCCTTTAGTAGTCAAACTTTCTGAATAGCTATGGCCAAAAACAGAAACAGAAGCTCATCCGTTGGTTGCCAACCTTCTGATGAGGAAGTCATCAAAGTAGAGAGGTTCGTGAGCCTCCCTAAACAGTCACATAGGTGTTTGCTGGCTAAATGGCCAAGAGTGTAAGCATATGACTTGGTACAACTCCTGTGAAGCATTATGTCAGAGAACTAGACTTGGAGTGAGGAATACTTGGTGTCCAATCCAGCCCCAACACGTTTTAAACTTTTACTGGGGCAACTCACTGGTGGTGAGCATCAGTTTGCTAATTGTAAAAAGGCATCTTTTTATTGGGTAAAAAGGGTACTGGCCTAGAATGATCATAAGTAGCCATCCTAAGAACCTATAATCCTCTCTAGTCAGAAATTATTTAAATCAAGTTAAGAATCCTTCTGTCTGTTCCAAACTGTAATAGCACGTTCTCCCTATCTCTCTTAGGAATGTAGCAAAGTTTTTTTTATTGCATTCATTTGTATATGCATCTCATCTTCCTTATTAGATTACAATTCCACAAAAGCAAGGACCTATTTATCAGTTACCTTTACATCTTTACTTAACAATGATCTCAATTCATTTGTACAAATGCTTACTAAATGTCTCCTAGAATAAGACATGGTGCTGGGTGCTAAGTGTACAAGGACAATGTCAAGGAGCAAGATGTGCAAGATGCCTTACAGACAGTTGGTGCTTAATAAATGTCTGTTGATGCTTTTTCTGACTAATAGCATTATTTCTATGGGAAAACATTAAGAATGTTTAAAAAACTTTTTAAAAAATATATCAGGAGACTGGTTCAGAAAGTTGTCTGCTGATTTCTTTTACAAAATATGCTGAAAAGTTGGGGAGCTTTCTTGGGTAAGGAGATAAGCAATATCAGTTTATAGACCAGAGAGGTGAGGAGAAGTCAGGTACGAGAGAAAGTACAGCCACAAGAGTTGGAAGCCAGGTTCATCTACAACTCCTCACTTCTTGGGTAATGTCCCCACCAATGCACAGGAGTAGTTTTGAAATAAAGGCTATAAGGCTTGTGTCTCTCATGAATACATATTTACATATGTGACATATAGATAGGCAGTGAGGGGATACGGTGGCTAGATAGAGTGCTAGAATTGGAGTCAGGAAGACCTGAGTTCAAATGTGTTTGATACTGAGCAAGTCACTTTAATTTCTATCTGCCTCAATTTCCTCAACTTCAAAATGGGGATATTAATAGCATCTACATCCCAGGGCTGTTGTGAGGATAAAATGAGATGTTTATAAAGTCCTTTGCAAACTTGGACATGATATAAATGCTATCTATCATTATTATTATTATATCTGTACAATATAATTTTATCTTAACTCAGTCTTCTAAACTTAAAAAAGGCTGCAGTTCATATTAAGTTCCACATTTTGTACTTTCTGAAGCATTTCACATGATTTTAGTTAGTAGTTAATGATATTTTTGCCCCACAACCCCCTTTTTTTCTTATGTCTGGAATGTATCTCTATGTTTCCTGTTGTTTCTCCCTCTGGTAACAAAGTTTCTTAAAATAAAGTGTGTTGTTGGAACATATCCTTATTGTTGATCTAGGTCAGTGCAATGTACTTTTTTTTAACCGAGCATCATGTCGATTCAAGATTATTATGTTTCCATTTCTCATTTTTTTTTTTTGTAAACCAGGAAAGTCTTTTTTTCCCCTGAATCTCTACAGTCAATTTCTTTTTCTTAATAAGGTCATGTAACCCCCCTACCGACTCCCATGCTGGGCCAGGAAATACTGACCTTCCTCTACCAATCAAGGGATATTTGGAAGTAAAGTAAGCAGTTATTTATTAATTATCTGTTATGTATCAGGTATTATGCTAAGTTTTGAGTATACAAAGAAATTGCCAATCCCTGCCCCCAAAAAAGAAACCCCCAAATTTAGTTCCTTCTCTCAAATTCATAGACTAATGAGGGAGACCATATGCAAACAAGTATGTACAAATAAAATATGTACAGAATAAACAAGAGATAATCTTTGAGGGAAAGCACTAGCATTAAAGAAGGTGGGGTGACTTCTTGAAGAAGACAGGATTTTAGCTGGAACCTGAGATAAGCTAGGGGAAGGCTGGAGGCAGAAATGATTCCAGGCAGAGCATTCCAGACATGGGAGATAGCAACAGTTATTTTTTTGAGGATAGACATAAAAGATTAAAATTACTTGATTTTAAAATTAAAAACTAGAAATATAATGCTTTAATAATAATCATATATTTTCCATTAAAAAGTTAGTTTATCAAGTGTCGACACAGAGAGACATAATCTTTAACTAAAAGATTTCAAGGCAACACTTCGGTACAGTGGCAAGATTTTGAGATTTGGAATCTGAGGCACTGGTTTCTAGCCAAAGCTCTATCACTTACCTTCTGCAAGTCGCTCAACCTTTCCAGGTCTTAATTTTATGTGGAATATAAGGGAGTTGATCTTAATGACCTCTAAAGTCCCAACATTAAAGCTCTCTTTCTGTGACCTTCCAGAACACAATCAGTTTTCAAACTGAGGGAGGTGTTTATAGAGGATGGTGTGTATAAATGTCCTTGTGATGAGTTAAAATTGAAAGAGTGATTTAATATCCCAATGCTCTTGTCGGCTCTATAAATATTAATAAAGGGCTGGTCTATGCTAACAAAACAAAGCACTTGATTTAGTCAAAACTTGTTTTCTCTTGAAGTAGAGATAATTGTAGCACCTGCTAGGATTAATTAGGATAATTTTCCTAACTTTTTGTTTCATCTGGGCTTACTTAACTGCAGCCTAATATGACCAATGTCATGTGTTCAGTTTTAAGATAAATCCTTTTAAACCAAAAGGTTGGACAATAGGATGACCTCAGTGATGTGCTTGAAGATGATGCTCCTGGCAATCTTTTTTTAAAAAAAGATATTGGTCTTTCCCTGATTGATTAGCAAATTGAAATGACTTGTTTTGTTAAAACTGTATCTCGTTCTGGTACCTCCAACCACCCTACATATTCTGTCTAGTTAGTATGGTATATAAGTAGACAGTATAAAGTAACAATAACAAGAGGTAAGATTGCACAGGGGAACCTAGAAGTCACTCACAGACTGTCCTATAGATCAAAGGAGCAAAATTTGTGAACTGTATCATATGTTAACTAAATCACATCCTGAGATTGTATGCTAAGTCAGTGGAGGCCACCTAGGTCTTTCTGTCCTGTGATTTGGAGAACTCAGATAAGCTCCAGATATTTGCAGTAAGACCAACAGAAAATCAAATGCTACTGATAACTTTGAGACAGTGTGGATGTGTTACTGAACTAACTCCAAAGTGGCATGGATAAGAGTTAGTCTGTCCCTCATGAAAACCCTGTAAAAATGAGACCTCAAACTCCCTTTCCTGTCCCCCTCCCAACCCCTCAGCACTTCTTTATCTCCATTTGAGTCCATGATCTGAGTGCTCCCAACTTTAATCCATGGTAACACAAGTGACTGTGCCTCTTCCCCTTCCCATTTTCTTCTGCATGCTCTCTGCCTTATTCTACCACCACATCCCAGTCCCCTTATTGTCAGCTTCAGTATCCTCCGACCCCTTGCCTTTTATTTGTATTTTTATGCGTTTGTGTCTACACTCTCTGTGTTATATTAAGATGTGATTGAAGCATTACTCCATCAGTCTTTCCCAGTGAGTACCTAGAGAACTGGGCATGCCTGTTATATTGAATAATTCCATAAATTAATTAGCAATTCACTATGTCAGCAAGGAACCAACCATTATGTGTAAGTTTTTTGATTTGAATGAACTTATGTTGCCTGGATAGATCTAAACAAAATGGAGGGGGGTATATCAGGATACCTTTATCAATTTCCCCTCAGCCCAGTTGATGAATCACAGATTCTAACAAAATTTAAATTGTTAAAATATTTCACAATGTGTAATGAAGGGCTCCTATTCCATTACTCCTTTAGGAAGTGTGGAAAACTTCTTGATGGAATTGGAGAGCAGTTAGCCATTGAAAGATCAAGGATTGGTCCCCTTCATAGTGGTTCTTTAAAAATCAAGAAACATTCTTTAAGAAGGCAGAACAGAAAGGACATCCAGGCCTTGTATTGTTAGATGAACGAGTTGCCTTGGTCACACATGTTCCCTAAGTGTGCTCTCCATTAGTGCCTTTAGTGTGTGATCACTTTTCCCACTAACACTGTGTATTTGTAGTAGAGTGCACCCCAATTTATAGGGGAAGGGAGAAATGTTTTGTTATTATCGTTTTTATGATGTGATCTCAATACATACTTTTGCTCTGACCTAACTGCCTCTACTGAATGTTAAAGGTAATCACACACTAGGGGGAACTTGTGAACTTTAGGAGTTTGGAGTCACAGAGGACCTTGAACCCTTCTTGGAATCCAGCCTTTGAGTGTGAATTAGGAGGAGAATCTCAGAAAAGGTGCTATAGTAGTCGCAGAAGGCTGGTCTTGTGGTACAGAACATTTATTATGTGGGCTGGGAGAGTTTTCAGTTTGACTAGAAGGATGAGGTAAGTGAAAAAACAGATGTCATTAGATCATTTAAGTAAATAATTAACTAGTTACAAGTTTGGTGGTTAGATCTTCTTTTCTTTCTTGTTTCCTTCAATTAAGGAATTGTATTCATGGTATCTTGCCAAATTTTTCTTAGGAGCTGAATCATACTTCCATCTTGTTTATAAGAAGAGGGTGAGAATTTTCCTCACAATATCACCGCCTCACTTCCCCATAAAGGAAAGAGAACCACACAAATGTCAGAGGAGCGGAGTTGGAATTCTAGGTCTTCTATAATATAACCTTGTATGCTACTGTATGCCACTGTATTTGCCGGTATGAACTTGGATGAGTCATTAACACTTTCTAGGCCTCAGTTTCTTCACATGTAAAATATGGGTGTTGAACTAGAAAACCTCAAAGGTCCTTCTAGCTCAAAATCTGGGAAGTCCTTTGGCTTATTCCATATCCCTTTTCTCTCTCCAACCCATCTTTAATGCCCAAGTGGCCTATCCATGCCCCAATCTGATCATTTTAATCCTTAAAAGCAATGTTTCTCAAACTATGCTGCAAGGGGCCCTGAAACAACCATGTTTGGTAATGGGAATTAAAATAAGAATTTTAGAAGATTTGCTATAAGGGCCAAAGTTTACTGAAATTGAAGAGTTTCCACTTACAAGTTCCTTTCTACGGTGGAAAATTTGAGAACCACTTTCTAGGAGTCCATGCAGAAGGGGTCACCAAAGGAAGTGGTACTTTTCTGTACCCTAAATATGCAATGGTGCCCACTATGGAGCCACAGTGGTTTGAACCTTGCTGCTTTTGGTTCTGATTTTTCCAAGATTGCTATGGCTAGTGCTGGTCACTAAGGGGGCATCTACTTTTTTCCAAGTCTTTTCCCCACTTCTTCACTATTTAGTCATTCATTGATCCCTTGCAATCTATTTTCTGTTTCTACAACCACAATAAAGTTGCTCTTTGCAAAGTAACATCTAGTTTTCTTATCACTAAATCTGCGTCCCCATCTCTTGGCCACCCCTTCTTATTGATACTCCTCTTTTGGTTCCCATGGAATTGGACCCTTTGGTTTTTTCTCCTATATCTCTATCTGTCGCATTTCTTTCTTCTCATTATCGTCCCATTGCTTAGACTTTTTTTTTAAAAAATTATTTATTTATTTAACTTTTAACATTCATTTTCACAAAATTTTGGGTTCCAAATTTTCTCCCCATTTCTCCCCTCCCTCCACCTCAAAATGCTGAGCATTCTAATTGCCCCTATCACCAATCTGCCCTCTCTTTTAATATCCCCCCCCATTCCCTTCCCATCTTGTCTTTTGTCCTGTAGGGCCAGATAACTGTCTATACCCCATTACCTGCATTTCTTATTTCCTAGTAGCAAGAACAATACTCTACAATTGTTCCTCAAACTTTGACTTCCAACTTCTCTTCATCCCTCCCTCCCCACCCATTCCCTTTGGGAAGGCAACCAATTCAATATAGGCCATATCTGTGTAGTTTTGCAAATGACTTCCATAATAGTCGTGTTGTGTAACACTAACTATATTTCCCTCCATCCTATCCTGCTCCCCATTGCTTCTGTTCTCTCTTTTGATCCTGTCTCTCCCCAAGAGTGTTGACTTCAAGTTGCTCCCTCCTCCCACTGCCCTCCCTTCCATCATCCCTCCCACCATGCTTATTGTGTTCTCCCCCACTTTCTTGTATTATAAGATAGGTTTTCATACCAAAATGAATGTACATTTTATTCCTTCCTTTAGTCAAATGTGATGAGAGTAAGCTTCATGTTTTTCTCTCTCCTCCCCTCTTTTGCCCTCTATTGAAAAGTCTTTTGCTTGCCTCTTTTGTGAGAAATAATTTGCCCCGTTCCATTTCTCCCCTTCTCCTCCCAATATATTTCTCTCTCACTGCTTAATTTCATTTTTTAAAGATATAATCCCATCCTATTCAATTCACTCTGTGCTCTCTGTCTCTATGTGTGTGTGTGTGTGTGTGTGTGTGTGTGTGTGTAATCCTACCAACTACCCAAATACTGAAAAGTTTCAAGAGTTACAAATATTGTCTTTCCATGTAGGAATGTAAACAGTTCAACTTTAGTAAATCCCTTATGACTTCTCTTTACTGTTTACCTTTTCATGCTTCTCTTCATTCTTGTGTTTGCAAGTCAAATTTTCTTTTCAGCTCTGGTCTTTCCATCAAGAATGCTTGAAAGTCCTCGATTTCATTGAAAGATCAGTTTTTTCCCCTGAAGTATTATACTCAGTTTTGCTGGGTAGGTGATTCTTGGTTTTAGTCTTACATCCTTTGACTTCTATTCCACGCCCTTCTATCCCTTAATGTAGAAGCTGCTAGATCTTGTGTTATCCTGATTGTATTTCCACAATATTTGAATTGTTTCTTTCTAGCTGTTTGCAATATTTTCTTCTTGACCAGGGAACTCTGGAATTTGGTCACAATGTTCCTAGGAGTTTCTCTTTTTGGATCTCTTTCAGGAGGTGATCTGTGGATTCTTTCAATATTTATTTTGCCCTCTGTCCTAGGATATCAGGGCAGTTTTCCTTGATAATTTCATGAAAGGTGATGTCTAGGCTCTTTTTTTGATCATGGCTTCAGGTAGTCCCATAATTTTTAAATTGTCTCTCCTGGATCTATTTTCTGGGTCAGTTGTTTTTCCAATGAGATATTTCACAATATCTTCCATTTTTTCATTCTTTTGGTTTTGTTTTGTGATTTCTTGGTTTCTCATAAAGTCATTAGCCCACATCTGTTCCATTCTAATTTTTAAAGAACTATTTTTTTCAATGAGCTTTTGGACCTCCTTTTCCATCTGACTAATTTTGCTTTTTAAAGCATTCTTCTCTTCATTGGCTTTTTGAACCTCTTTTGCCAGTTGAGTTAGCCTATTTTTCAAGGTGTTATTTTCTTCAGCATTTTTTTGGGTCTCCTTTAGCAAGGTGTTGACCTGTTTTTCATGCTTTTCTTGCATCTCTCTCATTTCTCTTCCCAGTTTTTCCTCCAACTCTCTAACTTAATTTTCAAAATATTTTTTGATCTCTTCCATGGCCTGATCCCATTGAATATTTATTTTTGTTGTTTGGGATACAGAAGCCTTGACTTTTATGTCTTTCCCTGATGGTAAGCATCGTTCTTCCTCATCTGAAAGGATGGGAGGAAATATCTGTTCACCAAGAAAGTATGGTCTTACTTTTTTTCCCTTTTCTGGGCATTTTCCCAACCAGTTACTTGCCTTTTGGGTCCTTTGTCAAGAGTAGGGTATACTCTGGGAATCTGTGAGATCTCAGTTCCTCCAAGGTGGCACGATCAAGCATGTACTGGTCTGGACGCAGCAGAATCTTAGCTATTACCTCTCCACAGCCACCTAGCCTCCAGTTCCATCAAATCAGCCCTGGGGGTTGATTTTCAGATAAGTTGGATGGGCAGGGCTGCCATTCAGTGTGAGATAAAGACCAGCTTGGTCAGATCCTGCACCCAGGGCTGAGGTAAGACTCAGTTCTTCAATGCCCCCAGAGGTTTTTATGCTCCAACAATGAGGGATCTGTACAGGCTTCTGTGCACCCTCTGTAGCTACTGCCTGCTGCCGGAGCTATGGGAAGGTCCTTCTCCCTTCCTGGCCAGCTGATAAAACCCCATCACTGACCTTTGGTGCTTGTGGGTTGAGTGATCTGAGGCCCTGCTGCGACTGGAGATTCTGCCCTGAAGTATCCTCCTCCCGGAGTCTTGTCATGCCATGCTGCTTGGCCAAGGATGGGCTGGGCTCCTCCCTCGGCTCTGCATCCAGTGCAACCAACATTTTCGTGGGCCTTTCAGGTCACCATGGGCTGGAAATCACCTCCACTCTGTTGTTCTCCACTTCTGCTGCTCCAGAATTTGTTTAGAGTCCCTCTCTACAGGTATTTTGTGGGCTGTGTGGGGAGACCCTATGTAAGTGTGTCTTTTTAGTCCTCCATCTTGGTTCTGCCTTCCACCATTGCTTAATCTTAAGTAAACCTCACCATTCTCTCTTTGGCCCTCTCCTTTCTATGTAGAAGCATTTTGACACAGTGGATAACCCTAAACTGGGAGTAAAGAAGATCTGGCTTTGAATCTTTACGTTTAGCTAAGTGACCCTAGGTTAGTCTCTTAGACTAATTTTCCTCATCTATAAAAGAAGAATATCCATAGTACCTACCTACCAAGGCTTTGTGGTGCCCAAATAGGATGAAGTATGTAAAGTATCCTGCAAACCTTAAGGCATTCTAGAAATGTCAGCCATTATTATTCTTTCCTTCCCTCGGTGATCTCATCTGTTCTCATGTTTTCAATTTTTACCTCTATAGATAATTCCCAAGTTCATTTCTTTACCCACATCCTCTCTTCAGCGTTCTAGTCTCCTATATCCAATTGCCTGGATACACAGTCTCTAACAGGAAGTCTTGTTGCTACTTGTAATTTAACATGTCCAAAACTGAATGCCTAATTTCTTTCTTTCTTTAGCACCATTCTCCTGCTGATAATGTAGGCTTGTAACCTTAGGATCCTTGTTAGCCCTTTCATTGCCCTTACCTAATTACCTTCCAATTCCCAATCCACCCCCCTCACAGTTTTATTGGTTCTACCTGCTCAACATCTCTCATATATTTTCCTTCCTTTCCATTCTCATTGCAATTACCAAAATTCAGGCTCCATTACATTTCTCAAAGTACTTTGCCTAGCCCTTCCCCGTATCAGAGTTACTTGTCTGTACATGTTGTTTCTTACATATAATATAATATGCTCCTTGGGAGTAGTGTCTCTTTTATCTCTTTATCTTAGTTGTCTAGTACAGTGCATTGGATTGGCAGGTCCTTAGTAAATGTTTGGGCAGCTAGATGGTGAAATTGATAGTATACTGGTCCTGGAGTCAGGAAGACTAACCTATATGAGTTCAAATCTGACTTCAGATACTTACTAGCAATGTGACCCTGGACAAGTCACTTAGCTCTGTTTACTTCAGTTTCTTCATCTATAAAATGAACTGGAGAAGGAAAGGGCAAAGTATTCCAGTCTCTGCCAAGAAAATCTCCAAAATGGATCACAAAGAGTCAGAAATGACTGAGCAACACAAATAAATATTTGTTTAATTGAAGTGAAGGAAAGCGGACTATGATTTCATGAAAATATTTATTCCATGTACTTAGTTTTCTCTTTTAACTGTCCACTCTAACTCATTTTTTTCTTACCTTTTCATGCATTGTCATAGTTCCTTGTTATTTTGAATTGTACTTTTCTTTCATTTCTATTTTCTCCCTTTTGTTCTTTCTCTGTCTTATTTCTTGCATAACTTTGAGGGTTGCATTGTATATCTATAATCAATCAGTAAACATTTGTTCGGTATCTCTACTATGTCAGGCACTGTGCTAAGCACCAAGGATAGAAAAAGAGGTAACAGATAGTACTCTTCCATAAGGACCTTACAATCGAATAGGGGAAATAACCTGCAAACAAATAAATACAGGGCAAGCTATATACAAGATAAATAGGGAATAGTTAAAAGAGGGACAGCACTGGAATTAAGAGGGGTTGGGGAAGACTTCCTGTAGAAGGTGGGATTTTAGTTGGGACTTAAAGGAAGCCAGGGAGGTCAGTCATTGGAGCAGAGGAGAGAGAGCATCCCAGGCCTGGGGGACAACCATAAAGATTGCCCAGAGCTGAGAGGTGTGTCTTGTTTGCAGAACAGCCAGGAGGCCAGTATTTGTGCATTTGGTTGTGTATCATAGAGTTGACCATATCTAGGTATATTGGCTTTGAATTTGCATACATGCCAGAGAATATGTCTAGGTGAACTCTGTGAGGGGAAGGGGGGACAATCAGGGATAAGTGACTTGTCCAGGGTCATACAGTTAGTAAATGTTAGGTGTCTGAGGTTACATTTGAACTCAGGTCCTCCTGACTCCAGGACCAGTGCTGTATCCACTGCACCACTTAACTGCCTCCAAGGTGAAATTCTAGATGAATCTAAGAATGCTTGAATGAGGACATCAGAATTAAGTATATGTCTGTATATGGATCTGTCTAGGAGGTTGTGTATTTGTGTGTCTGTATCTGTAGGTGAGGGTATAACTGTGTGAAGTTGCTATAAAAGAGGATTGCTGAACCTCTTTCTTCTCTGCAGCCCCAGATTCCAAAGTGTCTCCTAGGGAGAGAGAAACTGCTTTTGCATTTGGATCCTTGGGACAATTTTGGTTTTTCTACCTCTCCCCAAATTCTTATCCCATGAGTGGCAGCAGATTAAGAAAGAAGATAAAAAGCAATATATCTTATAATTAGGATTCTCAGAAAATCAGTAAGCATGGATACAAATAAGTGATGGGTTTTTTTTTTTAATAGTCCCTGTGCTCAAGGGACTTATATGCTAATAACATGCTAATAACCATGCTTATAATAAATATTCAGCATAAGCAAGGTGGGACGGGGCTTAAGATTTACTACAAGATGGAGAAAGGAGCATTGGAAAAAGTGCCAGGAATCCTATTCATTCTAGCTTTTTAATTTCTACGTACAATGAAATCTATAACGTGCAGATAAAGAGTGTCCTTGTAGTTTTGGACTGAAAATGGACAGGGTTGAAGTTAAAGAAAGCTCAGCAATCAGCAAACTGGTCCAGGGATGGTGGTGGAGGAAAATGATCACTTGTTTCCATGACTACTGATTGAAGAACTCAGTTCAAACTTCAGGAAAACAAGGTGGCAGTCCAATTCAAATGGAACTTTATGATCAGGGCAGCTGAACTCTAAGAGTTTGCTGGGAGTATTATGGGTTCTCCCTCAATGGATTCCCAAAGCATGTATTATAGTCTTTTCAGTGAAAAATTTAGATTGTATAAATATGCCAAGAAGGTGCTGAACATTTAAGGAGATCTTTATTTTGGAATGTAAAAGATAAATACCTTTCAGACTCACCCCCTGAGCTTTTAGCACCTTGCTATATTTCTTTTAATCCCACTATTTCTTAGAGCTCCCATATTCATCAGTTCGTATTAGAATAGTTCCTGGCACATAGTAGGTACTCAATTAATGCTCATTAACTGATTCATTGTTATAGTTAGGGAAATCTCTCTCATTTGTCACTCAGACCAATATAGAAGATAGAGATGAATCTAAAGAATAAAATATTTCAAGGACAGAGCCACGATGGTGGAGTAAGAAGCAAATGGTGACCTCCTATCCATAAACACTTCCAGATAGATCTAGAAAATGCATCAGACAGAAACCTGATGGAAAAATCCAGGAAAAAAGTCACCATGAATCTTTTATCCAGCCAGGTCTGCAGGAGAAAGACAGAGAGGTCTGCGGAAGTTGG
Organism: Bettongia penicillata ogilbyi; assembly: GCA_023548195.1. Classification (NCBI taxonomy): domain Eukaryota; kingdom Metazoa; phylum Chordata; class Mammalia; order Diprotodontia; family Potoroidae; genus Bettongia; species Bettongia penicillata. Next base: position 7,394,698 of record JAJHZJ010000531.1, on the reverse strand, counting down.
GGGGCAGACCAAAGGTAGAGCATGTCTTCCAGTGCCCAGGAGAGGCTGTGCACCAGGGCTACAGGGGGTCCCGCACCCAGACTAGGCTACCCCTAGACCCATACCAGAGCACTGTAATAGGGACAGGTATGAACTGGCATCTTTTTTCCTCCACTATTTGACCTGCATGGCAATGTGGCTTTCCCAAGTAGGAAGGCCAGCAGCAGCATGAATCTGAACCTAGGGGAATCAGAGCCTCACTTGTGTCAAGTTAAACCTGCCCAGGATTAACAAGGGCAGAAATCTCAGACCAAAAAGGAACCTCCAATATTGCCACTCTGAGCCAACAGAGCTTTCCAGCTGGCTGATGGGGTGGATTTCAGCAGCATTCTTCTCTTGCTTGGACTCAAACTCAATTTAGGAATCTACAAAGTTCAGATTAGGAGGACAGCAGTCAGGCTTTACCCCTGATTGTGCCACTTGGGAGCACCAAAAGCTCACAGGTCCCTGAGACCTTGGAATAACTACACAACATCTAATATCCTAAGGAAGCAGCAGCAGGACCAGTCCAGACCTTGCCTCCCAAAGTGGGGAAGAACCCAGCCTTAACATCAACTCTGAAGCCTGGAAGGAGGATGAAATAATAGGGAACAAAAAAGAACCCCACAATAATGGATATTGTCATGGCAGGAATGTTCAACACACAAAGTCAGAAGAAGAGAACGACTCCAAAACACCTACATCAGTGCCTTAGAGAAAAACACAGCTTGGGCACAAACCCAGCTAGAATTCCTAGAAGACGTAAAACAAGAGTTTAAAAATAAATTGTTTAAAATGTTTTTATAAATGGGATGAGATGAGGAAAAAATGAAAAAGAAATGAGAGGTATGTAAGAAAGAACTGGAAAAGGGAATTAGCAGCTTGGCATAAGAGGTTTAAAAGCCTGGCCAAACAATAAACTTTCATTTCATTTGAATTGGCCTAATAGAAACCAAAGACTTGATGAAGCAACAAGAAATATTAAAATAACATCAAAAGACTGGTAAAAATAAGAGAAAATGTAAGTTTAGCAAAAACAACGGACCTGGAAAGTAGATCAAGGGAAAAAAATTAAGAACTGCTGAATGCCTTGACAAAAAAAAAAAAAGGAACTGAGACATTTTATTTCAAGAAAATTTTAAGGAAAACTGCCTAGATCTCTTAAAACCAGAGGAGAAAATGGAAATAGAATCCTCTGGTCACCTCTTGAATGAAAACGTCAAAATGAAAACTTTCAGAAACACCATAGCTAAAACCCAGAGATTCTAGGTCCGAGTAAAAATATTGCAAGTAGCCTAAAAGAGAGAATGAAAATACCAGGGAACCAAAGTCAGGATCACATACAATGTAGCAGCCACCACTATAAAGGAGCAGAGAATTTGGAATCTGATATTCCAAAAGGGAAGGATATGGGCTTATAGCCAAGAGTAACTTACCCAGCAAAATTGAGTATTATGCTACATGGGAGAAAATAGATATTTTTAATGAAATAGAGGACGTCTAAAGATGCCTTATGAAAGGCCAAAACTGTGGAGAATTGAAGTTCCAACACAAGAGTGAAGAGAAAAAAAGATAAACATGTAGGAATAATGAGAAAAGACTAAACAAAGATAAACTGCTTGCATTCAAATATGAGAAGATGATAAGTGAGTCCCTTCTGATCCCTGCTATCTTCAGGTTTCAGAGGGGGAGTCCAGTTAGACAAGGGAGTGGTTCTGTTACATCTAGATCTTTAGAAAAGAATGGAAAGAGAAGGGAGGAGTAATACACTGTATAGGTAGGGAAAGGAAGGAAAGGGAAATTTCTCTTGCATAATCAGGGTGCAAAAGTAGATATCCATAAGAACAAGGAGGATGAATGGGAATGAGGCAACTGACACCCAAACCTCAATCTGAATTGGTCTAAAGAAAGGGAAAGATAAACACGCACACACACATACAGACACACACACACACACAATTTGTTTAGTCATTCCCTAATTAATGGACTCCCCTCAACTTTCAATTCTTTGCCACCACAAAAAAGACCTGTTACACATACTTTTTTTTGTACAAAGAGATCCTTCCCCACCTTTTTTATCTCTTTGAGATCAGAGCTAGGAGTGGTATTGTTGGATCGAAGGATAAGTAAATTTTGGGAACTAGAAATAGAAATTAGGGAAATAGAAAGCTAAGGGGAGATGGGGGAAGGGGACATTGGAGGGTAGATGAAGGAAGAGATTAGTCCTAAACAAAACAAATTCTAAGGATATACAAAAGTGTTTCTAACTCTTTTAGAGGTGGCCAAAAGTAGGAATGGGGTGAGCTGTGCCAATAATTGGAGAATGGATTAACAAGTTATGGCAAATAAATGTGACACGATTCTATTATGCTGAGCTCTTATCAGTATAGTGACCAACCGAGATTCCAAAAAACTAATGATGCAAACTGCTACCTACACCTATTTTTTAGAACATGGGCAATGTGGATATTTGCTTTGATTGACTATGCATGTTTGTTTTGTTTTTGTTTCGTTTTGTAGGTTTTGTTTTTCTTCTTTCTCAATGAAGGGGAGAAAAAGTAAGGGGGAGAAGGTGGATCTTGCCTGATTAAAACAAAATATTTTTTTTAAAAACCGAAACTTGGGAATTCTGATAAATACAGTGACCAACTACAGTTCCTGAGGACCTCATGATGAAACATGCTGCCCAACCCAGGTGATGGACTAAGAGTATAGGTTGAGACATTTTTTTAGACATGGCCAATATAAACATTTTTTTTTTGTTTAATCACACATTTTCGTAACAGAGGTTTTGTTTTTCTTGCTTCCTCAATGGGGATGGAAGAAGGGAAGTGAGAATGAGAAAAATAAATGTTTAAAGATAAAATAAAATATAACTTAAAAAGCCAAAATATTTCATTTTTTCACCCCAAACTAGTAAAAATGGATAATTTATAGTTACCAGTGACTCTTGACCATTGTAGCAGACCTGTTCTAAACTTAGAGGATGGTAAGACTAATGATAGGGGACCTGAGAGCAAACATGCTTGTGTTTTCATCAGAAACAAACATGCCAACTTTTATTGTTTATTTCTTACTCCTGGGGTTTTTCTGTGTTGTTAAATTTTTTTTGTCTGTTTGTTTACTAGACTATGTTCCACTTAACTCCCGCTAGATAGAAATTAAAACCAAGAAATAACTAAACTAACTCTGAATTCCTCAAACCAACAAGCCCTCCTCATCCCACTCCCCATAGATTTTTAATTAGAAAAGGGGCCCAGGACAAAGAATGGTTAAATAACTGTTGGATTGAAATTGAACAGCCAGAGATATAGCATTTTAAGATTTGCAAACTATTTACATACATTATTTCATTTGATCTTTCCAACAACTTTGGGAGGTAGGTGCTACTATCATCTTTATTTTATAGATGAGGGAACTGAGGCTGAGAGAAGATAAGTGATTTGCCTAGAATTAGACAGCCAAGTAAGTGTCTGAGGCAGAATTTGAACTCAGATCTCCCTGACTGCAAATCCAGCACTATATCTACTGTGCCACATGTCTGTCTCTAAAGTTGTTAGCATTTGTTCCCTCTGATCTTATATCACATGAAGGCCTCTATCCTCCTTCCATCCCTAAGAGATTATAAGATTCATAATGTCAGTATCTGTTCCTAATTTCTCTCTTTCCCCTACTTTATAGAAAAAGGCTCAATGCATAGTGATAAAATCCATTGCATGCTGTTGATGTACCTTAATATGGTTATTAAGGAGCAAGGAAATATCATTCCCCTCGAACCCCTACAATACCCCATAGTAAAAAAAAATCAGTCTATTACTTGATAAACTGAAACAATATAATGTATGATTTGAGCCAGCTATCAACTAACAGAAATAAACTTCAATTGCTCTTTGGAAGAGATGAGAAAGTGTACAGCAGAATGGTTCAATATGTGCTACTGGATGAACTATTTCTCTAGACAATTTAAAGGAGCATTGGCCAGGAGTTGTATGGACCCTATAAACTCTTGCAAGATGCCTAGAAATGTGGACTTCTTTGTCTTGTGTGAAAGCAGATAATGGGGTCAATCTCTTAAATGAAATGTTCTCCAAACAACATAAATCCTTTGAATTATGGATGTTTAGTAAAAATGTAACAGGTGAGAAATCCAGAAGAGATGTTTGGTGGTCAGAGCCTGAAAAGTAGAAGATGGGTGACTGGAATTTCACACCTAATTCTTCTTTGTAGAACAGGTTAGTTCACAGCATCCCAGAATGGTAGAGTTGTAAGAGACATTAGAGATGGTCTCATCCAAATTCATAGATGAGGAAACTGAAGTCCAGAGAAGTACAATGACTTGCTCAAATTAACTGATCTGTGCCTTAACTTCTCCAAATGAATAAATTAGCCTGTCAAATGCTGCATGCAGAGCTATGCACTAGATTTTATTTTATAACTACTAGTAATATGGAGACAGGTCTTGACTAATGAGATGACTGTTCTTTCATTGGTAAGGTAGAATGTCCAAACATAGAGCAAAATGATCTTTAAAAGGCAAGATTTCAAAAAGTGCAAAGTAGTGTACTACTCAAGCTAAGTGTACAAGTACCTAAGGTTCACCAAGCATGGGAGTGATCATTTGAATGCTTCTAAGGAAGGCTATATAGATTGGTGGAGAAGAGATGCATAGTCTTTCTAGAAAATGGGAAAAATATGTACAATGGTACAGGAACAAACAAGTCTCATATGCTTCGTGAGCAAAATGACAGGCTCATGGCATTATCCTTATTGCTTATTGTTTGTGTACATAGATTATCCTCCTCTGCAAACTAATTTGTTCATCTTTTCCAGACATCATCATGAATTCCACTTGGATGAAACTGCTTCTGTACCTTTTATCATACTATTTCCCATGTCAAGAATGCCTTCTTCCTTCCCAGGCTGTTGAAATCATTTCCTTCCTTCAAAATACTAAAAGACTATCTCTTTTATGATGCCTTTTTTGATTCATCCAGTGGGAAATAATGTCCTTTACATCTTGAACAACTTATAACACCTCTTTTCCTCATTCATCATATTCTTTTTAGTATTACAATATGTTACTATATGTCATGCCCTCTATCTCCAATAGATTATAAGGTTCATGATGGCACAGTGTGCCCATTTGTCTCCACTAATTCTTAGCAAAGTGATTTGCATGTAGTAGACTCATATTTATTGAATTGAAGCCAACTTGTGTTGAATCTAAATAGTAAGAATGAAGGCTTACATAATGGACTAGAAGTCAGAGTGAGCAAGGTCCATGCCAATGGGTCAAGACTGGGAGTTCCAGTCAAAAGGATTGAGATTTCATAGCCAACATCCAATTTAAGTATTGTCTCTATTTTTTTCACCCCACAAGACCAAGAACTACCAATGGGCCACACATATTGCCAGAGTTACACAGCTCTTACCTAATGTTTTCTCTAATTGACTAGCACAATCAACCACCAAATGCCACATACTGAAGTTTATAGTGACACCATTCTCATCCCTTCAGGGGTCAGCTGATCGTTATCTTTGCTATTCAAAGGTGTCACATTTAGAGGTTCAGAGAGCTCGAGTCCAGGAAAGCCAGGTCAGAGCTAGGGGTCAGAACCCTGGAGAGCTCCAGATGAACCAGCATGGAAAGCAGAGTAGGAGACTTATTTCAGCACTTAACCTGCTGTGGATTCTATATTGTTAAAGCCTCATCATCCATCCATGTCCTCTCTACTAGTTCTCTTCCTCTTCTATTGTGACACTTGGAGACCTGATGCTTTTGATAATTTAGGTATAGGAACCAATAGAGCTGGTGTTGTTTTGATTCTTTGAATATTTTCAGGGTCCAGAGACAGCTTAGTAACTAACTGTGTGGGGGAATTTGGAGGCTATTCTTTGACCACGTGTATCACCAGGAGCTGGAATCTTCTAAGGGACCTTGTGGGATTGGTCTTGGATACTTAAAGTTATTCTTCATTTCTGGGATTTCTCCAGATGAAATTCAAGCATATTATATTCCATAAGTGGAAAATCTGTTTAGTTAGTATCAAGAATTCCAGTTGGCAATAAAATAGGGAAGAGAAGGCAGATTTTAGTGAAAATATTTACATAAAATGGCTATTCTATCTTCTGAAATTGGGAGGGGGTATCTATAAAGCATATTTATGTTATATAAAATTCTTATGATTAGCAAATTGGCTGACAGTGTCCTTGAATGCTGTAGTGGATAAAGCACTGTATTGGAAGTGAGGAAGATCTAGGTTTGAATCTTACATCAGGTGATTACCAACTCTGTGAGCCCTGGAAAGTCACTTAACCCTTCTCAGCTACAGTTTCCTCATCTGTAAAATAGGGAAAATAAAAGAATGTAGCTCACAGAGTTGTTTGAGGAGCTGTGTGTGTGTGTGTAATATATACATACATACACACACACATATATATTTAATGTGCTTTCCAAATCTTAAAGCACTATGCAAATGTTAGCTATTATTATAATTGTTATTATGTTTAATTGACTTATCAAACTTTATTGTTGAGTCTGATAGAGTAATCATACACTTGGGTTTTCTCTTTGGTTTCAAAGGATAATTATATCTTCAAAACAAACAAAAAATCCTACCCCTGCAAACTTTGAATTTAGATTTACTAGTTTCTTTTAAGTTTAGTTAAGGAGAAACTTGTGTATAGAAGTGTTCCTTTTGATACAGACTACTAATTTTTCAATCAGTACCTTGACCTTAAGAGGCATATAATAAATATTTGTTGACTGAGTGACTTAAATGATCAATACTTTTTTAGAGACTGGTGTTTTCTGACTTGGAGTCATAGAGTCACCTACAAAAATTAATATTTTAAAATATGGATCTTTATTTCAGGGAGAACCTTAAAGACCTGCACAATTTTACCAAAGCATTCCAGCTCACTTTCATTCTCCAATTCAATTCTGGGCATGGTTTACTGATATGAAAGATATAAAATATAGTTACATAATTTATATATATACACCTACTTATACACACAGGCTGACAGTATAGATCTATGGGCTATCTACCTGGCTCTGAGGAATGGATGTTCTTTATCAGATTGATTTATCTCATGAGTATGGTTAGGTTTAACTCTTTTGAGTGATTAAGGGACTTGTTTAGAAGTTCTTCAGTGTTCTCAGGCTTGATGCTGTCATTATGGAAGTAATTTTTTAAAGAGAAGTATTTCAAGTACCTTATTTGTTACTCCTACGGAGTTCCTCTTCACATCTTCCATGACAGCGGCAACACTTTTGATGAGCATAGTTCTCCCCATTTTGTGTGTGATTGGATTGTAGAATGAAGTATTGAATATGAACATTAGCCTAGCCATGCACGCAATGAAACTTTTTTTAAACCTTGTTGGACAGTCTAGAAATTAGTAGATGCATGACTAGGGCTTTGTACCTGGTTCTACCATTCTCTTTTAAAACATAGTTCAGAGTCAAAGAATATTGCCATTTAAAAGGACCTTAGAGATGATTTGATTTTGACGTCCAAGGAAATGAAATGATTTGCTGGAGGTCATTTTCCTCTGTGTTAATTTCTTCATTTGGTAAGTGAATATGCCTGAAAGAAAAATTAGACATGATTGCTTCTTGCTATCATAATCCATGGAATAATGAGCTCTTTTTAAGAGTGCAGTGTCTGTTCTGTATTTATTATGATCACTGTGAGTAATTTCCTCAGTTTGTGTATTCATAAAAATTAACGACTCATGCTGTTGAATATGAAAGTCTTCCTTAGAGTCCAAAATCCAGGAAGACTTAAAATGAAAGTGCAGTTTTCCCCTGTGGCAGGTATGGGAAAATCCCTGGATTTAATCCTTTCTTCCTTGGCCCATTGTGGTTTGGATAGCTGCCTTAGCCACCTTCTTTTTTTTAAACCAAGTCTACATAGTATAATATAAAGGGAAGAGTTGTTTATTTATTATCCATTGAATTTAGACTTTGTATATAGAATTTGTAAACAAGAATTTTTAAAAATACTCTTTCTAGAAAATTCAATGCAATATGTAAATTTTAAGGGGCTGGTTTTGCAGGCTACAAACTGCATATTTACTATTTAGTTCTATTTTAGGTCTATGTACACTGGCATTCTGTGACTATAAACAATTGGATTAAATTGTTAGATTTCCTTGGGTATTTCCCTTTATCTAATTTCTTTGCAATTATTTGGAGTGTCTTGTAATAAACTAAGTAATTATTTCTTCTCTGGATTATTCTATTCAAGGCTGTGTAAGGTGCCTAAGGGCCTCTTATTTTAGCTTTTTCTTTGCTTCTGAGCACATAGTATTGATGAAGTCTTTATATAAACACCTGACATTTAATGTGTGTGTCTGTCCTTATATCATACTTATCATGTGTGAGTTACCCAGTGAATAGAATGATGGTGTTCCCCTTCAAAAGAACAGTTACAGATACATACAATAGGGTGAAAGAAAGAGAGCAGTCTCAAGAAAGGCCATGACTCTAATAACCCTATCCTGCTAGATAAGAAGATGGGTATCCTTCAAGCACTTCTGTAGTGCTTTAGAATCACATTAAGAGAAACAACAACAATATGTCTGCAAGACTGGAAATAAGATTACCAAAAGAAAAATTCGAGAATGTGAATGTGATCATTGACAAGCCAGGAAAGATGAAAGAAAATCATCAATTTTTTTTTTAAAAAAGCAATAGCACAATAAAGCTTGTTAAGACAAAGGGATGCTGCATTGTACAGTGGAAAGGACACTGGATTAGAACTCTAAATTCCTTCCAGTTCTGAATGAATAATCCAATAATCTATAATCTGAGAATTAATAGTCTTCAAGAAAAGTACAAAGGAAAATTTGAACATCTTATTTTAGTAAATCATCAAATTTCCTGAAAGTATTAGAAACAGAGGCAAAGTGAAACATCAATGGATTCCACAGGGATACAGCAGAGCGGGGCTCTCTGTTTAACTCAAAAAATGTTCTAGATCATCAAAATCAAAGAAACAATCTTGCAAACAACCAAGAGGAAATAGTTCACATATAAAGAAATACTGACTGGAATTGTACAAAAGTCTCACCAGCGATCAGAAATGAAAAACTATTCCAGAATGGGCATATTGAAATGCAATGGAAATAAGTCTATACTCTGACATTACCTAGCCTGAAAAACTGAGCATACTTCAGCATGAGAATATGTTTTTTTAATGAGTTTTGAAATTGTAATTTTGTTTTTTGGCAAATAACCCAGAATTGTTCCAGCTTTTTGATGTACAAATTAATTGAGTGCCCCAAAAGTAAACAAGGGAATGTAGAATTTGACACAAGGAAGAATTAAAAGATGATTCACAACAGGATATAGGATGATAAACCCAGTAGGAATCATTCAGAAAACAAAGGCTGGGAATTTGAAGGAAGTATCCTATGAAAAGGGAATGGACAGAATTCAGTTACATTATTCTGTCAGCAATACTCTTGCTGAACCAAGTTTCATATATGTAGGGCACTCTAATACTCACATTTGCGGTATTCTCAATGATTCTTTGGTAGGCTCACCAATAGCAGGAAATTGCAAAAAGCTCCATATCCCTTTAGAATCAAGGGCACTATTGTTTCCTCCATCACTGGCATATTCTGTTGCTAATGCTCTCCTTACTCCTCTCTACATATTCAAATCATAGCAATCTTTCAATATTGAGCTCAAGTTCCACCTTCTTATCTAGACCAGCAGTTTTCAAACTCTGGTCTCAGGAACCCTTTACATACTTAAAAATTATTGAGGACCCTAAAGAGCTTTTGTTTATATGGGTTTTATATCTGTCTGTATTTATGACATTAGAAATCAAAATATATTAGTATTATTATGAAAATAGGTTTGACCTCATGGATTGCCCAAAATGGTCTCAGGGACCCACCGAGGTCCACAGATTAGATTAGAACTCTAATAACATTTTGAATTACTCTAGGCTGTAATGAACTGCCTCTTCTCAGAAATCCTACTTATTATCTGTGTTCCTAATTTGGCAGTTAGGTACTGCCTTCAAACATTTCTTTGATCCATCCATGAAGTTGTTAAATTCGTTAATTTACAATTCAATTAATTAATTAAATAATTAAATTTGAATATTTAATTTAAATTTGATATTTCAAAAGATTGGTGTGAATATTTCTTATGCTGATGCAGATTACAGGTAAGGAGAGGGTTTTCATGATTTACTCTGGTCAGAAAAGTTAAATTAAATTTGGGGTAACTTTCAGATGAGGAGCTTCTTCATACTCTGATGTGACAGATATGCAATCACTGGGCCTCTGTCTGAAGACTTTCTAGCTGGTCAGAGTTTGTGTTTTACTAGAATGGCCCTTGAGTGTTAGGTTAGGAAGAATTACACATAAGTTGGATCTCACAGGCTATGATATGGCCATTTCTCAAAGCTGTTTTTTTGCCTGGACTTGGGATTTGATTGATATTATTAAGGATATTAAGGAAGCTTTCTGTACCAAAACAAGTTGGCAGTTCTTGAGCAACTTTTCATCTTAGAGGGTTTTCTTGAGATACATAGAGGTTAAATGACTTGCCCAGGGTCATACAGGCAGTATGCATTAGGAGTAGTACTTAATTCCAGATTTTTCTCAGTGGCACCTCCACAGTGACTGTTGAGGTTTTCCAAGGAGTTATTAGGTCTCTCCTCTCAATTCTCTTCGGGAAGAAACTCCCAGTTCACAAGGGAGGACACTGGGAACTTAGGAAAGGAGGATTCGGTGTTGGAGAATAAGGGCAGATATGCTTTTATTGGAGACAATCCCCATTATTGGCCATCACAGGGAAGGGAGAATGTAACCCATCTTTCCAACCTTTGGTCAACAACTTCCTGGAATTCATATCTGATCCCTAACCTTGGAGACCACTCTCTCCATGAGAGCTTGGCGTGTTGATACGAGTGGAAGGAGCTAACACATATCTAGGAATTTTTGCACCCCAGGAAAATATCACAAATCATGTCTGTAGTAAGCAGAATGTAGAATGCCTTTAATTAAGGGAGAAAGGTAGGTCAATGTGAGACTGCTGCTAGGGAGGTAGCTATGAATGGGTAAATAATCAGTTGAAGAATAAAAAAAAAAATTTACTAAATGCTTGTGTGTTGAGTGCTAGGGGAAAAACAGTGAAAATTGGGTGAAAATATAGGAAGATTCACCTAAAAGGTGGCTGAAAGAGGCTATTTGCTCCTAGGAACAGCAAGCAGCAGGGTAAATGATAGGCCCAAGAGTCTTTACAGTTCAGCAGCAAGGCAGACGATAACATCCACTGACCCTCCAGTTTTCCAGAAGGATTAAAGCCAGTGTCTGTCTTTCAGTCATATATGGGACCAGAGAGACCCAGGACCATTGGAAAGGGAAGATATCAATGGAACCTAGAAAGATGGTCAAGGGGTGAGCTGGCAAGGGAGGAAATACTTCCACTCTGCCTCTGAGTACCCAGTAGGATCTGTGAGGGTGGGGATAGGGAAGGCTGAGGCTTGAGAATGCTCTTTTGGAGTTTGGTCTGCCTCACCCTTACCTCAGCTGGCCACCTGGCAGCTTCTTGCTAAGGAGATTGTTTCCATGCTGCTGAAGGATTTAGGAGCTATCAGCATCCTTTTAATTTGGGTGCCCTATAATTTGGCACCCTGGGAGTAAAGTTTCGTCACTCTGTTCTAGTTACTTCCCTGGGAAGAAGAGATTGTTGTTTTGGTGGGTTTTTTTTTCTGGGGAATTGTATGTCCTTGGTCAAGGACAGAAGTAGTTTTATCCTCTGATGTTGATAACTGTTACATTTCTTTGGTTTCTGACTCTGTTTAGTATAAAATATTAGGAACTTGATTTGTTACTCCTGGGAGTTAAAGAAAGAATGTTTTAAAAAGTTCTGCCCTTACTTAAGGTTGATTATATGTCATTTTTCTGTTTTTATTTCATGATCACTTAATGCCTGAGGATTATCTCTTCCAGCCAGGGACATAGAATACAAGTACAAGAAGGAACTTTGGAGACCATGTAGTACTAATTTACTTTAATATACTTTGGATACCAACATTTTGAATTTCATGCCTTTTAGGGAAAAGATTTCACTCTCCTTTCACTTTCCCCTACCCCATCTTCTGATGTAGGTACTTTCTTAGAGGAGTTCCATGATATCTATGGAAATGCTCCTTTTTTCTAAATCCCACATTAACTTCTGGAGTAAGCTGACCGTAAGAATGGTACAAGGAGTAAGGACTGACTCTGAACTTAGAAGATTAAAGTTCAAATCCTACCTTTGAAACTCATTACCTGTGTGACTTTAAGTAAGTCACTTAACCTCAGGCCACAGTTCCTTCAGTTGTAGTGTATGGGGGTTGAACCCTGAAGGTCCATCACTCTGAGTCTAGTTGTAACTAGACCATCTAGAAATGGTCAGCGTTTACTTTTGCTTTGATACCATTCGAATAATTTCTGTCTTTTGCCCTTGAGCCAGGGGGTACTTTAAAAGCTTGAAACAGTCAGCATCTTTCATTTTTACTGACTCTATGGATTTTAACTAAAGTCTAAGAATAGTAAGGCAGGGAAGTAATGCCCTTGATTCCCTTGCCTAAAAGTATTCTTTAAAATTTTTAAAAAATTTTTGTTACTCTGAACTAGATAAAAACCAACAAACAAAAATATTTCTATATACAAAGAACAGAAAAGAGGATTGTGTATGAAACCACAAATATACATTATGCACAGTTTTGGTGTTTTGTTTTGTTTTTAGTATCTAATACATTCAGCACATTGCTTCCGGAACAGTTCTGCTTGTCAGTTTTCCTCTAAATCTCCTTCTGTTATATTTGTACATTTTTATAAATGCTTCATTGATGCTTTTATACCTTTTTTCTTCTATGCTGCCATCGCCTTCTTCTCTCACCAATTCTCCACTACCCCTACTTAAAAAAAAAACCTCCTTCCTTGGAATCAGTAAACATAGCTAAGCAAAAGAAATCTATGCGATGGCTGTGTCCAAAAATATGTCTCATTCTTTACCTTTGGTCCTCTGTAATCTTGTTTGGCTGTTATGTTGAATTGAGTCCTTTCATAGTTGAGGATTTCCTTCTTTCTACTCTTGTAGTTATTGTTTAAATTGTTCTTTTGGTTCTGCTCACTTCACCCTATATCATTTCATTCAAGTCCTCCCAGATTTTTTTGAATCTCATGTCCATTTTGTAATTTCTAAAAGTGCAATAATATTCTATTACATTTCTATACCATAATTTATGCAACACCCTTTAGTTTTCAGTTCATTGTGACAATAAAAAAGTGAAGCTACAAATATTTTTGCACATATGGATCCCATACCTCTATATTGCAATTCTTTGATATATAAACCTAATATTGATATTGCTGGGTCAAAGGACATGTGCAGTTTAGTATTTGGAAGTAGGAGGAGGGCATAGTTCCAAATTGCTTTCTAGATTAGCCTTAACAAGGATAGTTTTCTTAAGATAATTTATGAAAAAAATCAGCCATTTATTAGGTTAGCATCAATAGTGAGAAGGTTACTTTATTATTTTTAGAAAATTGCAGAACCTAATTACCATAAATGCTTTTTCTTTCCTTCAATGTAGTTTGTGGTGAGGCAGCATCAGGGATGCTCAGTTTCTTACCTTGAGTCAGACTGATGGGGGAAAAAGGGAGGAATGCCACTCCTTGGGGGCATTCAGTGTTTTGTACACAACGGAGCAGTCCCATAAGGGGCCATAAAACCTCATCGCTGCCACTCCTCTCTTGGAGTGGTACATGGATTGATGATTTATTAAGCTTCCTGAAAGAACATCAAGCACAATTCCAAATCTCTATGTAATTCAGTATCCTACTGAGTGCATTGGTAATCTAACCTGGTAGCATATTCTATATTGTTCATTCATCCTTTGTATATGCATGATATTATTCTATTAAGAAAATTAATCAAGCTGTGAAAAGAATCATGTATATGTGCCCAAAAGCTAAAAGCAAATAGGACTGGCTAACCACTTAAAAGAAAATGAAAATACTTGGTTTCTCTTTCATTTACTTATTGTTCAATTTTCATGATAATCTGTGTGTTTTGACACTTCTGAGTGAATTTAATCATAGCAAAATTTCCATAGAGCTAATTCTCAATTTCCCTTTAAAGAGGAAACATCAAGCAGGGGAAAGAGTGCTGCTCTTGGAGTCATGCAACCTGGATTCAAATCCTGCTTTGAGTACTCACTAGCTGTGTAATTATGAGCAAATCATTTAACCTCTCTGAGTCTTTCTTCTCGGAAAATTGGAGATAGTCACATTTAATAATTATAGAGTTCTTTTATAAACTCAAATGCTACCTTGCAATAAAAAAATTAAGTGATTTTACAACAAGGATAAATTTTCCTGGTCTTTGTGACTTCAAAATGTCAAATGCATTTAATTATGAAACTGATGAACTCATGTAAATAACTTACTTGAGTTTTTAAAAAATATAATGGATTTTATCTCTCTTAGAGGATTCTTGTGAGAAAATCTCTTTGAGAACGTCCCATTGTTGCTTAAATGAGGTATTTTTTAACATCATCCAAAAGTTTCCCTGCTACATTACTGTCCATCCATTCTGAGCTACTGTGATAGCTATGATCTCTGCTGTGAAAAATCTGCCACAAGGAAGCGTTCATTGTCTCTACTCAAATGGATGCCTCCTCATACATAGAGTTTTTGTTATCTGAAACCAGTACTCCTTCCATTGGCACTGATAATCAAGAGTAGACCATATTAGCTTTTGTTGTTTTTCATTTTTAAAATTAAATTAAATTTTCAGATCTACATTTTCTCTCTTCTACTTCCTCTTCCCTTTCCAATTGAGAAAGCAAGAAAAACAAGCCCCCAGATACAAATATGTGTAGTCAAGCCAAACAAATACCTACTTTGGTCATGTCCAAAAAAATCTGTATTGTGAGTTCATCACCTTTTTATCAGTGGCATGTTTCATCCTGTACCTTCTGGTATCACAGGTGATCATTTAGATCAGGGTCAGCAGCCTGCCTCAGGGCCAAATTTTTTCCCTTCCTTTTTTGTAAGGCCCTGTGAGGTAGGAATGTTTTTTTGCATGTAAAATATAAAACAATTTTATTTGTACAAATTGCTTACCTGGTAAGCTGAATAAAAAACAGGTATTTCTAACCCCTAGGGTAGGGAACTTGTGGTCTTGAGGCCACATACGATCCTCTGGGTTCTCCAGCATGACACTTTGACTTTGCCTTGAGGCTTCAGGTTTCCCACTCCTGGAATTATATTCTCTCCATTTAAAAAATGTATCAATTGGACTAGATTGGTGATTTCATTGGATTGCTAGTGAGCAAACTCTATCTACCAAAGCAGACAAGTCAATAAATATTTATTAAGCATCTACTATGTTCTAGGCATTATGCTAAGTGCTGGAGGTGAAAAGAAAGGCAAAACCATGCAGATAGATAATTTCTCCGTAATTCATAGACTTGGGTTTTCTTGTGGCTGTGAGAGGTTAATTGACTGCTTCAATGTCACAGCCTATGTTTTAGAGACAGACTTGGACCAAGATCTTCCTGTCTTTGAAGCCAGCTTTCTATCTACTCTACAATCCTTCCTCTCAATCTACTGATAAGTAGAAGGAAATAGGATGGCAAGGAGTGGGATTTGTAGAATCTCATTTGGAAGAGAATTTAGAAGTCATCCATTCCAATTCATACCTCATCTCATCCAGGGCCTTACAACATCCCTGACAAGTGATGATTTACTTTCTATGTCAGTGACCCATGGTGACCTCTGACTGCCAGAGTCCAAAAGAATCTAAGTTCTTTGAGGGAAGAAATATATTGTTTTTGGCATCTAGGTGGCATAATAGAGTACAGAGCCTGGAATCAGGAAGCCTCAACTTTATGAGTTCAAATTTGGCTTCAGGTAATTATTAGTGGTGTGACCCTGTGTAAGTGACTTTTCCTGTCACTTGTAAAATAAGCTGGAGGAGGAAATTGCAAGCTACCGTATTTTTGCCAAGAGAACCCCAAATGGGGTCATGAAGAGTCAGACACAACTGATACAACTAAACAACATCAACAAGTATTGTCTTTGGTCTTTAGTACCTGGCATGATGCTATCATTGTAACACCTGTAGGTGCTTAATAAATGTTTGCTGGATGAAGGAAGGAAGGAAGCAATTTTTGGTACTGGCATTCCTTAAGCGGTATGGAGACTCAGAAGGTATTGTCAAGGATGCAGCTTTCATTGAGTTTTTGGCACAGCGTCTTTGGTGCCCACCATTTTGGTGTTTGTTGGGTCCTAGGATTCCACCCCAAGAGATGCTATGAGATGTGTATATATGGTTTAATGCTCCCTTTTCTATTTAAGTTTAATGTCACTTGTTGAGAGTGCTGGAACAGGTGGTAGACTTCCCTGCATTAGAGGCAGCAGCCCTAGTGAGACTGGTCTGCTTGTACTGGAAACTATGGTCTCCATCTGATCGCTCCTAACCCAGACTTAGGACTCTCCCATTTTCCATGGTATTTCTAGCATGAGCTCACTGGTACTGGTAAGAATGATGTTTTGAGAGGCCACATGGAGCCTGGTACTATCCTACCTTTGGGGACCACAATCTCTGACTAGTACATGACCTCAGGACTCAGGACTCTCTCATGGGCTCAGTGGATTGATATATTCTTTCTTGTCCTGAGCCCAACCCATCTTCACCAAACAATTGTGTCAATCAAAGCTACCAAGTTTCTAGGCATAGGATATCCTGCTAAATAGACTTTTAAATTCTTTCTTGGGAAGGAAACAAGCATTCATTAAACACCTACTGTGTGCCAAATACTGTGCTATGTATGTGATAAATATTATCTTGATTTGCTTGATCTTAATGCGGTCCTCTCAACTATCCTGGTAGGTAGGTGGTATTATTATCCCAATTTTACAGTTGAGAAAACTGAGGTGGATAGAGCTTTGTTTATGATTATAATAATCCAGAGTTAAGAAAATCCCACATGCCCATGTATATGCCAATCAAAAGTAAAATACAGAGGAATGAATGTGAAATTGGTAATATCCCTTTGGTCTTTAGTGATTATGTATTGTCAATTCACTTGCTACTTTGTTTCTAGCCATACATTTCCCCCTTTTTCCTACTTAGCATAAGGAATATCTCACCTACTATCTTGCACAATTGTCTATACCCCTTACCAATTCTATACTTGTGAAATAAATTATTTTAACTCACATGTAGAATTTTGCATTTCTTCCTAATAAATTTTATCTATAGCCCATGTGTTGTTTGGGGTCCTTAGGTCCCTTTCCTCGGACAGATGTACTGGACTCAGTTTTGAAGTCTTCCCCTTGAAAATAATTTGCATGACTCAATTTTGCCCCTACTCATTACTCAGTCCTTGGGAATATCTGAATTTGACTTGTTCTTAGCTCTAGTCTAGGGTTATTCACTTTTCCTATAATGACTTCAGGCTGACAAGGAACATACAATAAGTTTTATTAAAATGCTACAAATAATATAGAAAAAGACTTGTACCTGAGCTCATAAACAATCAAGAAAAATATCCCCCTAAGTGGGTCCCACCTTTCCCAGGGACTCTATGCAATTGTTCTGGATTTATAGCTCAATCTGTGCTAGAGGACCGCACCACTCTCCTCACCTCCTGCCCTTCAAACTGAGAAAGAACTCAGGGTTGCTAGGAAATGAAGCATCCCTTTCCCACTGGGGAGCCTCCCCCCCCATATCCAGGGACCTATAAAATCATTGGGACTTTATATGATGACACTGGATTAAGGCCTCCAAACAGAAAAAGACCTTTTGGTTGACAGAGAGTTGACTTCCTTCCCTTTTCTGGACCTTCACAGTCCAGAAGTTCTAGTGAATAGCATGGCCCACGTTTGTTCCTTCACATTGTGGTTGTGTGTTTTTCTAATCTATGGTTCTGGGATCTCAGGTTTCTGCTGCACCAATTTCTCGTCCATCTTGTCTGTGCCATTCCTTGCTCCATTGTTGATGGTTCTGTTGGCATCTCTTGTATGTCTGCATCTTGCATTGTTCAGTCTTTCATGACTGTTGAGTCTTGAAGGCTCTATCTAATGTGCTCCCATTAACTCTTTTACTGCTGCTACTGTTGCTGTTCTGCTTCATCTTCTTCCCGAAAGTGTTACCACTCTTACAATATGGCGTCCAGAGCCAATAAGCCACTAAGCTAATGGACATATTTCTCTCTCTTTCATTTTAGTCAGATCATAGCTCCACCCAGTCTTCAAACAAAGGAGGCATTTGGGTGGCAGTGAAAACATAGCAATTCAACTATCTCAATTGATGGTCCCCAGTTAGATCAACAGAATTTCTTTCACCTCTTTTCTACCTTAGAGAGCAGGCTATGTATCCCCTACATGGTCAGCACTAACTGCTGAGTATTTTTAGAGGCAGGAGAAAAACAATCACAGTTTTCCCACTTGGTACTTGGAGAAGCCTCAAGAATATACTTTGGAACAGGAAGGGGGAAAACTATTAGCCACTGCAAGTGATCCTGCAACAGTATCCAGGACTGAGTCTCCATTATACATCACGTTAGAGTCAGCCCGTGGCTCTGACCTGTCAATGTTTTTGCATATTGACTGTGACATTTATTGTGCAAGCTGTCTCTCCAAGATTCGTGTTGTCCATTGTTAGTTTTGTCATCTGCAAAACTGACAAGTAGGCTAGCTGCCTTCACCCAAGTGATTGATTAAAAACATTATTTAATGCTATTTATTTAAATAGCACATAGCCAAGCACGGACTCCTAGGATCTTTCCTCTAAATTGATGTTCACTTCTTAATCACTGTACTTTAGGTCCTTCTATTCCACCTGTTTAAATATACTTAATTGTATTATCCTCCAACTTAAACCTTTCCATCTTGCCCACAAGAATAGCATAATTTTTACTGAAATATATGCATATTATGTCTACATAACATTTTCCTAATCTAATAATAGAGTCAATAAAAGGAAATGAAAATGGTTAGGAAAAGGAAGAAAATGGGGAAAAAAGGAAAATAGCCTAGTGAAACCCATTTTTGGTGAATACATATTAGAACTTAAATGATCACTGCTGCCCTTTGTCAAGGTTCATAGATCATTCCTTTAAGAATGTATTATAGGATTTTGCTAGGAATAAAAGTCAAGCTCACTGGATTATTGTTTGAAGACTCTATCTTCTTCCCTTTTAAAAAATCATTTTATTTTGCCTTTCTGGAGTATAGTGGCACCTCTTCTCTTATGCATGGCCTTAAAACATCAGTGACAATTCAGTCATAACCCCCACCAGTTCATCTGTTACCTGGGATATAATTCATCCAAGACTAGTAACTTGAACCAATGCAGGGGTGGGGTGGAGGTGTTTGATACTCTCTTGCTATTCCTACCACATCTTAGATTTTAACTGCCTGAGTAACATATATCCTTTCTACGACAAAGTTAATTTTTTGGGAACACAGAGAACAGAAACAGAATGAGCCGAGTCATTTTACTTTTCCTCCGTTTTTCAGTTATCACCATTCTTGTCCACCCTGAGCAACAATTTTAGTCCCTTCTCAGACCTCCTTTTTGCCCCATTGTAGGGTTTCTACACAGGCTTTTGTACTGCAGAGATGATTGTATTAACAGGACCAACAGCATGAAAACCGGGAAGACCTCTGTGGAACAGAACAGGGCAGGGCAGCTCTGGGGAATCTTTGTAGGGATCATTGCTCCCCATTCTAAAGGCTTAAATCATTCACCAACCACAACTTATCCTAAGATCAAACCTTTTTCACACTCTTTTTCATAAAAACCGGCTCCTAGATATATTAGTTCATTAAAAAAATTAGTTTTGTTACCTTCTTCTTTGACTTTCAGGATTTCTATTTTTGTGTTTAATTGGGGATTTTAAATCTGCTCTTTTTTCTACTTTTTTCTCTTAGTTTCATGCTTAATTTGTTGATGTGCTCTTTCTTCCTTTTATTAACGTAAACATTTAGAAATATACATTTTCCTCTAAGTACTGCTTTGGCAGTATTCTTCAAATTTTGGTATGTTATCTATTATTGTCATTATCTTTAGTGAAATTATTAATTGAGTCTAAGATTTGTTCTTTTGACCCACTCATTATTTAGTTTCCAGTTTTTAAAAATCTATGCTTTAAAGACCCTTTATCAAATGTAACTTTTATTGCATTATGGCTCAAAAAAGATGCATTTAATATTTTTTGCTTTTTTGTATGTTTGTGAGGTTTTAATGCCCTAACACATGGTTAATTTTTGTGAAGGTATGAGTAAAAGGTTTTGAGAAAAAGGCGTATTCCTTTCTATTCCTATTCAATATTCTCCAGAAGTCTAGCATATCTGATTTATCTAAAATTCTATTCATCTCCTTAATTTCTTTCATGATTTATGTTAGATTTATCTAGATCTTACACTCTTGTTACAGCCACTCTTTTGTATTTATTCCCCTTTTGCTATCCTTGCTTCCATGTTTTTAAGAAATCTCAGGTGATTGATAAATTCCCTGCAAACCTCATTTCTTCCTTGGTGAAACTTTTTCATGTCTCCAGAATTTCATTCTTGAGTGCTTCCAACCTTTTTGAAGATTTCTCTTGGGATTTCTTCTCTTATAATGCAGCATCTACCTCACAGGATTTTTGAGAGGATAAAATGAAATATATTAGGTAAAGTATTTTTGCAAACTTTAAAGTGCTTTATAAACATTGGCTATTATTAATAGTTATATTACTGTGATCTTTGCTAAAAGTATGGTCAAAAGAATAGGGAACATTTTGTCAAAAATGTGCTGTTGCCTACCTTATGGCATCATCATTTCAGACTAAGTCCTTTGGTATAGTGGGTTCTCCTTCACTGGAGTTCTTTTTTTTATTGAGAAATCTTTTTTTTTTTAAATTATGAAAAGCTGATTCCTCTTGCTCTCATAAGTTTTCTCTCATAAGGTGTGAAATGTTGCCTTTCTGGAAAGTAAGACGTGGCTAAGTATAGTAGGGGAGGCAATATAAATTTTTCAGAACAAGAAATTTTTGTAAAATTTTGACTGATAGTATTCAATGCTATTCAATAATATTTAATAACCAACTATAGTCAACTTCTTTCCTTGAGGGGAAAGATAGAAAATGGAATGGATCAAAAGCATAATCCCAAATATTATTTATATATTTGAATTTAAAGTAATATTAATAGCAAGATTTTATACAGTGCCTTAAAGTTTGCAAAGCACTTCACATATATTATCTCCTTTGATCTTTACCATAACCCTGGGAGGTAAGTATTATTATCATTTATCTCATTTTATAGACAAGGAAACTGAAGGTAAAAGAAGTTAAGTGACTTGTTCAGAGTCATACACCTGGTAAGTGTCTAAAATAGGATTTGAACTAAGGTGTCATTGACTGCAAATCTACCCCTCTATACACTCCATCACCTAGAAAATAGTGAAGCACTCTGACTTTGGTTTCCAAGGTTAGTTTTATGGAGACTTTGTTTTTTCCTGGTACTGTGCCTATAATTCAAGTTGCCAGGGGGGTGGTGGTAGCTGAACCGCCCCCAGGTAGGTAAATCAAGTCAAAGGAGACATAGCATTCTTTTTTTCATTTAATTATCCTCTTTTTATATTGAAAAATATTCTTTTAGAGTAAAATACGTTTACTAATTGTTTGCAATGAATGCTCAGGAAAATGAAGTGTTTATATATATGGTAAGAGGAAGGACAAAAAATTAAATATTTCAGTTGAATTATACTTATTAAGAACCATCTGTGTACAGAGTACTGTGATAGTCTCTGGGAGAAGTTACAAAGTTTAGATAAAATACAGTCCTCTCCCATGTAAAGTATACACCTAGGTTGGGGCTGAATGTGCAAAGTTAATTGTACCACATAAAAATGCATGCTACATGCATTAAATGGATGTAAAAATGGCATCCCCAACAGTGGGAAACCTTCGTTAATGGCATTTGATTTGGACTCTAAATGATAGAAAGGAGGCAGTGACCTGAAGAGTATCCTGATTTTCATGTATGGCAACCAGGGTTGACTGCTATTGATTGATTCCTTCCAGTTGTGATGCACCATGAAGTTGTATCCAGTCTTTCAAAAATGGTTATATGTCAACATTTCCTCATTAAAGAACATAGGAAAGAAAGAGACTCTTCCTTCTCTTGAGTAGACAAGAAAGAAGCATTCTGTATGTAACATGTGATAGGGGAACTGAAAACACATTTTTAAATAAAAAACACTGATCCTGTGATTAAAAAAATCCTTCTCTTTTCCAATAATATTGTGCTACTTAGCTGTTTGCAATCAGCTGTTTAATACTCTTCCCTACTGTGTAAGTTACAGGGTAACTAACTGTTTTGTTATGAAAATAAAGAATGCCTGAGTATTTCATTGTTGCTGTTTTGAAAAGGGATAGTAAGGAGACCACCCACTGAGATGAAAAGGACTTTGGAAAGGAGAATAGAAAGCGGCTGAAGGGACATGAATACCTTTAGGGGGGAAATGGATGCTTGGGAAGTAATGCCAAAAATTTAACCCTGGAGAGAGACAAAAAGGCTTCCCCCTCATAAAAACGTACTGTTATAACACTTAACATTGACCTAAAGAGGAAATCTAAGACAACTTTCATTGTAGGACTCCAAACTGTTTAATATAGACTTGCTTCTTAACTTGTAAAGAGGTTTCCAAGATGATTCTTTGGGGGAAATGCAACTCCAAAAAAGTCATTTGTTTTGGTCAGAATAGTGCTAATAAATTAAAGTAACACAACATCATGGCAGCATGTAGAAATGTGCTCTGCAGTTCAAGTGCTTTCATTTCTTTTTAGATTTTTCATTTCATCATCCATTGTCATCCTTCCCCTGTTATCTTGATACAAATAGACTTCAGGCTCAGTGTTGAGATGACATGAGTGAGCTATGTACATGAAGGATGTGTTTCTTTTCTTTCTTTTCTTTTCTCTTCTTTTCTTTTCTTTTTTTCTTTTCTTTTCTTTTCTTTTCTTTTCTTTTCTTTTCTTTTCTTTTCTTTTCTTTTCTCTTCTCTTCTCTTCTCTTCTCTTCTCTTCTCTTCTCTTCTCTTCTCTTCTCTTCTTTTCCTTTCCTTTCCCTTTCCTTTCCTTTCCTTTCCTTTCCTTTCCTTTCCTTTCCTTTCCTTTCCTTTCCTTTCCTTTCCTTTCCTTTCCTTTCCTTTCCTTTCCTTTCCTTTCCTTTCCCTTTTTTTCTTTTCTTTTCTCTGAGTTTCTGTGCCACTCACTCCTCCGTAGATGAAAAAAAGAACTAGAACCTATCCTTAGGGTCATGAATGGTGAAAACCTCTTTGTCTTGCAGCCCAATTAGATGAGGACTAAGGCCCTACTTCTGACGGCTTAAAAGGGCAGATGTTCAGCCTCCAAACCGTCCAGGTATGCACACACTCCAAAAAAAGATGTCCCTGCTTCAATCTTCACAGTCCAAACCCTAATTCCAACAGAAAAACACATTGTCTTTTCTACAGAAGTCATCTGAAGTTGGAGGAGTTGGCAGTATGGAAAGGGGTGGGGAGGGCAAAGAAAGATGAGGTTGGGCATGTTGCAGACAAACCACCAACTTCATAACTTTTCCTTTTGTCAACTCTGATTTTTTTTCCAGTTTAGCTTCAACCTTCTGTGGCTTCAATCTCTTCCCATTCCAATCCATCCTCTATTCAGCTGCCAAAGTGATTTTCCTAATGCAAAGGTTTAATTTACCCAATAAACCTCAGCTATGCCTTATCTCTTCCAGGATCAAATATAAAATCCTCTGTTTGGCTTTTAAAATTTTTCATAAGTTGGCCTGTTTCCCGTTCTTTCATATTTTTATCCTTTGTTTCTTAACACATACTCTACAATCCAGCTCTACTGGCTTGCTCGTTCCTCAAACTCCATTTCTCAACTCTACCTTTTCATTGACTCTCTCCCATGCCTGGAATGCTCTCCCTCCTCACCTCTGCCTCCTAGCTTCCCTGACATTCTTTCAAGACTCAGTTCAAATTCTACTTTTTCTGCAAGGTGTTCAGGGAGGTGCTAAGTGCCAGCACCTCCGATATGCTGAGCCCTTTTCAGGGTTGCTCATCCACCTTTGGTGTCTACCTGCCACCCAACCCTCAACTGTGGCTCCAAGATGCTGTCCCTTGGGCAGTGTCCAGGCTAACCCAGGTTGACAGTAACCTTAAACCCTTTTGGTGGGTTAAGGGGATATCTATGTCAAGCATGTTGAGACTTCCCCAGATGGAATGGTCAGATGAGAACAGTTTGTTCCAATGACCAGGAAGGCAGCTGAAGCAAGCACTGTGGGGCAGTGTAGAGTGTAGAGCTTGATCAGACATCAAAGACTTGGCCAAGGTCATCCACTGCATCCTGGGCCATCACCAGTCATCTTGGTTTTTGTCTTGACACTGGACTTCAATAACTCTGGAAGAAAGACTGTGGCTTATGATTCTGCCTCACTTAAATCCAATTCATGAGCAAGTCAAGACATCATGCATGATGCCATTGGTCTTTTTCAAAAATGAAGCAACACCACCACCACCAGCAGCAACACCTTCTGCCAGGAGGCCTTCAGTGTTCACCCGACCCCTTCCTGCCCCTCCATGCTTTTGCTTTGAGATTACTTTTCATTTATGCTATATGTATCTTGTATATACATAGTTATTTGCCTTTGGGAATGACAAGAAAGGAAGGAAGGAAGGAATCCCCAATTAAACACAAAAATAGAAATCCTGAAAATCAAAGAAGAGGGTAATAAAACTATTTTTTTTTAAATATGTAGGAGCTGGGCCTCAATTTCTCATCTGTAGAGGGAAGTGATGGTCTTAAAGTCCCTGCCAATTCAAGGTTCATTTTAATCTCCAAAGTCTCCTAGCTCTGAAATTCTATTGTCTCATCAATTCTATTTGATAACAGCTGTACTTTTTTTTCTTGATTCAATGTTTAATACATTTTAGGGTGAGTACAGGTCAGTGCCTTACTTTAACCAGTTGCACACACTACTGGCCTCTCCCACCCCCAGTTAGGCATTTGCATTTGAAGATTTTTATCTCATGTTGTAAAATTCAAATCATTGTCCCTATTACAGGAATTTCTGATGTTGATGAGCAAAGGGTGCAAAACTGGGGGGAAGGAGAAGAAGGCAGGGCAACTTCTGGAATCACCTCTAATGTTTTGCTGACCCTCAAGGTAAAATTGACTTGGTGCTTTGAAGGTGATAGGCTGGCGATCAGAAAGGTTGGTCCGAGTTATCTTCCAGTACTAAGTTAAGTCCAGCTCCCCTGGGGAGGATGAGAGCTTGCCAGGTTGTTAGAAGTTGATTATTGGGGGCTGAAAAGCCTGAATCCCACCACTGACTTCTTTCAAAACTTGGGGCCTCCTCCTCTCTCTTTCCTGACAAACAGGTGAGGTCTTGCCCCTAACCACAGCTCCTTCTCCCCTCCTTCTGCCCCAAGACACCCAGGTGCATGTTTTGAGCTTTTCTGCCACATTTGACATTATTTTAATCAGTGTTTAATGATCTTTTCATATCATAGCCCAATTTTTCTGACATTGTGGAATTCATCTATGTGCCACTTGTATTATTTCCATCTCTGATAATGATGTCTGACAACAAATGCTTCCTTAGAATGCAACCTTTTCATTAAGATATCACAAGGCAAAGGTTTATTTTGCTTGTACTTACATGTTTTCAAAAGGCATTTCCAATTGTTTTGATATCTTAACAGGCTGTTTCCCATACAAGCGTGTATTATCCTTCTCTCATTTCCACCCGACCCCCAACACCAGGTTAAACTCTAATCTGGGAATCAGTAATGTTGCAGAAATGGTACATTTGAAAAGATGACTTGTATTTTCCAAATAACATTTTTGTAGTCTATAAAACTAAATTATGGTGAAATTATATTATTTTTTGCTTCTTATGAACCACATAGATATATAGATTTTGTTTTCTTTTTGCTGTGCATTTAATATTAAATCCTTATTAATTAATATTAAAATATGTCAACCAGGTTGGGTTTTTTTTTTGGTTCATAGTGTGGAAAATTCTTTTTTCATTTCCCCCATGCAGTCTCTGCTTCTTGAGGACAGGAACTATTTAAATTTTGTTTTCATATCTTCCACACCTAGCATAGTGTGTGATATATAGTAGACCCTTAACAAATGCTTCTTCAATGATTGATTTTGGATTGCAGCACAAGAGGTGATACTTAAGTTGGAGATTTCAAGTAACATAAAGAAAACAGTTATCTCTGTTTCTCATACAATAGTGGGACTATTTAGTATGCAGGTATGGAGAAAATACATGACAAAAATCTACTATAAATCAAATGACAAATTTGTGTTACCTTAATTTTTAAATGATCTTTCATTTTTCCCAATTACATGTAAAGACAATTTCTGACATTCATTAAAAAAAATTTGAGTTCCAAATTTTCTCCCTCCCTCCTTCCCCTCCTCTCCCTAAAACAATAAACAATTTAATATAGATTATATTTGTGCTATCATGTAAAACATATCTTCATAATAGTTATATTACATTAATTTTGAAAGCTTCTATATATATTTGAAAAATAACCAAAATTTAATAGCCTAAAACTACACTAAGACTCTTGGGATGCCCTGCATAAAAGACAACCTGGTGCAGTGGATAAAGGTGAACTTCCTCAAAGTGAGGAAGTTCAAAGCCTTCCCTGACGTGTAGTGCCTTATGTGACTGTGGATAAGTCCCTTTCCTAGGCACTTCTCTAGGACTACAATTTACAGAAGAGTTACTGAACCACATCAACGGAGGACAGTTATAAAAGGAAAATTTCCTACAATGATAAAATCATCATGTATTTATTAAAGTATTATGGTAAGAAATTACTATAATTTCAAGCACTGTGCTGGGCATCACAAAGAAAGGCAAAAAATAATCCCTGATCTCAAGGAGCACACATTCTAGTGGAGAGATAACAAACGATTAAATTGGTACATCCGACATGTACTCCTATACCAAGGCAGGCCAGCACTTCCTCTACTATGCATAGTTTCTGAATGTTTCCTAGAGCACTGAGTGGTTACTCAACTTGCCCACTGTCACCATACCCAGTATTGTCACAGATAGGATTTGAACCCAGGTCATCCTGCCTTTAAGGCCATCTCACTATTCATTATGGGAAGGACCTTAGCTGAAAAAGGCCAAGGTCTCCCACTGCATCAGGGGCCATCCCCAGTTGTCCTGATCTATACCTGGCCACTGGACCCACCTGGCTCCCAAGGAGAGAGTGAGTGACTTCGCACAGCCCTTTCTCACTTAAATCCAATTTACTTGCAAGTTAAGACATCACCTTCCTAAAGTCTTTGGTCCTCTTTGAGAATGAAGGACAAACAACCACAAAAAGGTGTATGCAGAACAGATAGCAAGTATTCCCAGAGGGGAAGATACCAACCGCTGGGGGTGGGGGAGGGGGACCAGGAAAGGGCTCCCACAGAAGGTAAGATTTCAGCGGAATCTTGAAGGAAGTCGGGGAAGTGAAGTGACGACGGTGAGGCAGGAAAGCATTCCGAGGAACATGCTGGGAGCATCACTGTCTTGTATAAGGAGCAGCAAACAGGCCAGTGTACTCTGATCAGAGTGTTCCAAGGGGAGTAAAGTGTGAAGACTGGACAGGTTGTAAGGACAAAGTGTAAAGGACTTTACAAAGCGATGTTTACAATTGTTGGTTGTTTGTCCATCGTTCATCCTTCGAGGAGGGTCATTGACATCAGGAAGGTGATGTCTTGACTTGCTCGTGGATTGGATTTAAATGAGGCAGCGCTGTGCAAAGTCGCCAGCTTCGCTCTCTGGAAGATCCGATACAAGCCTATCAAAATAGTCTAGGCTAGGGTTATGCTTGCAAGAGGGGAGAGCAGGGGACATATGTGAGAAATGCTGGGAGACAACAAGATTTGTCAATGAACTGGATATGTGGAGGAAGTGAAAGTGAGAAGTCAGAAGTGCATTATTTATTTTTTGTACAAAAGCTACATTTGCTTATTTTTCAAACCACAGCTGGATTCAAGGGTCCCTTGCAATACTCTGTTGCCCGAGATGACCTGCGGTCCTCAGATAGACCAAAGGACCTGACCTTGGAGGGAAGGAGTCAAGGATTTCACTCTTTATGTCCCAGATCCAAAGTCAGGGTCACAAATCAAGAATTTTCTTCTATTCTCCTACCTGATGACATAAATTTATGGGTGTTCGCTTTCTGGGTTAGTGATATTTTCCTGCTATGATTTGTGTGCTCCATTCACCTGAAGTTATTTCCTCTGACACTCCTCTGCCCTCCTCCCTGCATTGTTTGGGGTCCGCTTACATCCCTTCTGATGGTGTGGTTCACTCTGCAAATCTCTTTGATAGAAATGCCTCTTTGACAGGCTATAACCTAGACACATCACTGCTCACGTTTAAAGGGGTGAGGAAGCTCCTGCCCGCTTTATGTGACCTTTGCATAATGACTTTCCTGCTCCAGTTGACCAAGAAATCCCTGTTAAGCTTTATTATAATGAAGAAAAAAATGTCCTTTCTGCACCAAGACCAAGAAAGCCTAGAAACTGCTACAAGCTTTGCCTGAAAACCACTGCCTATCTTTACAGCTTTGTATCCCTTTCCTCGCCAGCACACATTGTGTCTGGCAGCTAGTGCAGTAGATGGAGTGCTGGATCTAGGGCTAGGATGACCACAGTTCAAATCCTGCCTCAGATACTTCCTAGCTATAAGATCATGGGCAAGTTACTTAGTCTCTGTCTGCCTCAGTTTCCTCAATTATAACATGAGGATAGTAGTAACACCTCCTTCCCAGGGTTGTTTTGAGGACCAAATGAAATAATACGTGTAAAGCACTTTGTAAAACCTAAGTTCTGTATGCTAGCTAGTATTATTACTATTTTATTATTGCCCACAGTAGGTGTTTGTTGACTGGAGGCCTTTTGCTGACTGCTGTTATGCCTTTTAAATTTATCTTGTTTTTAAGTTATGGAATAAAAGAAGCATTTCCATATATTATAATAGAAAAAGATGATTGTCCATGAAACTGCAAATTTACTATGTACAACTTGGTATTCCTTTTAAAATACATACATATATATGTAATAAAGTTATCATGTGAATTTCTTTTTCTTCTTTGCTCCCCCCACTCTGGAAATGGTTACCATTAGACACAAATAGGTATACTATATATATATATATATATAATATATACATATAAGTATAAAATTATTCTATACATACTTCTATTTATCATGTCTTAATCATGCTAATCATTTATCATGCTATACCTTAATACTACTTCAGACTCTGTTTTTTCAGGAAAATACTAGTGGTCCAAGTATCCTATGGAGCATTTAATTTTTTTAAATAGAATATTTTAATTTTTTAAATTTTTTTGTTTGGGGCAGCTAGTTAGTATAGTAGATAGAACACTGGTCCTGGAGTGAGGAGGACCTGAGTTCAAATCCAGTCTCAGATGCTTACTAGTTGTGTGACCTTAGGTAAGTCATTTAACTCTGCCTTCAAAGAAAAATTTAATGTTTATGGAATATTCTGATATTGGAACTTTTGGACATCCTTTGATTCAGTCCTCTGGATCAGAGTATTTAGATCTGGAAAGAACCTTAATGATCATCCAGTTCAATTTTCTCATTTTTCATATTAGGAAACTCAGATCCACAGAGGTTATTAACTTGGCCAAGGTAACACAGGTAGTAAGTTAGAGAACCCGGATTCAACTCCAGGTCTTCTGATTCCCAATTCAGTGTTCTTTCCAAACACCAATTTAATTCAATTCAGTTCAGTTCAATAACCATTTTATTAATAATTTACTTTGTACAGAGCACCATGCTTGACATTGGGTGAGGTACAAAGTTACTGCTTATAAGGTACAGTGCTTGATTGCCAAAAATAAATTCATGGAACAATAAGACACTAGTATGTGGCAGAGTGGATATAGTGCCTGATCTGGAGTCAGGGAAACCTGAGTTCAAATCCAGTCTCAGAAACTTGCTAGTTGTATGACCCTGAGCAAATCACTTCACCCTATTTGCCTTAGTCTTCTCAATCATATAATGATCTGGGGTAGGAATGGCAAACCATTCTAGTATCTTTGCCAAGAAAACCCCAAATGGGGTTATAAAGAATTGGATACAACTGAAACAGCTAAACAGCAAATGTATGCTACAGTGAAAAGAACAGCTGGTAGGAATTAGGAGACTAGAGTTATTGTGGCAACCTGACATTGGGCAAGTAACAATTTTCTGGGCTTCAGTCTTCTTATTTGTAAAAATAAGTATTAGGTCTTCCTCCTAGCCTTCATTCTGAGGTTTTTCTCTTTTTCTGGCTTTTGTTGTTGACTTGTTTCAGACTTTTCACACTGTTCGCAGCTTTCTTGGCAAATATTCTGGAAGGGGTTGCCATTTCCTTCTCCAGTTCATTTTACACGTGAGTAAACTGAGGCAAACAGGGATAAGTGACTTGACTAGGGTGACATAGCTAGTAAGTGTCTGAAACTGGATTTGAACTCACAAAGATGAGTCTTTCTGATTCTAAGGCCAGCACTCTATCAACTGTACCATGGAGCTGCCCCTCTGGCCTTTGGTCCTCTCACTAAAACATAATGCCCTCCACCCAACCAGAAGTCCTTGACTCTCTCTTATTCATTGGCATGGATGCCTTTTCTAACTCATTTTCCAGTTTTTGACCCTTACCTTTGTGAATGACTACGATGACATTACTTAGCAATCCTTCTCCCCTGGGCAGTGCGTAGCTTCCTCCATCCTTTCTGTTGGCTTCCGCTATAATCTTTGCTTGGCTGATTTCCAGCACCCTAGATGAGATACAAGTTGTCTGCAAGGTTCCTTTCAGCTCTAAAGTCCTTTGATTCTGTTTGTAATGAAGAACTTAATCGTGCAGTAGAGACAAAGGCTATAAAATAACAGGATAAGGGATCAGTGGTGGAGGCTGAAGTTCGCAAAGGGAGGAAATAGAGTTTGAGTTGGTCCTTGAAGGTAAATAGGATATGGATAAATAGAAAAGAATGTATGAAAAGTACTCCAGGTGGAAAGAGTAACATAATCCAAGGTGTGGAAGTGAATAGAGAAGATACCAACCTAACTGGAGCAAAAGGTTCATCCTTCAGTGTAGCAGAAAGGTAAGAATGGGGAGTCAGGGCTAGTCAATGGAAAACCTTGGAAAGCAGATGGAGGAGTTTGTACCTATCTGTTAGATGGTCATTGTCAATTCTGAAGCAGGGAGGTAAATGAAACACTGATGAAAACAGTGTTTTGAGAAAGATACATCTGGAAATGTTGTATAGCAGTGGTGCCAAATTCAAATACAAAAGTGGAGGCATATTGACTTAGAAAACAAAAAGTTAACATTATCTATGTTGTATTGTCCGGGGCAGCTAGGTGGCATAAAGGATAGAGCTTCAGGACTGGAGTCAGGAAGACTCAACTTCCTGTGTTCAAATCTGGCCTCAGACACTTACTGACTGTGTCACCCTGGGCAAGTCACTTAACTCTGTTTGCCTCAGTTTCCTCATCTGTAAAAATGAACTGGACAAGGAAGT
Source organism: Bettongia penicillata ogilbyi (assembly GCA_023548195.1). Classification (NCBI taxonomy): domain Eukaryota; kingdom Metazoa; phylum Chordata; class Mammalia; order Diprotodontia; family Potoroidae; genus Bettongia; species Bettongia penicillata. The sequence goes on along the minus strand of JAJHZJ010000531.1, from coordinate 7,363,044 downwards.
GGCAAACTATTCCAATATTTTTGCTAAGAAAATCACATTGGGGTCACAAAGAGTCAGATACAACTGAAAAAAAAATATCTCCACACATGTATTTTTATTTATTTTGCTAAACATTTCCCAATTACATTTTAATCTGGTTCAGACTCCAGGGGTACTTTGTAGGCCTCTTGTGTCCCTAGACGGGAGTTTGATTGTTCTGTTGCACAGGATAGATCAGAGACCAAGGGAGACCATTTAGGGGGGTTTTGCAATAATCTAAGTGTGATATGTTAAGGATGTAGATTAGGGTATAAGAGTATGGATATAGGGGTGAATCTGAAAAAAAATGTTGGCAGGAAAGAACTAACAGTTCTGAAAGATAAACTGGTTGCAGGGAATAAAGGGAAAAGAGAAATCATAGATGACACCAATGTTTGGAAAACTGAGACTCAGAGATAGTCCTAGGTAAAAAACATCAGTGTCAGCTATTTATGACAGCAGTTTGGGAGACTGAAGGATTGAGAAAAGAAGATCCATGTAGCTGTCACCCCTGACATGAGAATATTCTCTCCTCTGTTCACGTTGAGGGATGGGGTAGAACTAGAAGAGGACGGATCAGTTAGGTAAGACCATGGGTTTGTCACATACTCAATGCTTATTGCTTGGCCCAGGACTTGCCCAGCAATGAATACCATTGGGGAAGATTATAAATTGCAGAGAAGTTGCTGGTGTATGTTGATAGTGGGAATTTCCTCACTGGGAGTTGCTTTCACCAATGGAAACTATGGTCTGGGGAAGAAACAAAAAGGATTACATGATTCATTTCATCCTCACGAGTAAAGCAGATGCAGTTGGATCTATGGGATTGGAAGTCAGCTTCAGGGACTGTAGATGATATCTAAGTTGGTCCCCTCCCCCAACCCAACCCCCATCGGTAGGAAAGTTTCTTCAGGTCCAGCCTGCCCTGTTACAATTCATGCATTATCTTTTATCATATTTTTATTCATCCCCAAGGCCCTTTGGAAAACTACTGTTCAAAAGCCCTTTCTCTGGCTTTTCTTTGCCTTCTTGTCTGTGATTATAAATTCTGGGTAGGGGGATTTTAATGCAGTTTAATGAGATGATAATGTGGCATTTTGTGGTTCTTTTGTGATTGGCTAAAGGGTGGTCTAGAGGCATTTGGTAGGAGCTTGGAGGTTTTCCCATGGTCTTGCTGAATGGAATGTGCTTCTCATAATATATGAAGATGGCACACTGACCCACCAGTAAGATGGGTGCTTTGAGCTGCTTTGCTCATAACAGTGAGTGGGTTTGTGGTTGAATGTGGGTGTTTTCATAAAAGTATGCATATTTTTCTTAAAGAAAAAAATTATTTTGTTTAACTCTACTATAATACTTTAACTGGAATATGGCCTATTTCAAGTGAGCAGAATGGCAATGTCTCATGTCACTACAGTGAAAGATGTAATCAGGGTAACCAGTTTCCACTATATTCCATAATTCATAGTGAGCAACATACTTGAGATTTGGATAAGGTAATTGGTGGTTCTCAATTTGAGGTCAGATAATCAGGGAAAAAAAGAGATTCCCATTTACTTTTGCCTCTCTATGACCGGAGAGATAGTAGAAAAGGAAAGGGGAGAACTGAAAATTTATCCAGCAAATTTGAATAATTTATGTAGGTGATATGGTAAACATCTACAGATATAAAAACTATTCTGTCATCCCCAATAACTTTTTTTAATGGTTATTTATTTATTTTTAGTTTTCAATATTCATTTCCACAAAATTTTGAGTTCCAAATTTTCTCCCCATCTCTCCCCTTTCCACACCCCCAAATGCCCCGCATTCTGATTACCCCTTCCCCCAATCTGCCCTCCCTTCTATTTTACCCCTCCCTTTCCTTATCCCATCTTCTCTCTTTTCTTGTAGGGAGAGATAGATTTCTATACCCTTTACTTATATTTCTTATTTCCCAGTTGCATGCAAAAACAATTCTCAACATTTGTTCCTAAAACCTTGAAATCCCACTTCTCTCCCTTCCTCCCTCCTCACCCATCCCCACTGAGAAGGCAAGCAATTTAATATAGGCTGTATATGCGTGGTTTTGCAAAAGACTTCCATAATAGTCATGTTGTGTAAGACATTGCCCTCCATCCTATCCTGCCCCCCCATTTATTCTATTCTCTCTTCTGACCTTATCCCTCCCCAGAAGAGTTTAGTTCTGATTACTACCTTCTCCCATTTGCCCTCCCTTCCATCATCCCCCTCACCCCACTTCTCCCCTTTTCCCCTACCATTCTGTAGTGCAAGATATACTTTCAGAACAAGCTGAGTGAGAATGTCATTCCCTCCTTAAGCCAAAGGCTTAAGCCTTCCTTTTACCCTCTCACTTCCTCCCTTTTCTCCTCCACTGAAAAAGGTTTTTCTTGCCTCCTTTATGAGTGATAATTTGCCCCATTCCATTTCTCCTTTTCTCTTCCCAATACATTTCTCTCTCACCCTTCAATTTTATTTTATTTTTTTAGGTATCATTCTTTCTTATTCAACTCACCCTGTGCTCTCTGTCTCTATGTGTGTGTGTGTGTGTGTGTGTGTGTGTGTGTGTGTGTGTGTGTGTGTCTGTGTCTGTGTATGTGTGTATAATCCCTCCAACTATCCAAATATTGAAAAAAGTCTCAAGAGTGACAAATACTATCTTTCCATGTAGGAATGTAAGGAGTTCAACTTTAGAAAGTCCCTTAAGATTTCTCTTTCCTCTTTACTTTTTTGTGCTTCTCTTGATTCTTGTGTTTGAAAGTTAAATTTTCTCTTCATTTCTGGACTTTTCATCAAGAATGCTTGAAAGTCCTCTATCTCATTGAATGACCATTTTTTCCCCTGAAGTATTATACTCAGTTTTACTGGGTAGGTGATTCTTGGTTTGATTCCTTTGACTTCTGGAATATCCTATTCCAAGCCCTTCAGTCCCTTAATATAGCAGCTGCCAGATCTTGTGTTATCCTGATTATATTTCCACAGTACTCAAATTATTTCTTTCTAGCTGCTTGCAATATTTTCTCCTTGACCTGGAAACTCTGGAATTTGGCTACAATATTCCTAGGAGTTTCTCTTTTGGGGTCTCTTTCAGGAGGTGATCTGTGGATTCTTTCAATATTTATTTTTCCCTCTGGTTCTAGAATATCAGGGCAGTTTTCCTTGGTAATTTCATGAAAGATGTCTAGGCTCTTTTTTTGATCATGGCTTTCAGGTAGTCCCAAAATTTTTAAATTGTCTCTCCTGGATCTATTTTCCAGGTCAGTTGTTTTTCCAATGAGATATTTCACATTGTCTTCTATTTTTTGCATTCTTTTGGTTTTGTTTTGTGATTTCTTGGTTTCTCATAAAGTCATTAACTTCCATCTGCTCCATTCTAATTTTTAAAGAACAATTTTCTTCAGTGAACTTTTGAATCTCCTTTTTCATTTGGCTAATTCTGCTTTTTAAAGCATTCTTCTCCTCATTGGCTTTTTGGACCTCTTTTGCTAATTGTTAACCTATTTTTAAAGGTATTATTTTCTTCAGCATTTTTTGGGGGGTCTCCTTAGCAAGCTGTTGACTTACTTTTCATAATTTTTTTCCATCACTCTAATTTCTCTTCCCAACTTTTCCTCCACCTCTCTTACTTGATTTTCAAAATCCTTTTTGAGCTCTTCTATGGCCTGAGACAAGTACATATTTATTTTGGAGGTTTTGGACACAGAAGCCTTGACTTCCTCTGATAGTATGCTTTGTTCTTCCTTATCTGAAAGGATGCCTCCAAGGTGGCACAATCAAGAGCGAGGAGTTTACTCCTTTCTTGGCCTGCACACTGGTCTGGGAGCAACCAAAAACTTTTCTTCCCAGAATCTGCAATTGGAATTTTGTCAACACAATGGCCTCCAGCTCCACTGCCAGTGCTCTTCCTCACCCCTGGGTGGAACTCAGGGCCAAGAATCAGATCAGTGACTCAATTCCCCCAGGGGCTTTAGGCAGAGGTCTCTTAGGGCTGCCACTCAGGGCTGAGATTCAGATCAGTCGTTCAATTCCCCCAGGGGCTCTAGGCGGGGGGCTCCAAAAATGGCAGCTGCTGTTGCAGCACTTGCTGTTGGAGGTCCAGAACGAGGTCCCCTCTCCTGGTGAAGAAGCCCTCCCACTGACCTTTGAAGCTGTCTGTGGCATTTGTGGGTTGAGCAATCTGGGTCTGGTGGCACCCTGAAACACTGTGTTTGTCTGTGTGCTGCACACTGGGCTGGTCTGTGTTGCCACATGCCGTAGTCCAAAAATTTTAAAATTCTCTCTCCTGGATCTATTTTCCAGGTCAGTTGTTTTTTCAATGAGATATTTCACGTTATCTTCTATTTTTTCATTCTTTTGGTTTTGTTTTGTAATTTCTTGGTTTCTCAAAAAGTCATTAGCAGACCATTGCGTATTTATTTTGGAGGTTTGGGATGCAGAAGCCTTGACTTTTAGGTCTTCCTCTGATAATGTGCATTGTTTTTCCTCATCCAAAAGGATGGAAGAAAATACCCATTCACCAAGAAAGTAGTCTTCTTTTATTTTTTTCCTTTTTTTGGACATTTTCTGAGCCAGTTATTTGACTTTTGAGTCCTTTGTCAAGAGGAGAGTATACTCTGGGGTCCTGTAAGTTCTCAGTTCCTCCAAGGTGGCACAATCAAGGGAGAGGAGTTTACTCTTCTCCTAGCCTGTGCTCTGGTCTGGGAGCAACCACAAACACTCTTTTCTGTCCAGGATCTGTGAGTTGAACTCTCTCTCCAGAGCCTCCACCAACTCTACCAGGGCAGCCAGAGTTCCTCCTCACCCCAGAGCCACCACTTAGGGCTGAGATCCAGATCAGCCACATGATTCCCTCAGGGACTTTAGGCTTAGGACTCCTAAAATGGACACTGTGGCATAGCATCTACTGCCACCCTGATGCAATCAGGCCAGACCACATTCCCTTCTCACTGACCTTTGAAGCTGCCTTTGGTGTTTGTGGGGTGAGTATCTGGGAACCACAGCTGCTGCCAGGTATTCCACGCACCCTGAGGCCTGCTCCACTTCTGTCCCTGCCTCACTGCCAAGGTTGGGCTGTGCTCCACTCCATGCCCAGTGCAGTAGACCTTTCCTGTTGGCCTTCCAGGCTGCCTTGATCTGGAAATCTCTTTCACTCTGTCATTTTGTGGCTTCTGCTACTCTTGAATTTGTTTAGAGTCATTTTTTACAGGTATTTTATGGGCTTTGAGGGGGGAGCTTCTACAGGTCCATCCTTCTACTCTAACATCTTGGCTCTTCCCCATCCTCAATAATGTTTGAGTATAAAGAAGTCACAGGACCAAAACATTTGAGAATAGCTGCCCTATGACAGTTAAATCATTTGTCTGTTCTCTGCCCTTGTCTTTAAAAAGTACCTCCCCACCTTGCCCTGATAACCCAGGTCCAAATCACTTCCTTTTCTTCTTAACCAATATCCTTTCAATAATTTCATAACCAATATCTTTTCAATAATTGCCACAAACAGTGCTCAAAGTTCGATGAGGGAGAGATGTTACTTGGCTTCTTTTTCTTATATTTTATTAAGAATAAATAATTGACATTTATATAGTACTTTAAGATTTAGAATATACTTTATATGCAATAAGTCTTTATCTTCACTACAACCATTTGAGGTAGTTACTACAGGTATGATTACCCCATTTTCTAGATGAGGAAACTGAGGCCCAGGGATGTTATATAACTTACTCAGGATTACACAACTAGTAAGTGTCACAGAGGGTTTTATCTGGTTTCTGCTGCCACTGAACAGATACAAACTGATCTGGAGCATCACTTCATGTCTCATCCCAACTCCATAGGATTTGGAAGGGGAAAGGGGAAAACAATCAACACATAAGGGATATCAATACCAGGTGGGGAGGGGAGATGGAACTTTCATTCTCCCCTCCATCTTAAACCATGGATTCAACTTAGCATTTCCTTTTGGAAATGTTTGGACACAATTCAGAAAGCCAGGGAGTTATCCAGATTTTTTATCTTTTGTTTGAGCTTTTGTTTATCTTTTGAAGGAGGTCAGCTGACAGGGTGTGATACCCTTTTTTAAAAACTTTCTAGATGCTGCAAATGGCCATGAGCTTCCAAAATATCTCCTTAAGTAAGCCTCAAAGACTTAGTGGGAGGGAATTGGGGGAGGCAGGAAAGGAAGGATCAGTCTGAATATTCTCAAAGTCTGTTTTGTTTGACCTAATTGCTTGGATTCTAGGCAATCCCTCATTGTATTTTTCAGACTAGTATACACTGGCTAATTCTTTTTAACATTATATCTCTCTGCAGCTTCCAAACCATGCTTGGCTATAGAACAAAGAATAATTGTGAATCTCTTTTGTTAAAACTCTTCAGTCTTTTGTTGTCATTGTCAACTGGCCTTCTGGAAATGAATGAACATAAATTGCCTTTCTGTAATTAAATCTTTAGTCAAGTAGAGGAAGCTGGCAGAAATGCTCACTTAGGACAATATGATTTAGTGGTATTTTCTGAGGCCTCAAAAAGTGATCCTATCTTGCCTCCCCCTCCAAAAAATTATTAACTAGTTTAAAGAAAGAATTTGAAAATAACAATGCATTACAAAAACACAATTCCCATTATAAACTCTGTTTCTTTTCTACCTCTGGACAATTAAAGAGAGAAGCAAATATGTGGGGAAATGTTAGGATAACATTTCCTTGTCATTTTTGCCTGACAAAAAATCATCAAAACATCCATAGCTCCTATTTCACCCAAACTTTCTAATAGATTGGCAACATAGTGCCACATTACAGCTTTTTGCTGTCTTACTCTGAGGTCCTTTGTAATTCAGAGTGTTTACCATCTGGCTAATGGAAGGATCCCAGCGGCAGGCTACTAATTTGACTAATAGAGGGTTAGTTGAAAGACTCCTGGCTTTAAACACATATTTTAGATACACACAATGTTGTTTCAAGTTTTGAATTTTTAAATACCATGTGAGCTGCTTAAAGTTATGGAACTGACTGCTGCCCTAAGGAAATAACACCTTGGAGGAAGAGACTACTTGAAATTCAATTTGATAAACTTGGGCAATAAGCTTTTCTAAAGTTGATAGGGCCATGTCAATAGAGAATGAACTGACATAATCAGTCATTTCTCTTAGTATTCATAACCAGGTTCTAACCTAATACCTCAAAACTCCTCTATGATATTATTTGGCCAGAGACCTAGAAATTGGATGGTTGGCAATGATTAAATTAAAGCTGGAAGTGCTTTCATAGCGATTCTCCTGAACATCTATTTGCTGACCACCATTATATTGCTTACTAGGGGTACATATGCATTGTTCCTAGGGACTTAACTTTCCCAGCTGGTTCCTTAAAAGGGGGAATCCATACAAGGATGTAGAATTCACAAATAATCCAGATATGTCATTTTAACCATAAGATAACCATTGTCTCCCTAGAAAATATGCTAGTATTATTAAATTGCTAGTTATTCTAAATTCAGAAGAGATATGAAGAATCAAACAGTTATAGAAAACTGATATGGGGTATCTATAAATTCAAGGACCCGTAGTACTGATGGTATATTTCATACAATATCCTAGGGCATACCACCATCTTGAAAGATTCCTTGACAAAAATTTTCAAAACAATGAGCTTTTTATCTGCCCCCCTCCAATTTCTCTATTTTTTCATTGGAGGCCATTAGAATCTAGGATTAAATGTAAAGTTTAATAAACTAGAGCATATTTATTCCACATACAAGATATATATGCAGCAAGTGATATATGCAAGCTTTGGAGATGATTATTATGGAGGTAAATTTTAAATCTGCAAGTAGCAATCAATCAGGCCAGGAATTCTCCCCTGTAAGAGTAAAGAATGAATGCCCACTTGTCCTTTATATTGTAGAAAGGATTCTTGGGAAGGGGGTCATGGGATGATTGATTTAGAGTTGGAAAGGACCTTGGAGATCATTTAGTCTAACTGTTCTAAAAGTATGACCCATAAACCCCTGGGGGGTCTCTGAGATCTTTTCAGGGGGTCCTTGAGATCAAAACTATTTTCATGATAATACTAAGACATTATTTGCCTAATAAATACTTCTCCCTCTTCCAACTACATCTCTGTGTGAGGTCAAATTTTCTTCATATGTACTCCAAACAAAACAGTATCCCAACACATTGAGTACAATCCAGCTGTCTTCTGTTTAACCAGACATTACAGAGATATGTAAAAATATGTAAAACAATGATACTTCTCACTATTTTTTTATTTTGGAAAACATTATTTTTAATAAAAATATGTTATTTTTAGCATATAATAAGTTTATTATTATTATTATTTTAATAAGTACATATATTAAAATTTACCAATTTTAATTCCTAGTAGGGTAAATATCAATAAATATGACTCAAATACACAAAAGCTTTTGGGGGGGGTGTCCTCAATAACTTTTAAGAGTGTGAAAGGATCCTGAGTCCAAAAAGATTGAGAACCAATAATCCAGCCCAATCCTTTTATGTTACTGAGAAAATTGAGCTCTAAATAGGGCAAGAGAATAGTTCAAGGTCACGGAAGTGGTAAGTGTCAGAGCCAAGATGGGAATATGTTCCCTCAGACTCTAAATCCAGTGGTCTTTCCACCATACCATGTTGCCTCCTTATTCAGATCTCTACCAGACTTCAAGGGCTGGGTGGCACCATAGTGCATAGAGTACTGGAGTCAGGAAGATGTATCAGAATTCAAATTTGGCTTCAGACACAGTCAAAGCTAAGTGATCCCGGGCAAATCGCTTAACTTCTTTCTGTCTGCCTCAGTTTTTTTGACTATAAAAATGAGGATTATAGAAGCACTACTTCCCAAGGATGTTGTAAAGTTTAATGAGATAATATTTGTAAAGTACTTAGCACAGTGCCTCGCACATAGTAGATGTTTAATAAATGTTTATTCCTGTCCCCCTTCCATTGGACAAATGACCTCTGAGGTGTCTTCCAGCTTTGAAATTTTGTGTGACTATATTTGGCAGTATCTCTTCCTCTTCAGAACTTCTATAGCACTGACTGAATGGACCCTGCTTATAGTGTTTCGGTTCAGTCAGGCACTCGGTCAATTAGCATTTATTAATTACTTATTGTATGCCAGGTACTGGGTTGAATGCAGAAGACAAAAGGAGAAGCAAGAGCATAGTCCCTGCTAACAAGGAAATTCCTAACAAGGAAATCACAAGGGAGACAACATGTACATTACCATGCATACATGAAATATATATACTGTACATGGATGGTGATCTCAGAGGAAAGGGAATGATGTGTGCCAGATCAAAGTACAGGAAAGGCCTTCTCCAGAAGGTGGCATCTGAGCTGAAACTTTAAGGAAGCCAAGCAAACTTCCAGCCAACAAGTGTAAGTACATGGAGCCTGGAAATGGAGTGTTATGGATCAATGTTAAAAAAATGCCTCTAGCTGATGGGAGTGGAGGATATGTGTGCCTGCTATGAGAAGTTCTTGACCTCATTCCACAGTAAGGGCCAAGTGCTATTATTTCAATTGTCATTGTGCACAGTACCCCCCTTCTCCTCATCACCTCCCCTCCCTGCCAGCTATCTGAGTTAACAACCAAGCTCTTGGATTCTTAGTGAGCCGGCTGCCTCTCTCCACTTTGAAGTTGTTGGTGTTTGTCTTGTGTCAATCTAGAATTTTTATGTGTGGAGCTACCCAAGCAGATCTTGGTTCCTTCTCCTATGCTATTAAGAAACTCCCTTCCCTTCACATCTTTCTCCCTCACATTTCTCCCATTTCCTAATTATTCAAGTCTACTTGCATAGTTAGAATCAATATTTAGTCAAAGTAATTACAAAACATGATAAAACAGTGGTATCAATGAGGGTCAGCATGAATTATTATTTACTTCTTCATATAGCCATCTATTTATATCTCCTAATTCCAAGCCATTTCATTCTGCCCTAACTCCTCAAGCATGGATCCCAGTCACCCAATCACCCACCCACCCACCCAGCCACCCATCCATCCATCCAACCATCCATCTATACATCTATCTATCCATCCATCCATCCATCTATCCATTTGAAAACCAAAGTCTTCTGGGGCATATTATGTCCCTTACCACTGCCCTCTTTCTGCCCATTGAAATCAGTGACTTTACAGAAATTATGCTACCCCATAGCCTGGGGAATCCAATCTATCCAGTTTTAGAACTCTGCACCTGAGCTGTCATGATTGTAAGCAAGTTATATCTAACTAGCCTCTGATAATACTTCTCATTCCATCCATCCATATACCAGGAAATCAGCACCTACCCAGGAATCTTCCCACCTGCCTTCCCCCTTCCCCATTTGTTCTCTACCTCTTCTTTTGAAAAGAGTATACAAATCACTACTACCATGGCTTCCTTGGTATGAGTGTGAGCTCTTCTCTAGGTCCACTCAGAATCCCTGTGACTCTCCAGACCAAAATTATCTTCCTAAACCACCACTCTCATATATATATATATATATATATATATATATATATATATATATATACACATACATATATACATATATATACACACATATACATACATATATATACATATATACGTGTATATATATACGTATATATATGTGTGTGTGTATATATATATAGTCTGTCTTATAGAATGTAAACTGATTTTACATTAGTAAAATGTAATTTTAATAATTACAGAGAACAGGGACTATCTCACTTTTGTACTTGTATCTACAACACTTAAACATAGAATTTGCTTAATAAATTTTTTTATCATTCATTATACAAAAGAGAGGTATAGACAAAATGTTAGGAGAATTCCATGGAGGCAGAGATCAGTTTCATTTGGAGCTGGGAAGAAATTTATAGTTCTGCCCCTCATTTTACAACTAAGAAAAAGGGAAGGTGTAGGTGGTAAAGCTGGGGTCTAAACTTCAAGCCTCTGGACTCCAGATTTGATGTGCTTTTCCTATAATAAGTCAGAGAAGACTTTATAGTGGAGATGGTACCTGAGGTAGATCTTGAAGGAAGTGGGGATTTTCCACAGAGTTGGGAGGAGATTCTAGTCCAGTTATTGGAAATGGCACGAGGAAAGATCTGGAAATAGCCTTTGTCCAGTTTGTCTCCCACGAATGAAATGCCATCCCTCCTCATCTCCACCTCTTAGAATCCCTAATTTCCATTAAAACTTAGTTCAAAGTTACCTCCTACATGACTGATTCTTAAAGCTGATAATTCTTCTCCCCAAATTATTTAGTACTTGTTTTGTTTATATGCCAACATATGATCTCTCATGATAGAATGTGAACCCTTTGAGGGCAGGGACTATTTCCTTTTGGTCTTTGTTTCTTTAAGACGCCCTCAGCACTTAAACTCTTGTTGATTGTTTGGAGAGGGATATTCAAGAAAGGGAACGCCAGAGTAATTCAGTTCAGGAGGATCATAGCATACGTGAAGGGGAGTAGTATGGTGAGATAAGGCCAGACAAATAAATTGGTGATAGATTTTGGAGGGCCTTGAATGTGAGAAAAAGGAGTTTATACTTTATTCAGTAGGAAATGGTAAGCCATCAAAGGTTTAGGCGAAGAGATATGATACGGAGTAGCAATCAGGAAGATTAACTGGGCAGCAATTTGAAGGATGAATTAGAAAGAGAAAGAAGTTAGAAAATTATTATAATAATCTAGGCAAGAGGTAATGAGATGATGGCAGGGTGATGGCAGAGGGAAAGGAAGAAATATATGAAATGTCACCAAGGTAATATCAATAGAGACTCAGCAAACTCATTGAGAGGAGGGAATAAGGGACAGGGGAAAAGCCAGAGTTGATTGAGATTGGGAGCCTGGGCAATTGAGATGATGGCATGGACAGAAATGGGTAAGTTGGAAGGAAAGACAGTATTTAGGGCGAAGATGATGTTTATTTAGTTTGGGACATTTTTGGCTTGAATTGACTAAAGGATGTTGAGATAGACATATCCATCGGACTGGAAATACACTTTTGGGGAATTAATCTGCCCCACTGACTACCTTGTATTTTAGTTCCTTGTATGTAAATCTGTCTCCCCAACTGGATAACAAGTTCCTCCTGGGGGGGAACCTTGTTACAAATATAGTGCAACTAATGAAAGATTTACTGAGCATGATTTGTAAGGAAGGCAGTATAAATACAAAGACAAATACCCCTACCAGGCTCAGCCTTCAAGAAACATACATTCTACCCAAGGACTGTAAGTATACACAGATTAGTATAGTCTAACAGAGATTTCCAAACTTTTTGGTCTACTTCCCCCTTTTAAAAAATTACTCTGTGCTGCCCCCCCAAAATCTTTAACTTTTTAATGTTTTTTTTTAAAATTTGGATCATTTCAAAAAAATATAAAATATTTTAATAACACATCTTAAATTTAATAATTTATTATAAATTTGTGAGGTTTTCCTGCATTGAAATTTTCATGATGCAATTTTGCATGATGTAACTGTATAGTACTGTATTGTAAACAAGTCATTACATGCACATATTCCGGTACATGCTGGACTTCCTGAAAATACACTCCATGCTAGCTTGCCAACACTTACTGGTTAAGACCTGTCAGCAGACTTCACCACTGATCAATTATAACTTGCATTTTGAGTGTTTATTTGGCAAATAATGTAATCACTACAACTTTAAATCTGTTACATAACAAACAAAACATACAGTTTTTCAAAATTTTCTTCTCTTCTTTCCTTATGCTTCCAACACCTCCCTATTTTTATTCAATGCCTCCCAAATACATCGGAGTCTACTATCATCCCCCTGGGTCATTCAAACACCTCTTATATTGCCCACTTTGGGAATCTGTGATTCTGGAATAGTCTGAGGAGGGGGAAAGCTTCAGCACCCTCTGGGATGAAAAAAATCTTCCGATGTAATACCTGAGTTGATCTTTCAAAAATATATAAATTCTTCTTGACTTCACAGGACTAATGGTGAAGGATGGCTTCAACCTCTCAGTACAAATAATAATAATACTTACTATTATTATAGCTAGCATTTATATAGCACTTTACAAAGCACTTTACAAATATCATTGATCAGCACAACAACCCTGGGGGATTAGTTGCTATTTTTATACCCATTTTACAGATTAGGAAACTAAGGCACATAGCAGTTAAATGACTTGCCCATGGTCACACAGGTACAGAGTGTCTAAAGCCGCATTTAAATTCAGGACCTCTTGACTCCAGAGCCAGAACTTTATCCCTTCCACCACTATATGGAATGAAGCAGACATTTTTAGACATGGCCAATGGGTTAATTTGTTTTGCTTAATTTTATTTTTTAGTTAATGAGAGTGGGGTCTATTATAAAGGGATTGAGATTGGGATTGGGAAATGACGATGACATAAAAAAGAATGTCAATAGAAAAATTTTGAAAGGAAATGTAGATTCATGACAGAGTTTAGAGCAGAATGTATTCCTTGCAGAGGGTATAGCTTGTGGAAAGAGATAAGAAAAGAAATATCCAGATCAGGAACAGGTGCTAAGTAACATGCATGAAGAGAAATAGTATGAAATAAGCCTGGAAATGTGGGCTGGAGCCAGATTGGTGAAGAGACCTGAGTGCCAAGTTCAGGAGTGTGTATTTTATCCTAGAGAGATTGGAGAGCTGTGGAAACTTCTGGGCATTAGCCTGATCAGAACTGGCACGTTATTTTGGCTGTTCTGTGAAAGATAAACTACAAGGGAAGTGACTGAAAGCAGGAGACTAAATGCTTTTCTAAGAGTATAGTTAAGTAGCAAGAAATTAAAAAGAGAAAATTAGATGTGAAAAGTGGACAGCTGACTAAGAAGGTGGTGTCTGAGAATGATATTCAGGTTTTTAGATAATGAATTAAAACACAGGTCTAATAGACCCTTGGCCAGGGATGGAGGAGATCTGACAAAGGTTGGTAAGACTGCATTTTCTCTGAATCTAATAAAAAGAGTTTAAATTATGAACAATGAGAGAGGGGAAAAACTGCTTATAATTATCCTGCAAGCTAAATAATATATTAAATAGATTCAGAGAAGGAAGAATAGCAAACAAGATATCTGGAATTTCATGGGAATCAAAATATGGAAAAGGAATCAACAGCGAAGCCCATGGTCTCTCAAATGTCTATATATAAATGCCCAAAATTTAAGAAATGATAAACTAGAGTTCCTTACAAGAGGCAAATTTGATCTCATAAATATTACTTAAGGGAAATGCCTTTGAGTCCATGTTGTATGAGGATTGGTTGAAGGAACTGAAACTTATTTAGCCTTAAAGAAGGCTGGGAGGTTATAGGGAATGATAGCTGTCTTCAGGTATTTGAAAGGTTGTGATGCGCAGGAGGATTTGTTCTCTTTTGTCACAGAAACAAAATGAGGAACAATGATTAGAAATTGAAGAAAGCTAAAATTTTGGCTTGATGCCAGGAAAGGCTTCCTGACAATTAGAACCCTTCAAAAGTGGAGTGGGCTGCTTTGAGAGGTGGAAGGGTTCCTTTTAGTGGTGTTTTTCTTCAAAGTCTGGATTGTCACTTACTGGGTCCTCTTTCTCTATGAAATAGACCAAAGGTGGGGAACCTAGGACTTCGAAGCCACAATGGCATCAAAGGTGTGGCTCTTTGACTAAGTCTAAGTTTTACAGAATAAATCCTTTGATTAATGGGATTTGTTCTGTGAAGTTTGGAATCAGTCAAAGGGCTGCACTTGAGGACTTAGAAGGTCACATGTAGCATGGAGGCTGCACATTCCCCACCCCTGGAATGGACTGTGGTCACTGAAGTTCCTTCCTCCCTCTCCCGTTCTATAATTCTCATGATGAGGATCTGAACTCAGGTGGTTGGCATGTGATTAGAAAGATGAAGACTCAGGGGAACAACAGCAAATAAAATCAGCACAGTAGGCATTAAATAAATGTTTTAAAATTTAATTGATTCTTCAGAATTTAATATTCAAAAACGTTTGTTGAATTTGGAATGGAATTTGACGCATATTTATTGATCAATTTATTAATATGTGCTAGATAAAAACAATCAACATTCCTCTGCCCTCTTGAAGCTTACAGTTTGGTTAGGGAGGGTTGGAAGACTTTCACATATAAAACCATAACTAATGACACTCATCCTTGAAGGAGGTCTGATGCAGTGTTTATTTGCAGATGGTGCCAACTAAACTATGACCACACACATACAATTGAGTCATTTGTTCTTTTAACTGTGAGACCTGATAGATAAGTAAATGATCACATATCTTTACTTGGTCTGTCTGGTTTAGACAGTAAGATAACAGTAATAGTGGGAATAACCTACAAATAGTAATTTTGTTCTGCTTTGTCGGTCTGTATAGACATGCCCATGTTCTGAGAGAGCAGTTTTTGTTTCAATGGGGTTTTATTTTATGTTTTTTAAAATGCAGTAGAACAGATGGATAAATAAAAAGAAGGAAGAACTGGTCATGCCCTTTATTCTAGGATATAGGACCACAGAACAATAATACATTATCTTCCAATCTGGGCATTCACTGGATTTCATTTATGCTGACAAGGGTCCTGAGAAGGAATGACAGGACAATTATAGTGCTTGGCTTTCCTCCTGAGCGTGAGTGGAAAAGAATGCAGTACAGCTTTGAATCTACCCCAAAGGTACAGGCCTTGGCCTGTCTCAAAGTCTTGACATTTTATATTTATAAAAGTGTAATGGTAGTGTCAAAGATCTGAATGCACTGAACATAAGGAACTAAAATATTTTCATTGGGATGTGATTTCTTTCTACAGGCATCAGGCTCAATTCCCTTCTCACTTTAGTGGGTCACTGTGGTGGGGGATAAAAAGACATCTTTGGTGACCAGCTTTCTGTTCATAAGCCTATCTGCATAGAGCTAGATCAGTCCTTGAATGATGGGCCTTCTCAAAGATGTTCTTCCAATACGTTCAACATGTCTGCATTTGTGTTCCATTGGGACACCGTTATTAAAACCCAGAGTCACTTCCAGGCCATAACAAGGCATTAAAGAAGGACCTGAGTGGAGATAGGGATTAAATATATTTACATCCCAATTTGGTTTCAAGAAAGGAGAAAGCCAAAACAGGATTACAAATTATGTTATATTAATTATGTTATAAAATGAAATTTTATGTTCCATTCCTTAGAACAAATGTAGAAAATAAAATTATTTTCATAATTAAAATATAATGTGCCTTCTATTTACATAATAGCTACATCCCTGAAAAGGGAACTGGATCAATGGATTTAGAAACCTTAAAAGTTTATTTTTTATTATGATCATATTTAACAGATTAGAGGTCCCAAGTGACCGGTAAATAGCTTATTGAGCATCATACAGTTAGAAAACAGCAGAAGCAGAATTTGAACACAGGTCTTCCCATTTCTAAACACCTAGTGACATCAAATTTTTGTAAATCAGATTAGTTAAATCCATTAGGAAAGGTAACCATCAAAGGAAATCAAAGTGGTTATCTTTTCTAAACTGAATAAAACCAACCTCCTTTGTAAAGCAAATGGATTATACAAATAATCCCCTCTTTTCTTATTTGTCTGTTTTGTGAGTGAATTTTTAAATATTGGCTTTTCTTAAAGCAGGTCTTACCTGTAATAAAATAAGTGGGGGAGGGTACTGTAATTCCTTATTTATCTACTATTCAGACGTCATCTAGAACTTTGACCATCCAGAACCCAGTCACCAACTTCAAGGAAGTCAAAAAGTCCTTATAGCAGCGAGGGAAACAATAATCATGAAGTCCATGTGCTTTATAGTAGAGAGATGAAACCATGCACACGTTAGTTTACTGACTTAGAATTACATGTAGAAGTAAGGCTACTGATTTAACCATTTTTCTAATCCAGTTTCCCCTGGAAATCTTCAGTTCTTCCTTGGTTATAGCAGATAGCATATTAGAACTATCTAAGGTCTGCTAAAAGCTGATATACCAAGGTTGGATAATTCCAATGATTCTAGCACCTCTTCTGTACCAATGGTTTTGTACATAATGAAACCTCTTATCTTCAATTTATACATTTTTTCGTTTCCTTTTTTTTCCTGGACTCATTACATTTCTCATCTTCCTAACGTGCTATGTCTTGATATCTGTATAGAATGTCTCACAGTTTGCACTCATTTCTTAGACCTAGTCTCTTAGAACAGAGTTCCTGATACAAGCTGCTATTGTGTGTCTAACATCTGCTTTAGAGATCTATGCAAGCCTCCTCTATGATCCCACGGATGTGGTGGGGCGGGGAGGCTGAGTGGGATAGAGAGCATCTCATTACAATGTGTTCATGAGGGTTTAACATCTTTAGAGATGCCTCTTGGACTGATGGCCAAGGTCGCACTGAGAAAGATATGGAAACAGTCTGCTAATTAAGAAGACTCTATATTGGCTGCCCAGAAAGAGAAGTTTAAAATAACTACTTTACTCATTGACTTCTATATATGTGACTGTCCTTGGTATTAAGGTGCAATAAGCACTATCCTGGTTAATTTATTCATTTCAAATGCTTTATACTTTCATGATGTTTGCAGTTACTTTTATTCCTGCCCCACAATTTCTGACAGGCTTGATCAAGACAACAAGAAAGGATTCAGCAGGTCTTGCCAAGGACACAGCTGTTGCTGACTTTATGGCACAGATCCATCACTGCCAAATCCTCTGTTCTCTGTGTCAAAGGTTGCAAGGCAGCTCACAGCATGAGTGACTTCCATAGAGAGATATACAATGTAAGAGGAAACCAACATTCAAGGAAAATCCACCTGCTCTATCTATCAGACTCTTGTAGGTCTACTGCTCCACTGGGAAATCTCACTGGGCTCTACTGCATCCTCATCCCTTTCAGCTTCTGTAGCTCTATAATTTTGTTGTTAAGTTGTTTCAGTCGTGTCCATCTCTTTGTGACCCCATTTGGGATTTTCTTGATAAAGGCAGTGGAGTGGTTTGCCATTTCCTTCTCCAGCTCATTTTACAGATAAGGAAACTGAGGCAAATGGAGTGAAGTGACTTGCTTAAGTTTACATAGCAAGTGTGTGTCCGTGGCTGAATCTGAACTTAGGTCCTCTTGACTTTAGGGGCAGCACTCTGTATAATAGCTGTGTACTAGTACATTAGTACTGAAACTTGATTGTCCCAGCTTTTACATGCAGACTCCAAGCGTGCAGGAGACACAAAGGCAATCTTCCTATCCTCATGGTTGCTTCCTTTTGTTTCCTATCACTCAATTATCCTGGCTTTCTGATTGTAGTAACAGTTTTATAGGTACAATTTTGTAAAGCTTGTTTCTTCCTAAATGCTATACCTGTAATTTGTGTAACTGTCATAAAGAGATCAGAAACACCTGGCTGTGACTCTTTGGTTCAAATGATTAGGTTTCCTTATGGGTATTAATAACCGAGTCTCAGATTATTGCATTATTTGTCACTTAAAATTTCCTTCAAAAAATTAGCTCTTTATTCCATAAGAAAAATTAAGATTGTTATTCATGTAACATACTTAAAGACGGTTGTGATTTATATGATTTAGAGCAAGACTTAAGGAAATATCAACACTTAAATACAGTAAGGTGCCTTCATACAAATATTTAACTGTTGTCAATCGCTGATTAGTAGAAACTTTATATCCTTTCAATAATTGTGCTTTGCGTATCCAAAACCTCAGAGGATTTGTATATAGGACCCAACACGCTTGGAGCTCAAGTGATTATTCAGCTCCTCTTTTGTTACTGGTTCTTATAGTCCTAGCCAAACCATAGTATCATTTATTGTTTCCTATTAATCCCAGGAAAGGCTTTAGAATTTTTTTTAACTTATACCCTTCATTGTTCTACAGACCTGTATGGTTTGGTGGGGAAAGTACAAGATTTGAAGTTAGAGGAACTAGCTCCAAATGCTAGTCCTACCACCACATATGTGACTTTTGGCAAACTACTTAATCCACTAAGGAGAGCAAGCTGTCAAGAAGCTGAGGTACTTGTAAATCAACTTATTACTCCCAATGCATAAATGAAGAAGACACAAGTATCTTTCTCAACCCTATAGCTTACAAAGGCAAATCTGGAGGATGGGAATGAAAATAATGATGCCTTCATGCTCTCTTTAGAATCAGATCAACCCACGATGACCCAGTCACTTCTATACCTGTATCCTAATGGCATTTTCATGATGCCAGTGTCTCCATTGCCATAGGCTTCTTCTGATTGGAAAGTTATTCTCTAAACCTTCATTTGAAGAAGTACCCATGCTATTTTCATTTTTTTTGATCTAAGACTTCTTTCAACTCTAATTTTTATGATTCTAAGTGTGATGATTATGTGAAGCAAGGATAAATCACCTTCCTCTTCTTTGATGAGAAAGAGAACTATCAGTATTATCTACATATTACATTTTTCTAATCACTGCAGGTTCCCAAGTGGTTTTATACTTTAGACTCTGTCAATGATGCCTGAGAACTAGTTACTACTAATTTTTAAAGAATAAAGTTTCCCACATAGAAGGCACTTAAAAATGTTTGTTAAATTTAATTGAAGTGAGTTCTTTAGTGCTAAATCCAATGATTCTTTCCCCCTCATTCCTTATCCTTTTTTGCACCTTTGGTACTGTTGAATATTCCTGTTCCTTCTGGATACTTTCTCCTCCATCAGTTTCTGGACTTCTTTCTCACTTGTGACTCCAAGAAGCTATAGCATACTCAGTTGCTATACCCCAGTAAAACTGTTTCAGCAGACAGGCTAAACCAGGTTGAGGGTAGTCTACAGGGCTTCAACCTGTTGGTGAGTTTGGAGATGTCTACTCCAAGGATGTGAAGACTTCCCCCAGTGTAATGAACATATGAGAGCAATTTGTTCCAATGCTCATGAAGGCAGCTGAAGCAGGCACTGTGGAGTGCTTAGAGACAGGTTAGACTTTGAATGTGCCAAGGTCATCCTCTGCATCCTGGACCATCGCCAGTTGTCCTGACTTTTGTCAGGACTTCAGTGTCTCTGAGAGAGAGAGAGAGAGAGAGAGAGAGAGAGAGAGAGAGAGAGAGAGAGAGAGAGAGAGAGAGAGAGAGAGAGAGAAAGAGAGAGTGACTCATGACTATGCAGCTCTGCAAGACATCACCCCATGATGCCACTGGTCCTCTTTAAAAATGAAGAACAAACAGCAACAATGTTAGGGGTTCTTAACGTTTTCTGTATCATGGACCCTTTTGGCATTTTGGTGAAGCATCTTAGAGTAATGTTTTTAATGCATAAAAATATATAGGACTACAAAGAAAGCAATTACATTGAAATGTAACTATAAAATATTTTTAAATTGTGATATGTTAATATATAAAGCAAAAGGTCTAATATTCTCTGTAACTTTGTAGTGAGGAACACAAACTATATTTCAAGGTATCTACAGCAACTTTAATGTAATTTGAAAGTATCTGTGATTTCCATGTTTTCCATGTGATTTCCATGACAAACTACTGTGGTTTCAACATAACTAATATAGAAATGTTTTGCATAATATCAAATTGCTTACCATCTCATGAGGGGGAAGAGAATTTGGAACTCAAAAATTTTTAAAAATGAGTGTTCAAATTTTTTTACATGTAACTGGGAATAAAATATTATTCAAAAAATACTACTATGGTTTTGCTGTATGCATTTATAAGTAAAGGAAATGCTAAGTTTCAGTTAGAAGTTAATGAAAATAAAGATGTAAATTATTTTCCTATCCAAGTTCATGAACAATCAGAAATCTATCCCCAGAATCCTTGGGAGTCCATGGACCCCAATTTAAGAACCCCTGCTCTATTTGTAATGTACTCTTTCTCTCTTTCACTGTCTCTCTCTCTCTCTCCCTCTCCCATGTCTCTCTCTTTCTTCTTCCTATCCCTCTCCCCTTCTTCTCTTTATTATTGATCTCATCAGCTCCCATAAGTTCAACTATCATCTTTTTGTATACCACTTCCAAATTCACACATCCAGCCCTCATCTCCTTTACTCCATTCCCACATCTATAACCATCTGAATTTCCATCCAGATATCCTAAAGGCATCTCAAGTTGAAAATGTCGAAAACCTAAGTTATGACTTTACCTTAAACCTAACCCTCTTCCTAACTTCTCATTGCTGTTATGGGTATCATCCAAGGTACCAACTCCTAGATTGGCATTCATAACGCTTTCTCACCATAACTAACTGCTTGCAAATTTCATTGATTCTCTCTCCCTAACATGTCTCACCTCTGACCCAGTCTTTTCACTCACTCCACAACTGTGCTACTTCAGGTGCTTATCACTTCTACCTGTCTATTCCTGTTATTTCTGCATTCGGACTTTTATTTATGAATCATCTTTATGAATTTCATGAATTATCTTTGTGAATTTATGAATTTTCTTATGAATTCCATCGTTCACACAGGTGTCAAAGCAGTATTTCTAAAAGCCTGACCATACTCAAGAATCTTCAGTGGTACCTTATGCATTTAGGGATAAAATATGAACGCTTTTTCTTTGATATTTGAAGTTCTTCACAATAAAACTCCAGAATTTCTTTTCAGGATGATTATTTTTTATTCCTTTTAGGGATCTCTACTTTCCAATCAAGTTGGTCTGCTCACTCTTCTTCATATGGGACAGACTATAATCCCCCTCTCTAAGCCTTTGCCTAGGCTCTCCCTCGTATCTGGAATGCTTTCCCTTCTCATTTGAACCTTTTGGAATCCCAAGCTTCCTTAATAGTTCACCTCAAGTAAGTTTTAAGAGGGATATTGTGATTTCTTTAGTTTAGTAATTCTCAAAATGTAGTCTGCAAGCCCTTAGGGGTCCGTGAGGCCTTTTCAGCGGATCCTTGGGGTCACTGTTATTTTCATAATAATACTAAGATGTTTTAATTTCTAATACAGTAAATATTGATAGAAGCCACAAACACTAACTGAAGGGTCTCCAATATTTTTAAAATGTCTTAAGGGGACTGGAGACCAGAAAGTTTGATAATGGCTGTTCTAGTAGTTAGTAACCCATCTTAAAATTATTTGGTATTTAATTCATATGCAGCTGATATTTACTTACCACGTATATGTTGTAACGACTGATACAATGTAAGCTCCCTGGGGGCAGTAACTGTCTCACTATTGTCTCTCTATCCTCAATGCCTCACATAATTCTTGGCACAAAATAAGTTGGTGGTTGGTTGGTTGTCCTTCATCCTCGAAGACCTCACTGTGTTGGAGACAAGTTACAATGTGTCCATCTGTCACTGATCAAACCAATATGAGCTTGAAAAGCTCTACCACAGATCGGGCACAAATACTCCGTGCCAACTTGGGGTGGATTCTCTAAATTTGCACATCTCGAGTTTTTGTGTTTTTTTGAGCTACTTCAATTCTACTTTGCTCATGGAGCACAGCACCTTCTCTGATGTGGGCATGCCACGCTGACCAATCCTGTGCTAGTATTTCCCATGTCACAAAATCAATTCCAAAGTACTTAAGAGAGACCTTGAGAGTGTCCTTGTATCGCTTCTTCTGACCACCATGTGAACGCTTGCCCTATGTGAGTTCTCCATAAAATAATCTTTTGGGCACATAATGAGTAAATGTTTAATAAATCTTTATTGACTTGTTTATTAATCTAATCGAAAGAGTCTAGGCCTTTTTGTTCCATTCCAAGAATTTTTTAAATACTGATACAGCACATTTCTCTCTCAGAGGTAAAATAGAGACTAGTTTCTCGATACTGGCTCCTGAATATAATACTAGTAAGACACAACTGAAGCTCCTTTAGTTTGTAATTATTTATAGCTTTCAGTGCATGTTCTTATGCCTTTTTAATGAAAATTTGCCCTGCCTCCGCATTAGTTTGAAAGCTCTCTGAAGTCAAGGAAGACCATGTCCTTTATCTTGGTTATTTTGTTCAAATCATCCCATACAGGCTAATGCAGGATGTGGTAGTTCCCACAATGGAAACTCAATAACATTTGATTGACAAAAAGGATACCATCTCCAAATGAAATCACAGGGGACACATGGGTGCTGTGAGGAGCCTGTAATGGCCTGAAATAGAACTTTACCATGATTCAGAGATGAACACAAAAGCCCTTTTTGGAAACCCCAAGGGAACATCATAGCCAACAATTTAGCCTTCAACCGAAATGGATCACGTGCAGCTGCTTTAATACGAGGTAAAGATATTCTGTTAACCCCCACATGGCAAGAAGACACTACTGGCCAAGATGCTAGCCTTGTTAACAGTCACTGATCATGATCTGGAACTTTGCAAACGGTACCTCACTTAATCCTGCTAGAAACCTGTGGATCACAGCTTCCTTCAAATTCCTCATAAAATGATATGAATATTAATAGCTAGCATTTATGTGGTGCTTTAAGATTTGCAAATAAGATTTCATTTGATCCTCACAGCACTCCTGGGAGACAGGTGCTGTTATGTCCATTTTATGACTGAGGAAACTGAGGCAGACAGAGAGGTTAAACACACATCTAGACAGTGCCTAAGGTGGGAGTTAAATCCAGCTCTGCCTGACTCCTGGTTCTGTGATCTCTCCACTGCACTACCTAGTTGGATCTATTATTATTACATAATTTTCATATAGCATGTGAAGGTTTGCAAAACATTTTAATATGTTATGTCATTGGATCCTCGTTTGGATCCTGAGAGCTATCATGTTCTTTTACAAGTGATGAAATGGAAGCTGAGAAAAGTTAAACAACTTGTCCAATGTTCATCAATCCCAATCTTAATTAGGATAGTAGAAGCATAGAATATTGGATCTGGAAAGGATCTTGGAAGCCATTTAAGTCTCCTTGTCTTTTTTGCAGATTACCCTGAGATTTGATTGTCAGCCTCAATACAGTCACTGAACTTGACTGAAAAAATTAATTCATTGGTGAAAGAGGTAATTGCTGCATTAGGAAGGAGGATCATTTTAGGAATTTAGGAAATGTATTGATACTTTCGAAAGAAACATTTACTTATTACTCTAGAGAATGCAGCATTGAGTTTGCTTAGTTTGTATTGCTAACCAAACAAGATGCTATTTTAAGACCATCCTAGGTGCTGTATCAAAAGCATAGTCACTGGGTATCCTTGGCATTTGTGAGATAAATAGTATAAAAAAGATTACATGTCCATCTTCAGTGTAATTGTCAGTAACATTTGACATTTAGCTCATCCTGTTAACCCTAGGTTGGGGATGACTTACCTGACTGTTTGCCTGCCTGATATCCTTATCCTGACTTCCCACTTGTGGGTATACCCTGAGGCTCTGCTGGGGGCTCTCTTTTCTCTCAACCCTGAACATTCTCTTGGTGACCTCATCAGCTCCCATGAGGTTCTGTAATCTCAGATGACTCTCAGATTTTGTACAGGATGCTCCAAAAATCTTTAAGCTATTAAAGCTTAAAACTAGTCCTTCTTTCCTGATCTCCAGTTCCATATCAACTGCCTATTGGGCATTTTCATCAAGACACCATGTCCAAACAAGAATCCATTAATTTCCCCAGTTTCCCTCCAGAACCCTTTCTCTTCCAAACTTTCCTACTGATGTTGAGGGCACCTTCCAGTTAGACATGTTTACAACCTTCTTCTCTCTTACCCCATGTAGCTCATCAGGTACCAGGTCTTGAGGACTCTGATTTCATGACATCTCTTATTTTGTCTCTTTACTTGTTTTGACATAGTTTGGGCCAGCATCATCTCTCGAGGATTATTACAATAACCTCCTAATTGATTTCTCTTCCTCAAGTTTTTCTCTGAACAGCTGCCTCAGTAATTTCCCTAAGGCAAAGATCTGACCATATCTCTTTCCTTCTCAGTAAACTACAGTGTTTCCTTATTTTCTCTAGGTGCAAAGTGAGATTCCTCTGTTTTGTCCTTAAAATCCTTTACAACTGGGCTCTCGTCTACCTTTCCAGCGGTATTACTTAAGTCCCCTTTACACATAGAGCAGCCAGACTGACTTTTTTACTTTTTTCTTTCACTTTTTCTTTACTATTTTTTACTATTTTCCCAATATTTTTACTCTTTTCCCAATAATTGGGATTGACAGTTTTACTTTTTTCTTTTACTTTTTTTTTTACTATTTTCCCAATAATGCATTTACCCTTTCTTTACTTTTGTATACAGTGTGCCCCCTGCCTTGAATGCACTCCATCCTCTCCTCTGCCTCTGAAAATTCCAGCTCTTACTGGAGACCTTTCCTGATCTCTCCCCCCAAGTCCCTTCTCTAGTAGCTGTGTACACAGCTTTTTATATACTGATCTATGTGCATGTAATTGCCCCCAAAGAATGATTTCACTTTGGATTTCACTTTTGCGTTTGTGTCCCTATTGCCCTTCACTATGTCTGGAACATAATAGGTACTTAATATTGCTTGGTGATTGTGAGGCTTCCATCAGAAAATATTGTTAGGAGCTTCAATCTTAGTGAAAGCATATAAACTCATAAACTTTTCTAAACCAACATAATCTCACCATAGCCCCACCATAACTTAACAAACCCTTGCTCTAAGGATGCCTAATCCCTGGACATGCAAGTCCCCTCTGTATTCTAATTGACAGGAAGCACAGAGTAGCTCACCCAGCTGTTTTATGACTCAGGCAAATCAGGAAACTCTTACTTAGGGGACCTGGGATAGCAGAAATAAAATATAAGGGACTCCTACCCACATAGTGCTTTCTTCAGCCATTCTTCAACTGATGGATACTCCCTAGTCTCCAACTCTTTGCTATAACAAAAAGAGAAAATGAATGGGTATTTTTTGCCCCAGCTTTTCCCTCCTTCCCTCCCTTCCTATAGCAATTTTTGTATTTGCAGGGCAAAAACATGTGGTTTTCTAATAGGAGACATCCTTTGTCAATGGAGCCCCTTCAGATGCTTCCAAGCTTACCATGAACTTGGTAGGGCACTTTGGGGCAATTTTCCCTTATCTTTGCCCTCTGGTGAAAAATTCTGAGTCTATTGAGGCAGTAAAAGGAGAAGTTTTGAGAAGGGGAGATTTAGTATCATTATGAAGATTATATAGTCTCAGATCTTTGAGGGAATCACTGTTATTATTATAAAGATTATATAGTCTCAGGCCTCCATAAAGACCTAATTTAAGTTTTTATAGACTGAACTTTGGCCACTCAGGAATGTATCTTATATTTATCATTCAGTATAGGATGGAGCGTCTCTACAATGTTTTCACCCAATGTGGTGTTTCTGTGGAGCCAATTAACTTGGGTAGGGCATCTATGTAGTGTAAACATGTTATTGGAAAGGATAGATTTTTCAGTCATTTTTCAGTCACGTCCAACGCATTTTGGAGTTTTCTTTTTCTTTTTTTTTTAAATTTTTATTTTTATTTATTTAACTTTTTACATTCATTTTCACAAAATTTCGGGTTCCAATTTTTTCTCCCCTTTTTATCCCCTCCCCCCACCCCAATACACCGAGCAATCTAATTTTCCCTATCTCCAATCTGTCCTCTCTTCTGTCATCCCTCCCTTCTCTTGTCCCCATCTTCTCTTTTGTCCTGTAGGGCCAGATAACTTTCTTTTCCCCATTACCTGTATGTCTTATTTCCTAGTAGCAACAACAATACTAAACAGTTGTTCCTAAAACTTGAGTTCCAAATTTTCCCCATGGCTCCCTCCCCACCCATTCCCTTTGGGAAGACAGGCAATTCAATATAGGCCCTATCTGTGTAGTTTTGCAAATGACTTCAATAATAGTCGTGTTGTGTAAGACTAACTGAATTACCCTCCATCCTATCCTGCCCCTCATTGTTTCTATTCTGTCTTTTGATCCTGTCCCTCCCTGAGTGTTGACTTCAAATTGCTCCCTCCTCCCATTGCCCTCCCTTCCATCATCCCCCCACTTGCTTATCTCCTTCTCCCCCACTTTCCTGTACTGTAAGATAGGTTTTCATACCAAAATGAGTGTGCATTTTATTCCTTCCTTTAGTCAAATGTGATGAGGGTAATCTTCTTGTTTTTTTTTTTTTCTCAGCTCCCCTCTTTTTCCCTCCACTAAAAGGTCTGCTGCTTGCCTCTTAAATGACATATAATTTAGCCCATTCCATTTCACCCTCTTTCCTCCCCCTGCCTTTCTCTCTCACCATTTACCTTAATTTATTTTAAGATATGGTCCCATCCTATTCAATTCACTCTGTGCTCTCTGTCTCTGTATGTGCGTGCATGTGTGTATGTGTGTGTGCGTCCATGTGTATACATGTGTGTGTGTGATCCCACCAACTACCCAGATACTGAAAAGTTTTAAGAGTTACAAATATTGTCTTTCCATGTAGGAATGTAAACACTTCACTTTTGGTAAGTCCCTTATGACTTCTCTTTGCTGTTTACTTTTTCATGCTTCTTCTCATTCTTGTGTTTGAAAGTCAAATTTTCTTTTCAGCTCTGGTCTTTTCATCAAGAATGTTTGAAAGTCCTCTGTTTCATTGAAAGACCATATTTTCCCCTGAAGTATTATACTCAGTTTTTCTGGGCAGGTGATTCTTGGTTTGAGTCCTAGTTCCTTTGACTTCTGGAATATCCTATTCCATGCCCTTCGATCCCTTAATGTAGAAGCAGCTAGATCTTGGGTTATCCTGATTGTATTTCCACAGTACTGGAATTGTTTCTTTCTAGCTGCTTGCAAGATTTTCTCCTTGATCTGGGAGTTCTGGAATTTGGCCACAATGTTCTTAGGAGTTTCTCTTTTTGGATCTCTTTCAGGTGGTGATCGATGGATTCTTTCAATACTTATTTTACCCTCTGGTTGTAGAATGTCAGGGCAGTTTTCCTGGATAATTTCATGGAAGATGATGTCTAGGTTCTTTTTTTGATCATGACTTTCAGGTAGTCCCATAATTTTTAAATTGTCTCTCCTGGATCTATTTTCCAGGTCAGTTGTTTTTCCCATGAGATATTTCACATTCTCTTACATTTTGTCATTTTTTTGGTTTTGTTTGGTAATTTCTTGGTTTCTCAGAAAGTCATTAGACTCCATCTGTTCCATTCTAATTTTGAGAGAACTATTAAATTCAGTGAGCTTTTGAACCTCTTTTTCCATTTGGCTAATTCTGCTTTTGAAAGCATTCTTCTCCTCATTGGCTTTTTGAACCTCTTTTGCTAATTGAGTGAGCCTACTTTTCAAGGTGTTATTTTCTTCAGCATTTTTTTGGGTCTCCTTTACCAAGGTATTGACCCATTTTTCATACTTTTCTTGCATCTCTGTCATTTCTCTTCCCAGTTTTTCCTCAACCTTTCTAACTTGCTTTTCAAAATCCTTTTTGAGCTCTTCCAAGGCCTGAGCCCACCCAACATCCCCCTGGGATGTCTGGGATACAGAGGCCCCACCCTCCATGTCTTTCCCTGATGGCAAGAATATTTCCTCGTCGTCATCAGATCTGAAAGTCGGGATCATTTGCATCTGTTCAAAAAAACTCTCTATAGTCTTATTTTTATTCACTTTTCTAGGCATTTTCCCAGCCAGTTACTTGACTTCTGAGATTCCTGTCCACCCCCTCCTAGATCTGCACAGCTAGTGCTTGGGGTCTGAGATTCAAATGGGCTTTCTGTGGCAGGCGGGGCTGCTATTCAATGTGAGCTTTAGTTCTGGTGCTGGGGTGGGGGCAGGGCCACCTCCCAGGCTCAGTTCCCTCAGGGGCTTTATGCAGAGACCTTCAGTAGTGGAGCGGGTGGGGCAGGGCCATCTCCCAGCCTCAGCTCCTTCAGGTTGTTTATGCAGAGACTTTCAGTAATGAAGAGCCTGCCTGCTCGGGGAGTCCCAGGGGGCCGCTGCTGCTGCCTCTGCCTCTGCCGCTTCCTGCCCCTTCCTCTGCCTCCGCTGCTTCCTCCTGAGGGGGCCCGAGTCACGGAGACACCCCGCTCCCCTCTCGGCCAGCCCAGACGTGTCTCTCACTGACCTGTAGCGTCCATGGGCGGAGGGACCTTCCCGGCCACCGGAGCTTCTGTCCCTGAAGCCTGCTCAGATCAGCTTCTCTGGGGCTGTAGCCAGGGCAGCGCTGGGGTGGGGTCCGCTTTCTGGGGTGCAACGGACCCCGGGGACCACTCTCCAGGGCTCTCTGGAATGGAAATCTCTTCCACTGTGTTTCTGCACACCCTGCAGAGATCCAGAACTTGTGGGGAGCTCTTCTTACATTAAATGCATGGGCTGTGTGTTCGGAGCTAGCATACAGTGAGTCTTTCTACTCCGCCATCTTGACTCCACCCCCCCCGCCCCGTTTTGGAGTTTTCTTGGCAAAGATACTGGAGTGATTTGCCATTTCCTTCTCCAGCTCATTTTGTAAATGAGGAAACTGAGGCAAACAGGATTAAGTAACTTGCCTGGAGTCACACAGCCAGTGCATGACTGAGGCCAGATTTGCACTCAGGAAAATGAGATTTCCTGACTCCAGTCCTGTGTACCCTCTGTGCCACCTACATGTCCTGGACAATACAATATAGACAATGTTAATTTTTGGTACTCTAAGTCAGTATGCCTCCACTTTTCTATTTGAGTTTGACACCACTGATATACAACACTCTCATGTATATCTTTCTCAAAATACTGTTTTCATCATGTTATTTCCTTGCTTCAGAATTTATAATGGTCATCTAATAGATCAAGTACAAACTCCTCCATTTTCTTTCCAGGGTTTTCCACTGACTAGCCCTGACTCCCCGTTCTTACCTCCTGCTACACTCAGGATGAACCTTTCTCTCCAGTTTGTTTCACATCTTCTCTGGTGTCAAGTAGCTCCATTTAAAACACAATGGGCTTTAAAAAGCTTGTCTTTTCAGAGCTATATTTCAAAAAATCAAGAATGAAAACCACACAGAACCAAAAGTAAATTATCCCAGCTTTTTTGAAAAAAGAAAGTAATAAAAACAAATGAATAAATAAAATGAAGGAGTGAAGAAGAAGAAGAAGAAGATGATGATGATGATGATGATGATGATGATGATGATGATGATAGCACCATTCCCCAATTTCTGCTTGAAGTGGCAGGCTGGGTCCCCTGCCACTCTGCACGATATGTGAAGAGGAAGAGTTGAAGATGTCTCTGAAGCATCTTACCTAGAGCTACAGCTAGTTGGTATTAACGACAAGCATTGGTCTTATGGAGGCACACTATATAGCTCTTATTGGGGATGGGAAACCATGGTAGAGTATAGACCTATGAACTCTAAAACCAGTAATGGTGGTCACCCTTAACTTCCTCACACTCTAATAAATCTAACAGAAGCTTTATTATGTAAGGGCAAAAGTTCTATATGACTGGGTGTTTTGAAACAGTCCACCATCATCATTTTATAGGTGGGAAAATTGAAGCTGAGAGAGTTGAAAGAATTTGTTTACAGTCAATAGCTAGGAAACAGAAGAGCTGATGTAGAAGTTCTTTATTGACTATATCATACTGCCTATAAAAAAATACAAGGCAATTTGGGGAAGGGGAATTAGACCTTTGCCATTTGTTATGGTATTTTGTTTTTAAAAATCCAATAGCATAGATTTTAGACCACTTGAAATGTAACCCAAGTCTATGGGGATAGAGTGGAATGGAAGTGATCTATGGTATTCATGAGGGCATCTAGGTGGTAAAGTGAATCCAGTGCTAGGTCTGGATTCAGGAAGACTCATCTCCATGAGTTCAAATCGAGTCTCAGACACTTATTAGCTGTGTCACCCTGGGCAAGTCATTTAACCCTGGTTGCCTCAGTTCCTCAAACATAAAATGAAGCAGAGAAGGAAATGGCCAACCATACCATTATCTGAGCCAAGAAAACCCCAAAAGGATCATGAAGAGTCAGACATAACTTAAGTGATTCAATAACCACAACAAATGATATTCACAAACTCAGATCTTACAATTAATTATTCTGTAGGAGGATAAAGCAGCTTTTGTGTCAGAGTACACTGACTTAAAATTTTGTGTAAAATTAAAACTACTGATTTAACCAGTTAAGTCATGTATTTTACCAGAGAAACCCTTCTGTTTTTATTGGTTACAACCTTCAAACCTCAACAAATTGCTGAGTTGCTAGGGGATACCAAGAAGGAGGATTTATGTTTTGGTTTTTTGTTGTTTTTTAAAATTTTCATTAAATTGTGAAATTTCTATATTCTCTAGGCCCCAGATCTTTACTGTATGAAGAATCTGGGCCATTGCTATCCCATAATATAGTTTTCATGCTGAACTGATTGCATGACCCTATCAGTCTTGAGGCAACTATCATTGTTTATCTTTTATTCTCAAAGAGGACCATGACATCATGGAGAGGATTTCATGACTTGCAAGTGAATTGGATTTAAGTGAAGGAGGGCTGAGCAAAGTCACCAGCCTCACTATCTCCTCCAGAGACATCTAGGTCCAGTGGCAAGATCTAGATTAGGACAACTGGAGATGGCCCCCTGAGGCAGCTGTCACAGTGAATAGAGTGCTGACCCTGGAGTCAGCAAGGTCTTGGTTCAAATCCAGCCTCAGACATTTGCCAACTATGAGACCCTGGGCAAGTCACTTAACTTCTGTCTGCCTCAGTTTTCTCTGTTGTAAAATGGGAATAATGACAGTGCCTATCTCATAGAGTTATGAGAATCAAGTGAAAAATATCTGTAAAGTACTTAGCACAGAGCCTGGCACATAGTAGATACTTAGTAAATTCTTGTTTCTTTTCTCCCTTCCCTGTCAGTATAGATTTTTTTTACTTGTTGCCTAATAAAGCATTTTGGAAGATGGAATTGGGATCTGAAACTATCCTGACAGTTTAATACATGGGCCATATCTAATATGGTGGGAATTTAACATAGATAAATGTAGAGTCCTGCTCTTACATTTAAAAAAGAAAGGAGGGAAGGAAGAAAAAGAAGGAAAGAAAGAAAGAAGAAAGGAAAGAAGAGAAGAAGGGAAGGAAGGAAGGAAGGAAGGAAGGAAGGAAGGAAGGAAGGAAGGAAGGAAGGAAGGAAGGAAGGAAGGAAGGAAGGAGGGAAGGAAGGAGGGAGGGAGGGAGGGAGGGAAAGACAAATCCACCAACTGCCCAGGTATAGAATAAGGGAGATGTGTATAGACAATAGTTTGTATGAAAAAGACCTGGGAGCTACAATGGATTACAATAAGAACTATGGAGTGATATGATGGCCAAAAGAACTTAGTTGATCTTGCTTGAGCTATATTAACTGAAGTATAGTATCCAGAAAAAAGAAGATTGTAGACCACCTCCATATCAAGTCCTGGTTAGGTAACATTTGGAGTATTATGTTTGGCTCTGACCCCACCGACCATTTTTGTTTTCATTTCACCTTCATTTTCACTCCTCCCACCCTCTCCATCTGGCGAGCCATATCTCATAAAAAAGAATTAAAAAGAAAGAAAATCAGTTCAGCAAAATTTGCATATGTACCTACCAAGTCTGACAGTATGTACAGTATTCCACAGTCATAGCCTACCACCTCTACAAAGAAGGGAAGGAGGTGTATTTTCTGAGTACCACCTTTTAAAAGAGAAGTTGACAAATGCCTAGAATGCTCTCCCTTGTCATCTCTCCCTCCTGACTGCCCTGGCTTCCTTAAAGTCCCAACTAAAATCCCATCTTCTCCAGGAAGCCTTTCCAACCACCTTTTAATTCTAGAACCTTCCCTCTGTTTATTATGTCCTATTTGTCCTGTAATAGAGCTTGTTTGTACATATACGTTTGCTTGTCTCCCCCAGCACTTAACACAGTTCCTAGCACATAGTAGGTACTTAATAAATGTTTACTGACAAAATGGAGGGTGTCTAGAAAAGGATGACTAGGATGGTGAAGGGCTTCAAAGCTATGTTGTATCTGATGAAGGAAGTGAAAATGTTCAATGGAACCTGGAAAAGAGAAGACTTAGGGGAAATAACATAACTATCTTCTTTTATGGAAAATTGTCTTGTAGAGATGGATTCTGCCTATACTCCTTAATATTCCAATTTGTTTTCTTGCCATCATGATATAGTCAAAAGAGCGTTTATTCTAAACTCAGAGAACCTTGGTTCAAAATCTGCCTCAGTCTCTTACGTGTGACCTTTGAAAAATCACTTGCTCACCCTGGACCTCATTTTCCTCATTTATAAAATGAGAGTCTTGAACTAGATGATCTCTGAGGTCCTTTCCAGCCCTAGGCACTATAATCTACTGATCCAATTTTACCCTCCTACCATACTGCATACCACTGCAATTATGATCTTATTAATACCATAAATATTCATAAGATATGAATACAGAGCTGTTTATGTCAATTCTATATTCTACAGAAAGACTTTCCCAGCCTCTCTTAATTCTTAATAATTAGTGCCTTAATAATAAATTAATTAATTAAGTTTGATGATTTGTGCCTTCCCTCTTTTAATTATTTCCCATTTATCATGTACAGAGCTCATCTGTACGTATTTTGTTTGCTTGTTGCCTGTCTCTCCCATTAGATTGTGAGCTTCTTGAGGGAAGGGACTGTCTTTTGCCTCTTTTTGTAACCCTAGCATTTAGCAACTGTGTTTGGTAAATGGCAGGTGTGCAGCACCAATGCAATATTCACAGAGCCTACAGCAGCCATGAATATGCTGGCATAATTCTGAATCACAAAACGTAGCAGACTCTCCACATGGAAGACAGAACCAAAATAATACTGGAAAGCCAAATCCTGACACCAGAAAGCTAAATCCATCATAGTATCAAAGAAATCTATACACAATAACAATGCAGAGGGCAACACCAGTCCCAAACCTTCTCTCTGTTAGGCTTTCTCACAAAGAAAAACTCACAGTTAACTGCCTGCTTCCTCCCTCCCTCAATTCTGATTTCTCTCCGACCAATTTCCTTTCAGCTCTGCTCTAGCTCCTACTCTACCCTTCCTGCTCCACCCCTTCCTGTTCCATGTGACTTAGACTCATGTAACTCAGGCTGCGGTGTGACTTAAGCAGGTTATATGGGCCTATTGATAGATGGGAAAGATCTTCCCATTAAGAAGCAAAAATGCATTATCAATACAAGGTGCTCAATAAATGTTTAGTAACTGACTACTAATTGCCTGTCACTGTTTACTAAGTCCAGTATCAATGGCCAGAGATACCAAGTTCCATGTTGACCTGGAAAGAAGTCTGGGCCATCTCCAGTCATCCTGATGAGTATTTGGTCATTGGACCCAGATGGTTCAGGAGGAGACAGTGAGACTGGTGACCCTGCACAGTCCTCCCTCACTCAAATCAAAGTCAAGTTCAAGTCATGTAATCATCTCCTTGTTGTCATGGTTCTTTTCAAGAACTAAGGACAAACATTTCAACAACAACAATGGACACATGTGACCCCTATAGACAACCATGAGTGCTGAAGAATTGTCATTCAATGAAACTTTGCTAAGAGGAGGCAGGACTTTCGTATTACTGTCCTGCTTTGAAACTTTATAACCATGGTTTTTTTCATTTATTAAATTATTTTTTTGTTTTCAGTGTTCTACAATCACTGGCATATATCTTAGATTTTTTCTCCTCCCTTCCACTCCTTCCCTCCCCCCCACCCGAGACACCGTACAATCTTATATAGTTTCTACACATACATTGCTATTAAATACATTTTCACCTTAGTCGTGTTGCATAGAAGAATTAAAATGAATGAGAGAAACCGTAAAATGAAACAAAACATAATACAAAAGGAAATGGGCTGTTCCATTCTGCAATCCAATTTCATAGTTCTTTCTCTGGATGTGGATGGTGTTTTGCCTCAAGAATCCATTGGGAATTTTTTAAGCCCTTGCATTTCTGTGAAGGGCTAAGTCTACCAGAAAAATTCCTTGCACACTGTGGTGTTGCTGCGTACAAAGTTCTCCTGGCTCTGCTCCTTTCACTCAGCATCAGTTCATATAAGTCCTTCCAGACCTCTTGGAAGTCTTCCTGTTCATCATTCCTTATAGTACAATTGTATTCCGTTACATCCATATATCACAATTTGTTCAGCCATTCTCCAGTTGGTGGGCATCC
Organism: Bettongia penicillata ogilbyi; assembly: GCA_023548195.1. Lineage (NCBI taxonomy): Eukaryota > Metazoa > Chordata > Mammalia > Diprotodontia > Potoroidae > Bettongia > Bettongia penicillata. Next base: position 7,328,044 of record JAJHZJ010000531.1, on the reverse strand, counting down.
TCTTGATTTCCAGTTTTGGGCCACCACAAAGAGAGCTACTATAAATATTTTGTACATGTGGGAGCCTTTCCCACTTCTATGATCTCTTTGGGATACAGTCCCAGAAGCGATATAGCTGGGTCAAAGGGTATGCGCACTTTTGTAGCCCTTTAGGCATAGTTCCAAATTTTTCTCCAGAATGGTTGGATCAGCTCACAGCTCCACCAACAATGAATTAGTGTTCCAACTCTCCCACATCCTTTCCAACATTTATCATCTTTGTGTTTTGTCATGTCTAACCATGATTTGAGATATTTAAGTTAAATGGGTTTTACTCTAAGAATGTGAATATTTTTGCTGTTCTGAAATATTTTAGGTGACATTACTGTCCCAGTATTGATTTTATCTCATTTTTTTTCTGTTTCCTTTATAGCCTGGAGTTAGAGGAAAGCCCAGTTACATGTAAATCAGACTGCTGGTAGTTGAAATTCAAAGGTAAGAGGTGAATTTCTTATTTAATACAAATAAATATTCATTGAATGTAAGGTACTACCCTGGATACAAGGGAAAATATAAAAATAAGCAATATTATTTTTATCTAATGATTGTGACTGTCTTCTTTTATGTGAAAAAATGTCCTGTAGATGATGAATTCTGCCTATACTTCTTTATATCTCAACTTGTTTTCTTGCCGTCATAATATAGTCAGAAGAGTGTTTACTCTGAAATCAGAGAACCTGGATTCAAAAAACCTGTCTCACTCACTTGTGTATGTCCTTTGAAAAGTCACTTAACCTCCTTGGATCTCAATTTCCTCTTTTGTGAAATGAGGGGATATATAGGAATGTGATGAGAAGACAACTGTAATAGAAGGCAATTTCATTATTAAAATTCAATTCAACAAACATTTATTATGTATATATATGGAAAATAGTATTAGATACTGGGAATGAAGGGACATATAATGAAACAGGGACTGATCTAAACGAGCTTATAATCTAATGGCAAGAAAGACAAATATACCAAAAAACTATGCTACGAGGGAAAATGAGGCATTTACAGAGAAAAATTTCATTCAATGTTCTATGAGAGACTTCAGGCAGAGATCACTTTTTCCTGGGGAGAAGGAGCTAGTCACAGAAGGCATCTGTGTGAGCCATGAGAAAAGAGAGGAACTTCAGTGAATGGAGGTGGGGAAAAGTGTCTTTTAGGCATGAGAGGCAGTGTGAGGAAAGACACGGAGAGGGCAGGATGAGAACAGGGAGAGGGCAGGCCTGCTTCAGGAATATTGCACATTCGGTTCCAGACGCAATACAGAAGTAAAGTAAATAGTGCGATAAAACAAGTCACACAAAGTACATATAAAAGTCATGTTGACACTATATTGTAGTCTATTAAGTATCTTGTCTAAAAAAATACATCCCTGAATTTTAAAATAATGTTTAAAGATGCTAACCATCATTTGAGCCTTCACTGAGTTGTAATCTTTTTGTTGGTGGACAATGTGGCTTGATTGATGATATCTGCTCACAACTGGTTGTTGTGGTGGTTGCTGGAAGCTGGGGTGGCTGTGGCAATTTCTTAAAATAAGACAACAGTCTATTGACTCTTCCTTTCACTTGAATACTCAAGAGCCCTTATAGGGTTATTAATTGGCCTAATTTCAATATTGTTGTGTCTCAGGGAAAAGGCAGACCTGAGGAGAGGGAGAGAGACTGATAGGCAGGTCAGTGGAGCAATCAAAACATACACAACATTTATCAATTAAGGTCACTGTCTTCTAGGAGTGCAGTTTGTGGTTCTCCAAAACAATTACAATAGTAACATCAGAGGTCATTGATCACAGATAGCCATAACAGATATAATAATAATAACGAAAAAGTTTGAAATATTATGGGAATTACCAAAATGAGACACAAAGATATGAGGTAAACACATGCTTTTGGAAAAATGGATCAGATAGACTTAGTCAACACAGAGTTGCCACAAATCTTCAGTTTGTAAAGAACACAATATTTGCAAAGCATGGTGAAATGAAGTGCAATATGACAAGGTATGCCTGCACTTCACTTTCACTCAGAGTAAAGTATACCAAGGGAAGTTGTATGAGATAAGATTGGACAAGTCAGTTGGAACATGAAGGCTGGAATAAATTGGAACTGAGCAACATCAAAATGTAGTGTTTGCTATTAATTTCATTGCTTATGCTTCAATATTTCAAGGATCAATTATTTCATTGATGAGTACACTCTCTCTCCATTCTGTGCAGATGTATAGATGGTTTCATGAATTGCTGTGTTATCACCTGGTGGCTAATTCTTTGGTGAAAAAAGCTAAGTTGATCTGTGGTTCACAGATACAAATTCTGTCAGCAGGACTATACCAGGAGCCTTTTCAGTTTAAGTAGGACTGGCCAGATGTTTTGCTTCAATGGCATAATCTTCAGAAATCCAGGGTCATCCCCATGCAGGGAGAAGGGAGCAGAAGGGCTTGCACTGGGTGATCTCTGAGGTCCTTTCTAGCCCTTGACCACGGATCCTATCATCCTGTGATCCCTTGTTGCTCCCCTTACTATACTGCATGCCACTGCCATGCTGATCTTATTGATACCATAAATATTAATAAGATATGAATACAGAGATGATTTTGTCAATCCCATGTTCTACAGGAAGACTTTCTCAAGCCTTTGTAATCCTTAGTGCCTTCGCTCTTTTATTTTCTATTCATCCCATATTCAGCTTGTTTGTACATATTTGTTTGCTCTCGAATCTTGTTCTCGATTTATTACAATATAGGGACAAGTTAATGATGAGAATTTCAGCAAAAACAAAATTCCAAGTTAAAGTACTTTGTAAATTACATTAAGTGGATTGTAAAATTAAGTAGAGAAAAGCAGAAATAGTACCAAATGCCCACTAACAGCACTGATTCCTTTGTGGTTCAGAGGTTACTAGCCTTTCATTGTATGGGAAGATTGAGTTCATTGACATTTTAAAAAATCCAGCTACAAACTTCTACATCATCTCTTGAAGTTTTAATTTCAGATCTTGATATCAGTTTTACATCAATGTACTGGATAATTAATGCAAAATTTTATTTTGGGCACAAATTATTTGGACAGTTGTACAAATTATCCACGTAGGTTTTATTCAGTTCACCTCCTTAAGAGAATGGAAGAAACATCAGAATGATATTCTTACCCTTTCTCTGACCTTGTATGAAGGTCAACTTTAATTATTTTTATTATACACTGAATACTTCCTTCTTTTCTATCATTTTGATATTTTTCCAGCCATGAGAGTATGGGGAGAAAGCTTAGCTGTCACATGTTTTTAGCAGGTCCTTTATTGTATCAGTTAGTGAGATAATCATCTTAAAGAGAAGAAATCAGCTGAGGGTGGAAGAAATGTTACCCTTTTTGTTTTTGTAGGAAATTACTTCTTCAACCAAATCATTCTGTCCATGGGAAACCCCAGAGTCATAAAGAATCACTAAATTTAAGACTTGAAATGACTCCTCCGTTTTAGAAGTGAGGCAATGGAACCAAATAAGTGCAGTGACTTGACTCAAGTGACACAGTCAGATATGGAAATTGAGCCCAGTCTCCTAACTACCTGCAGGTCTTTGGATTTGGTCTTTTCTTCGTGACCCCCTCCTTAAGGACCTATAATGCAAAAGGCCCAATCTTATTCCTTTCATTGCTATACTGAGCACATAGCAAAGTGTCTGCTCAGAGATTTCGCCAAAACGCTTCATCTCCAAAAACTCACTCTCCCACATGTACCTGATGCTTAATATTCTTTAATCAAGGCCAAATGACTCACACTTAGAACTGAGACACAATGAAGACACTCTTAGGTAAGAAAATACATTGACTTCAATTCAAACTAAGGAGTCTAGGACTTCAGTTCAGATCCTTTTCTGAGAGCAGGTGTTGATAGTGGTGAAGCGCTTTCCCTGATCTCTCCTCCCTACCTTCCTCCTCAGCTGTCAGCGTCTCCTCCTTCCTCAAATTACCTTATTTTTATTCATCTCTGTACAAGTTGGATCTCTTAGCTGAACGTTACCCTGGGAGGGTATGGGCCATGTTGTTTTGGTTGCTGTTATGTTTCTAACCCTAGCAACTAACACAGTGTCTTGCATTCAGGAAGAACTAAAAATATTTCTTTCAATTAACTGAAGCAATACAGAATGGTCGATACTGTACCAAGAGAACGAGTGAGAAAAGTCTGCTATATTCATACAGAATAATTTCCTTAGCCATTTCCCAATTGATGGGCATTTGCTGTTTCCACGTTTGTTTGTTTTTTTTCTCCACCACAAAGAGTGCTGTTATTAGTCTTTTGTTATGTATAGGATCTTTTGGTCATTGACTTCCTTGGGGTATATGTCATATATGAGATCACTGGGACACAGGGTATGAACGGTTAATGGCTTTTGTCACAGAATTCTAAGTTGTTTTCCAGAATGCTTGGAATAACAAACAGATCCACAAAGAGTGTATTAGTATGCTTCTCTTCCCACAGCTGTATTCTTGATTAAACATATTACATGGTTGTTATTGTGCAGTTGTGACTGACTCTTTGTGACCCCATTTGGGGGTTTTCTTGGCAGAGGTACTAGAGTGGTTTGCCATTTCCTTCTCCAGCTTATTTTACAGATGAGGAACTAAAGCAAACAAGTTTAAATGACTTGGCCAAGGTCACATAACTAATAAGTATGTGAGGTCAGATTTAAACTTTTGAAGAGGAGTCTTCCTGACTTAGAGCCTGGCACCTATCCACCTATCCACTCTCAACTAGCTACCCTAAAGACATTATATTAGTCAAACATTTTAGGGTTTTTATTCTTAATGGAATTGGTAATATGCAATAATTGATCAAAATTAGAAATCAAATATGACTTTCCTCACACACAGGGTAGGGTCATTTTTTAAAAAATCTCATGTAGTACATACATCCTCACAAAAACATTTCATACCTTTAATGAATCCGCAGTTACCAACTGCCCTCTGTCATGACTTTTGCCACTTATATTTGAACGATGTGTCACATTCTACAGATAGTTGTAAGTACTCATATAGAGTAATGGTATTCCTAGACTATTTCAAAGATTGCTTTGACAAATGAACAAATCAACCTGAGGAACACCCATTTCTTCATATATTTAAAATCCACTGGCTTTCTCTACATAAGACACGATACTAATGGTTTCCCCAATGATTAGTTTATTCAATGTAACTGGATTTCCTGGGGCTGCCCCATTGCTCAGGGAGAACAACTATATATTTGTCTTATAAATAGTATGCACTGTGTGAGACGAAGAAAAGATTGTTCATAGGACTTCTCCCAATGCAATTTGCTCTTCAACACAAAAGCAAACATTAGAAAGTAAGCCAGTCTTCATAGATTCTTTATGACAGCCAAACACAGCAGTCCCTTCTTCAGAAAATTTTGCCACCTGTTTGTGGATAAATCTTTAAATTCTCACCAGTACAATGGGAGACTGCAAAGTTTGCCCTTTGCTTCCAACTCCCAGGTTTCATATCCCCTTCAAATGGTTTCCATATTTATAAGTTGCTTGATTGAAATGTCATGAATTTGTAGAATATCAAACATACCCACACTCAAAAATAATTCCACAATACATTGCAAAGCCAAGAAATTTATTTTTAGACCATCCATTGTTTTGAGTTGTCCTATATTAATACAGGTAATAGGGATTTTACTACTATAAACCAGTCAGGCTTTTGATGAGAGGTTTATGCTGTGTATTTAAAATTGCTAGGGGGAGCAGGGAGTCTGGAAGGTATTGTACCATATACTGACAGTCCTCCCTGAAGTTTGGTGCTTAATAAAATGCTTTTTAAAAAGGATGAGTATTCGAGAGGTGGTCAACATACAAAAGGCAATTTAATCAAGGTAGGATACTCAAGACTAGGAGATAGGTTCTTTTTAAGCCAGAAAGTCAGCAAACCATAGTTATGTTGTGACCCTAGGAAAGTATTTGGGCTGAAGCTGCAGAAGGATGTAGGGAAGCAAGAGGACCACCAACAAACAAGGAACGGGAGACAAGGAAACGTGTCCTTAACATGAAGGGCAGGTGCTCTTTTGTAATGCGGAGTGCGGAGCTGTCAGAGACTGAAGAACAGAGTTCTTCAGCCTTCTGTTTGAACCCCGGATTCTCATTCTGGCTCTGACACTAAACTAAACTCCCCACATAACTTTGGGCAACTCATTTTATCTCTTTTTGGCATCAGTTTCCTTTCCTGTAAAACAAAAGGGTTCAACTAGAAAATCCCTCCCGACTCTCTCAGATCTAAATCCTGTGAACCTATGATCTCTAAGCCATTTCCTTTGGAAAAACTGGAGCTATATCTGCAAAGATAATTAGATTTTTGAATGAGGCACTCAAGTAGTTTAAGAAAAAATGAAACACTTTGGCTTTAACAATCTGGATGTTTCTGTTCATGATCATTTGTGGTATAGATTTTCTACTTAATTGACTTAATTTGCCACCTCATTTTTGTGGGCAGATGGTAAGGCTTTCTGTGGCTCATGGTAAGGAGGCATTTTTATTTTTTTAAAGTGAAATGTGTAAATAGATGGGAAGATTCAGTTTCTCCCCTGTTCCTGCATCTTCTGTGTATGATTACCCAGCCCTTTACAAAGAACTAATTAAAAAAGCAGAACAAATGAAATAAACTGTGATGAATCTGAAAATTTTCCCTTGCATCCCTTCAGCTTGTCTAAACAGTTTCAATAGGAGATCATAATAGGGTAGCAGATCAAAGAACACAAATCAATTCCTTTCTCGGGAGCCAAATGGGACGCTAATGCTCTCCAGTGTGGGAACAATCTTGCAGCTCCCTTGTGACAGTACAGCTAACGTTTCTTTTTACTGTGAGGGCATTGTCCAGGGATCCAGCCTCAGATTTCAGTTGTCACAGGTAATCCTGAAACAACAACAAAAAAAAGTCATTTTTTCTTCAGAGCGTATGTTTCCATAAGAAAAAATTATTGAGGATATTTCCAAATTGTCATCTGGAAGATTTGGTATCAGCTATATCTGTTTATATTTAAGGTAACCCTCCCCATAGTGATGCAAACAAATCTAGTTTTAGCTAAATTTATTGACGTTATCATCCACAGATGAACACACAGGTCGTGGGAACACCCAAATCCTTGCGTCAGAATTGTCAACTCTTAAAAACTGCTTAATTAGGATGTAAGAAACTAAATCCGTTAAATAAACTGAGAAACCCAGAGAGCCTTTAACAAATGGTCTCATGACAATCCTTCTTCTTGCTGACATTTTAATGGGATGTGCATGGTAATACATTCACCACTAACCTCTTCTCTGGAAGGCTAAAGACAGCATGCTCCTGGCACTCCATGATTGATGAATTCACGTTCGTTTATCATGACAATGCTATATTGCATTTTGACCTAGAAATATTAATGGACTTGATTTTACTATGAGCATAAAAATTATATAGGAATGACTATGCACCTATATAGGTGTGTGAAATATATATGTATGTGTTTGTCTTTCTGTAACATAGACATGTACATATGTCTGTACGTTATGGAATAGGCTCAGTGTCTTACTTTTCCTTTCCCTCCTTGAGAAAAACTGAACTCTGAGAAGGCAGAGGGGTGGGATGGTGCTCTGGGATTTTTTGGGGGGTTCCTAAACTCTAAAGCCCATAACTTGCCGAAGAAGGGAAGTTTGTGGCCTAAGAAACAGCATGCAAAATTGGGACTTACTCTCACAGCAACAAGCAGCGGGACTTGATTATTCTCACAGATGCTCACAGCAGTAACTGTTTCCATAGGAAGAGAAGACTCAGTGGGTGTTCTTAAAAAAGAAAAAAAATTAGGGTGGAAGACAACACAGATGTATTTGTACCAACTTTACAAGCTAGCCGGTATTTTGTTTCTAATAAGGGCGCAAGTTGATGTTTTATAGGCAATTATGTCATAGTCTCAGTTTAACCCTAATATATTTTCATCAGACTGTCTCTGACTTTAACATACCTTTCCCCTTATTTCTTACTTCTTGCCTCCTCTATCCCTGTACTTTCCTCCAGCATTTAAAAACTTCCATGCTTAGAAGCTTATGAGTTACAAATTTCAAGGTGATTGATGCCAGTGCCCTGTGTCCCATCAGAGAAGGGAAACTGCTCAGAAAGAACAGAATGAGACTTAGCCTATAATATACCTGACCTGATTCTGCATCCAAATTGTCCTGGTGTATGAAGTGATGATGGACCCAGAAGTCCTACCTATGGAACTGTAATGATGCGCCAGCTCCCAGAAACAGCCTCCCCCAAGACAATCATGGACCCCCTCCTTCTGCCTTGGACCCAGGACTATTATGGCTTGGCTTCTCTGGCTGTCTTCTTTGTTTTATCCCTTTCCTGTGTCACCTTGAAGGTTTTGGCTTCCACCCCAGTTTGGGAGTGGGTTCTGCCCTATTCTCCTCCCTTCATTTTCCTGGCCTTTCTTCCTATGCTCCTTTGGGTGTTTCCAGTTAAATCGAATGATTATCCATTTAATTTGCTAAATTAAAGGGCCTATTGATTTCAGCTATCATGTGTGTGTGCACTTTGAGGTTTGCAAAATGCTTTACTTTATTTTATCCTCACAATAACCTTTGGAGATAGGTACCGTTATTACCCTCATTTTACAGATGAGGGAATTGAGGCAGACAGAGGTCTGTGACTTATCTAAGGTCATACATCTAGTAAATGTGTGGGGCTGGGTTTGAACACAGGTCTCCCTGACCCCAAGGGCATCCCTCTACTATCCCATGTTGCCTTTCATAGTTGGAATTGTTTTTCCCTACATTGCCAATAGCTTGTCAGGAGGTAGTATTGCTCAGTGGAGAGAGTTCTGGATCGATGGCTGAGGTCCATGTTCAATTGTTGCCTCACAAACTTCCCAACTGTATGATGATGGACACAGGTTTGCTGGAGCCAGCTCTAACCAACTTGAGAGCTATTCAATTTTCAGTAGGAGCATTTGTACCCCACAAATCAGAGCTTGACAATGTTTTACTGATTGATTATCTAGACTTAAGAAAACATTAATGGTGCAAATTAAACTTAAAATCAAATTGTATACTTTTATTTTCTAGAGAGCTTTGTGTGTGAAATATTCATCAGCACACTTCTGTTGATAAGCAAGTAACTTAACCTCAGCCATTCAGTTTCTTTATAAAATGGAATCAGTTAATAGTACTACCTATCTCAGAGGATTGTTGTAAGAATCAAATGAGATTATATATATGTACATATATACATATATATGTGTGTGTATACATGTATATATATACTTTATGTTATATATATATATATATGTGTATAAAAAGTAATTTGCAAAATAGTGTTTTCTATTGCTGTTGTGATCGTTCAGTCACTTTTCAGTGGTGTCCAAATCTTCCTGACCTCATTTGGAATTTTTTTGGGGGCATAGCTACTGGAGTGGTTTGCCATTTCCTTCTCCATCTCATTTCACAGTTGAGAAAACTGAGGCAAATAGGGTGGAGTGACTTGCCTACAATCACACAGCTAGTAAGTGTCTGAAGCCAGATTTGAACTCAGTGAGATGAGTCTTCCTGACCAACTCCAGGTCTAGCACTCTATTCACTGTGCCACCTAGCTGCCCCAATGTTCTATATAAATGTGAATTATTATCATTTTTCCTGTTAACACTCAACTGCTGCCCATACTATATCTTGACAGGCTCTTGCCAGAAAATGTTCCATCAGTGTAGCATTTTACTACCCCCTTAAGAGTATTATATTACCTGAAAACGTGGCCATTTTTCTGTATCCTCCTTTCACCCACTCAGTTATACAACTCTAATACAATCACACCAACTCTAACACAACAAAATTGTATTAAATCCATGCTAGTGTTGATTCCTCATAGATTCCACCATTATCCCTTTTCCATTCAGATAAGTCCACCCTTTACAGCCAGGACTCTATAAAGAAAAAAAAAATGTTAGCCCTCATTCTAAGGTGAGAGTGAATGAATTTTTTTAGTAGATTTTAGTTATAGAATCTTGTCAGAGGCTTTTTGAAGGGCAAAATTAATTACATCCAGTGGAATCCTCTTGTTCATATCTTTTATTTACTACCTTAAAGAACCCAATAGATTAGTCAGGCATTGAAGTTTCTTTAGAGAAATCATGTTGCCTTTGCCCCTAATAGATTACGTTTTCTTAAATGGTCAATGATCTGCCTTTTTATTACAGATTCTATTATATTTTTTTTTCTAATGTGGAAGGATCATTCACCTTTAGTTTCCACAATTCCATCTGGAATACTCTGGATGAATGGAAGTCATGATCCCAGAAGCCCAAAGCTGGGCAGCACTTCAGGAGGCTGGATCTGACAGCCACTCTGCTTTGTCATACAAAGCAAGCCATCAGCAAGGCTTTACTGGAAGATCTTCATACCCAGCTATCCCTTGGAGAAGTTCATTGTTCTTGGGGATAGCTTTCATTCTCAGGAAGTTGTTTTGTTTTGGTTTTTTCTCATATCATATATGGTATTACTGTCAGATTACTGGATTGTCTGATGGATCTCTGTTTACCAGGACATGGAAAACATCTTATAATAGAAAATAATTATATTATAATATAATCTTATAATATAAAAGCATCTTACAATATTTTCCATTATTCTATGATCAAAGATTTAGTGTTAGAAGGGACATTTGATAATAACAATATTAATAAAATAATAGTATTTATGTAGCACTTTTCAAGTTTTCAAAATGCTTTACAAATATTATCTCATTTTATCCTCATAATGACCCTGTGAGGAAGATTTGACAGATAAGAAAACCAAGGCAGGCAGAGATGAAATGACCTGCTGAGGGTCACATAACTAAGTGTCCTTGAGTCTTACAGACTCCAGGTGGAGTGCTGTATCCATTCTGTCACCAGCTACCCCATGTCATCTAGTCCAGTCCCTTCATTTGATGAATGAGGAATCTGATGGCTAAATGGCTTACCAAGCATCTTACAGGCAATAAGGAAGAACAAGGACTTTAATTTAGGACTGGTGACCTTCAGGGACAGCCCATTAAGTTCAGTGTTCCTCTACGGAGGAGTTTTCTTGACTCATTAGACATTAAAATCCCCCTCTCCATGACCTACCACCTCCAGACCAATGGTTAGTTGAAGCAGGTGTGGAAAGAAGATGACTTTTTAAAAATTTCCAAACCACTACCATGTCCCCATCTTCCCTCTCTTATATCCTCTCCTAAATTTGATTAATCTGTCTTATGAGAATCATGAGAACTAGTCTCAAAAACACTAGCACTGTCTGTGTTGCCTCTACCATTGGCTTTTAGAGTCAGTAGGAGGGAAAGTTGGAGACTCTTCTGAAACAGTCATCTTGTTTTTGTCTCCACATTTTTTATTTTGGTGGGACGCAATCAGGGTTAAGTGACTTGCCCAGGGTCACAAAGCTAGTAAATGTCTGAGGTCACATTTTCCAGGGCTGGTGCTCTGCTGACTGCACCACCTAGCTGTTTCCACATTTTTTACTCTTTCAACCAAATCTCTAACTTTTTTTTATTAGCTAATCTACAAACTATCCTGTACACTCCTTCCTGTTTCATTTAATTCTCACACCTTGACCTGTTGCCTTGAAATCTACTGGCTTCCCTTTTTCTTCTAGTTTGTCTGATTTTCTTTTTTTTCTTTTTTTTTTTGGAGAGGCAATGGAATGAAGTGAATTGCCCAGGGTCACACAGCTGGTAAGTGTCAAGTGACTGAGACACATTTGAACTCAGGTCCTCCTGACTCCAGGACCAGTGCTCTATCCACTGCACCACCTAGTTACCCTGCTGACTCCGAACTATTTAATCCAAGTTGTCTCAGTGCCTGTGTCAGTCAGGCGACCTCCTTCTTAAAGCAGCTCCCAATTCTGCAGTCCTCCATACCTACAGCAGCACATAGCTCTAGGTTCTGACTGGTCCCAGGTTTTATTTGTTCTCCTTGTTCTGCTTTGTAGCCACCCAGGATCTGGTGCTAACAGAGCAAGGAACATCTTGAACAATGTATGAATATGCAAACCCATACCAGGGCACATATTGTTATCATTTTCACTCTGGAAAATAAAATGGATCAACACCTCCTTCCTCCTCCCCTAAACTACCCTCTCCACCACTTGAACTTTCAGTTTCCAACTGGCTGCCTCCCTGCAATTTCCCATGCAAACTTCTGAGGACATTGACTTTTCTTCTGCTCTGGATCTCTCCTGATGTGGATCACCTCCTCTTCACCCCTCCCCCCCACAATTTAGGATTATCTCTTCCACAGCTCATCCTTGATCTTTCCCCTTTCTCTGACTGAGGCTCAACCAGACTCCCATTGTTTTGGGGGAGGATCATGTTTGACTCAGGAGGAACTCAAAATACATTTATAGTTTCTGAGTTCAGCAACTCACGGACCAGATATGCCCAAGAGAAGAGGAAATGTCTCAGGAGGTGGTGTCAAAGAAGCAATTGCTGCTGACTTTGTAACATAGATTTACCACCAATCCCTTTGATGTTCCCTGTGCCCAAGACCTGAGTTAATCATGACATGGAGCAGTACATTTCTCCAGAGACATACACATACAAAATGCCAGGGGAAGGCACACATAGCAACAACAGACCCCTGTAGCTATGCTGGCTTGGTTTGGACTGTGCGTGTGTGTGTGTGTGTGTGTGTGTGTGTGTGTGTCTGTCTGTCTGTCTATCTGTCTCTGTATCTCTGTCTCTCTGCCCCTTTCTGTCTCTATCTCTGTTTCTCTGCCTCCATCTCTCTCTCTGTCTTTATCTATCTCACTCTCTCTGTCTGTCTCTCCCTCCCAGTGGATAACTAGTCCTGTAGCCATGGTATAATGAGTCACCTTCTGGGGGACATCAGTGAACACCTCATGTTTTTTGCTCCTCCAGGTAGCAAAGAAGTTGTTGTCTCCTTACAGCTATTGGCAGCAGCTACTCCCTTTCCACCTTTTCACTCTACTCGGTTTAACTAGCCTACTACTCTGTCCCTCACATTGAACCCTCCATTTTCCCTCTCTGTGCCTTGCCTTTGCACTGGCTATTTCCCATGCTAGGAATGCCCTCTTCCTCAGCTGTGCCTCATAGACTCTCTCTTCCTTCAAGATGCAGATCCAGTAGCACCTTCTACTTGGAAATCTTTCCTAATCACTCAATTACTAGTGATCTTTTCTCTCAGATCACCTTGTGGTCAACTATTTTGTATTTATTTCTGGTTAATAGATTTGTAGAGATATTACAGATATTACCAACAATAGGGGAAATCAAAGCCACTTTTATCCCCATTTTACAAGATGAGGAAACTAAACTGTCTTCTAGGGTCAGCTCCATTGCCACTTTCAAAAGAAAGGAACAACCATTTGTTAAGTGCCTACAATGTGCCAGGCACTTATAATGGTAATTTGAGGTTAATAGTGGGTGGAGGAAAGAGTTAAAGATCTTCTCTACCCATTAATAGACCTCAAATCTTTTATTAATTTCTGTTGAGGCACTGGATCAGAGGGTCCGGCCCTATACCTCTGAAAAGTGTATAAATACTATGAGGTGAGGTTTTACTATGGGGTTTTTACTCCTTCGAAGTGTTTGTCCAGACTAGACTCTGGGCAGCAGCTAAAGAGCCCCTCCGGCTTTGAAAACCCAGATGTTGGTGCAGCTTTCTCTGGTAACTACATAGGTATTGCTTATGGTCAGACAGTTGGAAGCCCTGTCTGTTGGTCTTATTTCTCTGTTTGTATTTTCTCTGAAGTTCAGGGTACTGACTTTTTCCCCTGAACTAAGTGAATGATACCTGTGCTTGATTAAAGTATATTGTTGGCCCCTCAAAGGTTGCTTTCATTTTAGAAAAAGCAAATCAAAGAACCTGTCCAGCAGGCCCTCTTGTGTATGCCAGGATCCTTGCTATTACAGCACTCTGTTATGAGCTATTCAAATATTCTTATTTAATCTGCAGTATAACCCTGGGAGGTGGGTGCTTTTCTAATCCCCATTTTGCAGTTGAAGAAACTGAGATAAACAGAGCTTTAGTGACTTGCCCATAGTCACATAGCTAACCAGCATCTGAAGCCAGATTTGAATCCAGGGTCTTCCTTACCCCATGGTTTTATCCACTGCCCATCTAACTGCCTTTCTTTGATCCCTTTATATTTGTTCTGAATACATATATATGAATGCATAGGTATATACATGCATATACCCATTTATACATATTTTCTTATAGTGTCTCCTGTTAGGATGTAATTTCCTTTCAAATATTGCCCATTTCATTTATTGTATTTGTCTGTCCAGTGCTTAACACAGTGCCTAGCACATGGTAAACACTTAATTGATGCTTGCTGATTGACAGATTAGCCTGCTATCATTACTGTGGTATAGGATTTATCCAAAAGTATATAACAAATCCTGTATGAAGTTGAAAATATAACTGAGAAGTTCTGCTCAGTCTGTACTACCCTTACAATATTGTATCCTTTCCTCAATTCCTTCTGATTATGATATCTGATTATTTTTAATTTCTTACTTTTTCTGAATTTTTAAAAAGGAACCGTTCAAAATCATTGCAACTCTGGCCTGAACCAAGCAAAATAAATAAACCTCTGTAAGAGTGAGAAAGATTAATTTAAGACTTATGGAAGCAATTGTTGAAAACCAAAACAAATTAATATATATAAAAAAAAGAATGAGAAGAATTGGTATCCCTCACCCTTCCGTACCCTGGTCTGCTTCCTTAGAGGTGTTGCTCAAGGAAAGTTCCAGAATGCCCAGTGGCATTTGCACAGACTAGCTTTTACTTCTTCATTTGGTCTCAAGAACCTAGAAGGAAATTACTCTATCACCTCCCCTTGAGCCCAGTGAAAGCTCTGGAGCATCCACTCAGAGAAGGACAAAACTATTGGAAGCTTCCCAAATTTGATCAATAGGAATGGAGCGGAAGAGATGGCAAGGGGGTGATGTTTGAAGTCCATCGCAAATCTCCATAGACAGCTATGTAGAAATCCTCTTTGCATTAAGACTGAGACAGGAAGCTACTAATTACCCATCAAAAGCAATGGTACAAAGTAGCAATATAACTAAAGGAAGAAAAAAGTCAGACCCTAGATTTAGAGCTGAAAGGACCTTTATTACTATAGGGGTCACCTAGTATCCACCCTCTCATTCTACACATACTTGATATAAATAAATAAAGCCTCAGCAGTCCCCTGTAACTAAACCTCCAGAAGCATGCAGGCATGACAAATTGGCTTCAAGAATTACCAACAAGAAGAGTGAAGAAATTCACTTCCCACAAGTATCGAGGGCTAGGAAAGTTTTGCAATGACTTGAAAAGAGCACAACACGTTTATGTTTTTATTAGGGCCAAGTAACTGCTATATATAAAAAGAAAAAAATTCAAGTTATTCTCCCTCCCAGAAGAGAAGAGAATGAAAAAGTCAGACTTAAACAAATCCATGGTTGAGAAAGGGACACAGAAAAGCTGAGAAGTTTTTGTTACTATCATGCTAAATTTACTATGCTCAGAAAATCCAAGTATACATAGAAGCTTGCGATTTCATTTATAACACTGTTTTCTGTTCTTTATGTAGGATGATATTCATGTTTGTCGATTTTAAGTTTGTAATTTTAAAAAAAGAAAATTTTAATAAAAGAATAATTCCCCACTCTCCAAGTTATTAGGCAGAAAAAAATATTTCATGAAAGAATGGAGGAAGTGCTTCAGTATAAAAAAGAAATAAGAAAGTTCTGAAGAGCCAGAAGGAAATAAATCCTAACATCTTATTAGATGGTTGGTGGTTGGAAGTATATAGGTGAAACAGGAAGAAGCAAGACCACTGAATAACCAGAACTAAGTAATTGACATTATACTTTTCCCATAGTGAGGAAGCTGAACTATTTCAGAAGGAAACAGCTTCTTTCATTCCAAGGAATAGTGACAAATTCATAGGAAACGTCAAGAAAGAGGTCATTTAGAACTGTATCATTTTAGCCCCATGGGCAGTCTGACCAATCTTTATAACTATGTTACATAAAAGAAACTCTATAAATATAATACATATACTTCACGAATTACCTACAGTACCATGATGAAGGTGCAGACTGACTTCAAAGACTAAATAAACCTTGCTCTACATAGTTGGAAAATGCAGTGTTTTCACTTCTGGGAAAAGGGGAGAGGCAGCCAGCAAACAGGCTTTTAGCTTGTGGGAGACGGAGTGTGCAGAATTCTACCAGGAGAGGCAGTCAGTTCACCAATAAACATTTATTAAGGGCTTACAATGTGCCAGTGCTAAGCACTGAAGATATACTTTAAAAAAAGATATTCCCTGCCTTCAAGGAGCTTACAATCTAATGTGGGGGACACAAATACCCAGAAAGAAGCAATAAAGTTGTGTGTGACTGGAGCGGGGGAAAGGGGTAAGAGAGATATCAGGGAGTATACAGCATCTTGTTCTGTGAAGTTGAAAGAAGGCATAGCAGCAGATGGACAGCTAGGTAGCACAATGGGTAGATTGCAGGGCCTGGAGTCAGGAAGACCTGAGTTCAAATCTAGCCTCAGAAACTTCCTAGTTGTGTGTGACTCTGAGCAAGTCACTTAATCCTGTCTCCTCATCTATACAATGAACTAGAGAAGGAAGTGACAAACCACTCCAGCATCTTTGCCAAGAAAACCCTCTCAAAGGTCATGAAGAGTTGGACTTGACTGAAAAATGACTGAAAAACAGCAACAGCAGCAGATGCAAAGTAGAGGAGTTGAGACTCCAGTTTCTACTGTCCACAAAAGACCACTTTGAGGAGGTTAGTACTATATCCTCCAGCTATCCAATCAGAGGGGAGAGGAAGGTGATACTGGAAGTGAGGAGCTTATCCTGGGAGGGGCATCTTGTTCTATGGAATAGAAGCCAGGAGGAGCGACAGATGCAAAATGGAGGACAGCTTCCACAAAGTATGTGCCTCCAGGTTACTCTAATTGGAATTCAAGCCTCCTTTTCGTTGTTCTGGAGACTTTGGAAAAGAAGAAATGCTCAGGGTTTTGTCGAGGCTCTGCTGTGCCTGGAGTTTTTAAAAAGAGAGATGAGTGAGAATTCAGAAGAGATTAGCAGGTTTGGTAAATGAATATCTGAGAACAGGATTTGGATTTCTAGACTGAGACTTCAAAGATAAGACAGATGGGCTCTTGGCCCACACTCACCCAGGAGGTAAAGATAACTTTGTAAGACTGCTCAAAGGATACTTCATATTTACCTCGAATCCATACAGGGCAAACTCCTCACAAGTTCAGATCTCCTGGTGTACAGAGAGGGCAGAGCTTGGGTTTTCCTACTCCTTTCAGATTCAACATCTTCCTGACAGTAATCATCTCCTTTGAGGAGATTCTGTGAAAATCACCTCCTATTGAGCCACCAGCATCTGACTCTAGAACTCTCAACCTCTCAGATTCATGAGATAATTGATTGACAGGGAGAGAAACATCAAATTCTATGACCTAGACCCAGGGAAAGCAATTCAAAAAAGGAAGTAGCCTGAGAACTTGAGCTACTCTTAGGATTTTATATGCAAGTACACATTCTCACTTAACTTTCATAGATGCTGTTAGGCAGAGGGAAGACAAATTCGTTTCCCACTAGAAATCCACAGGACAGTTACATTCCAAACAAGAGGGACTCCAAAAGAGAAAGAGGGCTAGAGCTTTTGTATGCTTCTAATAGTCTATTGAAAGGGTAACTGTTCCTGGTTCAGTCATCAATTATCTTCAATACTATCTCTAGTCATGATGACATACTAAACAGGAGTCATTGGTTATATTTATTATTTAGCTATGTCCAGATCATGTGGCCCACTGGAAAGAGTCAGACATTCCTGAACTGTTGGTGAAGTTGGGAATTGATCCAACCATTCTACAGAGGAATTTTGAACTATATACCCAAAAGGCTATAAAACTGTGCATATTCTTTGATCCAGGAATACCATTGCTCAGTCTCTATTGCAAAGTCATCCCAAAAAAGGGGGATGGGAATGACTTATTTGTACAAAAATATTTATAGCAGCTCTTTTAGTAATGGCTAAGAATTGAAAATCAAAGGGATGCCCATCAATTGGAGAATGGCTAAATAAGTTGTGGTATACAATTGTAATGGAATATTATTGTGCTGTAAGAAACAATGAGCAGAATGATTTAAAAAAAACCCAGAAGAATGTTGTAGTCAGTAACAGCAATATTGTGTGATGAAGAACTGTGCATGACTTAACTATTCTCAGCTGTAAAATGATCCAAGACAATACCAAAAGATTAAATATAAAGCATATTATTTGTCTCCTGAGAAAGAACTGATATTGACTGACTATAGTTTGAAGCATGCTATTTTTCATTTTCATTTTTTCTTTTATTTGAGTCTTTCTGGACAAAATGACTAACATGGACATGTTTTAAATAATTGCAAATGTATTACCTATATCTGATTGCTTACTGTCTTAGGAAAGGGGGAGGGAAGGGATGAAATTTGGAACTCAAAACTTTAAATGAAAAATGTTTAAAAAAATTTCAAAAAAATAGAGCGCACATACTTAGGTCCATGGAAAATATTGTGGGGGGGGGAGGAGAGGAATTGTCCCTTGATTTCCTCCATTGCAAATATATTAAATATGTTTGAAAATGCATGTTTCAGGAAGCTTTCAGGAATGAAATTCTAAAAACACAAATGGAAAAAATGTATCAATCTAGAAAAAGATTAAAAAAAGATAGAAATGAGCAGTGAGAGAATAAATAAGAAGGCAATATATTGCAGCTGTAGGACTGCTGGATTTGAAGTTAGCAAGTCTGACTCTGCCACTTATAATATCTGTGTGATCTTAGACAAGTCACTTAATTTCTTTGGACCTTATTTTCCTCATATGTAAGGTCCTTTCTAACTCTAAATCTATAAGCCTGTGATCATTCAAGATATAAGCAAGGAAATGAACTCAAAGCAGTGGGAAGATGTAAGAACTTTATCAAGAACAGTAAAGCACAGAATGAGCAGAAGACAGCAATGCACAATAGTGGCAAGAAAGAAGCCTTTTTCATATGAAGGAAAAGAGAAAGACAAAAGAAAAAATAGAACTGCTGATCTGGATGGGATGGATGATAAAGGACAATCAGAGAAAACTCAAAACTGCCCAATGCTGGTTTTGCTGCTTTTCCCCTCAAAGAGCATAATTTACTATCTTATGTCTTCACACATACAAAAAAAAATGGTTCATTGGAAATTAAATTTCCACGATAAAGAAGGAAACAAGACGAGAACACTTTGTTGCTCCTGATAAATTCAAACACCAGGTCCTCTAGAAACAGTATCTTGGGTGCTGAGAGTAGTGGGTGATGTCATTGCTGGACTATTCTTTGAAAGACCTTGGTGAAGGGGAGACACACTGGATATACTGAACTAGAAATGGATAAACAATGCCTTTAATTTCCAAAAAGGAAAGTATCATTAGCATCATCATTAACAGTAACAAGAAGCAGTTACTAAATGTCTACTATGTGCAAAGCACTGTGCTAATCACTGGGGATAAGAGGAAAGGCAAAGCTATGATCACTGCCCTCAGGGAGCTCCCATTCTAATGGTAGAGAGGTCATTTCAGATGAAAGATGCTCTAGGGGTTACCAGGCTTGGCTTCTACTTATGTAAACATTTTTAATGTACTATTGAAAGGATAGTTTGTAAGCATTTGGAAAGAGAAATAATAACTCTCACCAGCCAGTATGACTTCATTTGAAAAATAGTTCATACCAGACTAACCCCACTTCCTTTTTTTGACAGGGTTACTAAATTGGTATGTGGGTAGAATAATGTAGTCCTCCTAGAACTGAATTTTGGGGGAAAAAAAATCATCTGACAGATTCTTTCATGTTAGCCCGATGCATATATTGGAGAGTTATGGGCAAGATGCAAAGGTGTGCTGGAGCCAGCTCATACCAGCTTACAAAATTATCATTGTCAATATTTACACTTCAAAAACTGGCAAATGACAAATATTATCTTCATTTATTGTTTTGTTTTTTTGTCTCATTTTAAGAAAGTAATAGAAAAAATGTTAATAATGCACATTAAAACTTAAAATATGTCCTGTGTACATCAAGGGGAAAGAAGGAAGACTGGTCATTAAACAGTTATTAGCACACCCAGACTAAACGATGGAATCTTTTGTGTGTTCCGGACTTGCTAGAATGACCATGCCAAAGCAATAGTCATTAAAAGTTCAGTGTAAACTTGGAGAGAGGTACCTAGTGGTGTGTGACAGGACAGGCTTTATTTCTTGACCCCCTTTTAACCATTCTCTGCTTTTCCATGTGATTAAAGGAAAGTTCTAATGGCCTACATGTCTCATAGTTGCCTTTTGCTTATGGAATTGTTGCTAAAAAGCCATTTCTGCCCCTGCCCTCCCCCAAGTGTCTACCATTTATTTATTTTGGATTAACCCTAAATCATTCTTTGCCCATCTGGCTGTTTACAAATAGACACTCCTGTCTGCAAATGGATAGGTTTCTACATGTAAGGTATAACATCTAGTCACACACTCAGTTACTCAAAGGAAATAAACTGAATTATTTTAAGTCAACTGACATACCAGTGACACGGTGAAATGTTTGCCAACTCTTTAGGATCTGAGCATATGCCTTTGTGTATATGGGACTCCCAGAAAAGGCTTCACCAACAAATTCTTTTGTCTTCCTTGTGCTGCTCTTTATGTGGCTGTCACTTGTATTGAATCACTTGACTCAACTACCCTAGATTACGTCAGAATTAAATTATGTGTTAGTTTGTGAGATGCAAGTATGTTGTGATTTTTTTTCTCCTTTTCTCCTTGAGGAGTTTTTAAATTTAAGAACTGGGTGATTTTTCCCTGTGACATTAGGAATGTTTAGTTTGGGGCCATACTTTATATATTTTTATAAATAAATGGATTTAATTCCTGAACTCTCAAGTCATGTGAGTTATCACTAGTGACTGGGCAATTTTGCTTCTGTTCAAAGTTCAGCAGAAATATGTACTTTTAGCATTTTAAACAAGTTTGAACTTAATATTCTCAGACCTTGGATTTTTAATCATACTTGGGATGCTAGTATTTTAGTTAACTCAATCTCACTTTTCAACAAGTGTGCTTTCTTGGTTTCTTTTGTTAGATTTCCAGTTAGCTGGCTGAATCAAGAACTAAATGCACCCCTCTTCTCCTCCTCCCCTTTTTTGGTTCTCTGTGAGAACAAGAACTGCATTAAAAAAATCATCAGATAACAGAAGCCATAAGGATTTTCATTCACAGTTAAAAGTGTTGTGTTTTGTGAAAAGAACTGACAGCAAGACAAAGCTGTATACCTAGGCACATTCTAAGCCCACACATGCTCAGTGACCTGTGAACTGAGGGTTAGTGGAGGGTCAAGCCGTTAATACTAGAGATGGGGATGAATTCAGAGTAAAAATTCTCAGTCTGAGATTCCTAGAATATTGCCTCTTTGATGAGCAGCTTCAGCAAGATAACAATTGATCACTTCAATTTGACAAAGCAGATTTTTGGCATTTCAGTGGCTCAGAAAAAAAAATCATACCAATGCCTAGGAACCTAATCTCTTTTTAAGCATTCTGTTAATTACTGGGAAGAGGAATGGGGGGTGTTTGAAATGAGAGTGAGATAGCCTAGCCCTTTAAAAACAGTAGCATCCAGGGGAGGTTGACAGGAGGTAAAAAGCATGACAAGGGAAAAAAGGCAGGGTTTTTTGGAGGAAGTCTTTGTAGGGCATAACTCACTGACATAACTATCTTATGGATTTTTAATATGTTTAATGATGGAAAGAATGGAGAATGGCTGAACAAGTTGTAGCATATAATTGTGGTGAAATAATACAGTGCTATAAGAAATGGGCAATTCCGTGATCTTAGAAAAACATGGAAAGACTTGCACGAAATAATGAAGAGTGAAATGAACTGAACCACAAAAATAATGTATACATTAACAGCAATATTATTTTAAGAAAAACTTTGAGCAAATAAGTTATTTTGACTATTATAAATACCCAAATTAGCTATAAAGGACATATGAAGAAAGATACTATCTGCATCCAGAGAAAGAACTTATAAATAAAAGTGTGTGTAGAATAATTTTATATTATATATGCATCCATATACATGGATGCATATATATTATATGCCTATTTTGTATCTAATGGTGATCATCTCTAGGATGGGAGGAGGGAAGAAGAAAAAAAAGGAAAAAAGTTTACATGACAACTTTGTTGTACATTTAAAAGGAATAGAAAGTTGTACATAATAGATTTGCAGTTTCATGTGTTATTATCTTTTTAATTATACTATGTTATGCAAAGGTTAGTTTTTTCCCCATAAATTAAAAATAAAATAAATTTTAAAAAAAAGAAAGAATAAGATATATCACTAGTATTTTGTTGAAATCTCTAGGTAAGTAAGCAATTAGTATGTATAATAAAAGATGCTGAAGGCCACTTTAGATTCAATAACATTTCCAGATTGTGTATAGGATCTGCTATACTAAGAGAGATTGTGACTTAGGAGAAAGAGCACAGCATGGCCGTTTGCTACTTGTGTAGAGCAAATTGTGTGACCTTAGACAAATCCTGTAACCTCGTTTTTCCTCATTTGTAAATGCTGCCTGTGGTAGCCCCTCACTCCTCTCTCTGTACCTTCAAGCTTCATTGTCAATCCTTGATCCTAGCCTTACGCCTTCTTCATAAGGGGGAACCTCGGTCTAGCTGCATAACCTTTGACAAGTCAACTAACTTAGCCGGCTCCCAACCTGCTTCATAGGATCGTTGCGAGGAAAGCACTTTGTAAACCAGAAATACCGTACAAACGTGATCTAACATCGTTATTATTACGTGGTGCAATAATCCCATACACATAGCCCACTTATGACTTAGAATGTAAATATAAACCATTAATTTTTGTTTCGGTGAGACTTGTTGCTTGTTTCTTTTCTTGGCAAAGATAATAGAATAGTTTGCCATTTTCTTCTCCAGCTCATTTTACAGATGGGGAACTGAGGCAAACAGGGTTCAGTGACTTGCCTAGGGTTGCACCTCTAGGAAGTATCTCAGGTCAGATTTGAACTCATGAAGATGAGTCTTCCTGATTCTCTATGGTATAATGGATATGAACTAGCTTTGAAGCCAGAAAGAGTTAGATTCAATTATGGCCTGTGATATATACTGGCTACATGACCTTGGGCAAATATTGATGTTCTGTGTGTTTTAGGCAGTTCCCCAAGACTAGTTGTTGCAGAGAAGGTACATTGCTAGAGAAAGTCCCTCCCCTGAAGCTGTCCTCCTCACAAGTCCAGTCACCATCCCTGTCCGTAGAAAACAACATTCAGGTCATTGCCTTATAGATGGTAGGGTTGGGATATATTTTGGAAGATTTCTGAATTGACCAATAAGATTATTAATCATATTTATGTTCCACTTAAGTAAAATTTCTATGTAACTGAAACTTTTTAAGCACCAAAACTTTTTTAAAAATTATTTCGTTAAGCACTTTCTTGCCTCTTTAATAAGAATAGATTGAACATAATTTTATTTTTTGAAGAATTTTCAATTACTATTGTGAATCTCAGTTATTCCAATTTGCTGTAATATAGCAATCCCTTTAAGGTCTATGGGCATTCAGAATTGGAAGGGATATTGGAGTTCATCTATTCCAAACTGCTTATTCTTGAAATTGAGGAAACTGAGGCCAAGAGACTTTTCCAGTCTCTATCACTCAGATAGCAAGCAATAGAGTTGACATTTGAACCAAGGTCATTATCTTCCAAATCCACTGCTCCCTGCTTTAAACCCCATCATTGCTAGTTCTATCATACTGTACTGCTGATTTACAACAACAGCTGGTTTCAGGACATTGAACTTGCACCAGTTGTACCTGAACGTAACATGTCCTTAATTTTGTTCAGACGAAAAAGAAATTTCACGACTGACTATAAAAGAGAAATAAAGAGGTGCTTGGCTCTCTCCTTTGAGCTCAGATAGCTGGCATCTTGACCATGGTCCCTTTGCCTGGTTAGTTCTCATGGTTTCCTGAGTCTGGGAAAAGAGGAACTGCCCAGCCTCTCCCCGACATATGTACACCCAGAAGAAGCCCACACAGTCAGATGTCTGAGTGGTTGTCTTTTTTTTAATTCAATTCTTATTTTATTTATTTGCTCTTTGGTTCCGTGCCTCTCATTTTCATTCCCATTCAGCTGCTTCACATTAAATTATACTTTCTGTGGTCAAGACATTTCCCAAGATGGTCTCTGATTAAAACTTAATAAAATTTAAAACAGAAACAAGTTCAGAATAAAGTCATGGAGCTGGAAGGGCCTTATGGATGGTTTAGTTCACTGCCCCTCATTTTACAGATGAGAGAATTGAGGCCCAGTGAAGGAAAATAGCTTGATAAAGAGGAGACACAAACGACTCATTAGTGTCAAAGCCTGGATCTTCAACCAAGGTCTCTTGATTTCAAGGTCAGGGCTCTTTGCTCTAGAGCAAATGCCCGCATTCTTTAAGGAAGTTACTGAATTCCTCTTTAGAGTTCCTGCACCAGGAGCTAGCCTAATTAATTGGTGGCTGAGTCCAAACTAGCCTACTCTACTAGCTGGCCCTAGATACCAGAACAAGCTGGATCTTACCATCCAATCTGGCCAGGTCATTTTGCAATCTGCTTGCCGTCATGGATGAACTCTCTTGGTCAGCAACCTCTGCTCCATCACTCCTTTCCACCGTTTGCTCTGGAAATAACTAATAATACTATCATTTCTGGAAAGGGCATGTCAGCTGATTGTTTTATACATCAAATCACCCTCTCTGTGACTCCTCAGGCCAAAACTTGCCTTCCTTGTCACCACTACCAAAATGTTTTATCTTTCTTCATTAAAATGTAAGTTACTTTGAGAGCAGAGATGGTCTCTCATTAATATTTGTGTCCTCAGCACTTTGCAGAGTGTCTGGTATATATAAAGACTTAATAAATGCTTTGTAAGATTCATTCGTTTCATTAAAGGAATGACAAAATTAAGATGAATTCCACTGTTATTCGCTGAATGCTTATTTTTTTTTACCTACTGTTGTAGAAATGCTAAATCAGCATAGAGTGGTTTCTGATCTCAAGAAGTTTACACTCTTGTTTTGAAGATAAGATTGACACAGAAAACAAGTAATGACAGATAAAATAAAATCAATAACCAAGAGCTGAACAAAAGATTCAAATGCCAAAACATATGCTATAGGCTACCAGGAATGGGGGAAGAGGACGTTGCTGGCTGGATTATTCATTGGTCGTTCTTCAAGTTTCATCTTCCTAGGTGTCCCTGTAGTCCTTGAATCTTGACCATTCAGTCCTCCCAGCTACTGTTTCCTCCTTTGACTTCCACAACTTTTCACCACCCTGTCTTTCCTTCTACACTTTTCTCTCTTTCCTGGTTTCTTCTCTCCTTCTAAATATTAGTGTACCACAAGGTATTGTCTTTGGTATTCTGTTGTCTCTTGATCGCCCTTGGAGATCATATCCATTTCCATAATCTCACATCTATACCATATTTACTTGGGTGTGGCCTTTTGACTAAGTCTAAGTTTTATAGAACAAATGCTTTTATTAAGGGGATTTGTTCTGTGAAGTTTGGATTTAGTCAAAGGGCCACACTTGAGGACCTAGAGGGCCACATGTGGCCTTGAGGCCTCAGGTTCTCCACCCCTGCAAAGTCTAATGCCTCCATTTATGTTAATAAAACCACCATTATTCCAGGCGTCCAAGCTCAAGACCTCAACCATTTCTAATCTGTCCTGCAGAACACTTCCAAACTGATTTTAAGTCATTGCTATTATCATCTCACCATCCTAAAAAAAAAACATAACAAAAAAGAAAAACCAACAGCCCTATCAATACCGCTTTCTCATGGGATACTATTCAAATTTCTTAGTCTAGTGTTCAAGGTTCTTTACAGTCTGACCTCAAATCATGTTTCCAGCCTTATGTACCTATCCCTGATCTCTTTGCTCTGCTCAAACTGATCTATTTGCAGAACAGACCTTCTGTTCACTGCCTCCTGGCCTTTGTCTATCTTCTCTCCCTTACAACAGCCTTCCTTAAGAAACCAATTTGCATCTTACTTTTTTTCTCCTGACTAGCCCATTCCTACTGAAAGGACCTCTCCTTCCCATGAACATCTCTACCCTTGTTTTGTCCACACTAGAAGTGTCAAACACATAGTTCACTGACCTTCCTGACACTGTGGAATGCGACTGAACCAGATTGAAATATGGTTGGAAAAATTTAAAGAAATAAATAAAAATAAAATAAAACATAAATAACATTATACTTAAAATTAAGTCAATATGTAACCCTCAAGAATTCTTATGTAAGTTCAGTGATCAAATTTCTATTTGGTACCACTGGTCTATACCTTTTATTTGAAATTTATCACTTGCTGCTGTGTTTAATAGTGATTTTTTCAGGTGTATATGTCTTTCTTTTTTTTGTGAAACTGTATTATAAATGCTCAGAGTGTAGTCTGTGTTTCAGGCTTCTTTTTATCTCTCATTACTAGTTCTAGGCCAGGTGATAGATGACTGTAGATGGCTTATGCAGCATTATTTGAAGAGTCCCATAAAGGCCCCAACTGTTCAAAAATATTTTCCTATTGGAAGTATATGACATAAATGATTATTGAATGAAATTTTACTGGTAGAGAGCCATTTCTTTCTGTTGAGCACCTACCTCACCTATTGGTTTTCTTAAAATTGAAATATTCCTGGGACAGATTTAAAAAATGCACATTAAATAACTAATTTCTTTTAATTTGATGTCTGCATAGAAGAAAGAGACAGCAGGACTATTTAAGCATAGACTATTTAAAAATACTATAGGCTTATGCTGGAGGAAGGAGAAAGGGAAGGGATCATTCGAAGTAGATAAAAAAGAAACAAAAACAAACTTTGACAACTTTACAATATTGTCTAGTGCTGGGCCAGTAGATCCATATGGGGAAATTGTCTCCTACACATGTGACATCTATAGTCTGAAGTTCATAATACAATGAATTCTAACTGTTCATTTTCTCCAAAATCTCACAGGATCTAATCAAATACAATCCAGCCTAATTTTCTTTTTTAAAGTGCATTTCAAAGTATTGTTCAGTGTTTTCATTTCTATCTTTCCAACTCAGTTTCTGGTGCACATAGTAGGAACTTAATGGATGCTTGTTGAATCGAACTATATAAAGGGATGCAGCCACTTCAACTGAGGCAGTTTGTGAATTCAGGGCTTACTAAGAGCAAAAAAACTGTATGAAAGTGAACAGGCCTTGTGTGAAGATTGAATTATGCCTTGCTCAAGCTGAATAAGGTAGTAACTGATTAGAAGAGGAAAAGACTAAGGCTGTCTATCTTCTGTACATTCTGAGTGCTTAGCGTGGTACCTGGCATATAGTAAATGCTTCATAAATACTTATTGATGATGATGTGATTGGAGAAAAGTAGCTACTTGTTGGGGCATTTCAGTCATGTCCAACTCTTCATGATGCTATTTGGGGATTTCTTGGGGAAAGATCATGGAGTGGTTTGCCATTTTCGTCTCCAGTTCACTTTATATATGAGGAAACTTAGACAAACAGGGGTAAGTGACTTGCCCAGGGTCACATAGCTAGTAAGTAAGGCAGGATTTGGCCTTATGAGGAGGATGAGTCTTCCTGATTCCAAGTCCAGTGCTCATCCCCTGGACCACCTAGTTGCCCTGGAGTGGCAATGGAGATGCCTTAAAAAGCGATTACTTCTCTTCCTGCTTCTGCCTCAAGAAAGGAAGAACTTGAGGCCAAGAAGCCCAGAATTACAGAGGATCATAAAGGCTCAGAGCTGGAAGGAACCTCCATCTTCATCTAGCCCTTCAGTTTTACAGATGAGGAAACTGAGGCCTTACCTGAGGAGAAGTGACTTGTCCAATATCAATTTCACAGTTAGTAAGCAGAACTGAGATTTGCATCCGCATCCTTTGGCTCCAGACTTAACATTCTTTCCTCCTTACTGCTCTGTCCCTTTAGCTCTGCATCAGACCCACAAGCATCTTTTTTCCATGCTAGGTGAGAGAGGGAAGCTTAAGAATGAAGTTACAACCCGAAGCAGTAAAAGAATTATGGACACTTTAAATTCAATGAAAGCCTGAAACCTGTGAGAAAAATGGAAGTTTTAGGACCAAAAAAAAGTAGGTGAGAGGACAAAAATTTGCTATTTTTTTGTCATAAAAGAAATAAGATGGAAATATCTGGGAATCAAAGTTAAGAGATGAAAGGAAGGAAACAATGTGCCTTTACTTTAAAAGTTACTGAAAAAAAATCTGTTAAATGTTGTCTCTGTTTTGATGTTTTAAGTTCTATTTTAAATATGCTATCCAATTTGCGTGTTCCTTCTTGGACTTCTTTTCAAGGTTGAGGCTCTGAGCAGCAAGGTATGAGCTAAGTCAATGTTGCCCTACAAAATCACATCAAAGAGGCTAAGAGAGAAATGTATAAATGAGCCTTGGAAACTAGAATTTTATGAAGGAGACTTATCAAACGTAATTCCCCTTCAAAGAATCCATGCTGGAAATGAAATTTATTTTCCTCTGGAAGACAAAAAGGAATCTATTTTGAAAGCACATATTATATTAACATTTAGATAGTATCAAAAAGTAAACATTTGTTAAGCACCTACTGTGTGCCAAACACTACTAAGTGAATGTTTGTCACATTGCTTTGATTTGGGATCTTTCAGAGGGTTGTTACATTTTACTATGTTCTGCCCAGCCATTAAAACTACCTTGAGCTACCATGCTCCACCAGTCAAAGAGGCAGACATAGCTAACTATATATGTGATAAATTCAGAACTGGTAACTATAGAAGGAAACAGGTATGGCACTGTGTTGGCGAAGTACAATCTTTTTGGAAGAAAGTCTGCCATTAGGGAATGAGTCATCATGCTTGATAGGTAAGTAGGAGGGACTACAGTCTGCTCCAATAGGGAAAGCACATATATTGCTCCAGATCCACCATAGTATCTAAGAAACTTTACCCAGGATCATCAAAGTTTAGAGTTGAAAGAAACTTCAAAAGCCACCTACTCCATCCCATTCCTGAGCAATCCACCACCACCGTCCCCAACAAGTACTCACTCAGCCTGCATTTCAAGACCTTTAGTGAGTGCAGGCCATTCCTATTCTGAATAGCTCTGATTATTAGGAAGCTTACATTTCTCTTAAGGCTAAATTTGCCCCATTGCTTTGATAAAGTACCACTGTGAACTTCCTTAAAAACTTGAGGGAAAGATTTTTTGGAAGTGTCTTGTGGTCACTCAACTCAAATCAATTCAACAAATGTTTGTAAAGCCCTTGCAATGTGAAAAGTTCCGTACTAAGTACTAGAGGCACAAAGACACAGGGAAAATAATCTTTGCTTTCCTGGAAATTCTATTAAGCTAAATATGAAGTCCAAAAAATGTTAAAAGGATATTTATTTACTTAACTGTTAGGCTACTTTAATATGACAATGAGTTGTTTTTGTTTTCATCTAGACCTGTCCTTTTGTAGAATCACAAACTGACCTTAGAAACCATCTATTCCTCTTTATTTTACAGATGAGGAAACTAAGGTCCCCAAAAGTTAAGTGACTCCCTCCAGGTCACACAGGTGGTGACAAAAATAATATTTGAACCCAGATCTTCTGACTGTAGAACCAGGGCTCTTTCCACTATTACTTTACCACCTCTCACTGGTTTTATTGCTCTAAGTAACTCTTAGTGTTGCTTGTTGGTTGATCAGAAATTACTTCTGCTGATACAGATTGACAATCATCTGTAACTTAGTTTTAAAGGATATCCTGCAGCACTGTGGGATATGTGATATGTCCCTCATCACAGAGGTAGTATGTATCAAGAGTCAGGACTCACACCTGGTCTCTCTGACATCAAGATTAGCCTTCTGGCTACTACACTATAAGAAGGCATAAAGAAAATATCACCTCAAGTTGACACAATTAAAGCATTACCAATGGAAATGGAGTGAGCTAACCCCAAACACAGACTTAGAGAAGCTTGATTAGCCATTTAACCACTTATGTAACCATGAAATCCTCTTCTTCCTCCAACTCGATGTAATTTGTGACAAAATTATTTTATAAAACATGCCAAAATGAAGATGATACATATTATGATCTCTGTGGCTCCATTAATATCATCAAACTTAAAATTACAAAAGTAAACAATACAATTGATGGATGCATTTTTTAAAAAGTTGATTTATGAACACTGGTGTCTTGTCTGCTATAGAAAATGTGGGTCTGTCAATATGTAAACTCAGTTTCCTAATTCTGAGTGAAAAGAAGTACTTGGAATATTTCTAATGTGTTTTCTTGCAAAGGTTGGGTAGAAGCATAAGTTCGGAAGATGGAAGGAAAGAAAGAAGAGTTCGAATAATCTAAGCTAGGGTTGAAGCCTGATGAATTCCATATATAAGTGGCACTGACAAGTTGACATGAATAATATAATTAATGGATGTCTTGAAGTGCAGAAAAGTATTTTGTTTTTCCTTCAACTCATCACCTCTCAACTGGACTATTATAATAGCCTTCTAAATGGTCTTCCTGCCTCAACTCTTTGACCTCTATAATCCATTTTCCAACCGGCTCCCAAAGTGATTTTCCTAAAGTGTAACCTTAACTGACTATGTCATCCCACCACCCTTACTCAGGAAACCAGAACTTCTCTGTTACCTCCAGGATAAAGTCACAATTCTCTCTCTTGACATTTAAAGCTTTTCATAACCTGGTCCTTTCTTATCTTACCAGTCTTCTTATACCCTAGTCCCTCAACACTCTACAATCTAGTGACACCAGCTTACTTGCTGTTTTTCACACGTCACACTCCTTCTCCTATCTCTGTGCATTTTCCCCGCACCTGAAATGCTTTCCCTCTCAATGAATGATTATTTATTATTGCTATTTTTGTTAAGAATGGGTTAAAGTTGTCTGCTTTTTCCTTTCTAGTTAGCTAATCATTCTCCACTCTCATTTCTATTTGGTTGAATATTATATGAGGAAAATTGAGACAAAATTTAGAGTCTTCAATGAAAATAAACTTTTGAGAAATTTCATAGAAATTCAAAGAAATAGAAATAAAATATCTTCCAACTGAAAATTGTTCCTACTTCTCTTATGTATTCCTGTCTTCTCCATCTATCATAAGGTCCCACAATCCTTAGAAAGGAGAGATAAGTTTTCTTTTGGCACAAGACATCAGAAGAAACAAGCTCTTGGTAAGGGAGGAGAGAAAATGTCATGGGAGTCAGTAGAAAGGCA
Source organism: Bettongia penicillata ogilbyi (assembly GCA_023548195.1). Lineage (NCBI taxonomy): Eukaryota > Metazoa > Chordata > Mammalia > Diprotodontia > Potoroidae > Bettongia > Bettongia penicillata. The sequence continues at coordinate 7,296,638 of JAJHZJ010000531.1, read as the reverse complement.
CATTCTTTTTTATGTTGGATATACAGTGATCCCTTCCACATCACAACTTTCCCCATCACAACTTTGATATACCTAAGATGGGCATAAGAAATTAAAGAAGAATTTGGGAGGAGTTTTATGGAAGCTGAAGATGACACATGAAGGTTAGCAAATGACACAGAGCCTATAATGAAATACTTGACTCAAATTTTACAATAAAATATTGCAAACAGTCCATAAAAGAAAAAGAACAAATCCAGTCTTCTCTAGCATAAAAGAAGAGACAAAAAATTTTACATGGATTTTCTAGATTGGAGGTATTGTGTCCCTAACCCCTCGTGATGTGGAAGGAATTACTTGTATTTCCCAGTGTTGTATCACTTTTCTCTTAGGGTTCATCTTATCTATTGGGGTCCCTAACTATCCTCTACCTTTCAGTAGTTCTTAAAGTGTCCCCTAGTAGTTCCTGAAACACTTTCAGGGGGTTCAAATGTCAAAACTTTTTTAATACTAAGACATTATTTGTCTAATAAAATGCACCTCCTCTTTTCAACTATATTTCTGTGTGAGACTGTATTTGCTTCACATACATCAACCAAATCATAGTAGTTTGAATGCAGAAACAGATATGAGAAGCCACCTGTGTTTTATTAATCCAGACATGTGAGAGATTTGCAAAAATATGTAAAACAAGGACTCTTCTCACTAATATTTTTGTTTTGGAAAATAGTTATTTTTCATAAGATGTGTTATATTAACATATAATGGCTTTGTTATTGTTTTTAAATCAATAAGTGCATTTTTTTGAATTGTCACTTTGAATTTCTAATAGGGTAACTATAAACAAAAGCTCTTTGTAGTCTTTTTTAAAGAGTTTTAAGAGCGTAAGGAGTCCTCAGACTAAAACTTGAAGAACCACTGCTGTACTTTACCAAATTTACCCCTCCCCAACTTCTAAGAGATAGAGCACATGGGGTGCTCTCACCAATTATATAGTCTTTATTTCTAGACAATCTCTGTCCTGAGTCCCTTTCTCCTTCCCTACTCTAATCAACTAGACAAGACTTGTGTCCTCCTTATCTTAGTGCCCCGAGTCTAGAATAAGCTGAGAGCAAACAACTGTAAGTAGCTTGACCCTTCCTTCTTCCTTTCTCAGTCCTATTGTGGCTCCTGTCTCTTCAGTGTCAAATACATCATTATACCAAAGGTAACCCACAAACCCAAAGAACAAAAAGGCATGCCATCTCTTTACAAATTTTTCTTTTCTTTTCCCAAATATTTCCTTCAGCAGCCTCTACCTTCCAGTCATGTAATGTACATACCCACAAGGAAGAGGAGAGGAGAAGACAGTTGTTCCCCATAACTACTCCAGGACGGAGTATCGCCCTCTTTCCTCTCAACTTTTTCCTCTCTTTCAACATCATTCACACCTTTCTATTTCTAAAGGGGGCCCCTTACCTCTCCTTTAACACCTTCCAGCTTTCTAGGATCTTCCATCTAATCTCATAGCATTTATATTCTAACTTACGTTATGTTATGTTATGTATGTGACTTTTGTTCCTGGAGCTAGGTAATGGACTATTGGTCATTTATTTTTATGTGTTCTCCAATACCTAGCCCAGATCAACATGCACAAACGGTATCTAGTAAGTGTTTGTCATCGTAGGAGCATAGATTTAAAGCTGGGAGGGGCCAACTTCAAGAAGCCTCATTTTACAGATAAGGAAATTGAGGCACAGAATGGTTAAGTAACTTGCCCATAATCATACAGCTAGTAAGTATCTGAAGCAGAATTTGAATTCATTTCTTGACTGCAAGTCCAAAATTCTATTCACTAGGCTACAAATCTAGTTTTCTGAACAGTATTTGAATATTGAATGAATAAAAATAATTAAAATTTCTATAGTACTTTAAGATTGGCAGAGTGTTTTTCTCATCACAGTCCTATGAGGTAGGTATACTTGAGCATCCTTGATGATCCCCAGGATATCTTCCTGAGAAAACTAAAGATGAATGAATTAGACTAATATCCTCTTAGAATAGAAAGGAATGGCAGATGTCATCTAGTATTTCCCCCTTAAATCTTCTCTACAAAATCCCCAGCAAATAATTATCCAGCCTCTACTTCAGTGATAGAGAACTCACTACCTATCAACACAGCCCTTTTTATCTTCATACAGTTTTAATGATTAGGAAATTTGTCCTGATATTGAACTACAGTCTGCCTCACTGTAGCTTTCAGCGTCTGGTCTTCATTCTACCCTCTGAGGTCTGTTGGAATAAGTCTATGTAATATCTATCTCTCCATCTTATCTACTTATTTATCTATCTTATCCTATTTGTCCATCCATCCATTTTACCATCCATCCACCTATCCATCTATCCATCCATCGTCTATTTATCCATCCATCTCTATCTATCTATCTATCTATCTATCTATCTATCTATCTATCTATCTATCTATCTATCTATCTAATCTATCTATCTATCTATCTATCTTATACAGTTTTACCTTCCACATGACAACTTTGCAGATATTTAAAGACAGTGCTCTCTTTTCCTACTTCTTCAGGTTAGTTTGAATGTTCCAGAAGCATATGGCTCCACAGTCACTACCATGAAGAGACAGAGAGAATACCCAGGATAATAGATTTCTAGATCAAGAACAAGGAGGTATCTTAAAAGTCTTCTTGTCATTTTACAGATGAGATACTAAGAGGTCCGTGGAAGAGAAGGGCATTGCCCAAGGTTACACAGAAAGTGTCAGAGTCAGTTATTCTGATTCATGAGAGATTGTGAGCCCCTTGAGGGCAGGGACTGGGGTTTGTTGGGAGTTTTTTGACTTGTTTTTGTATTGTGTCTGTGAATTGACTATTATCGATTAAAGCACTTAGCATAGTACCTGGCAGATAGTTGGCAGTTATACATACGTGTGTGTGTGTGAGTGTGTGTCTATACACATACATATATACCTACATGTTGCTTAGCAACTGTCATTGATTAAAGCCCTTGGAAGTATCTAGCACATAGTAGATACTTAATAAACATTTATTGATTAATTGATTCCAAAATCCCCTCCATTATGCAGCTCCAATAACTAGACCCTTGTCCTTTCCAGCACCAACTCACTGTCCCTGAATATGGTGGACTGCTACACTAGTGCTGAAGGAAGCTGTCTTCCTTCTGCCTCACTGGCTCCTAACTAGCACCTAGTGTGATATGACTCACTGCCTCCAGAAGAGGGTAGCACACACAACCATAAATCCCTGACTTTTTGGAAGATGACCTGATCCTACCACTGCAAATTAAGGAAGCCATGAATTCCCCACAGATTTTTACATTAAAAATAACAAACAGGCTAAAGAGAAACAGTGTTGGGACTTTGGAATTTTATGATAGGTTTCTATTCTAAAGATTACAAAACATTTTTGAAAAATGAAATCCAAGTTATTAGACTCATGAAATATTAGATTTGGAAGGAACCTTAGAGGTCGTCTAAATTCAACTCCCTTGTTTTAGCAGCAAGAAAACTGAGGTGCTAATATGACCATAACAAAGTGGTATTCATATAAGGTCATGTCTTTTTTCTATGTGGACATTTTATTTGCCAAAGGGGCCAGAAAAAGGACATTCTTATGAAAAAATATCCAGCTTCAGACAGTTCTGAGGACCTGAAGAAAGACCAGTATTTTGATAAATAAACTGAGAGGATCTATTTGCAAGCAGCTCAAAGTCACAAGTAATGTCTGAAAGTGGGATGATTTCAAGGCCCTATTGTCTATAAGTTCATTTACATACGACTGTTCCAAGATTTTGAAATATATAGCTAAGAGATTGTATTTCAAAGAACTTTAGGAAAGCCATGGGGAAGTGGTTTTATTTTTGTATATCTCATAGAAATGTAGAGCTGAGGTGCTGTTGTTTTTTTTTTTTTGACCTGAGTTAAACACAGTGCTCAGCACATAGTAGTTGCTTCTTAATAGATATTTGTTGACTTGGTAGGTCATGATGGATCACCACTCCCATTGATTTGAGGGTTCGAAGATAATAGATGAGGAGATGAGACGCTAAGGAGATGTAAGGGGAAGACATATCAGGGGCCTAAAGAGAGAAGCTGATGGTAGAAACTTCCCCTAACTCCTTGAAAAAAGTAAAATCAGAAGCTAAGAATAGTTGCTTGAGGGAGAGTTGATTGAGAGAGCTAGTTAAGAGTCCCACTGACTCTACAGCTGCTGGAAGCTGATTGGAGGAAAGCAAATATCAGATTGGGTTTATTGCCCTTTAGTGCCATCTGTAGGCTGAAAGACAAAAATTCAGGGAACCTGGGTTGTTTTCTATGCATTCTGTGTCTTGAAAGGGAGGAGTGAGTGTTGGTGAAGGGGGTGCTTAAGGGAGAATAGGTATTATTTTGCTCAGAGCTGATGGGAGAAAACAGAATTCACAGCTATTTGAGAAGGTCTGGGGAAAGAGTATATATTGTTCTATTGCAATTTACAGATTGGGAAAGGGACAACCCCTCAGGGGCTTGACTTAGTCTGTATTTACTGCCCTCTATGACTTAATAAAGGAAAATGCCCCATAATCCATAAAAAATAGACCTGACTAGCTCGACAGGTTCTACAAGAGGGAACACCAGTTCACCAAAAGAGTATGATGTCATACTTATAGCACTTATATTCTAATATGTTGTATCTATTTGTATATGTCTCTTGTTCCCTGAACTAAGTGATAAGTTCTTTGAGGGAATGGACTATTGGTCATTTATTTTCATGTATTATCTAATTTCTAGTTCAGGCCATTACATATAAAGAAGTGTTTGATATGTGTTTGTTGAATGCATCACAAGAACATAGATTAAAGGTATTTTTACAAATAGAGCTAAATACTGTTTCAGTGGCCCAAGAGTAACAGAGAAGTACCTTCTTCTTCTGGAAGGAATTTGGAAGGACTCAGAAGAGAAGCAGGTGACATTGTTTAAATTACTCTCTAAGAGAGATGAGTAACATCTGTTCCAGAGTCATGAGTTACCCTGGGCATATGAGTTGCCTTATTCCTAGGTAGGTTTTCAGAAGTGTATACCTGCTATCCCCATATGAACATTACATGTATTGTTGGACAAATGTGACCCAGGTTTATGGATGACCTTTTAAATTTTGATTTTGCCTGCATTTGCCTTATATTGAGTAAATATTACAATTATTCCTACTTTTGTTTTCTCATTAAGTAAATGTTTTATGTTTGAGTAAATGGTGTTATTGTGATTGATTTTGTATAGAGGAGAAGCACATTAGGGGATCAGAAACTATAAGAACAAGTAGTAAGAATCGATCCTTGTATACCAGGGTTACCCCTAGTAATCAGAGAGGGGAATAGCCATATGATCATCCCTCCAGGGACACAACCACAACCCATCAGCATGGGTGGCAGCTCAGGGTGATCAAGTCAACCAAAACTCAGCGACAGGGAGATACCGGTCAGAGTTAAGGATTGGTGTGATACACTGCGAGGTTGGTTCCATCACAAGGGTTAACATTGCCTCAGTCAGAGAAGACAGATAGCTTGTTAAAGTGAAAGGTTCCAGGTTAGTAGAGTTGGTATACTATAACCACAATGTGGGAATAAGAACTATGTTTTAGTGCTATTTTAATGATAGCTTTAGAACAGGCATATTAGCAGTTAGACCGGCATTAGCTGTAGTGGAAGAAGATTACTTGAATCCTAGTTTTAAAAACACCAGTTATTCATACCAATGACTAGACTATGATAACAACCAGGATGAAATTTAGTAAGGACAAAGGTAAGGTAGCATGCTTGGTGGCCCATATGACCAGTGTTTTATACTATGTACTCCTTTCTGGGAGTGGAAGTTGGGTGTAAATTCATCTGGCATTAATCAGATAAGCAGTACTAGACAGGGATCTGACCCTAACCTCCATCGTCACTTACTTTCCCAATTTTGTTGTATGCTATTTGTGGGATCTGTAGCAATAGAAGCCACATCTCTGCATTACCATACACCCCTGTGAACCTCTGTGGGTGGTAGGGTAGGGGTGGAGAAGTGGAGACCAAGGTCTGAACATGACACTCTAGCTCCTGTCTCCCCATCTCTGGACCTTTGCACTGGCAGCTCCCCCCATGCCTAGAATGCTCTTTCTCATCCCTGTTAGAATCCCTAGTTTCCTTCAAGATTCATCTCCACCTGCTACTAGAGACCTTTCCTGCTGCCCCCAGATGCTAGCCCTTTCCTCTCTCTGGCTACCTTCCATCTACTCTATGTGAGTCTTGTTTATATCTATTTATTCATAAATTTTTCTCCCTTATTGGAAAGTGAGCTTCTCAGGGACCAAGAACTATTTTTGCTTTTCATTGTATCATCCAGTGCCTAGCACAGTGTCTAGCATACTGTATACATATGCTATTATTATATCCGATGGATTGATGCAATGTAATAGCCACTTTAGGTCTAGATCCACCAGCCCTCCTCTTCTGATCTGCTTCCCGTTTATGTCTCTGACGGTACTGGTGCAGTCAGTCTGCACTTGGTTCAGCTGTCTTTTGTTACTCTGGCACTGGAGGAAGCATCTCAGAAGAATCTCCTGGGTATATTGTGAAATTCTCTCTGTGTTCTTTGTGGCCTTTTCTCACTGACATCTGAGAAAGAAACCCAAACTCATATAGAATATAGAAAAAAGACTAGCTATATCCCTGGTTAGAATAGTCATCATTGGTAGTGAGCTGGCCAGTAAGATATGAGTTAGAAGGCATTGTTCAAATGGACAATGTGATTGCACAAAAACTGTGATTTCACTCATGCTCTCATTTTTTTTTTCTGAAGAGGATTGTAGAGATCTTGGGGGATGGAAAGGGGAAACAAATAATGATTAAAAACTCCAATGACATTTAAATAAGATGACATTTAAAACTCAAATTTAAATACTATAAATCTTACTAATATGAACTCTTTTACTGTTTCAGAAATATTAATCATTCTGGAAAAAAGTTTGCCTTTGTTCATTATATAATAAAAAAAATTTCCCCAACAGTGTATGTGTATTTATAAGCAGCAAGTTTAACCCATAATTAGAAAAAAATCATATGAACATCCCATTTGCCTAATTTAAAGTACATCATCTCTTTATTTCAGTAGATCTCCAAGGACCTCAGCTTCCTGATATTTTCTTTTTTTTTGACATAACAAATTTTCTTTTTTCTTTTTTATTAGTTTATTTTTAATTTTCAACATTCACTTTCATAAGTTTTAAATTTTCTCTCTCCTCCCTTCCCAAGATGGCATGCAATCTGATATAGGCTCTACACATATATTCCTATTAAACACATTTTCACATTAGTCATATTGCATAGAAGAACTAGAACAAATAGGAGAAGCCATGAGAATGAAAACAAAACAAAAAAGAAAGAAAATATTCTGCTTCATTCTTCATTCGTACTCCATAGTTCTTTCTCTGAATGTGGATGGCATTTTTCATCATGAGTCCTTTGGAATTGTTTTATGTCCTTGCATTGCTGAGAAGTCTGTCAAAATCAGTTATAGCACACTGTGGTTGTTACTGTGTACAATGTTCTCCTGGTTCTGCTCACTTCCATCAGCAACAGTTCATATAAGTCTTTCCAGATTTTTCTTAAGTCCTCCTGTTCATCATTTCTTATAGCACAATAGTATTCCATTATATTCAAATACCACAGCTATTGTTCAGCCATTCCCCAACTGATGGGCATTCCCTCAATTTCCAGTTCTTGGCCACCACAAAAAGAGCTGCTATAAATATTTTTGTACATGTGGGTCCTTTTCCCATTTTTATGATCTCTTGGGGATACAGCCCAAGAAGTGGTATTGCTGGGGCAAAGGGTATGCACATTTTTATAGCCCTTTGGGCATAGTTCCAAATTGCTCTCCAGAATGGTTGCTGATATTTTCTTAGATTAATGTCCTTGCAACTAACAAAAGTACACTTCTTTCAAAGAAAACTCAGATTCAGACTTTCTACTAATTCTGGGAAGCCGTTCAATTTGATTTAATTAATTGACTTAATAAATGCCAAATATGTGCAAGGAGTTGGGGATATAGAGATACAGAACCTTATCTCAAGGAGTTTATAATCTAATGCATGGGAGAAAAGGGGCAACCATGTTGAGGGGGAGTGAGACAAGCAGCAAACAATGGTCTAGGCAAAGTACTATGATTGTGTTTGTCCTTCCTTGCCGAAGAAGACCATGCCATCAGAGAAATGATGGCATGACTTGCACTTGACTTTGTTTTGAGGGAGGGAGGGCTGTGCAGGTCACCAGTCTCACTTCTCCTCCAGAACTATATGAATCCAGTGACATTCATCAGGATGACTGGAGATGAAAGAAAGGGAGACTGCATTTGAATGAAGATGAGAGACAAGGAGCGTTTCAAGAAAGGCTCCAAGCAGGAATTTAGCCTTGAAGGGAAGTAATTAAATAAGAGTGTGGTAAGGCATCCATTCCAGATCCAGGAATGGCATGAGAATAATCTAGAGAAGGAAAAGCTAATAAGAATGGAGGAGAGAACCCAACCTAATGTGTCTGAAAGATAATATCTATAAAGGATACAAGATAAGGAAGGAAAAGTAGGTTGAAGGCAGATTACCAAAAGCCTTGAGTGCTGGGGTCAAGAATTTCTACTTTTTTCAGGAGTTCATAAGCAGCCATTGACATTTACTGAGTAAAGTAGTATCATGATCAATGAGCTACATTAGTTAAGACTAGCTCTAGGAGGCTGCATCATGAGAGCAAGGGATCATGACACTTAAGATCTAAATTTATCTTAGTCATTAGCTAGCTATGTGACCTTCAACTAATCTCTTACCTATGGTGGCTCGGTTTTCTCATCTGTAGAACAAGATAATAATGGCTCACTCTGTCTGCCAGACAGGGCTATTGTAAGGATCAAATGAAATACTATTTAAGAAGGTGCTTTGGAAAAGCTAAAGTTCTATACAAATGTAAAGTATTGTTATCGACAATTACAATAATTTCTACCAGTCTTCCCCATAATTAGTGCAATTTGACTATATGATGGCTACCAATCTGGGCTATGAAAATGAACTACAAGTGAAAAAGGGAGAATGTCCTGTTTGTTAGCCAGGACAAAGCTTTTATCTAGATTTTCTTTCCAAAAAAAAAGATAGATGTTTTGAAAGAGATGCCAATTTGTTATTGTCTCTCCTGAATGTATGCCATGTAATTAACTTCCTGTGGTTTCTGCCTGAGGTTGGCGTCATTCTCTTTTTAATTTTCTTTTTTGTAGTCTTTCACTTAGTCTTTTCTTTCTCTTCTCCTATCCTAAAAGAAACCCTCCAAACCTTACCCAAGCCCCACCCTCAACTCATAATAATAAAGTCCACAAGAAATATTATCAGGCACTGGGAAACCTTGACGATACAGCAGAATGGCACTGAGGAAAAGACTGAAATACCCTCTCTATCCTCAGTGAGTCTGAGTATATTGTGCCTCATATATAGTACATCTGTTGGTGAACACTTGGTTAAGGAATCTACTTTGTCTGAAATGTATTCTCCAAACAAATTCTATTGTCTTCCTTTTCATGTTTTTATTCCCAAATACCCAGCACAAAGTGCCTGGCATGTAGTAGACTCTAAATATATGCTTGTTGATCAAATGTATAAAATAGCTAATTTATAAACCAGCTCTTTTATAAAACTGTGAGAGAATATTTAGCATTCCATGCCATGTTATGTCAGGCTTTCACTGTTGCATAATTGTCTCATGGAGTGGGGGAAAAGTTTGACTGAGGGACGATTTAATCCAGAGAACATCCCAAACTGTATTATGATGAGGCTTATTGTAATCATGATAAAAATTCAAATTTATGTAGTATTTTTCAGTTACAAAGCATGATGTGTTGAAAAGAATACTGGGTTCAAAGGAGAACATGGGTTTAAGTCCTATCAAGTGACCTTGTCATATAACATCTCCTGGCTTCAGTTTCCTCACCTGTAAAATGTAGGGAATATACTAAGTGACTTCTGTGGTCTCTTCTAACTCTCAATCTATGATCCTATCATCATTACAAGAGTCCTGTGAGTGAGGTAGGTGGTACTGCTATCCGTATTTTACAGAGGAAGAAACTGAAATACATAGGAGTTAATGATTCACCTAAAGTCCCAGAGCTAACAATTATGAGCTTTTATTGCCATTAGAAATTGTGCTGTACAAAAACCATTGAATGAGCTGGGTTGTTATCCTTTTATCAGAAAACACTAATTTTTCTAAGCGCAGAGGAAAAGAGGGCTCCTTTTTTGCCGTTCTTGTTAAGATCCACCAGTGAATCTGTCTCCCCCAAGCCTGTTCCTAACAGATCAGTCACCACCCCACTCTACTCCTTGATCTATTTAAACCAGCCAAACCCATGGAGTCCAGCATCAAAGGTCCGTTGCTGAAGCCCCAAAAGAATAACTTGAGCCCTTGACACATAAACTGATTCAAGGAGGTGTAACTCTCTGAAGAGTTGCTCTCTTGAGATTTACACCTGAAGGTTATTTAAATTGTCTACAATGGAAAGAACCCTGGCTTTGGTGGCCTTTGGGTTAGAATCCTGGCTTTGCTTCGTACTGCCCCCCTGACCTTGGACAAATCACTTCCTCTTTCTAAACCTCAGTACAAAAGTAGGGAGTTGGACACAAAGGCTCCTTCCAGCTGAAAATCCCCTGGGACTGATAAATAACCCTTGGACCAGAGAAACTGGCTCATTTCAGGTCTCTGGATGATTATAAAACTCTCTGTCTCACATACTTAAAGGCAGCTTATTTATGTACTTACTTCCTGAATTTATAAAGCCCTTTTCCTCCTTTATCTCTGGACTAGAGTTATTATTTGATATTTTTACTTTGAAATCTTGTCTACCCTCCCTATAATTTGCGCTTCTCAGCAGATTGCTCATGTGGAGAGAACACCTATAATTAGAAACGTGACGGTGAACTGCATTGTCAGTTTGGTGGCCCAGCTCTCCTTGGAAGAATGATTTTTCCTGAATCAAGAAGGAAATAACAAAGGCAGAGATAAAAAGATGTTCTTTTTAAAAATTCAGGTGTTTCTGGTATCAGGGTTGTTTTTTATCTCCAAGGGTCAATTAGAATTTACTAAGACCAAAGTTTCCATTTTAGGGAAATGGTTGTTTCTCTTTTCATTCTGAAAGTTGGTCATTTGAATTATGGTTGCTAAATGGCAAATAGGTTTAAGAAAATGATATGAATGTGATTTTTAAAGCTGAAAAACCTAGTTATTATTGTAATACAGATGCTTACTAGCTTCTAAGCCTGCCCTTGGCCATTGGCTCACCTCCTAGAGGGGAACTGAATTAAGACCTCTTGGAAGATTTCATGGCACACCTATGATAAAGCCTCAGAGTAGGCTTCAAGGTGTGCATCTGCTTCAACATTAAGAAATTAAGTTTGGGGGAAGATGCTTTGTGCAGAGAAAACTGTACAGTGGCTCATCAAAACTATTCAGTAGAGCCATCTTATAAATGAAGCCCTTGGGGCTAAATCCCCTTGGAGAATCTAAGGTGGACCTGTTTTTCATTGAACTGTGCTTTCTAGAAAACAGTGTCAGATGGAAATTGAGGGGTTGCCCATCAGTTGGGGAACAGATAAACAAGTTACGGCATATGCATGTGCTATAAGAAATGATGATTTTAGACAAACATGGAAAAAGTTGCATGAAATAATGAAGAGTAAAATGGGTAAAACCAACAGAACTTTGTTTACAGTAATAGCAATATCATTCAAAGAATAATTGAATGACTAAGTTGTTCTGAGTATTATAAATGCTCAAATCAACTCTAAAGGACTTATGAAGGAAGATATTATTCATCTCTAGAGAAACAACTGATAAGTAGAAGTATGCATAGTATGGTTTTACTACATACACACATGTATATATGTATATGTGTGTATATGTTATATGTGATGTATATGCTATATGTGTATATATATATATATAAGTGTATGTTATCTGTGTCAAATGGTGGCCTTCTGTAGTACAGAGTGGGGAGGGAGGGAAGCAGATAGTTTGGAACTTAAAATGTAACAAAAATAAATAAGTTAAATTAAATTTTAAAAGAAGAAAAGAAATTACTGTCAGCAAGGACTTAATGTAGCTTATAAAAATATTTTCTGAAGGCTGATGAATTAAAATCTTCACTTTTTTGTCCCCAAGTAGTTTTCATTTTTATTTTTCTTCAACAATGTGCCTGGTATCTGTCAACCATAATGAACTTTCATGTGTCCTGATTTTTCAGGGAACTTCCCTTTCTCTAGTTTCTTTTTCCTGTGACTGATACAGAGATGTGGGTTCCATTCTTTTTTCTGTCCCTTCTTATCTTCGGGAAAGCAGAACTCAACCCACATGCGTGTCACTGATGCCTCAACATTGCTGAATCTTCCAGAGGAGCTTGGATTCTGCCTCTTTTCCTAGTGATCTGTTCACCAGGGGCAGGCCCCACTCACTGCCAAGCTTAGTGAGTAAATTCAACAAGTTGACCCCCAAAAGAAATCTTTGCAGGAAAACAAAATCCAGTGACATTAAGTATGGGCCAACACATTCCTGATATCCAGTGCCTACCGAACAGACCCAGTAAGCTCTGTGAGAATCAAAAGAAAAATGTACAATTTTTAGAGATTTCTGACAAGTTGCCACCAGTGAGAAATACTCAGTGGTCCTTAAGCCTCATACTAAGAAAGATTTTTAAAATAATTTTTGTTTATTATTTTCTTTGAACTTTGAGTTTAGTTCTATCAATAAACTGAGGCTACTTTAGGAGGGGTGGTCTGGCTAAGCAGGCTCGTCACCAGCAGGCAGGCCATTTGGTGATGAATTGTTTGGTTACTGGCAGCACTTTAAAAAATAAAAAGGAAATTTAAAATGACCCTTAGTCCTGTGTAAATCCCTTCCACTCCTGCATTAATACAGAAGAGTAGCAGACAAGGAGGCAGAGAGTGCTAAGAACTGCATAGCTCTTGGCTCATTTAAGTTAGCTCTTGGTACTCAACTATGAGAGCCATCTCAAGTGGCTCCACTGGAGAAACTGAACTGTTTCAATCTGGATCAGTAAAGTCTTAAAATAAATGGTAATATATAAAAGAAGCAAATCGTCACTAAGGGTTCAAAGATTTGCCTTGAAGAGGCAAGTAAAGGAATTTAGCATAACTGGATTTATTGTGTGCTCAAAGCCAACAAGAAACATCATTTCGTGGGATATTTGGTCTTCTTATATTGTAGTGCTCCTGGTAAGTATTTGAGGAGGTGGGGAGGAATTGCCATGAAAATAATTACAGCCTAAGCGCCAAAAGCTGTTGCATAGGTTAAGCAGTAGAGAAACTTAATGACCTTGATACAAAACCCTAAATTAAATCAGCATATATTGTGATATTTAATGACATCAGTGCAAAGGTGCAAATATGTAAGAATGTCATATATAAGAAAATATGGAACAGGAAAAAAGTAATTAGAAAGGTCAAAGACTTATAAACTAAACAGAAGTCTCATGCCTCCATATTGTGAACACTTTCTTCTTTGAGGAAAGAACTGGTTGAGTGCTGAATGACATCACACACTAAAAAAGAAATTGATTCTATTTTAACAGATAGGGAACAGATTGTTACTGATACGGGGTTATTCCTGAACCAGTTATCTGCGTACTATCATCTTGTTAGAGGAAGAATTCAAATGCGTACAATGACCCAGTTTTTCAGTCTGGCTCAGTGGGAGCAACAGGAATAAAAAAGCAGCCCCAAGTTCCTCATTTTGCCCCCATCTCAGACACAGAAAAAAAATCTTTATTTCTTAAAGATATCATTTTGTGAAAGGGAAAAATTTAATAGCTGTTTCCCTGGTTCTTTTAGGGAGAAATATTTACTCAGAATTGTAAACTCGGAATTGGGAAAGATACCCAGTGTCATTTAACCCAATGCTAATCTATTGAGATCATGAATCATCCTAGCTTCTTATTGAAGATTTCCAATGATGAGGAAGTCATTATCTCTGAGCTGTCCCTTCAACTTTTGGAGAACTCTTAATTATAAGGAAGTTTTCCGTTATGTTGAGCCCAAATCTGCCACCCTAGAACTTTTACCTATTGGACCTAGTTTTGTACCTAAAATGGACCTAGTGGTCCCCTAGGGCCACAAAGGATAAGTCTGATCCCTGTTCCACATCACAATCCTTTAAATAGTTGAAGACTTTAATAGTTAAATAGTTAAAGACTCTTATCATGTTTCCCCAAGCCTTCTCTTCTCTTTTCCATAGGCTAAACTTCTTAAACCCATCCTCACATCAAATAATTTTGAGTCCCCTCATCCCTTGGTGGCCCTCCTCTGTTTATAAAGTGAAGTGTCTAAAACTGGCCATCCTATTCCCAGTGAGATTTAACTGGGTCAGAGCAACAACAGAATTCAAATTCTTTTTAAAAATTAGGACTGAAAATAAATATAGGGAATAGAGTTGACTTGTGTTTTTTTCAAGGGGCCTAAATTCTGTCTTCAATGAGGACATTTGAAGTGTTTAGACAACACATAGTAATAGTGACCCACTTTCTCATCTTGACATAAAGTCCTTTCATCTCACAGCTTTATGTGAGATGTGTGCTTTATTTGATAAACTTGGGAAATTTCCTTCTAAGACTAGGAAGACACTGTTGTTTTGAACATTCCTCCTTCCCCAAGGAACTAATTTCATTCTTAGAGTAGAAACACAGAGCCAACATGACCCAAAGGTTAACAAAGAAAATCCCTTTCTAATCTTGGAGCAGGGCTGGAGTTACTGACCAGTCAGTATTGTGAGAATGACACCTTACTGTCAAGGGTCTATTCTAAGCTGCAAACATCTGTTTTCCCCCAAACCCCAAAAACATGGTTTGTAAGATAACCCATAATAAACATTGAATACAGTACATCTCTGAAAAAAAATCAAAGGACCATTGTTCCTATTTATATCAAATGAACAAGGAAAGAAAGTTTACTCTGCTGTTGTCTTTTCTGGGTATATCTTGAATTCTTTAGAATCCATTAATCTCTTGAGATTTTAAAGAACATCATAAAAGTACATGGAGAGAACTTTTCACTTGGTCACATATTTTAAAGAAGTTCACAGACTTACACAGGCCTGAGGGCAATGTCAGAGGCCCGATGCCTTGTTATATATTTGCTGTTAGCCCCTGGAACTAAAGTGCCAGGGCATCTTATACTGCGTAGGAAGTATTGAGTTCAAAGCCTGTTGTGGATTTATATGGTCTGGGTGACCCTCAGGTCTCAAGGTCACCTCTCTAAGAGTCTAAGTTGCAGAAAAGGGCTGGCCTAAATTGGTAGAGTTCTTCATCAGGAACACCATGTACCAATGAAATCACAGAGCCAGTTCCTACCCCTATCTCTAGATAGGAACACCTGGTGATAGTCTGACACTCGGTGATAGTGAGAGTTCCCAAGACTTTCCTCCCTCAAAAAACAAAGGTAAAATCTTTGTTAGGGGAGGAATAGAACTGGGAAATCTATAGATGTTTTATGTCATTTCCATAGCATCTGGTCCCCTATGGTAAAGGTGGATCCCTGCTTTGATTGTAAAGCTGGAATCTTACAGTTTTTAACTCTTTCTTCCAAGGATGCTGTCACCAGTTACTTGGCTCCCCTACTCTGTTTGCTGCTACTAACATTAGAGGTGGGTTCTGTGATCACTCTGTTCCAACAAGAGTCTGTGAGCCAAGGCTCATCACAGACTAGTGACATGCCAGGGGACCACACAAGAATACTCTTTCTCCAGGACCACCCACCCCTGAGAGCAGATGATGGAAACCCAATCTCTGGGGAATGTGGACAAAACAACCTTGTCCTGAGCCAGAGACTAGTGTCCCCTGACCTTGGGCAGAGCAGACAAAACTCAGCCCCAGTTAACTCCACATTTTTCCCTTTTTATTCTCTGGAGTCACATACTAAATCAGGAGATGTTGATAGAGCACCTATTACAGAATATGCAGGACATTGTTATTAGTTCTCTCTCTTTAAATGAATTCAATAAGTATTATTAAGTACCAAGTAGACTCAAGGCACTATGCTAGACACTGGGCATAACAGTAAAAAAAAAACCAAACCCAGTCTTCATTGCAGAAGGAGGAGTCAGAAAAATGAGGCATGGTCTCTGCCGTCGAGGGGTCAAAAGTTTAGTTCGGGGAAAAGACAAATTTACTAATACAAGGTTTTATATGTTTTATGACAGATGAGTGACATATAAAGTTAAGTACCACCAGAGTTCAAAGGAGGAGGAGAACACTATAGATAAGGTGGTTCTAGAGAATGTTTTGTGGAGGAAATGGGACTTGAACTGAAGGCAATTATTCAGACTCTAATTACTGTTATGAGGTTAGCCAAACAAACACATGGCAACAAGCAGAAGTGTGTGTGTTTACTTTTCATTATCCACATCTAATCTGAATTCATGAGTTTCCAATCCAAATCTGCACCTGCAGGCTACATATTTATATTTTCATACTCACATCCATAATGAGAAACCACAGTGGAGACAAAGGGGCTGCCACCACCCTGTGAGAGAGACATGGGGTGAGGGAGGGCAGCAGAGTCGTGTGTTGGGAACTGGGAAGTTTTAGAAAGCCAGGAAGCTATGAGGAACATAGGAAGACAGGACAGGGATACGTAGGATATTTAAACAGGGTTCATATGTGGATGTAGAATTTCAGTAGCAGGAGGAGAAAAAGAACTTGTTCCTGCCCAATCCACATATGAAGGTGCTTTTATTCAAAATTTGTGATCTACCACTGTTATTTTTTTAAAATTATTGATACATTTTATTTTTACATCACCTACATTTTCCATTACATGCTTCCCCATATACCATCTCAGAGAGTTATCCTTTATAATACCGTATGAAGAAGGGGGCACAGGGAAGGTTTGAAAAAATAGAGAAATAAAAAGTTTGTGAGGGTAGTATTCCACACCCATGGCCTCCCACTTCTGCAAGGGAGGAAAAAGGAGTTGTCCTCTCATATACATTCTTCTTTTAAATTACCAAGACTTCAAAATGTGTGTGCTAAATTAATATTACCCATAATTATGCAGGTTACAGGGAAGGAGGAACCAAAACTCATGTTTCTTTGATCCAGTGAGATGGGTGGCCTACTGGAAACAGCTCTGGGCTGGAAGATAGGACACCTGGATCTTAAACCCAGTTCTGCCATGAATTATGGCCTCAGGCAAGCCGTTTAAATACTCTGAGCTCTTGTGTATATTACAAGGATGAAATACAACAGCACATATGTATAGAAAACAGCTTTGTGTTTTTTCAAAGGGAAAAGTTCAGCATAAACAATATTACCTAAACCCAGGCAAACCCCATTCTGTTTCTCTCATGTCTCCACTTCCCAGGGAAGAAAGGAGATGGCACAGATTTTCTATAAGGTACAGAAGGGAGATTTCAGGCATTGCAGAGAGACAAGAAAATGAAATCAATGAATCCATTTTGACTCAAAACTAGAACTCTAAGATTGAGTAGGGGCAGCTAGGGGTGCAATAGATATAGCACAGAGCCTTTAGTCAGGAAGACCTGAGTTCAGATTTGTACTTTATCACTCTGGGCAAGTCACTTAATATTATTTGCGTCAGAGTCCTCTTCTTAAGTGAGATGGAGAAGGAAATGGTAAACCATTCCAGCACTGTTCTTTGGAAGAGCTGGGGGGTAGCTAGATGGTGTAGTTAGAGCACTAAACCTAGAGTCAGGAGGACCGGAGTTCAAATTATACCTCAGACACTTGATACTAGATGGGGCCTGGGCAAGCTACTTAATCGTAAATGCCTTGCAGCAAGAAAAAGAAGAAAAAAGAAAAAAGAAGGAGAAGGAGAAGAAGAAAGAGTTGACTGAAAATTGAACAAGAAAAATCAGGTGCAGTACAAATCTTCATGTATAAAGACTATTGTTGAGCTATCTGGAGCCTAATGGGATAAAGAAGCAAAAATTCATGTGGATTACAATTTTTAATCTTAATTTTCTTTTTTTAAAATCTCTACAACTATATAGTATCTCTTCCATTCATTCCCTTTTCTCCATTCACGCAACCAATCACCGGAGTTCGAGCATCAATTAACTCTCACCTGAAAGAAGCATAAGTTTCCTAACTGGTGATTCTGCCTCCAATTTCTTCACTCTAAATCCTTTACCTAGCTTCTAGGGTCATAGTTTTAATGCGTTGCTCCCATCACAGGCATTCCCTCTTCTCAGAATCTCCAGTTACTCTCATTACCTACTAAATAAAGTACAAATTCCCTAGTTTGCAATCCTAAGGCATCTGTTTTGTATGCCCCATGCTACGCACCTCTTCTGAGCTTTGTACACCTAACCAAAGAGGCTCTTCATGTTTGTTGAAATGAATTTTCATTATTTAAAAAGATTGTTTTGGAAGGCTTGAGGCTGTGTTGGGAGGCCATGCGTTGTCTCTGATTGGAGGTCATCCAGAAAAAGTCGAGTGATTACTTTGGAGGTTTGTTGTAACAGGATCATAGGGTTATAGTTTTAGAGCAGTCAGGGAGGGACCTCAGAGGGCATCTGGTCCAATCCCCTTATTTTACAGTTGAAGAAGAATGAACTTCTTATTCATACATAGGATAGTTTGATTAAATGGTCTCTAGGGTCTTTTTTGACTGAAATTCTTAAATTCTGATTCTTATGGGGGTTTTCTACCTTTTTATGTAGGAACAATCTTTCAAATCTAAACAGAGAGGGGGAATCTGCTGTACCTTTCACTGTAAATTTCAAATCTCCCTGAACTACAGGTGCTCCTTAAACTCAGGCTAAGCAATCCATATTCAACGGTAGCTGTTCTCATGTTACCAACGGCATCATTCCTCATTGTCTGCTGGATCCCTATAATCAGCATATCAGGGCTGTTGCGAATCTACTAATGTGCTAAGCCAACTTTTGGAGCCATTGTCCTTTGATATGAAAAGGAGATTGTAATTTCATCTTGGAAAGAACTTTGCTGTATTTTTATTTCCCCCATCCCGGCGTAAAATGAGAGATGGAGAACCCTTGGCTCCCTGAGGGGCAGTGAGAATAGCTTTGTTTGGTGGTTGAGCGGGAAGGTCTCAGTTCTGTACTGATGGAGGAAGTTACATCAGCCTGCATAATTAAGCAGCCTGAGAGCCTTTAGCCGGTGAGGCTCAGGAGGAGGGAGCTCTCGTTTTCTCACGGTCTAACAAGTGGGCAACTTTTTCTAAGTGCAGCCTAGGACTTTTCCCCTAAGAAATGTAGCACGGTTCAGACCTCAGGCTAAAGCGGAGAGCTATGAGGGCAGCAGGGAAGTGTCAGATGAAATTTTTCAGGGTACCGCGGACTGCTGCACAGTGTGGGCTCTCTTGACAAAGTGGATTTTATGGAAACATTTTTGACATTGAGATTGAAACAAAGGCAGTGCCAACATGAATCCCAGAGCCCCTGCTCCCAAGACCCGAGGGGATAACTATTTGAGCATAAAGGTATGTTGGGATTACAGAAAGTACCACATTCGTGGGGAAGTCTCAGATGCAGATGCAGAGACGATTCTAGTTACCTTCTTCCTCTCTTAGATCATGGGAGGAGGAAGCGTTGACATTTTGAAGACTTTTTGGTTTGATTCTTTGACATCAAACGGGTTTAGACAACTCCAGCTCGGCTGCTCATAAATATTTACAAAGAGAAGGAACTCAAAAGCGTCGCCTTTCAAGGGAGATTCAGACCTCAGGATCTGAGTGGGGTATGGGGGACAAAAGGGGCATTTAGGAATGTTTTGCCTGTACTGTATTTCAGGCTTCCCATGCCGGGGATGGTAGTGAGCCCTGGTGGGTCTTTAGCCCAAAGCCTATAAAATGAACCCCGTGAACTGTATCGGGCTGGAGAAGAAAAGGAATTTGTCGCCTTAAAAATGCCGGGCTTGGCTTTGATGTAGAAACGTCTGTTAGCTTAAATAATGGGCATTGCTTAGCAAAGCGAGGCGATCTTTCCAGGTTTGGCTAAACGTGACAGAAGCTGTTTTTTATATTTCTACATGTGAATTGCAAAAATGAGTTGATCTGGTCTTTGCTTTTTCCCGTGAAAGCTAAATTAAAGACTGCTTTTCCGGCAGTTAATTACACTTCTGTTGCTCAAAAGCAGGTTAATACACATTTAGTCGGTTGCTTCAGGTGCCTAATTAAGAATTAAAGTGTATAATTAAAAAATTAAATGAAGCATGAGTGAAACTTTGTGCATGAGGGTTTGGTTTTGGGTTTGGTTTTTTTTTTTTTTTTAAACATTTGCATTAAATGAGGAGGGGGGGAGTTGTTTATACTAAATGATGATCCTGCTCAGGGGAGGTAAGCATCCCCTATTTCAAGTAAGATTTTAGGGCATATCTGAGGGAGTTGAGGTTTTGAATTCCAGTGGGATTTGCTTTTGTATAGGATACAATCATCGAATGTCGGTACTGTCAAGGACCTTGGAGATCACTTAGTCCAGCCCCATCGTTATATAAATGAGGAAATTCAGCCCCACCTGAAAAGGAAGGGATTTACCCAAGGACTACCAAGCTAAATAGTGACAGAGCTGGACTTTGAACCCAAAACTCTTCAGTCCTGGTCTAGGTCTCTTTCCAAGAAACTACTTTGCCTCTCTAGGATTTTCTTCACAGTGGCATGCACTCAATAGTTTTTATAAGGTATTTAATAGTAAAGGATTTCTGTCAGTAATGGGATTTTATTCCCTGCATTGGCAGCATGGTCAACGTTCACCCTTGAGAAGTTGCTATTTGTTTAAAGGGAACCACCAGGGTTGCTAACTTCTTTTGTCTACTAAGAAAACACCAACTTACGTAGAACATGTTGTGGGGTAAAATATCCCACCCCTAAAATTGGCATTTACTTTACATAAGCAAATGCTGAATAGTTAGGAGGTAAACATCCTTTTGGAGTGGGAAACAGCAAAGAACAGCGACTTTAGCTTCTATCAAGGTTCTTATGGGTAGGATGGCATTTAGTTAGCTTGATATGCCTCCCTCTACATCATTTAGCACCTCCTTTGAAAGAATCATAGCATGGATCTCAAAGACCATCCAGTCTCCCTTCCAAGTCTCCTCCTTTTCCCTTCTCTCACCTACAAAACTGGGATCGGTGAAGTTGTGACTTGTCCTAACACTCTCTCTCTCTCTCTCTCTCTCTCTCTCTCTCTCTCTCTCTCTCTCTCTCTCTCTCTCTCTCTCTCTCTCTCTCTCACACACACACACACACACACACACACACACACACACACACACACCCCTCAGTAAGCATTAGAAGTAGAATTTAAATGATGACCTTCAGTTCCAGAGTATGAGCTCTTTCCCCTGTACAATCAAATGACATAAAGTTTGTAAAGCTTTTAGTACATTGCCTGGCACATAGAAGGTGCTTAATAAGTACTTGTACCTTTACACTGGGGGTAGGGACAGCTTTTGATGCTGCAGTGGTTTTAGCTCAGTTTAGCTCACCATATGCCATATATATGTTAAACTCCTAAATTTGGGCTTAGCAGATGAATTAATATACATATGGCTTTTTGTACTCTTGAATGAATACTTGGCTACTTGAATAATATCCAGAAAAAATAAGACTGAAGAAATGAATTTTTTAGCCTTGAATGCAACTTCAAACAATTAGGGAATGACCGCGGGACAAAATAATTAAATCAAAAGTAATAATCCTTGATCCTTACCTAGCCCTAAAGTCATAGACCTTAGAGCATGTTATGTTCATTTTCTTAGTAACCTCTACATGTGTATATAAAAACAAAGTATTATTGCACT
Organism: Bettongia penicillata ogilbyi; assembly: GCA_023548195.1. NCBI lineage: Eukaryota > Metazoa > Chordata > Mammalia > Diprotodontia > Potoroidae > Bettongia > Bettongia penicillata. The sequence continues at coordinate 7,274,806 of JAJHZJ010000531.1, read as the reverse complement.
CGTTTAAGAAAAGAAAAAGGATGAGCATAGATATATGAGTGAGTTGCTTCATAAAAATTGCAACAAACTATTGGTGGCACTAATTAGTGACTAAGATGCCAGCCCACACAAGATTTTTTTGTCATTTGCTAATGCTGTTCATGATGATGTTGATGATAACAAGGATGATGATAGATTACTCAAGACTTCCATTCTTGCGCTCAACTCACTTCAATCCACAGCCATTCTCTGGAGAAAGGTTAGCTCATACCTTGGAAATAGTGGCATTCCTCTGGCCTCAATTAGATGCAAAGCAGAAAGGAGCCACACAGAACAGCAAGAGCTTACAGTCTGGTGTAGGGGAGAAGATAGGCGTGCACATAACAGTTGAACAAAAAATACTTATCAATACTATAATAAAGGCACTCATTAAGTGGAGAGAGAGAGAGAGAGAGAGAGAGAGAGAGAGAGAGAGAGAGAGAGAGAGAGAGAGGAGAGAGAGAGAGAGACCACTTAAACACTGAGCAGAGGGGAATCACAGAAGGCTTCATGAGAGAGGTAATATTTGAACTTAGTACTGAAGGATGAGTAAAATTTCAACAGGTAGAAGCATAGGGAGAGGGCATCTCAAGTGGAGAAAATAAAAACAAAGATATGGGTTTTGTTGTTTTTACAATAAACTATGACATACAAGTAAAATATATGTAGGGACAATAGTGAGAAATCACATAGTACTTTTAATGATTCCAAGCTGATATTTGAAAATCCTATCCTTTTGACACCAATATTTTAGCTGTTGTTGTTCAGTCACTTTCACTTGTGTCCAACTTTTTGTGACCTCCTTTTGGAGTTTTCTTGGCAAAGATATTGGAGTGGTTTGCCATTTCCTTTCTCCAACTTATTTTACAGATGAGGAAACTGAGGCAAACAGGTTTAAATGACTTATCCATGGTCACAGAACTAGAACTAGTGTCTGAGGTTGGATTTGAACTCAGGTCTGGCATGCTATCCAACTACCTGCCCTAATATTCTTGCTATACCACTATAAGTTAAGGGACACCAAGATCTCCAGAGTGAGAAATTACAGGTGACCCAGCAAGAATAAAACCATATGGTGACTGTAAAAATAGGCTTCAGCATATGATCAATAGTGACTTTCACCTAAGAAGTAGCAGAAAATATATTTTCTGAGATTTGTATGATCAGAAAAGGAGGTGAAAAGGTCATATGGCAAGCTCAAGGGATATTAGATGAATGACTCAAGTGTTGCTGGCATCCAGGGAATGTTAAAAGAAAAATATAAGACCTTTATCATATCAGGTGGTCCCCATATGGAAGATTTAGAAGGGAGAAGATTTACACAAGAGCCACACAGAATGAAAAGGTGTGGATGAATTGCTGTGTGTTCTGTTAGAGGGAGTACCCACATTGATGAGATCATAGATTGAATAAAGAGTCAACTTAGTGTTTGTAGAAGTTTAAAATAAGGTGGGAAAAATAGATTAGAAACATATGCAAAGAGATTTGGATTCCAGGTTGAGGAGTCCAGGATTAATGTAGTAGAAAATGGGAGCTAGTAAAGATCCTTAAATGTGAGGACATGACCAGGGCTATACTCCAGGAAGCTAATCCAACAGTGGTATGAAGGATAGACCAGAGAAGGGAGTGACTGTCGTAGGCTAACTAGGGGGCTCTATTGAGACTCCCAACCAGAGAATGAAGGCTGCATGGGGGTTGTGGGGACAGCCACGAAATACATTTGAGATCCCAGTGCAATGCCAGATACTCCACATTGAGTCTGAGCAAGACTACTAGAAAAGAAAAGAGGCATATTCACCAGGAAGAAAGGTGTGACTTGCTCTCTTCCCATAACTCCCTCCCTGGTTCCATCCTTTTTAATAGTCAAGACTCAAGAGATCCAGATTGACCTATGTTATGAGAGAAAGAGAGAGAGAGAGAAAAGAGAGACAAGAGAAAGAGGGAAAGACACGCGCACACACACACAAACACACACACACACACACAAAGATAGAGAGAACTGGAAAATACACCTCTCCTTAGGAGAAGTTGAAGGATATGGTGCACAGTAACAAATAGGGAACGTGAAAATGTGGCAATGTAAGAAGCCACAGTGGAAATTTCTCTAGTTATCCTGAAGCTGGCTGAAATGAGCATGTAGACAAATTGTGCTTACAATGAAAGGAATTATTTCAATGTCCTCCTATTCTTTGAATATGCTCATGAAACAATTGGAGGGAGGGTTTTGTGAGCAGGAGACTTAGGTTTTATTTACTTGGTCTCTGGGAGGGTAGTTGCTCTTCTGGCCTACCTCATGTACACGGTATTTAGGAGTATCAGCTGGCATTGACAGCTGAGGGCCTACTGGTTGAGAGGACAAGAGGTCCAAACCCTAATCAATCCCTATTAATTATGGCATAAATATTATGCTCATGAAATGGATAGAGAAACTAAGTGTAACATCTGAAGTAGGTGGTGGCTTTACAACAGAAAGGCTTAAACTGTAAACTATCTTCTCTTAGTTCTTTCATTTGGAGCATAATGTTACAGTGGCATCACATGCAAGTCCCAGTCTCCCAAAGGGCACACTGGTCCTTCTAAATCCATTTTCTACCCTTTCATCAACACTGAATAAAACTCTACCGATACAGTAAGACTGAATGACATTTGGCTTGTCACTCTGACATCATAGGATGTAGATTAGCAATGTCAACCTCAAAGGACTTCTTGTTTCCTCTTTGGTGCCTTGCCTTTAATTAGGATGCTTTGACATCTGGTGAATGGGAGTGCCTGTATCTCATAGTCTACAGAGCCAGACTTGTCACCACTCTATTTGTTTCCCTACTGCTTAAGTGGGTGCTTGTCCTAGCACAGTTTTATCTGGCATTGAAGTTCTTTCTCCTTGAGTTTCTGCTCTTCCATCTAGGGACAAGCTGTGCTGCTCAGGTAGATGCTTGTCTTTCTCTCATCTCTAATCTTAAACTCCTCCTTCTTGATGTCTGTCTCAGGAGCAGATAATGGCTGCTTTGATTTGGACTCTAGACCCTCTCATGATACTGAACATCTTCAGTCAACACTTGGAGTAGTTAAAGATTACAACCAAGAGTTGATCAGAGGAACTGAGCTCAAAATAGGAGAACTGAAACTCAAGTAGCAAAGATTTCAATGCCAACACAAGAATCTAGGAATGCAAACAGCAAATGAAATGCAAGGACAGAAAATGAAGCAATGGGAAGACTAGATGTTCAGATCACAAGACCATAACTGTGGTCTCCAGTGGTGAGATTTGGTCTAATTGCTTTTAAAGGCCCTGGAAGGAAATGGATTATCTCTTGAAGGCTGGCCTTGAAAAGCTAAACTTCTGAGGTAAAGGTAATAGCCAAGCAATCCTGATGCTTGCCACCATAACTGTCAATAACCAATGACAGTTTTTGGCAGTGAGTAAAGGTTTTCTGCTGTAGCTTGGTAGTGTAGTGGATAGAGTGCTGGCCCTGGAGTCAGTCAGGAAGACTCATCTACCTGAACTTAAATCTGGTCTCAGGTACATACTACCTATGTGACCTGGGCAAGTCACCTAACCTTATTTGCCTCAATTTCCTTATCTGTAAAATGAGCTGGAGTAGGAAAGGGCCAATGACTCCAGTATCTTTACCAAGAAAATCCCAAATGGGGTCACAAAGAGTCAAACATGACTCCACAACAACTAGTGCGCAAATTCACCTGGTGCTGAGATCAGAGGATTTTAGATTTAGGTCTGGAAGGGACCTTAGAGGTTATCTAGTCCAACACTTTCATTTTAAAAATGAGAAAATTGAGACCCTAGAGGAGGTGAAATGACTGGTCCAAGGTCATAATGTAAAAAGTAAGTGCTTCAATTGTACTTATTGTGTGTAGAAGTTCATGATTATAGGTGTGGTTCAGAATTTCAATAATCATATAGGACATAAGACTAGAAATTTCCCAAATGGGCAGAGGTAAATTCTGAAACCAACTTCCAGTCCCCTTACCATGTTGTCAATTACATTTTAAGGGAAATAAAATCAAACTTGTCCTCATGCTGCTTTGCTCCATTAGATGATGGATGACTGAGATACGATATTCATAATTCTGATGTGACTGACCAATCATACTAACTCTAATTCTCTGATGCATTGCTTAATACAGTGTCCAGAATGCACTAAATGCTTACTAAATGTTTCTTGGCTGACTAACTACTTTGTATGGCTCTTTTCTTTGCTATTTTCAAAACTGAACGTAGTTTGTTGCATGCAGGCAGGAGGTTAACCTGATTCCCAGGCAGAGGTGCTCTGTAACCATGTTGGTGAGTCATTTCAGTCATGTCCAACTCTTTATGACACCATCTGGGATTTTCTTGGCAGAAATACTGAAGTGGTGTGCTCTAGCCCATTTTACTGACAGGGAACTAAGGTAAATAGGGTTGCCATTTACCAAGGGTCATACAGCTAGTAAGTGACTTTGAAACTGTACATTGACACCTAACACTATGTTTAATATTTAGAATATTGTAAAAGTACCCAATACAATTCTGAGAAAAGACAATTTTTCTTTTTTTATGTTTATTTATTTATTTTTAGTTTTTGACATTCATTTCCACAAAATTTTGAGTTCCAAATTTTCTCCCCATGTCTCTCCTCCCCCCTCATAACACATTGCATTCTGATTACTTCTTCCTTCAATATGCCCTCTCTTCTATCACACCCCACCCTTCCCTTATCCCCATCTTCTCTCTTTTTTTATAGGGCAAGATAGATTTCTATACTCTGTTACCTATATTTCTTATTTTCCAGTTGTATACAAAAACAATTCTCAACATTCATTTCTAATATTTTGAATTCCAACTTCTCTCCCTTCTTGCCTCTCCACCCATCCCCACTGAGAAGGCAAGCAATTCAATATAGGCTATATATGTGTAGTTTTGCAAAAGACTTCCATAACAGTCGCGTTGTGTAACACTAACTGTATTTCCCTCCATCCTATCCTGTCCCCCATTTATTCTGTTGTCTCATTTGACCTTGTCCCTCCCCAGAAGTGTTTACTTCTTTTCCCTCCCTTCTATCATCCCCCTCACCCTACTTGTCCCCTTCTCCCCTACTTTCCTGTACTCTAAGATAGATTTTCATACCAAATTGAGTGAGCATGTTATTCCCTCCTTAAGCCAAATATGAAGAGAGTAAGCTTCACTTTTTCCCTCTTTCCTCTTCCCTTTTCTCCTCCATTGAAAAAGATTTTTCTTATCTCTTTTATGACTGATAATTTGCCCCATTCCATTTCTCCCTTTCTTCTTCTCCCAATATATTCCTCTCTCACCCCTTAATTTTACTTTTTTAGATATCATTCCATCTTATTCAACTCAACCTGTACTCTCTCTGTGTGTGTGTGTGTGTGTGTGTGTATAAGTCCTCCAACTATCCAAATACTGAGAAAAGTCTCAAGAGTTACAAATATTATCTTTCCATGTAGGAATGTAAACAGTTCAACTTTAGTAAGTCCCTTATGATTTCTCTTTCCTGTTTACCTTTTCATGTTTCTCTTGATTCTTGTGTTTGAAAGTCAAATTTTCTATTCAGCTCTGGTCTTTTTATCAAGAATGCTTGTAAGTACTCTATATCATTGAATGACCATTTTTCCCCCTGAAGTATTATACTCAGTTTTGCTGGGTAGGTGAATCTTGGTTTTAATCCCAGTTCCTTTGACTTCTGGAATATACTATTTCAAGCCCTTCAATCCCTTAATGTAGAAGCTGCCAAATCCTGTGTTATCCTGATTGTATTTCCACAATACTCCAATTGTTTCTTTCTAACTGCTTGCAATATTTTCTCTTTGACCTGGAAACTCTTAAATTCGACTACAATATTCCTAGGAGTCTCTCTTTTTGGGTCTCTTTCAGGAGGTGAATTCTGTGGATTCTTTCAATACTTATTTTGCCCTCTGGTTCTAGAATATCAGGGCAGTTTTTCTTGATAATTTCATGAAAGATGATGTCTGGGCTCTTTTTTTGATCATGGCTTTCAGGTAGTCCCATAATTTTTAAATTGTCTCTCCTGGATCTATTTTCCGGGTCAGTTGTTTTTCCAATGAGATATTTCACATTATCTTCGATTTTTTTCATTCTTTTGGTTTTGTTTTGTAATTTCTTGGTTTCTCATAAAGTCACTGGCTTCTATCTGTCCCATTCTCATTTTTAAAGAACTATTTTCTTCAGTGAGCATTTGAACTTCCTTTTCCATTTGACTAATTCTGCTTTTTAAAGCATTCTTCTCCTCATTGGGTTTTTGGACCCTTTTTCCAATTAAGTTAGCTTATTTTTAAAGGTGTTATTTTCTTCAGCATTTTTGGGAGTCTCTTTTAGCAAGCTGTTGACTCACTTTTCAAGGTCTTCCATGGCCTGAGCCCATGTCATGTTTATTTTGGAGGTACTGGATGAAGAAGCCTTGACTTCCTCTGACAATACACATTGTTTTTCCTCATCAGAAAGGATGTAAGAAAATACCTGTTCACCTAGAAAGTAACCTTCTATAGTCATATTTTTTTCCTTTTTTTGGGTGTTTTCCCAGTCAGTTACTTGACTTTTGAGTCCTTTGTTAAGAGGAGGGTATACTCTGGGGACTTGAAAGTTCTCAGTTCCTCCAAGGTGGCACAATCAAGGGAGAGGAGTTCATTCTTGTCCTGGCCTGCACACTTGTCTGGGAGCAACCAAAAACTTTTCTGCCCAGAATCTGTGAGTAGTAAAATTCCCTCTCCACAACCACCTCTAGCTCTGCCATGCCAGCCTAGTATTCCTCCTCACTCCAGGACCATGCTCAGGGTGAAATTCAGATCAGCTGCTCGATTCCCCCAGGGGCTTTAGACTGAGGGCTCCTCAAATGGATGCTGCACCTGCCACCACCACTCTGCCTCTGCCGCCAAGGGGCCAAGGGTAGGGGTAGACCCTGCTCCCTTCTTGCCCAGTTGGAAAAGCCCTCTCATTGACCTTTGAAGCTTTATTTGACATTTTTGGGTTAAGGGGTGTGGGAACCTCCACTGCTGCTGGAGGATTACACCCCTGAGGCCTATTCTGGTCCTGTTCCTCCCGGTGCCATGTAGCCAAGGCTGGCTCGCTCCATGTGACAGACCTTTCCTTTTGGCCTTCCAGGTCACCCTGGGCTGGAAATCTCTGTCACTCTGTCGTTCTGTGGTTTCTGCTGCTCTAGAACTTGTTGAGAGTCATTTTTTAAAGGTATTTTATGGGTTGTGGGGAAGAGCTAGAGTATATAAGTCTTTCTTCACTGCCATCGTGGCTCCACCCCTGACAACTTTTCCAAGTGTATTTCATCCACAGGTCATCAATGTGAAGAAGTGGGCAGAGATGACAAGCCTGGTCTGATACTTGAATGATTTTTAATGCTCTTAGGAAAGAAGGAATTACTTCCACTTCTGCTATTTCTAAGTGGAAGAATATGTCTAGCATTCCCCTTTTACAAATGACTTTGAGAGAAAAGGCATGTAAGCTGGGGGGAAGTTGAGAGATGTCTCAAGTCTGAAACTCTGAAAAGCAAGTGAGTTATGAACTCTGGAGGAAAGAGCCTGTGCAAGGGGAATCTCATGGAATCTGTATGATTGCAGCTATTAAGGATGACATGGATGGGACCTAGGATGGTCTTAATGCCAATTTCAACACAAAGTAAGAGAAGAGCTTGCCCTAAATATGGTGATTGAAGATGCTTCTGATCACAGTGAAACACCTGTATAGGTAGTTGTGAACTTGGAATTAGAAATGGTTCTGGAGATCTAGATATTCACATAAGATTAAACTGAAGATGTGAAATCAGGAGACTGGACTATGTAATCTTTGAAGTCTCTGTCATCTCTAAATATATGATCCTGTTGTCTCTGTGTTTGTACAATTAATGATTCTATGTTTTTGTACCTATTTGGTTTTATTTTTCCTCCAAGAAGAGCCTGTTGACTTCAATTTTCTCTTGGTTGAATCTAGAGAAGGAAAGTTCTATGACCACAAGATTCAGGGGCAAGTCCATGTGACAGAGGTCAGGCAACTGGTAGCAATAGGAAAAGAAGGAAGAAACTACCCAGGGAAAGGACTTTGGAGTTCCAACAGAAGCTATTTCGTTTATCCTGGGGGCATTTCAACACAGTATCATATAGCTATGCCAAGATTTTAGGATTGTGGTGAACCTCTTCAGCGGCCAAACATGTTTTCTGATACACCATCTCCCTCCCTCCCTCTCCCTCCCTCCCTCTCCCTCCCTCTCTCTCTCTCTCTCTCTCTCTCTCTCTCTCTCTCTCTCTCTCTCTCTCTCCTCTCCCTCTCTCTCTCTCTCCCTCTCTCTCTCTCTCCCTCCCTCTCTCTCTCTCCCTCTCTCTCTCTCTCTTTCTCTCTCTTTCATCTCTGTCTCTCTCATCAACTCACAGAATACAGTCTACATGATATGTTCCTGCCTTTCTCCTGTACCTTACAAGAGCAAAGATTCTCTTTCTTTTATCCCCTTCCAGCACTTAACAAAGAGCCTGGCATATAATGAGTAGTTAATAAATGTTTATTAGCAGATTGACTACTTAATGTCCCATTACAATTCATTGAGCATGCTGATCATGGTATATTTTTGTTAGCTAATTCTGCAGGCAGAACAGGGCAGCAGAGCAAGAGCCAGTCTCAAAGCTGGGAGGACCTGGGCTCAAGTCCTGTCTCTGTCACCTACTGTTGGGTTACCCTGGGCAAGTCATTTCAACTCTCAGTGCCAGTCTCTAAGAACCCAAAGTTGCAGAGAAGGTGGCAAGGTTCCTTACTTAGGAGTTACCTATACTAATAAAATCACAATTCCTACCAGTCTTGCCTTTCATTCCAAAGGAATATGGCAAGGATCCAGCTATCAATGATGATGATGATAATAATTAGCCTTTATATAGCACTTTCTATTGCTAGACCCTTTATGATTATTATTTCATTTGATTCTCACAGCAACCCTGGGAGCTAAATGTTATTATTATCCCCCTTTTACAGTTGAGAAAGCTGAGGCAGAGAGAGGCAAAGTGATTTGACCAGAGTCATACAGCTTGTAAATATCTATAGCTGATTTGAACTCAGATCTTCCTAACTCCAAGTCTGGTACATGATCCACTGCATCACCTACTTGCCTAGGGGGGTGTTGGGAGATACCATGGAATTAATAGGATCATATATCTAGAGAGAGAGAAGTCTAGCCCAATAATTTTACAGATCAGGAAACTGAGGCCCAGGGAAGTAGAGACACTTGCCTCAGATCTCACTGGTCATAAGCATTAGAAGTAAGATATGAATTCACTTCAAGATATGAATTCACTTCAAGACCTGTGTTCTTTCTATTGGCAATGACAGAGGTGGCATGTTTGTATTCCTGTGAAATTTCCCAAGTTAGGTTTCATGACAACATACATCCATATTTTTTTTATAGGGTCTCTAGAGCTTTACTGATTGTGACTTTTAAATACAGGTCTTTTCTTCACATATCAATTATGCCTTTATTTTTCAATCAGCAATCAATATTGCTTATCAGATATATTAAATGTATTGAATACTGCTTATTGAATATTTTATTTACTGGGCTTATAAGGCTTTATGTCCAGTGGTAGAAAATTTCCTTAAGTGATCGTATGTAACCTGTATAATATTCCATTCGTATTCATGATGAAGGTAGAAATATCTTTTCTTTAGAACAGTAATGAAAACCATCCATGGGTCTGTGTAGACCCTTCAGTATATGATAGGAAGATTTAATTTTGTGGCTATCCAAAAAATTCTTTGAGACCTCAGGGATACCTTTGGAATGAAAGAGAGCCTAAGGAATCTATGATCTATCCCTGTAGTAATCTTTTCTAGGTTCAGGATAGCCATGGAGGTCTTTAGACTTCAGGAAATACCTAAAAACCTGGGACTGTTCCGTTGTGACTAGCCCTTCAGTGAGAAGTAGCTGGAGAGCCTGTCCCTCCTGGGATTACAAAAATGTCAGCCCATATGCCATCATTCCATTCTGTTTCTATAGCAAAATAGAAAACAAGATTAAATTTTTTTTTATTTGTATTGGCTAAAAAGAGACTTCCTTCTGAAAGCGTGGTCTTTAGGTCATTATTTTATGTGCTCTTTTAAAAGTATAACATAATCATTTCACTGGTGGAGGAAAAAAGTATTCTATTGCTTAAGGGTTCTGATGAATTCTGACTGGTTTTCTTTAAGTGACTATCTATAGTTCTGGAGTATCTCATAGGATTTATATGGCATCTGCTTTGTTCCTGCCTTTTCACAAGTAACCAGACGATAGAGGACAGCAGTGTCAGTGCTGGGTACAAAGGATGCCATTTAATAAACCACAATTTATTAACTGATTGATAAAATTTAGGGAATGACTTCTTTCTTTTTTTTCTAGATCAGCTCAGTCTTCCAGATATTTTGAAATACTTCATGAACTAACCGGAGTTCTGAGAATATGTTTATTAACCATGAGATCTTAGAATTTATATTTGTCAGATTCTGCAAATTATAATGGGCATCATTGCTATCAAAATGGGATAAAATTGAGATGGATCATGTGACTTCAGGTTATGACTAGATATGAAGAAAATTGCCTTATACAGTTTTAAGTGTTGATAACTGTGAAACTACCAGGAAAGGATAGGGAGGATATTGACTGGGGATTTTACTGATACAGAGGACTAAGTCCCTAGTGAGAAAAATCCCTTCTCCAGTGCAGGTCTGTGCCTTCCCTGTAACTTGGAATCTTCGAGTTGCCTAGAGCCCTGAGGAATTCAACAACTTTCCCAGGGTCACCCAGTCATTATCTGTCAGAGGTGGGACATGAGGAAGCAAACAGGAAGAGTAAGATTTAGGGATTAAGGGGAGAAAAGGTTGGACAAGATTG